>JAGSMP010000059.1:3935000-5135000 GCA_029286625.1 Parnassius orleans
CACACACGCACCGCCCGGCGGACGGCGCGAGCAGCCGCGCGCCTCCTCCTGCAAGTGATACCGCGCCGCGCGCAGGTACGCACACGCGCACACACATACACACACACACACACACGCACGCACGCACACACACACCGCCGGCGGACGGCGAGCAGCCGCGCGCCTCCTCCTGCTGCAAGTGATACCGCGCCGCGCAGGTACGCACACACGCGCACGCGCACACATACACACACACACACACGCACGCACCGCCCGGCGGACGGCGAGCAGCCGCGCGCCTCCTCCTGCTGCAAGTGATACCGCGCCGCGCAGGTACGCACACACGCGCACGCGCACACACATACACACACACACACACACGCACGCACGCACCGCCCGGCGGACGGCGAGCAGCCGCGCGCCTCCTCCTGCTGCAAGTGATACCGCGCCGCGCAGGTACGCACACACGCGCACGCGCACACACACACACACGCACGCACCGCCCGGCGGACGGCGAGCAGCCGCGCGCCTCCTGCTGCAAGTGATACCGCGCCGCGCAGTACGCGCACACGCGCGCGCACACACATACACACACACATACACACACACACACGCACCGCCCGGCGGACGGCGAGCAGCCGCGCGCCTCCTCCTGCTGCAAGTGATACCGCGCCGCGCAGGTACGCACACACGCGCACGCGCACACACACATACACACACACATCTGAACTATTATGCAGTTGCCTCCAGAGATATAGGTGGACCTACTCGTACATTAGGAGCCAGGGACT
Source organism: Parnassius orleans (assembly GCA_029286625.1). NCBI lineage: Eukaryota > Metazoa > Arthropoda > Insecta > Lepidoptera > Papilionidae > Parnassius > Parnassius orleans. The sequence goes on from JAGSMP010000059.1 coordinate 3,935,771, forward strand.
TTATATTTATTTGTAAAATGTTATTTGTGAAATAAAGCAATTACATATCATCATCATCATCATCATCATTACAGCCCTTCACAAGTCCACTGCTGAACATAGGCCTCCCCCACGGAATGCCACATAGCACGGTCCCGAGCCACCTGCATCCATTGACTTCCTGCATGTCTTACCAAGTCGTCAGTCCATCTAGTGGGGGGACGCCCTACACTTCGCCTGCCGGTAGGAGGCTGCCACTCGATAACCTTTCTTCTCCAACGGTTGTCGGTTCTTCGAGCTATATGGCCGGTCCATTGCCACTTCAGCTTACTAATCCTTTGGGCTATGTCGGTTACTCTGGTTCTACTGCGGATATCCTCATTTCTAAGTTTATCACGCAGAGAAACCCCGAGCATTGCCCTCTCCATAGCTCGCTGAGCGACCTTGAGCTTCCTCATACGGTCAGCAGTGAAGGACCACGTCTCAGTTCCATATGTCAGCACTGGCAACACGCACTGGTTGTACAATTTAGTTTTGAGGTATGCCTGACGAGAAGATGGGTTGTAATCTCCCAAACGCTGCCCAGCCGAGTTGAAGCCGTCGATTGACCACTCGGTCGAAGTTGGACTTACCTAGTCGGACTATTTGTCCCAGGTAAACATATTCGTCAACAACTTCGAGCTTAGTGCTCCCAACAACTACCGGCATAGGTGTGACATGGACATTAAACATTTTTGTTTTGTCCATGTTCATCTTGAGATTTAACCGTTGGGAGACACTATTGAGGTCATTGAGCATAGTGCTTAGGTCCTCCAGCGATTCTGCCATAAGGACTATATCGTCGGCAAATCGAAGGTGAGTGATGTACTCGCGATTGACGTTAATACCGTATCCTTTCCAGTCCAGTAGTTAGTTGAAAACGTCTTCCAATGCAGCGGTGAAGAGTTTCGGGGATATTACATCACCCTGTCTTACACCTCTCTGCAGTTGGATAGGTTTCGTACTCTGGTTCTGTACTTGGATAGTCATCGTAGCCCTACTGTACAAACACTTCAGCACCTCGATATACCGACAGTCCACTTGGCACCGCTGAAGGGACTGCAGCACCGCCCAAATTTCGACGGAATCAAAGGCTTTCTCATAGTCCACATACGCCAGACATAGTGGCAAATTGTACTCTTCGGTTTTTTCTACAATTTGCCGAAGGGTATGTATGTGGTCTATGGTGCTAAAGCCTTTTCGGAAACCGGCTTGTTCAGGAGGCTGGAAGTCGTCGAGTCTGCATGCGAGACGATTCGTAATGACTCTCGAAAACAGCACGTAGACGCGGCTCAGAAGGGAAATCGGTCTGTAGTTCTTCAAGAGAGCGTTGTCGCCTTTCTTGAAGAACAAGACCACCGCACTTCTGCTCCACGCCTCCGGTGTAATGCCACCATGGAGGACGGAATTAAAGAGCTTCTGAAGGACTTCAAGTACCGGTTTTCCACCCGCTTTCAGAAGCTCCGCTGTAATTCCATCCTCGCCTGGGGCCTTGCCGTTTTTAAACGGACTGACGTCCGGGATATCATCGGAATAGTGTCGGATAAAACTTGCTCTTGGATCGTTACTCACACTTGCGTGTGGCTCCAACGATGATGTGTACAGCTGCCCATAGAACCTCTCAATCTCACTCAAAATCTCAGGTGTTCCGGAAACGATGCTGCCACATTCGGTCTTCAGCTTCGACAGTTGGCTCTTTCTGGCAGACAGATCTCTGGCAAACTTTGGAGCCCTGGTTCCGCTCGATCGCTTTTTCAATACGAGCAGTATTAAAGTTGCGCAAGTCCCGCCGCATGCATTTGGAGATCTGTCTGTTCAGTTGCCTGTATGCTGTCAAATCTGCTGAAGACTGCAGCTTCATCTCCCGTTTAACAACCATGAGATTAAGAGTGTGATCGGCGAGTTTTTTGTGTTCTTCCGCGACGGGTCTTACAGAACTTAGCTCCAACCGCATGGACAGTTTTCACAAGCTTGTCATTTATATCGTCCACTTCATTGCAATCTTCTAGGCACTGAAAACGATTTTGTAACTCGAGCTGAAAGTTTTCGGGGCTTTGGATTGGAGCACAAGGGGGACGGAGCGTTGACTTCATTAGACGTGACCTCTCCAACTTTACGTTTAGGTTCAGTGTGCCTCTCACCATTCGGTGATTGCTGCCAGTTTTCACCCTCGCGATCACTGAGACATCAATGAACAGTTGTCGTCTGGTCGTCATAATGAAGTAAATCTCATTTTTTGTCGAACCGTCGGGGCTCGACCAGGTCCACTTTCTGTGGGGCCGCTTTTTGAAGAAAGAGTTCATCATAAAGAGTCCCTCTTTCTCCATAAAGTCGACCAGCTGCTGGCCCCTTGGGTTCCGCTGCCCTATTCCGAATTTCCCTACTTTCAGCTCACCGCTCTCTCTTGTGCCTAGTTTTGCGTTGAACTCTCCCATTAACACCGTATAGTGGGTTTTGGAGGAATGTATGGCTCTAGAGATATCCTCATACATTTCCCACACATCGGGGTGTGCCGAGGTTGGTGCGTAAACCTGTATGACATTCAGCGAATACCGTTTGGTGATTCTGAGTATAAGGTACGCGACCCTCGTCGACACACTCCCAATCTTTACAACGTTGTTAACGAGAGACTTGTGGACGATAAATCCTACACCTCCTAGGGACAGATGGTCCCGGTGATAGAATAAGTTGCCGGATTCGAGGATTACCGTGTCCTCCCCCTCTCTTCGGACCTCGGATAATCCTATTATATTCCAGCGTAACTTATCTATCTCTTCTTCCAGCTCCAGGATCTTCTCGTCAGTCCTCAGGGTGCGTGCGTTATATGTTGCCAGGTCGAGTCGTCGTAGGTGGCAACCGAACCTCCACCGGAGATCCTTAGCACCCCCGCCTTTACCATGGTCGCCACCGTAGCCAGGAATAGCGGGGCCGCCGGGGACTGGGGGCCGTTTATTTGTGTCGTTGCTCATGGGGGGTATATTGCCATAGTTGCCACGCTTGGCGAGCGGGTTGGCAACCGCAGTTTTTTATTGCTTTTTGCTTTTATCGGAAAGATGCTGCTGCCCGCCCATCTTCTGTATCAGTTTCCCTTTGTCGCCTCTTACGACACCCACGGGAAGATATGGGGTAGTGGGTGTATTCTTACCAAACAATTACATATACATAAACATAATCGAAATATTACATACCGAGATGAAAAGAAATATTTAGGTCTTCTTAGTTTGCTTCCGTGAATCGTTTTCCAGCTTGGCACTGCACATTTCACCATGGTAACTTAAAATTCAAATAAATACCGTCGAGAGAAACAACGCGCGTGACCTATGATTAATAACGTCGCCGTTGCCATTTCGAGACTAACGCGCGCTCTATAGCTTGCTTATAAAATACTCTTTAAGTTTATCACCCTTATATTTCTATAAAAATATAATCCATACTCAATAAATTTTATAACAAATTATCTTTTATAATAATTTGTTTGAAAACTTCTTCACAATATGTTGATGAGACACATTCGAAGTTTTCGGGAGATTTTGACAGCAGCTTGAGTCAGCAGACAGGCAATGACGATATTATCTCAAGGCGCTTTAACCGACACATTTTCTAATGTTCACATCACCATCACAGCAGACATTTAATACACAAATTCGCACCACTTTTACTTATCAAAATCCATTTCAAACAATTATTCATACAATAAAAACTCAATAAAATAATTATTTAAAAAAAAATGCAAAATTTGAATTTGGAATACAATTTCAAATATGCCAGGATGCTTTATTTTAATTTGTTTTTAGAAGAAAAAAAATCAAAATCGCTCGTTTCTTGCAGAAGAGTTTATATAATTTTTCCTGTTGCAGATAAAATTGTACGACAGCGATGGCGAGCGCGGGTGTCGAGGTACGTGGTAGAATATCTGTACACACTGGCACTCGCCGTGGACGCGGTACCGACGGACAAACAACCGCAAACTTTATATATAAATTATTTATTTATTTATGTACCAACAATTTTTTCCGCCCTATATTATTTAATATGCAAACTTGTGCAACATGATGTATTGTACGATTTAAAAAGATAGCGATTTTGATTGAACAGTTGAAAATTGTGTAATGAAAAATTCCAAACGTAATGGATAACATGTAAAGACAATATATGCAGCACATTTTGTTGCACAAACCCAATTTTAATAGTAATTTAATAGTGAACTGACACCCAATAATTACCAGTTCGGTAAATTTATGAAAATATATACTTTACTTTTTTTAACGTCGCAGCGTATACCAGCAATGGTATTTGCTTTGTTATTTTCAAATAATATATTGTCCTGTAAAAATCGTATTTTGGCTTTATTTTTTGTATGTGTATAAAATGAAATTAAATTTCCATTGATATTTTATTTTCTGTATAGAAAAAAAATATATTAATAATAATATTAACAGTTAAATATAGCTAATGTCGGATAGTATATGCTTTCTTAATGAAAGTCGATTGAATTCTACTTATAATTATTGTAATATTATGCTGCAATATTTATGGCAACAATAGATCAGTTGCCACTAACTGAATTTTGAGTCAAACTCAAAAGATACAAGACTATTGCTCAAATACTTAAACGCTGCTCGATATAAAGATGACGTTAAGTCTCTTGCTGTCTCTATCACTTGAAATCAAAGTGACTGTGACACCACGATTCTCTTAACGACATCTTAAAATTGAGTAGCGTTTGAGTATTTGGCCATATTATGTATTAATTTAAAACATTGTTCTAATGATGAAATTGTTCCATCATAATTATGAAATGATCACTGTTAAATTAAAAAATGGACCGTAAGTCTTATATGTTGAAACAATGGTAGAAAGTGAATTAAATGCAAATAAAAAAAATGCGATATATTTTCCCAATGTTTAGATAGATATTAGGTGTTCGCGTCCTGTCCGTTCGTACCCCGCCCGCACCGGCTATACATCAATAATACAAGCTAATTGTAAACGATACCTAGGTATATTGTAAACTTATTTGTAATTGTAATGAGTAATAAACAAAAGATATATTTAATTTCGTTTGTATCATGTTATAGGTCGGCCACGAAGGTTCCGTGTAGATTAAGGTTAACTTAACGAGATTTTATTTTGTTCCGTTACTCCATCTGCAAGTGTAGATATGTGTTTTGGTTGGGGATTCAATATAAACATTTATCCATTTTCATGTATATTAGTTTTGTTAAAAACGATCGGTCAACATCCGAATAGAACTAGACTGGTTCATTAATCGATTGAATTGTTGTATTTCATAGTTTCCCAACTAAAATTCATTTCGACGCAGAAGCCTGCGCTTCTCTACTTCCAAAACTACGGTGAAGGTGCATTTACGTTCGCGTTTCTATTATCATGCGGTCCACGTACACATCGGTAGTGTTAGGAACTATTGCGTTATCTGTGTTAAAGTAAAAAGTAATATCTTTGTACAGTCTGAATAGTGGGGATGCAATGTTCACCACATTACAGATCGCTACTGTATAAATAATGTATAAATGGCTTTAATAAATGTATTCAATGTATGTATGTATGCATTACAGCGATTATTGGAATTAATTTCAAGAGAAGACTGTTAGTTATTATTTTACAACAGGCAGTACATGATTACGGCGACACATGTAATAAATTAATCTATTTTTGCAGATATGTATGACCTGTTTATTATTTTTACGTTTTAATTATTCTGTAACGCAATAGTTTTCTAGCTAAGAGGACAGATCGTATACCAACATTATCGGTATTACGAAAGCAACGAAGCCAGATTTTTAACGCATTGTAGAAACAACACCAGAAAAATGCATTATTAACAATATGTTATATGTCATTTATTAAATAAATGCTTGCTGGTATACGATATTCTTCAAACCGTATGTCGAGCTCACTTCGGAATTTTAAGAATTTTCGTGTCGCTTCCATCATCCTCATATTTTCATTTATAATTAATAATAGGATAATTTTGAACACAATTCACCTCTACCCTACACGCTTCGATTTTATCTTTTAATTTTAATTGTTGTCTCCTTGTTGCCCCCGTCCCCTCAACAGTTTTAACATTTAGTAATGGATTTTGTTTAGTTCAAAAATGAATTTTATGCAAAGATAATTTAGATATACACAGCTCAGATAGATGATTATAGTTTTAAAAGCTCTAATTATATCAATGGACTAAAATGTTCTATATTCGTTATAAACACTATGTATATTATATTATATGTATAATTATGTTTGCTGTAAGTGAAGTGTAACTCGGATTTTACGTAGTTGTGGCAGTTTGTAGTTTCGTTTTATTTTCTACTATTGTAAAATTCGCATTCCATGAAGAGATTCGGGAGCATCTATATAATGATACCGAAAAGAGATAAGAGTTTGTTGTGACCAAGCCTCTATCTAATAAAAGTTACAATCCGATAAATTTGAAAAAAAGTGATACAATTGTCGAATTGTACAGTAAATACCGTTTAATTAGGCAACACTGCTAAATATTGCAATTCTACAATTTGGTATATTTTCCACCATGGCAATTTAATTTTTATTGAAAAGATATAAGGTCAAATGTCAATCGTAGTAGCAAATTGTAAATTGTAACTTTTATTAGTTAGTCCTGTTTTTTGTGGGTGGTTACTGCACATTTATCGTAGAACACTTTCTATAATCTATCGTTGCTTAGTGACGGGCTTTTGACTGTTCTATCAACAAACTATCTAAGATGGCGTATCATTCTATCCATTTGTTCACCGTTAGTGGTCGCAACTAGGCACATTGTTACTGCGTCAAAGATTTCAATAATCAATTCTAAATAAGTAAATGTGATATTCGAGGTATACCAATCTAGGCCACATGCTAAAACCGTTTGTATTACTGCTATTCGTCTGTGGTCCCTTATTATTAATTTTGTACTATTCGACAATTTTGTGCAGGCATCATGGTTTTTAAAATTTGTAAAATACAAATATCTAACAGAAAGACATGGTCCGTAACATCCGAAACGATTGCAGTCATGTCTTAACGCAATGAACTGAGTTAGGTTCAAGTATATACAGCTTAAATCGTGTTTCCGACTTTATACACTCACTTTATATACTGATTTTATTAGCACACAAAAAAAGATTAAATTGTTATTAATTGGTCATGTAACTTGCTCCACACTGAATTTTAAATAATTACAAACATTTTAACTCAAGTAACGCCAGATTTTTCACTAGTTTATAACGTTACGTGTTTCAGTTTCTCTATAAACAAACGTTTGGTAGCTAATTAAATGCTACAGAACATGAATTGTGTTGTAATCACAGACTAACAAAGGAAGAAAGGCTGAGAGCTGCTTACATTTCAAGTGACGCCAAAACCATGCTCAACTTATTGCAAGAACAAACACACACACACATATGCTTAAAAATAATATGTAACTAACAACATGGTTATAGATGCATATGTGTGTGTCAACCAGTGAACTTTCACGGGCTAATAAAAAATGAAAGAAGACACATGTGTGCGTGTCAAGAAGTTGAGCTTGGTGTCGCCGGCATTACTTGAAACCTACGCAGCGCTCCGTCTATCTTTGTGGTCTGCGGTTGTAACATACAAATTAATGTTAAAAAAATCCATTTTTATTGGCATTTCGACTCGAAAGTAAAACGGCCGCAACTTTACTCAAATGGAGTCTGTTGCTAATTTTATACATCATCATTCATTCATATATCAATCGTTGATTTTGATATAGCAGTTCAGAATTTCTTAAATTTGATTTCTCTTTTACAATCCCGCAAACCACAGACGTGCAATAAATACTCCTTAGCTGCGTCTTTATAACCGCTTGGCGCTAATTTATGGCATTTACCACTATCACCTTAGATTTCTACATGAAAATACCGTATTTGAAAGTAAAATTTGTTATGAACTTATCAATGAGTAATTTTTTGAAACAAATGTTATGGAATAAGTGAGAAATAATGTTTAGAAAGCTTTCAGAAATTGTACATAAATACAATGTTGCTACGTACCTCGTTTAGTGAAAAGGGGGAAGCGGCAACCTATTTAACTTTTAGTAGCTATAATAAAGTAGAAATTGCAACAGATATTTTTCGGTTCGTTCGTGTAATGAAAAAGCTACACCGGCGAAAGGACGTTGATCAAGGTCATATTGTATGTTTTTGTATTGTAAATATTTTGGATTTATTAAGATTATTATATTGAATAAAAAAATATTGTAAATGGATCGTTTGAGTTGTTTCATTTAACTATGGTCACCCCCCCTCTACCTCCTTTATTTTAACTGATGGCCAGTTTAATACACTGCTGACCAAGAACTGTGTGAACATGAATCTCACATGTTGTAATATACGTGTCGTATGAACCAACTTCGTGAAATGTCAGAGCGAATGGCGACAAGTTGTAGAGTACACACAGATTGTGGATACCACATCGACCTATAAAGCATGGTAATAACAGCAAGTTTTGCCTTGTTTCGGATAATAATTTGTGTAGCACACCGCATGTATCATGTGGTAGAGCCACGCTGCAGCTATATTATGGTTGTAGCAAGAATGGGTCTGCTCAATCGGGGTAGACCACGCTCTCACAGAACACCAGCGTAAAATAACTGCTTAATGCTGCTTTGTTTCGTAAGGTGAGTGTAGAGAACCGGAGACAACTGGAAACGGGGCATTCCATCTTAGTCCTCAGGGGTGACAACGCATCTGTATTTTGATTCTTAATTGAGAATAAATGTAGATGTCTATGATCCATAGCATCCACTAACCATCAGGTGGACTGTGCGCTCGTTTGTCATCGTAATTCTATAAAAAAAATTATGTTAGCGTTGCAACTTGTACAGATCGTCTAATTATTTGTATTTTTGGTAAATTTTGCGTTTATTTCCTATTTTTTTTCGTAGATTTTAGGAGTATTTACTATATTTGACATGATAAAATCTACCAAAATACAAGAAAGGCACGATCTTTAAGTTAATGTGTATCAAAGTTGAAAAAGATTAATCCGCGTAATGAAATAAAATGATGTCTTACCTACTTTGAAGAGCACCTCCCGCCCTCCCTCAATTGCGTGCACTATCCCCGTCACCACTAATCCGTAAGCGGTCAGCCTAGTGTAGAGGCGAAACATGTATAATCGACGGTGGTGTGTCTTTCCTAGTGTAGTGCTGTTGGGATTAGTGGTGACAGGGATAGTGCACGCAATTGAGGGAGGGCGGGAGGTGCTCTACAAACTGGATAAGACATCATTTTATTTCATTACGCGTTTATAAGCAAATTAATCTTTTTCAACTTCAATATAATAGATTTCCGCAAAGTAACGCCTGATTTTATTAATTATCTTAATATGTATCGAACTTGCGAGTATTTATGCGTCTGCAAATTCATTTTAATTGAACAGAAATAAATCCTCTTCCCCCGAACCTCTGAGGAGTTCAGACGTATTAAATGTTAAACCGCTATACTATTTTGATTTAATTATTAAAACAAAGGAGTCGGTCGTTTTTGGGCCCACTAGAAATTTTAACGACCCTTAATGGTATTACACAAAAAAAGTTACCAATTTATTATAATAAATGGCCTATAGATATTATGAATATCTAAACGGAATCAAGAAATCTAAAAAAAAATGAGTGGTTTTGATATTCCGTGTTCTGGTTAATGTAATATGGGAAAAAATGCGTGTAATGAATCATTTTTGCAGTTTCTATTAAAAGAAAAATGTATTTTTTACAAAGATAACTTATTATATACATATTATATTTGTACTTATTTGTATATTATATATTTATTACTAAAAAGGGATACCACTGAGATTTTTATCCTATTTCTACAAGTATTAGCTTATATCATATAACATGGTTCAAAGACACCGTGGAACGAAACGCTATTTTGTCATTGACTTCCGTGCTGGGTAATAACCGACGGCCATATTATCATAATATAAGCATCATATCTATGTCTGTGCCGGCGGCGGGGTATTACTTTATGGCATTGACATTCGTCACGCTGCTGTTTTTTGTACTTATTTGCAATTTTAAGAAAATTGCATCTGGAAGACCAGCATACACTGAAAACAAATAATATTTGTGGATTCCAACGCACTGTGCGAAGACAATAACTAGTCGAGACAGGAGCAGATGTGCGCCAACTTTTATATTTGTGGATTTCTCAAGAGGTGAGTATTTTATCTTATGGAATGCGAAGAATTCAACTGTACAAAACCTACAATTGATTTAAAGTTTCAAACTTTTATGTGAAATATATCTTATTTTTGTCACTCTTGAAGTTCTAGTCCAAAAATATTATACTACGGAAACGAAAACTACTAATTTTCGTTTATAATGTATTACATTTTATTTTATTTTTACTGAATATTGAGATATGGTACGATTTTTTAGAAATAATAATAAACGACCCACAGACACTTAACGATCTATACATGTTTTAGTACTTAATTATTTTAAGTTTGTAAAAATACTAATAAATATACTAACAAATTCATATGTCAATGTCTAATTTAGACAGTATTGAAATTGCTAGTGCTATAGAGTGCGATTGTGATGAGCTATCATCATACAAGACATTTAAAAAAAGTGACCTTACAATTATATCACAAAATATACGTAGTTTACTGTAACATTTACTGTAACTTTGATTATTTTCTGATAATACTGTCTAGTTTACCTTTTGCACCTGATATTTTGGTTCTAACTGAATGTAGGCTCACTATGAGCAAACCTATTCCACTACTAGATAATTATAAGTCTTACTCTACAACATTCCAGCTGAACCAAAATGGTGGGCTAGTGGCCTTCATTAAAAAATCACTACAACATAAAGTTAAAGAAGTCAGACTTACTCATGCTTCTTGTCTACAGCTGGATATACTTAACAACACTATACTATGTATTTACCGCTCTCCTTCAAATGCAAATGCTGATGCATTTTTAGACTCACTTTGCCCTCAGCTGGACACTAACTACCATAATAATATAATAATCACGGGTGACATCAATATAAACACTACCCCCAAATCTGACGAGCCTTCTTCTGAATTTAAACGTAAATATGAAAGGGAAATCCTTTCAAAATCTGTTAATAATAATAAACTTCTATGGAAAAATATAAAATACATTACATTCAGCAGCAAAACGAATGACGATAACAAAGAGCTAATAAACCTAAAAGCTCTTTTGAAAGTAATGCACTTCAAAAAAAGAAGGTTTTCAACTGATAAACTTTACTCCATCAGTAAAGTCCTATCAGTGAGAAAGCTTTATATTCTACTCACTGTATTAAAAAAAAAACATAAAACCTTAACCTATGATGACAGCATAAAACTGCATTTGCTAGGAAACAATACTCAAGTCGCTCCGCTTTACTATATAACAAATTGAACAAAGAACTAGAGATCTACAGCAAAACATATAAGGAATGTAAGAAATTAATTACAATTTTAAACTCCCTTAAATTATGACGTAACAGAGACATTATTACAATACAGATACTAAAAGAACATATACACATACATACACCCATACTTAATACATACATACTCACACACTACTCACACAACATGCATAAATTTATATACAACACCAGATACTACAACTACCAAATACACTTAGACATTACATATATGAAATACAACCTAATAATTATTGATTTATTGATGTATTAATGCTATGAGACTGATCGTAGGATACTATAGTCATGTTTTTACTATCTTTATTATTCCCTATTAGTTACTTTATTTCGTTAATAATACTGTAATTTTTAACTATGGAAGAGCGAAGTCACCGGTTACAGGCATTATTTTGCTTGCTAGGTGACCTCGATCACTGATCATATAATGTAACTTTAATGTTTGACGAAATAAATAATTTATTTATTTATTTATTATTATTATTTTAAAGGATTGGAAAAAGAACGAGAACAATGCTTTTAAGAAAAAAACCAATTTATATAATAAATAGTTTATTTATTCTAACACTTAAGTGACAAGAGTTAAGTAGTAACCACATTCATCAATGTTAATAAGGGAATTAAGATACAATGTATTCTCTAGAATATTTGTGGTAAGGTCCATATCTAGTATCTACTGTTGTTTTCTTGCCTTCAATATTTTCAAACTAGAAACAACAAGAACAAATAAAACCAGGCAAGAAAGTACTAAACTTTAGTTTATAATGAAGAACTACTAAGGTTGTTATATAAAAGAAATAAATTTATTATATTCATTAACAAAATCAACTTAAGTTACCAAGACCCAACTTAGTTTTTAATTAAGTTGTATTATTACCTATTTCGGTATTGTCCAACAAGCATGGATAACACTTCAACGAACATTGCAAATGAATGCGGTTAGTCGTAATTTGGTCTTGTATGTACATACCCAACATACATATAGAATTCTCGATATGTTAATATATACATAAAATAAATGTTTTTAATAAATATACGCTTGTGGTCATGTATAGACTAGGCCAATTTCAAATATCGATATAATAAAATTAATTTTTAGTTGGTTTATGTTATTACGGCGCAGTTTTAGAAAATTGTTATTACACAATACTGTGTATTTTTATTTAATTTATAAAAGTACAATATAATTTACGAAAGGCTTAAATAAAGTGGTCTCAGTTACCAAATGAACGAAAAGGAAAACATACTTTATGACTAAAAAAAAGTATTGCTTCGTATTTAATGAAACTTTTGTGTATTTACACGGATTAAAATAGAAATAAATGTCGTTGGAACCAAATTATCAATTAAGATGTACACACTTCAGGTTTTATTTATCTAATGATAATATCCATTATAACGAATAACTATAAATAATATTGTATTTACATGAGGTCCCAAGTAAAGTGAAAAGTTTAAAATAAAGTGAAATTTCAAATCTTGGTTACCATTGAAATGAAAAAAGCAAATGAAATTATACCATTTGATTTGGAATTAATATATTATAAATCTGTGTACCGTATTGGCAGCATAAGAGAATGTACCACCCCATATCATCCCAAGGCTGTCGTAAAAGGCGACAGAAGACTCTCCTGATAGCAACTCAAAATAATAAAAAACTGCGGTTGCTAACCCGCTTGCCAAGTGTGGCAACTATGGCAAATTTCCCCCCCTATGAGGGGAGGCCTATGTTCAGCAGTGGATTTTTTGATAAGATATGGATTTCCGATTTGTGTTAAGAGACAAACACCGATATGTAACAAATATGACGATACAATAGTATTAAACTTAATATGAAAGATATCGGTGGGCTGTTTAAAGGTTGGCTGTAAAATTATGGTTTTTCTTTGAACATGAAAATAAAAAATGTTTTCAACTTACAAAAATCATAGATTCATAGATCATTTTCTTTCCTTCAATACTATAAAATTTATTACTAATTAATGAAGCGACATTCGCTTAAAATACATTAAAACTAGTAATTATCTGCTAAATATTAAGTAAATCATTGTAAATTAATCGATCAAATTCTATCGATAATGTAATATTGATAAGTGATAACCGACCTCTTTACATTGACTAAAATGGCACGTATCCAGCCCACTGTGTCTTCAACGTTCGACTAAGTTTAAAGTTCGTCTTCGAAGCGTTCGCCAAGCAAGTCGTTCCCATAGTCGGTGGCCTCGCTGCCCACGAACACGTGGTGGTGGGTGAGAATCTCGTGGAACGACAGCAGGTCGTCATGGTTGTCATCCGCCGACGCGAACAAATGGTCAACTTCCTCCTCGGCTATTTCACTGTAAACACATTGCTTTATTTTCCGTACACTGATGGTGTAAGAATATCTACTACTATCATCCCGGTGTCGTAAGAAGCGACAGAGGGAAACAAATCAGGAAATGGGCAACAGCGTCTACCTGCTAATGACTAAAAATAAAAAATAAACTGCGGTTGCCAACCCGCTTGCCAATCGTGGCAACTATAGCTAATATGCCCCTGTGAGGAAATTATGGGGAGGCCTATGTTCAGCAATGGACTTTTATAGGCTGTAACGGTGACGGTAATACTGCTTTGTGAAGTTTACTTTAACGATTTTAATAAAGTAACATCCTGTATACGTCCCACAGGCACAGGCCTCTTCTCATGCCTAAGAGGATTTAAGCGAGGAAGGGTCGGTCAAGTTTCTCCTATGCATGACAGGCGGATCGTTCGTAGTCGTTGATACAGTAAAGAAATTTATAAAATTTTCAGTTATTGTAGTCCGTCAGAGCAGTGGATTGTATGCTAGCTCGTCAAGGTTTATTAAAATCACATTACATTACTTTTCCCCAAAGATTTATATTTGCATTAACAAACTAGGATCAGTAAGCTGAAATAGCTATGGGCCGGCCATATAGCTCGAAGAACAGACAACTGAAGGGGAAGAACGGTCTTCGAGTGGCAGCCTCGTACCGGTAAGCGAAATGTAGGGCGGCCACCCACTAGACGAGGTGACGACCTGGTAATAGATGCAGGAATTCGATGTATGCAGGTGGCACGGGACCGTGCTTTGTGGCATTCCTTGGGGGTGGCCTATGTTCAGCAGTGGACTTGTGAAAGGGTGTAAGGATGATGATGAAGACAATAGGATAGGAACAACTTTACACGCATTATTATTAACAAACTTAAACATTTAATTTGATGTTGGGGTTGCCAACAGAATGGAACAATTTGCCAACGTCTGATTGCATGACAGCCATTCGAATACAATGCGGATGTCAAGGCAAGAGTGAATTTTTAAAGCCAATGCACTTTACTCTGGCCGAAAAAGTAAAGTTACAGCCTATATACGTCTCACTCCTGGGCACAGGCCTCATCTCATTCCTGAGAGGGTTTTATGGCAAGGAAGTGAATAATGCGTATTGGCGGACTGCACAAGTCTTTGAACTATTGCTGGCCGAAAAGTGGAACTAACTAGAACCCAGGTTAAGAACCGTAACAATTTGGAACCGGTCAATCCCTGATTGCGTTACTTGTATTAAACAGCCACTGCTGCCGCCAATTTTTTTTTAAATCAAATCAAAAACATTTATTGCATGACTACAGGTAAACTTAAATAAGGTTTTAAAATATTTTATGTACATTTGTGCTCTATAGTCTATTTCAGGTGTCCAATATTAATTAAAGTCTTGAATATATTTATTAAATATTCAATATCTATTAGATCTAGCCCTTTTCTTGTATCTCTGATCTGAAATAGCTAAATATTTCCTGGAATTTGAGAACGGATATATGTTAGGTACATACTCGTTGTCAGGTATAATCCAGCGGCGCACCTCGTCTAAGTCGAGCACACCGTCCTGGTTGAGATCCAGTTCGTGCTCGAACTTGTCCTTCTCCGAGAGCAGCCACTCTTTGTCGTGCTGAGACCCTACGTGACAAGTTTTAAATTAAGCTAGCTTTAGCTTTGTGCTCTTTTTTACTCTTCCTATTTAATTATTTTAAAATGCCAGAATAATCTTATGACTTCCGATAGATGGATAATAATATATCTTTAAAGACTCATTATTTCAAATTATAATATCTACGAGTATATATGTACACATTTATCTCAAATATGTATCTACATCACATAAATTGGCTTTGTCATATTAATCCATCTTTTACTTAATATCGATTTTCTCATAACTTATTCAATGAAAGTAATGATCTCTTCAATATATTTTACAAACGTGTAATTTAAAGATGTATAATCCGAGAGGTGGGATCTGGTGACCTATAGAACAAGTATTGTTAAATATCTTTATTAGGCACCAGTCTCTCACAAACTAGGGTTCACAATGTTTATAGTTTTTAGTTCAGCATGTTTGTCATCAATTATTGTGTACCTGTTTGTGATGAGAAAATAAATATAAATTCCATTCCATTCTATTCTATGGTGGTAATCCATCCCGTTTATGCCACAAATGAAAAAGCCAGACCGGCGAAGTGCAGCAGCAACAAATGTGACGTAAGTGACTAGACGTCTAGTACTGCGATCATCAATCCTATCGTGGCGAATTAAGCAAATCCCAACAACGGGAGAGGAACATGTACAGCAGTGAACTTTTACGGACCTTGATGTTTGGAAATTAAAAATAATAATTAAGGTTCAATTAATGGTTACGCCAATTTTTGCCTTAGACGCGATTTGGCCTTACAGTCAAATCGCGTGTTTATTTAAAACAAATGTTATTATATCGTAGGGACAATAGAGCCAGGCATAGACAATGGACATAATGAGCGGTAGATTTATCAATAGAAGATTTAATGCGTATATTCCGGTGTCCCGTTGTTTCACAAACAAATTAACCGACCTGTATATAATAAATGTATCACTAATTTATATTACGTACATACGATGTAATTGTGACTATCCATCCACCGTGTAGTGGCGGTGTAAGAATATCCACTATCCCATATCGACCTGTGGGCGTGGTAAGAGGCAATAGAGGAAATTAAAACAGAAGATAGGCAGCAGCATCTTCCTGATAGCAACTCAAAATTATAAAAAACTACGGATGGCAACCCGCCTGCCAAGCGTGGCAATTATGGCAAAATCCCTATGAGGCAATCATGGGGAGGTCTATGTTCAGTGTCTTTTCGAACAAAAAATATGTTATTATAATCGGATTGTCAATCACAATGTCATGCTGACTTTTGTCAAAGCGGAGGTACTTCTTCCTTTCCTAGGCTCAACAAAACCCAGCTAAAGTGGCTCCAAAACGCATAAAAAAATCAAATGTGCGAAGAATACAACTCACCCCTGTCTCCGATGTACTCGCTAAAGTCCAGTACGCCGTCTCCGTTGCGGTCCCGCGCGTGCATTGTCTGGTTCACGAGGAACGGCTGCATTATCTCGTGCTCCTCGGGATTCGAAAACACCTGTACACACGAGTTTTATTTTATACCAGCTGTTCCCCGCGACTTTGTTCGTGTGGATTTTATTAAGATTGGATTTCATGGTTTTTTTACGCGAAATATTAATTCTTTTTCTAAATTAAAAGTAGTCTAAGTTACTCCTTATAACATCAGCTACCTGCTAGTTAAAGACCCTCAAAATCAGTCCAGCCATTTCGGATATTAGCCGGAACAAACAGACAGACAGATATACAGACAAAAATTTAAAATTTGTGGAGCTGGAGCTGGACTATGCTCGGAGTTTCTCTGATAAGACTTAGAAATGAGGATATCCGCAGTAGATCGAGAGTAATCGTCATAGCCCAACGGATCAGTAAGCTGAAGAGGCAATGGGCTGGTCATATTTTTATAGAATAAGGGTGACAAACGAACACACAGTCGACCTAAGTCCACCTGATGGTAAGTGGATGCTGTGGCCCATAGACATCTAAGTCTATCCTTGATTAAGAATCAAAATGCAAATGCGTCACCCCTGAGAACTAAGATGAAATGCCTCTTTCCAGTAATAAAGGTCTCCGGTTCTACTCACCATACGCAACACAGCAGCATTGAGCTGCTATTTTACGCCGGTATTGTGAGGGGGTGGTCCGTCCCCGGTCGAGCCAACCCATCCGTGCTACAACTATACTATAGCTGCAGCATGGTTCTACCACGTAATAGCACCATATATCTCGAAGAACTGACAACCGTTGGAAAAGAAAGGTTCTCGAGTGGCAGCCTCGTACCGGTAAGCGGCGTATCATTCATTATCATCATCGGTATCATGAAGTTATTTAACAATAAAACTTTTATGGCATTTACGTGACGGCACAGAAACAGTAAAACAGGAAAATAATCACAAAAACACTTTCATTTTTTTATATGATGAAACATTCAATAAATACAAGTCACTAAATGAACATAAACATAAAGAAATTCAAATAACAACTATATAAATATACAACAACTTCGTTATAAAAACATTAGCAAATTAACAATGAACTATAAAGATAATAATTCAGTACGCATTAAGCTAGGATTGCCAACTTTTTTATTACAAATATATTTTCGAGGCTATTCCATGTAAAAATATTGTGGATGACAAAAACGTAGGTATAGTATGATTCAAGTCAATAATTTATGGAGCATTTTTTGCAAATTTGATCCCCTATTAAAGCAGTTTCGTTTTTGGGACAACCTTTATACACCAGGTACAGGTTGTACCAAAAACTTACGTCAACAGGTGATAAAGTTATAAAGAAAATAAAAAATGTTAGTCCGGTACTTTTAAAATTATAGGCATCCCCAAAAAAATAATCGATAAAAATTAACGCCCTGTGATCTTTCTATTACTTTGACTACAAATTTTTCCTTTTCTTTATTTTCATTTTCTGATGTTACCCTGAGGAAATCTTTCGTTAATGAACTGTTACCGCCTGTCCTATCACATGTTTTTCCTTGACATTGATTTTTGGGATGACCGATATATATTGTTTACAATTATATGTATGCGGAGCCTAATATAGTAGGATACTGTATTATATAATATATAGTAGGGTTGGCAACCCTGATTACAGCCTATGCACATGAGTAAATAAACGGAACAGAGGTAAAGCTTCATACAACCGCGCGAATCGGTTGCACTACTACAAGCACGCGGGGCATGTGTGCGTGACCACTGGCCGCTTGTCGCGTACGCGGCGAGACTGGAAAAAACCGGTTACGCTGGCACAGCCAGTGGTTTGTTTTGTTAGTTGCAAGTTTGAATATTTTAATGTAAAAACATGGTATTATTAATAATGGTTGTTTATTGTACTGTGTGTATGAATAATTCTAGAAAAAATAAAAATATATCATACTTTAACTATCCCAAGGAGTACTAGGTAAGTAAATATTTGATTATTACTTTTTCAAGTAAAGTACCTTTATTATATTGTATGATCCTTTTTTTAATAAGAAGAGGGTACTACACGGTGTGTTTTTACCTTTTTATTGTTATTACAAGCTTTTACTAAACATTTGTAGGTATGTGGGTGGGTTGGTATGTAGTAGGTATGTGGGTTAAGTTCACATATTGCAAGTAAGATTTGAACCACTTCCCGATATCTGATTGAGTTGAAATTTTGTATAACGTAACTTCAGTGACAATGCAATAATATGATAGATTTTGTTTTGTTTCATTTGTCTTCACCTATTGTGACAACCCTACCAAAATAGGTAACAATTTTGCACGTTCTTAAGAAGCTTTGTCTCTGTTCCGTTTATTTACTCATGTGGCCTATGTCACAAGTTCACTGATGAATAAAGACCACCTCTACTGCGATAAAGGTATCGGTCCGAGCTACTTGAATCCATCCACATCCTGCATACCTTATCAGATCACGTCAATTATCTGATTATTTACAATATGCACCAATTTTTTTAGCAAAACCGAATGTTAATTTATTCACTTCAAAAACATCAACCTCGTACCGTCGGTTCCTGGACATTAGTGAGCTTCTTCCAAATTGGTAACGGAAGCAGGGTTGCCATTTCGAAATTTTAAGTTTCCGTGTTTTGGGATCTGGATTGCCGTTTTGGAATAAATATACAAAATTGCCGTGTACATTTTATTTATATTAAATTAATACACGTAACATTGAACATGACATAAAAACATTATTCTTCACAGTCATCATACAAATTTCTTATCGCATCCAAAATTTCTTCTTCGTGTTTGTTCAATTTATATTTATTTTTTCCTTCATATTGTCTATCATTTGTTTTGTCGGTTTGAAATTTACACAATTTCCTTGGGGTCGGATAAAGTGCTTAGCTAGTAAAGTTCCATTTATTGTGGAAGTAATAATTTTATTTCTCGTTTTTGTTACTGAAAGAGTGTGACCTTACTGAAAATTCTTTCACAGTCTGCATTGGCGTGTGGAAGGGATAATACGCTAAGGACAACGGACTTTTCTGATGAATATCTTCATCTCTTGTAATTATAAGCAGTTTTTCGAATATAGGCATTAATGTGGGAAATGTTTCCCAGATTTTCTCACTGATTGCTTCTTCTGGCATTAGATATTTTAATAAAGGTAATAAAGGGTGGAAAAATCGTATCTTTTTTGGATCTCCTTACAACCAGTAATTAAGAATTTCTTAACTCTGGTTTGGAATTCTTTCAAATGATCTAGTTTATTTATAATATCCGGTTTTTATAAATAAACCAGATCATTTGAAAGTTTTGTTCCTCGTGTAGTGGCGGGTAAGAATACTCACTACCCCATATCTTCCCGTGGGTGTCGTAAGAGGCGACAGAGGGAAACTGAGGCAGAGGATGGGCAGCAGCATCTTTCTGATAACAGCAAAACAACAATAAAAAACTGCGGTTGCCAACCCGCTCGCCAAGCGTCGCAACTATGGCAATATACCCCCCATGATTGTAACGAAGAGACGGCCCCCAGTCCCCGGCGGTCCCGCTATTCCTGGCTACGGTGGCGACCATGGTAACGGCGGGGCAGGGGGTGCTAAGAATCTCCGGTGGAGGTTCGGTTGCCACCTACGACGTCTCGACCTGGCAACTTATAACGCACGCACCCTGAGGACTGACGAGAAGATCCTGGAGCTGGAAGAAGAGATAGACAAGTTGCGCTGGAATATTATAGAATTATCCGAGGTCCGAAGAGAGGGGGAGGACACGGTAATCCTCGAATCCGGCAACTTGTTCTATCACCGGGAGGGCGACCATCTGTCCCAAGGAGGTGTCGGATTTATCGTCCACAAGTCTCTCGTTAACAACGTTGTAAAGATTGGGAGTGTGTCAACGAGGGTTGCGTACCTTATAATCAGAATCACCAAACGGTATTCGCTGAAGGTCATACAGGTTTACGCACCAACCTCGGCACACCCCGATGAGGAGGTGGAGGAAATGTATGAGGATATCTCTAGAGCCATGCATTCCTCCAAAACCCACTATACGGTGTTAATGGGAGACTTCAACGCAAAACTAGGCACAAGAGAGTACGGTGAGCTGAAAGTAGGGAAATTCGGAATAGGGCAACGGAACCCAAGGGCCAGCAGCTGGCCGACTTCATGGAGAAAGAGGACTCTTTATGATGAACATTCCTTCCAGAAGCGGCCCCACAGGAAGTGAACCTGGTCGAGCCCCGACGGTTCGACAAAAATGAGATTGACTTCATTATGACGACCAGCGACAACTGTTCAGTGATGTCTCAGTGATCGCGAGGGTGAAAACCGGCAGCGATCACCGAATGGTGAGGCACACTAAACCTAAACGTTAAGTTGGAGGTCACGTCTAATCAAGTCAACGCTCCGTCCCCCTCGTGTTCTAATCCAAAGTCCCCGAAACCTGTCAGCTCGAGCTACGAAACCGTTTTCAGTGCCTAGAAGATTGCAATGCAGTGGACGATATGAATGACAAGCTCGTAGAAACTGTCCATGCGGTCGGAGCTAAGTTTTGCAAGACCCGCCGCAGAAGAACACAAAAACTCTCCGATCACACTCTTAATCTCATGGCTGTTAGACGGGATATGAAGCTGCAGTCTTCAGTAGATTTGACAGAATACAGGCAACTGAACAGACAGATCTCCAAATGCCTGCGGCGGGACTTACGCAACTTTAATACTGCTCGTATTGAAGATGCGATCGAGCGGAACCAGGGCTCCAAAGTCTTTGCTAGAGATCTGTCTGCCAGAAAGAGCCAACTGTCGAAGCTGAAGAGCGAGTGTGGCAGCGTCGTTTCCGGGATACCTGAGATTTTGAGTGAGATTGAAAGGTTCTATGGGCAGCTGTACACATCATCGTTGGAGCCACACGCAAGTGTGAGTAACGATCCAAGAGCGAGGCTTATCCGACACTATTCCGATGATATCCCGGACGTCAGTCTGAGCGAGATTAGAATGGCTCTCCAGCACCTTAAAAACGGCAAGGCCCCAGGCGAGGATGGTATTACAGCGGAGCTTCTGAAAAAGGGTGAAAAACCGGTACTTGATATCCTCCAAAAGCTCTTTAATTCCGTCCTCCATGGTGGCATTACACCGGAGGCGTGGAGCAGAAGTGCGGTGGTCTTGTTCTTCAAGAAAGGCGACAACGCTCTCTTGAAGAACTACAGACCGATTTCCCTTCTGAGCCGCGTCTACGTGCTATTTTCGAGAGTCATTACGAATCGTCTCACGCAGACTTGACGACTTCCAGCCTCCCGAACAAGCCGGTTTCCGAAAGGCTTTAGCGCCATAGACCACATATATACCCTTCGGCAAATTGTACAGAAGTCCGGGGTACAATTTGCCACTATGTCTGGCGTATGTGGACTATGAGAAAGCCTTTGATTCCGTCGAAATTTGGGCGGTGCTGCAGTCTCTTCAGCGGTGCCAAGTTGACTGTCGGTATATCGAAGTGCTGAAGTGCTTTTACAGTAGAGCTACGATGGCTATCCGAGTACAGAACCAGAGTACGAAACTTATCCAACTGCAGAGAGGTGTAAGACAGGGTGACGTAATATCCCCGAAACTCTTCACCTCTGCATTGGAAGACGTTTTCAAGCTTCTAGACTGGAAAGGATACGGTATTAACATCAATGGCGAGTACATCACTCACCTTCGATTTGCCGACGATATAGTCCTTATGGCAGAATCGCTGGAGGACCTAAGCACTATGCTCAATGACCTCAATAGTGCCTCCCAACGGATAGGTCTTAAGATGAACATGGACAAAACAAAGATCATGTTTAATGTCCATGTCACACCTATGCCGGTAGTTGTTGGGAGCACTAAGCTCGAAGTTGTTGACGAGTATGTTTCCCTGGGACAAATAGTCCGACTAGGTAAGTCCAACTTTGACCGAGAGGTCAATCGACGGATTCAACTCGGCTGGGCAGCGTTCGGGAAATTACGGCACATCTCGTCAGGTATACCTCAAAACTTGAAAACGAGACTGTACAACCAGTGCGTGTTGCCAGTGATAACCTACGGAACTGAGACGTGGTCCTTCACTGCTGGCCGGATGAGGAAGCTCAAGGTCGCTCAGCGAGCTATGGAGAAGGCTACGCTCGGAGTCTCACTGCGTGATAAACTTAGAAATGAGGATATCCGCAGTAGAACCAGAGTGACCGACATGGCTATGTCGGTCACTCTGGTTCTTACTAATCCGTTGGGCTCAACGGATTAGTAAGCTGAAGTGGCAATGGGTCGGCCATATAGCTCGAAGAACCGACAACCGATGGGGAAAAAAGGTTCTCGAGTGGCGGCCTCGTACCGGCGGACGAAGTGTAAGGCGTCCCCCCACTAGATGGAGTGACGACCTGGTAAGACATGCAGGAAGTCGATGGATGCAGGTGGCTCAGGACCGTGCTTTGTGGCATTCCTTGGGGGAGACCTATGTTCAGCAGTGGACCTGTGAAAGGCTGTAATGATGATGATCCGGTTTTTTAAGTTCATTTAAAATTTTCACACCTAGATATAATGTAGGGATATGACTATCGCAGTTATCCGGATTAATTTCTGCCAAATCTGTTTAATTGACATAGTCTCGTGAAAGAAGTCTGCTGTGCGCATACCCCGCGTACGGACGTGTGCTGTCGATTCGATTTATTATATACGCGTACCTACTGTATTTGAGCTAAGTTGTGATAAGATGGTTCAGTGTAAAAAGTGTAAGCTATTCTTATCAATAGCAAAGGACGAAGTTATTAAATGCAAAGGTTATGGTGAAGGAATCTTTCATAAAAAGTGCCTAAATATTAAACAGTTCCAACAGAGAAATGAGCTTTGCGATGGGTATTTCAAGACTGATAACAGTCCGAAAATGCAACAGTCCAAGATAAAGATACAAGATGTCAGTAAAGCTACGGCAGAATCCGTATTAACAGAAGTTAACAATAAATTAGAAATAATCTATCAGATGAAAAATCAAATACAAGAATTAACTGAGGCTGTCGATTTTTATGCGGAACACTACCAAAACAAGTTGCAATTCAAGGAAATCGCCGAAAAAAAGATAAAAGATTTAGAAAATAAAAACGTTTATCTGCAAAAAGTCAATGAAGCGCTAAAGGAAAGGGTAGCTTATATGGAACTAAAAGAAGTTGAAAAAATACAGAAATAATAGGATGAGAGAATAAAAAAGATGAAGATACAAATCAGATTGTGCGTTTAATTGCTAAAAAATTAAATTGAAATCCTGATCATTTTGAAGAGGCGCGGAGTGTTGGCCATGAAAAACAAAATGAGAATCACCCGTGACCTATTATCGTGACGTTTCGTGCGAAGATAAACAGAAACAAATGGATTGCACGAAAAAACATCAATTGTGTAACAATGATATACTACAAAATAACAGCAGTAAACGTGTATACATAAATGAATGTTTAACTAAACAGATGAAGCAGTTGTTTTGGAATACTAAAACATTATTAAAGGGAAAATATAAATATATATGGGTGCAGAACCTTCGAATTTTGGTTAAAAAGGAGGATAACGCAAAAATTATAAATATACGATCAGATGCAGACATACAAAAGCTAAATAAGGCCTGTAGCGAGGAATAAGAACAACACAAATATAAATATTGCGTGAGACGTTAGTGAGTTTTTTAACTTAACTAAAATTCAACGATATATTAGCTTGTTTTGAAAATAATATAGAATATATAAAATTTACGGACATAGAAAAATGGAGTATGTATATGAAGAAACCAGTTAACGAATTGCGAATAATACATTTAATATTAGAATTAACTGCCCGTTATTACTTTACGATAGGTTACGTATTTTGTTTAAAAATATTTATGAGGAGTCCATAATAGCTATAAAATTATACAGAAATAAACGAGCAGCACAGCCGTGGATTAGTCATACATTAAAAATGATGATAGACCGAAGAGATTATTTGTTTAGGAAGTGGAGGGCTAATCCCAAAAATAAGAATTATAGGCTAGAATACACGCGGCACAGAAACAGAACAAATAAATTAATAAATTTAGCAAAAACAAAACTAGGAAAAACGAAATTTTGAATTGTAAAGGAGACTGTAGGAAGATCTGGGCAATTACTAATGGTTGGTTAGGAAAGAATAATAACAATTTAGATACTGTTATTATGAAATATTTAGGTAAGACAGATACTATATTACTATAGATAACTGCAGTGACTAATATATGCTCAAATTTCGCTAAATCATTTACGGATCAAATTGGTAAAATAAAACATTACTGTGATTGTAAATTTATAGATCGTACCACTTATGTGGATCCGAGTAACGTATCTTTTCGTTACCAAGAAGTATCATCGAACGAAATTGAAAAAATTATAGATAAATAAGAACGTAATAAATCACCGGGTGTAGATGAAATAAGAGTAAAGGATTTAAAGTATGTGAAGAAAGAGATCAGCCCGTTGCTTGCAAAATTTGTGAATATGTGTGTACAAAACGGTGCATATCCAAATTACATAAAAAATGCAATTATTCGTCCAATATTTAAACAAGGTAATCACTTAGAATATTCCAATTAAAGGCCGATTGCTATATTGTCAGTAATAAATAAAGTAGTTGAAAAATAATTGTTAAGCAAATTAGTATGTTTCTGGAAAAAAATATATAAGATCTAAAGCACAGCATGGGTTTAGAAAAACGTACAGTACATCTACCGCACTAGCACGATTTGCCGATGATGTTAATGATGAACTAAACAGTAAAAATTATGTCGTTGTATTGTTCATTGATTTAAAAAAAGCGTTCAATACGTTGGATCACGAAATGCTTCTTGAAGCAATGCAAGAGTGTGGGATTCGAGGTCCAATGAACAAATGGTTCCGCAATTACTTGAAGAACTGAAAACTACGCATTATGATCAATGGTACGATTGGGGAAGAAGCTGATGTAATACTGGGTGTGCCAACCGGCTCCGTATTCGGACCTGTCGGGTACATCATGCACGTGAATAGCATTAATAACGTTGTAAAACATTGTTCCACCTATATGTACGCCGATGACACGTGCTTAATGTACGCCGACAGGGACGTTAAAGTTATAGAGGAGAAGGTGCAGGATGATTTTATTAGTATACTAAAATGGGCACATGACAACGGCATTATATTTAACGTATCCAAGACAAAGTGTATGCTTCTCCACTCTCCATATATGAGAAAACCTAGTGAAGAAATTAACATCTTTGGTCATTCGTACGAGTGCTTACATAATAAATTGGAACAATGCAAATGTACAACCATAGAATTTGTGAATAGTTACAAGTACTTAGGGCTAACAATAGACTGTAATTTTAGTTGGAAACTGCATATTAACATTGTCTGTGATAGATTAAGATCCATATTAAAGATGAGACGTATTTACGCTACCAGGTTTTAAAACCAAGTATTCACTTGTACACACAAAAATACTTGCAAGTATGAAAGTATTTGTTGTTCAAATACTTGCATAGAAAAATGATCCATATCTCAATAGCAATAAGAAACTCAATCGTATTTGTGAATGAAAAATACTTTGAACTTCAAAGTATTTTTTTATTTATACGACTTTGCTCCTTATTCATAGTAGGATAACATGGAATACGGGTCAAATTCCTATGCAAGTATTTTCAAATTTTGACACCACGGCTGGACAATCGCAATGAGACGTATTTACGCTACCAGGTTTTCACTTCAAAGTACGGCGCCCTTTTACGAGCAAAAAATACTTGCAAGTATGAAAGTATGTGTTGTTCAAATACTTGCATAGGAAAGTGATCCATATCTCAATAGCAATAAGAAACTCAATCGTATTTTTAATGAAAAGTACTTTGAACTTCCAAGTATTTTTTTTATTTATACGACTTTGCTCCTTATTCATAGTAGGCTAACATGGAAAACGGGTCGAATTTCTATGCAGGTATTTTCAAAATATGACACCGCGGCTGGACACGTCGCGTAAGTAATAAGAATTATGTTTATATTCGAGGAAGTAAAAGTTTTGTTTCTTTTTTTGTAAATTCAGTAGTTATTTTGAACTGATTACGTAACCTACTGACCGTGACCTAATTTTTAAATAGTTATTTCATGTGTATATTGAATTTAAGCCAAAAGTAGGAAGGAAAGATTTAATTTCGTTAACAACAAAATTAAAAACGAATTAGTTATTCATATATACAATGTGTCCGGTTACCGGTGTCGGAGCTTTAATGCTATAAAATATAATCAATTTCATCGACAAATCATGTCTCAAATCTCATTTAGACCTAGCTGTATTTAAATGGCAGCCATTTAAATTTTTCAGTGTCACCACCTCGACCCCGCGCATTAAAATTACAATGTTCACCGATGTAGAAGTCCTACATTCTTAAAATATCCCAAGTTCAGCTATCCGCAAATGTATCCTTACAAAAGTGCGAGCATTTGGTGTAGGCCTGTTGGGAAACATTCTGGCGTACTCTGTGACAGCTCTGTTTGCGTTGCCGTTGCACAATCCATACACAAAGTGGATATCAGCGATATGCTGGTTTGAGTATTCACCATCTGCCATTTTGAAAATATCAAAATAACTAGAAACTTCACCACAAACTTAAAAAGCTCCACAAAACGGTTTTTTTAACAATAACAACAACAAGCGATCTTAGAGGGCAAAAGTAGTGTAATCACAACGCGTGGCGAGGACGACTGTTTTGTTGTCCCAAGTACACTTGTTTAGAACATCAAACAATGGGCTTTGGGTTTTCTACCTGCTCTTGAACTATCATAAATGATCCTGCACGTGCAGCTTGCGCTTAAGAGGTCGTGTTTGATAAAGTACAATTCTTAAACTATTTAATTTACAATTAAGATTTACATTTTTTCTTTTCTTAGTCTTTTAGGATCTAAATACAATTTTGCAGTTAAAGTTTGCTTTTATTTTATTACGCGTATCTTTATCTACCCAATGAGACATCTTTTAAGAATGTAGGACTACTACATCGGTGAATATTGTAATTTTAATGCGCGGGGTCGAGGTGGTGACACTGAAAAATTTAAATGGCTGCCATTTAAATACAGCTAGGTCTAAATGAGATTTGAGACATGATTTGTCGATGAAATTGATTATATTTTATAGCATTAAAAGCTCCGACACCGGTAACCGGACACATTGTATATTGACACTAACAAATACTTTCAAGTATTTTTAAAACCTGGTTTTCGATCCTGGTATTTTTCCATACTCGTACTTAGAAGCCCCGGTATTAAATTTTGCAAGTATGTCTCATCTCTAATCCATATTATCTAGGCTTAATAATTTAAAACTTATAGTTAGCAGGTCAATCTTAAAAATGCTTTATTATGCACTAGCCGATTCAGCCCTGAGTTACGGACTAATAGCATATGGACGTACTTTTCAAACATATACAGATAAAATTCTTAAGCTACAAGTTAGGTTAATAAAATTGTTTATTGATAAAAAGGAAAAAAAAAATTACCTATACATTTATATTACCTATACATGTAAAACTTAAGTACTTAATTACAATAGATCATCGATATATATGTACTACGTACTAGATTTGGCATTCCGAACATGCACTATGTTCAAATGAACTGTACTGCAATCCGTACAAATTTAGTGTCATTTAGTGTGGCTTCAATATTCATAGAGTGTGGAGCTGCGCTAATAATACGAGATTTCAAATTAAAGTTTAAACCTGAACGTAATTAATAATTCAGTAGTCAAGTAAGTAAAATTATTTGTTGTTCAAGTGATTAAATAGGTAATAATATAACAATAGAAAAAATAAATTTCTTCATTTATATGCCACGCTATCTACAATCATAGACTAAAATCTACTATCTCCCGCCCATGCGCGAAAACAGAGTAGTGCACATTTTTTGTTTGGAACGGCTTCTCTAGTACGTAGTACATAGAACTCAATGCAATAGATCAATTTAAATCTCTAGAGTTTAAAACATTTCGAACATTTAGCAAAAATATTAGAATTACTTCTCGAAAGAAATACGTTGAGCATTTGAGGGTTAACAATTATTACGGCAAGAGGACGAGAAAATATCTAGTACCACGTATTTTTAACGAGATATTTTCTGAAGACGAATGTAAAAGTAAAGAAATATTTAAAAGAAAGTTGAAAGCGTGGTTGCTGGATACGTGTAATAGTTAATACTGTCTAAATAAATAAAAAATAGTCTTAATTAATAGTTAAATGTGTAATTATTAATAAGTTTAAATATAATTAAGTATATAAATAACACTGCTAAGTTTAAATTAAATTTTTCTTTTCTTTTCTATTTTAAGTTTAAAATCCAAGATTAAGTTATTAATTACAGTAGGTACATAGAATGTAAGTGGGTGATGTATTCGCATCGTCACCCACTTACATTCTGCCCTGCAGTTTGGCGAAAGTAGTATAAGAAATAACCGACTGTATTTTTGTGTAATAAACATTTAAAAAAAAGCAATATAACAATTTTTTGAATGTCATTCTCATCCTTTCATTCAATTCTACCAATTTCGGTTCACTACTCTGGAAATATTCATTTAGTTTCACGAACTTTGGCAACACCCATTGCAAGAATAGAAAATACAATTTGACAAAAGGATCATTTAGGTTATGGTAAATTGTTTCTGTCTAAAGATACGCTCATCGAGTCATTTTTTCGAAAAGAAATAATTGTAAACTGACCCATTGCTCAAGTATTCTGTTAACAACTGCTAATAATGACAACCATCGTGTTTGAGAGGGATGGAGAATTTCGTATATCTTACTCTTTGTAAAAATCTGAAATTCTGTGTATTCGACTGCCTCTTGGAGCTATTTAAAAAAAAACTGTATATATTTCTCACAAGATCCACAACGCGCCGCGGTAATTCTTTGCAGGCCGCACTGGCACAAAATTATTTTTCAATTTACTGCAACAGAATTGTGCTCGCCCACCATAACGTTACACCCATCTGATGCAAATCCAATAATATCGCTAGAGTTAGAGGTACATCCCGATCAGAAAAACTTTTAATAATTGCTTCATATATTACATTTGCAGTGCAGCCTTCTACATTTTTTGTCAAAATCGCCATGTCTAAATAGTGGGACTAACTCCCATAAACATGTTTCAATTTTTTAAAGAAGTAGTATCGTAAAATTTGACCACAATACACATAGTTTTGGAGCAGGCAATATCTGTAGATTCATCTATTTAAACATTGAATCTTGTTTTTTGAAGCTTTAGTGCGAGGGCGTCTTTATGTTGTTTGCCAATGACATTTGTAACTGTAGACGTACATTTTGTTCTTTTTAGTTTTATTTCAGCTGCTATTTTTGAGTCCGGAAAACAGGATTATGCGATCCTGCTAAGGTGATCCATAGCGAGAAATGAAATGTTATGTTCAGCAACGAAAGCGCATAATTTAATTTCTGCTTCCGTCACCATTGTGTCAGAATCTTTAGTAGTTGAGGCACCTTTAAAATATGATTGAATTGATTTAGATTTGCTTAAACTTGAATTATGTTTCTGATGTTGTTTGTTTTCGTTGTGTCGCTTTAAAGTTGACAATTCGCGGCTCAATTTTACGTCACATAATTAACATTTTTCTTTATATACATCGTTATCCACGGGTTAAATCCAATCTTTAAAATTATCATCTTGCTCCCATTGTGATCGGTATTTTTGGGGTAAATGTGTTCGTTTCTTTACCTTTTTTGGAGTACACGGCCCTTCTTCCTCACTATCCATGTTAATACTTTACTCACACACCACACTAAAGAAAGTAAATAAACAGTAGTATATCTTTTTAATGTACTTTTCAAAAAATTTATGAATGAAATTAATACCATAAACAATGAAGTGTGCGCGAATCTATGTCAAATGCGCGTCGGGATTTCCCCGCTCATAGAGTCATGACTACGTCTAGTGTAGTCTATTGATGTGCGTTATAATGACTTATCGACTATCGATAAAGATATCGGAAAAAATTAGTAACCATTGGATTGCCTTTTTTAGAACACGGCAATTAATATACTGCCGTGTACCGTGTTTTATTGCTGAATAGACTCAAATTGCCGTGTAACACGGCAATTGCCGTGTAAATGGCAACGCTGGTCGGGAAGCTAGTTAAAAAACAAAACAAAGGATATTATTACAAAGGATTTTTTATAGAATAAGGGTGACAAACGAGCACACAGTCAGTGGCGTAGCTATGTAACCAAGGGCCCCGGGGCAAAACTGAAATTGGGACCTATTTAAACTAAACAAAATACTTTAAAGGTGCAAAACTACTTCATCATCGCCTCCTTTTTGCCCACTACCGGGCATAATAAAGCAAACCTGCTTACTACTTAGTATTTAATTTAATTTAATTTATTTTAAAATAGTGTACATGCTGGCTTACAGTGTGCCCAAAACGCCAGCATGCTAATTTACAAATTACAGTTTTAAATAATAAGTAATAGTACAAGATACATGTCAAAAAGTCTAATAAATTAAAAAAATACATGTCCAATAGATCAAATAAATTAAAAAATTAAAAAATACATGCCAAATAGATTAGATGTCAAATAGATTAAGCAAAATGCCATTGTCAAATTAACTACCTAAGATTAAATTAATATATTACAAAGACATTTAAGTAGTAGTAGTAATAGACCGGACATCAGCAACAAAATTGTCACCTCTTACTTATGACCTATAGGATATATTTCGGATTTGTGTCATTTAGTCTTAGTGACGTCGTCAAAAGCTCAAAACGTATTCCTTTCCTAAATTTAAAAAATATTTTTAAAGAAAATATGCCCGATAGTGCATTAAGGTATTGTACGTCCTGATATGTAGCAAAAACTGAATGTGATTTCGGTTTATTATCGCAAGTATAATGTATATTTACACCATAATTTTTAAATTTTATTATTTCTGGTAGATTGTTCTAGAACATTTATCATCATTGTAATAAGTGCCCTCTGTTATCTAGTAAAGTCACCAAATGGTTAGTGATTGACAACGTTTATCTATTGTTGTTATCGATAAAAAATATTATACAGGTTGGAGATTTAATAATCTACAATATTTAAGGAGGTGAAACAGTAAACGATACTGTATCCATACCAATAAAGAAATCGGGTGGGCCTATGTCGCGGCACACGGCCGTTGGTTTTAACGTGAAACGTCTATGTCAGCCAGTACAACCAGTACAACCAGTCAACAAGATAGCCTTCTTTTTAAAATGTTAATATAATTCTAAAACACTCGGAGAATTGCAGATGCGTTACCGGCCTTTTGAATAGGAGTAAGCTCGTTTCTTGAAGGTCCCCAAGTCGTATCGATCCATAAAAATCGCCGATGGTAAACGATTTCTAAGAAAGCTATTAAATCGCACGGTAGTGGACCACCAAGCATCCAAATGATGTGGATGGTAACGTAAGTTTTGTCGCGATGTGTATTGGTGAAATTTGGTGGCTGGAATTGATTCGAACAATTCCTCAGAGCACTCCCCTTGGTAAATACGATAGAAAATGCAAAGGGATGCAACATCT
The DNA here is from genome assembly GCA_029286625.1 of Parnassius orleans. Taxonomy (NCBI): domain Eukaryota; kingdom Metazoa; phylum Arthropoda; class Insecta; order Lepidoptera; family Papilionidae; genus Parnassius; species Parnassius orleans. The sequence goes on from JAGSMP010000059.1 coordinate 3,968,191, forward strand.
CTACGCAGCGCCAGTGAATCGAGCCAACCAAAGACAACTCGGTCGTCGACGTCAAGCCGCTCTGCCCTCTATGCGGTCAAGTGGAAGGAGCTCGCCCTGGGGAGCCCCGGTCCTGAGATGAGAACAATATTCCATGTTAGGCCGAACCTGCGCTTGTTAAGTTGCAAACGGTGTGCAAGCATGAAAAAATACTGTCCCGCTCTACTGAGTACACCAAGCTTTTTAGAAGCCAATTTAGCTTTCTCTTCCAAGTGACCATGCTACTGCAGATCATTCGATATGTCGACGCTGAAGATTCTGCTTTTGGCTGCGGCAACAAAGGAAGTGCTCTGAAATTGAGGAGATACGACAAAGGTGTTCTTTTTAGCGGTAAACGCGCAAGCTTGTGAATTTGCGAATTTATCGTGTAACGACTTTTAAGTTCAGTGCTTTCCTAAAATATGTTAGATTTAAAGTGTATTTCTGTAAAAGAAACGAATTTGAAAAACATGGTGGCGCTCTCTTATTAGATTTGACTGGATTTGACGTTTCGCGATGTGCCTTCGACGCCGACCGACCAATCATATGCTATTATTATAGCGTCTAATGGACCTAGTAACGTCATCCAAAATGCTACCAATATGACTGTTTGAATTGATTCTTAGTTATTGGAAATTAAATATTTTATTTCATGACGTTTCATTTCATTCGTGACGTTATTCATGACTTAAAAAGTTTATATGATTTTTTTGGTGGTAGAGAGTTCCATTTTCAAAATTTGAACTTATTTTTTTATTATATCGTTTTTTTTTATTATATTTATTTTATTATATATTTAATATATATTTTTTTATTATATCGTCGCCCTCGTATGCATTGTCAATCATGTTTTTAACATGCCATATTTGAATAATTCCTTGTTGAACTCTTTACCTTCAGCCTTATAACGTTTCAAGTGATAATATTTTTTACGTATATCACTTATAATATCAGCATTAAATCATTTTGGATATACGTACTTATAATTCGACATGTAACGGGATTTAGTTGGAACATATTGACTGAATACAATTACAAAGACGGTGATAGAATAACGCAACTGCGTCGTCAACGTCTGCAATTACAAAAATATCCGACCAATCTATACTGTTTAATGCCGTGTATAGGCCCAGAAAGTCTGCTTTACGCCAATTCCAGTTTGGAGCAGCTCCCGGGCGCTGAGCCGGCGGTGGAGAGGACGGCGACTGGGCCAGCGCGTCGCACAGAAACCTGAGAGTCACCTCCAGCGGGGGGTGGTACTTATCAATTGGTACTAAGAGTCCTAAACCCTCGGACACTAAGACCTGCTCCGGGTTAAAATTGCTCAACTCGAGATCCAACATGCCATCACATTTGTTATACACAATGTTATGTTGCTGAAGCCCACTATAGTCACAAAAGGAATTAAAATTAGCCTTAACATGAACGCTACAAGAGTTGAAATTAAATCTCCAATTATTAAGACATTCAGAGAGGAATATGAAATAATAGCATTTTCAATGCACGTCAAGACCTTGAGATATAGATTATCACTACATTTAGGAGGCAAATAAAGTATTACGTGTAACGCAGCAATGATATTTAATCGTACTTACTAATAATATTATAAATGTAAGCTTTCCTTCTTTTTGTATATAACATTCACGTAAAACTTTATTTTACGTAAAAACTACTAGATATATTTGGATGAAATTTTGCACACGGAAAGAGCTCGACCTGGGTAGAACATAGCACTTTCATCCCGTAAAAGGACCCAGTGAGTTAATTTTCATGTTGGTCCATACCAGGCGAACCAAATCTCAGGCGGAAGCTAGTAAAAAATAAACAATGACTACTACTATATATGTAGACAATAAAACGAATTTGGCAATGTTATGTTTATGTTCTGGAGGTAGAAGAATTTTTTTTCTTTCTGTTCGAGCCGTTCGAGATTTGTAATTTAATTCGAACGTCGTTCATGAAGGCTGAAGGGCTCCTTGAGCTTGGTGGCCACGGGGCGCTGCCCCGCCTAGCCCTATGGTAGCTACGCCACTGCACACAGTCCACCTGATGGAAAGTGGATGCTGTGGCCCATAGACATCTACATTTATCCTCGATTAAGAATCAAAATGCAGATGCGTTGTCACCCCTGAGAACTAAGATGGAATGCCTCGTTTTCAGTAAAAAGGGTCTCCGGTTCTCTACACTCATCATACGAAACACAGCAGCATTAAGCTGCTATTTTACGCTGGTATTCTGTGAGAGCGTGGTCCTACCCCGGTCAAGCCGACCCATTCGTGCATAATATAGCTGCAGCGTAGCTCTACTACGTTTACGTTTTGATATTATTGCAAAGGAAACATTTTTATTATTAATTTAGGATCGGCAGCCATTTTAAATTAAGAGGACATCTGGGCGGTAAGACCTTTGAAGAATAGGCTTAAACAGACCTATTGCTGTCGTGTTGTGCCCGAATGACCGAGCTAGACAACCGAGAGAATCAACTGCAGCCCAGACTGATTATATCTATGAAACATTGAGGAAACCATCATCTGTAATCTTGAACCATCATGTTTCCTCCTCCAAAACTAGACCAATTTAAATTTTATTTTTATTAACAACTTAAGAAAGTTTGTAGCGGGCTGTTTGCATTTTTTCCTTTTATTATTTATTTTTGTAAAAAGGGGGTATCCCAGGCCAATATTAATAATTTTATAATATTACCAGTTTTTAAAATAATTCATTTGAGAAAATGGCAGTAGTATACATATTATATCGCAAAAATATTTGCAATATAATTCGTTGAATGACACTAGATTTTATTCCACGGAGAAAGCAGAGGAATACATTTGTATGGACTAAACACCTCCCGGATAACCTGTTAATATCACATGAAATATCCCCAAAAAATCTTCATTACTTTCTCTTGTAAAGTATGCATTTTTTTGTACCTTCACGTATATAATCAACTGTTTTAGATGTGAATGATGTAATGACGCTTTGTTTAGTTTTTTGAACAAATTTCGTTTAAAAAATATGTTTATTAGTTTTCAGATCCTCTCACGATCTACCCTGATCCCTGGGTCCTCAGACCATATTATAATAAAGCAGAGCTCATCAGAACTTTACCTCCTCCGTTCTGAACAATTCTGCCGCTGCTTTATACAAGACGCCCTGGGGCGTTAAACACATTCTCTCGTCGGTTTTCCCCCAAATTCGAGACGGAGATAGCAGGCCATCTTGTATATCCGGTTCCGACAGAAGCCACAAACATATGCCCCGCTGAAATTTATTAAACCTTTAGTACTTCCAAACTCTATTACTGGTTTACTGGTGATACATTTTAATAGCACAATATAAATATTAAAAAGAAGCAAGTTAAACAATATTTTAATAACAAATACAATTAGCGAATATAACAAATCAGCAAAAATAAATACGTTCAGCAAAAAAGCAATCCAATAGAAATAAAATAAAATAATACTTAACTCTGTTACAATCCGTCAGCAAACAATTGTGTGCGCTTTGGTCACGCGATTTACCGTACAAATGTAAAAAAATGTAAATATTTGTTAATGTTTTAACTTTATTAAATTTACAACAGCGGTTTTTAACCCTTTTGTCTGGCTACCAACACACCAGTACTCTCATTACAACTTAACTTTAAACTTGCGACACACGGTGGTGTGTCAGCCAAGTTCGGAAAAGAAAATGGCGACCCACCGGCAGTGCGTTTATTTACATGAACTATTCGACTTACACTTATAATTTTGCATGCCCAATAAGGATCCTAGAATATCTAGAATCCTAAATTAAATGAATAAACTATAAAAGGTCTGAAAAGAGTCATTTTTATTGCGCACTCACTGAATCACTCATCAAAAACCTAGATGACTTAGAAACTTGACATTTGAAATCCAGATAGATTATTGGGTGTGATACAAAAATCGTGAAACGTAATCGCATGACAAAACGTTGAAGGTCATGTATTTATTTAGATTAATAAAAGGATTATATAATGGTTTTTTAAATTTACCCGAATACTACAACATGGAATAAAACTAATTTTACGAATTTTTATCGCGTTTAAATTATTTTTTAATTCCCGACTACTTCAAAAAAAGCACTTCTCGCAAGCCGCAAGACTACATGATCCTGTAAGCTCGTTCCTAAAAGGAGAACTTTTTTTTAAATTATGAAGTTCAGGGTAACATTGTCTGTTACCCTGAACATCATACTGGCTCATCTTGCTTCACCGATAAAATACTTGAAATACCAACGGGTGCCTCCTACCCTCCTGTCAAGTAAATTCTGTAAATTGGTACTACTGAAATGATTATCATTACTTTATTGTAAATTATGTTAGTTGAGATTTACAAACGCATTGGAAAGTTAATTAGATTAATGTGCTACTAGCATTTAGTAGTTTTGACTGTGCATTTTTGATATATGTCATTGAATATCTGTCGCGACTCGAGGTTAAGAACCGCTTCTTTTTTGTAAATTCGCTCAACATAATATTATGTGTCAATTTATGGACTCAAAATCTCATATAATTCAAAAAAAAGCAAAACAATATTTTGATTCAAAAGTAAAATAAGAGAAAAACAAGTTAATACTTTCAAATAAAAATTAAATTTAAATAATTTAACCTTTTTATAGAATAAGGAAAACAAACAAGCACACAGTTCACCTGATGATGAGTGAGTGCTGTGGTCCATAGACATTTACATTTATCCTCGATCAAGAATCAAAATGCACATGCGTTGTCACTACTGAGGACTAAGATTGAATGTCTCGTTTACGGTTAAAAGGGTCCCCTTTTCTCTAAACTCACCATACGCAACTGCATTGACCTGCTATTTTAGGACGGTATTCTGTGAGAGCGTGGTCCTACCCCGGTCGAGCCGACCCATACGTGCTACAACTATAATATACCTCTATAGACTTTTTCGTGCTACAACTATAATAACCACATAATTAATAGAATCAGGCGTTACTTTGCGGAAATCCATTATATTAAAGTTGGTAGTCTACGATGGCTGACCACTAAGTGAGCGGCGAGCCAAAACTTATTTTTCGCAAAGTCTACATCACCTGAAGATGCCTCGTGTAGAGGCGAAACACGTGTCGTATTGTCGTCAGTGGTGTGTCTTTCCTAGTGTAGTGGTGTTGGGAGTAGTGGTGCTGGGATTAGTGGTGACGGGGATAGTGCACGCAATTGAGGGAGGGCGGGAGGTGCTCTTCAAACTAGGTAAGACACATCATTTTATTTTATCGAGCGGATGTACGCAAGGTAATTTTTACCAACTTTAATATAATAACCACTATAAAATTTATTGTCAAATACAACTTATGACTAAGGTACAATACACTTACAATAGTAATCCCCAAAAAGTATAAGGGGATCACGCATGTTTCGCACTCATAACAAAAACCTGTAAATGAGCTTGCGTAACCTAGTGACAAGTACATCAATGTGTGGCTTGAAAGTCAGGGTTTGGTCTATTATGATTCCGAGGTATTTAATCTTGTCAGTTCTTTGTATAGTGAGACAATGGCAAATAGTTGGCTCAGAGTTGCAAACGTGGGCTGTGATGAAGAGGGAGAGAGGAGGCTTTGGCTCGACCTAAGTGTGAAGGTTATGTATTTTGTTTTGGCAATGTTTAATGACAACACATTTCTTTGTAACCAGAGGCAGCAATTAGTAAAACCGCTTTGTGCAGAATCAAAAACCTCCCTCCAACTATTACCTCCAACTATTACCGCTTTGTGCAGAATCAAAAACCTCCCTCCAACTATTACCACTGAAGAATAATGCAGTATCGTCGGCAAATGAGAATATTTTCCCTTTGTGTAGCTGAAGCTGGCATAAGTCATTGACATATACCAGGAACAACGTTGGGCTGAGTATGCTACCTTGTGGCAAACCAAATTCGACAGTTAACTCGTCACTTACTTTATTCTCTATTCCGACTCTCTGCTTTCTTCCACTTAGATAATTTGCTATTAATTGCAGATGTAAGCCTCTCACACCAATTTTTTCCAGCTTAGTTTTAAGGTTCGGGATGAGGACTGTGTCAAATGCCTTTGCTAAATCGAGGAATATATTGAAACATTTTCTTCTTTCATCCAAGTTGGTTGTAATTGAGTTAACAAGCTCGTGTACCGCGTTATTTGTTGACTTTTCTTGCCGAAATCCGAATTGCGCTGGTGAAAGATTATTGCCCTCTAGAAAATTGATTAAGCGTTTATTTATTAAGCGCTCTAAGATTTTGGACAGTGTGGGTAAGATGGAAATTGGCCTATAGTTATTGACACAGTCCCTCTCACCACTTTTGTGAATAGGTTTAATGAGCGCTGTTTTGAAAGCTGACGGAAAGATTCCTGTAGATAAAACCAGGTTACAAATATGTGTAATAGGGGGTAAGAATATGTATATATCTCTTAAGTATTACACTAGAAATCTGATCGAGCCCTGCACAATTGTCTCTTAAACCCTGAATCAGCTGGAAAATTTCATCCTCATCCGTTGGTAGCATGACAAACGATTTGGTGTGGGATGGATATAAGCTAGCTTAATAGCTAGTTTTAGATCACTTTCTATGGAGTTGTAACGAAATTTTTACAAATCCAAGTGCATTTTATAACTTGGTCGACTATTACTCGTTAACCTCTTAATTCTACTTAGCTGTGCTAGTTTTCCATTTAACTTCATTATATATACTACTATTGTGTATACTTTATTAAGATTCAAAAGTACTTCAAAAAAAGGAGGAGGTACTAAATTCGACTGTATTTTTTTATACGGGTGAACCGATTTTGATGATTCTTGATTATTTGAAAGCTGGTGCTTCTCACGTGGTCCCATATAAACTTGATCAACATCTGACCAGTAGTTTTGAGTTATCCTTAATAATGCGTATTTAATTGACTTGGACTACATGTGATGATCTCATTTTATTTATATTGAAGTCGATTTTAATTTTAACAGTTGTCACTTCAGTTCCATCAAAAAAATTATATAAGTGAAATTTCGCATGAACAAACGCTTCACTGTGACACATCGCCGCTTACGTCATCCGCACGGCTGTGCACGCATTAGGTTTAAGCAATTTCACAGATAACTTTCCTGATCATGGCGACCATTGCAACTTGAGTTCTTTATGTTAAGTGGCTACTGTAGCCTATGGACACCTGCAACTAACTTCAAACAAAGAAAGTCACAGAAACTTTGTCATCCCTGAGGCTAACATGAAATACGACACTGCCTGTAATTATATTCTCTTTCCTCCTGGATGCAATACTGCTCGAAGGCAGAAATAGTTAAAGAGGTGCCTGACCTGACTTGCTCTTTATATAAAGCCATACTAAAAGTCTCGGAAAGCATACAAAAATTTTAAATACAAGATTAGCATTTGGCTCACCTGATGGTAAACAATTCAAAACAAGACTAAGGGAATCGCAGGTGCGTTGGCGGCCTTTTAAAAAGGAGTAGGCTCTTTTCTTGGAGGTCCCTAAATCATATCGGTCCGCAAAACTAGCTGGTGGTAGCTGATTTTACAAAAATGTCATGCGAGGAAGAAAAATCCTGATTAATCGCATAGTGGTGGACGATCAAGCATGCAGATGGCGTGGATGGTGTCATGAATTTTGTCGCGATGTGCGATGGTAGAATTTGGCAGCTGGAACCAATCCAAACAATTCTCCTTAGCATACCCCGTGGTAATTGCGATAGAAAATGCAAAAGGGATGCAACATCTTTTCGCAGCGCCAATAAATCTAGCCGATTAGAGAAACTCGGTTTTCGACGATTCTAGCCGCTCGTCGCTGGATGCGGTCAAGTAGAAAGAGCTGACACATGGATGCTCTGGTCCAGAGTTGAGAGGTAAAATTTGTGCCTTGTAAAGTTGCAAGCAAAATCATTCCGGTTCGTTTGAATTTTCGTTTTTAGCCGACTTCGTAAAAAGCCTCCTCCTCTTTTTAATAAAAATTTAATTCGATTGTATATTTTTTGTATGTATATCGATATGCGATATCTTCGTCATTTGTGAATGAATGTTTGTCGATTATGATGATTTTTTTTTATTAAATAGGTTGTCCCATATACATTTGGAAAAACATTTCACACATAAGGGTGACAAAATAGGGGATGACGTTTTTAATGGAACTATTTACACGACATTGAGATTGTGATATTTCTTAGTCCACTCAAGAGGGCGAAAAACGTTTAATAATAAAAATCAAATTTCAAACAACTAAAAAATATGATAATTTCACATTCTGAAGTCACTGCTAAGACATGGTGTACCTACGAGTATATATGGACTCGAGTTTAGAATGTGAAATTATTTTATTCTTTTAGTACTTTGAAGTCTGCTTTTACTTTTATTTTATTTTTTTGTTGTTTCTAATCTACGTCAGTAACATGTGTATAAGATGGATCTTAACGAAAATTACACAAAGACTAAAAACTGCAGCATCAGCCCTCTACCATAAATTTCTACTCACACCTCGATTCGTTTTCGCAACGCTTTTGGTTAGCTGTCTATTATATAAGGCGTTTAAATAGTAAAAAAAACTGAAATGGCAGGATATCTCTCTACTACAGAACTAACCTCGAACTCCTCGACATTGAGATTGTTGTCACCATTTTTGTCTGCCAGCGCCCACATCAGCTTCTCAAGGTGGAGTAACTGTAGACAAAAGCACCACCATTTAATGAACATGGCTTTCATAATCATTATTAATTTATTATTTACAGCCTAACAAATGTCCACTGCTGATAGATCTCCCCCATAGATTGCCTCATAGATATTTGTTTATTATTTTCAGTTGTCATTAGGAAGATGTTGTTGCCCACCTTAAACTGTCGTGAACCATTGCTAAAACAACCATTTTAAGCATATTAATAATTTTGAGGAATATTAGTAACGTAAATAGCATTGCACATATATTTTAAAAATTAAAAGAAATCTTGTTTCATTAACCTCTGTCGCCTCTTACTACATCTACGGGATGAAAAAGGGTTTTGGATTCTATAATGCCACCATCTCACGATACGGATTGCAAGTAATACTTCTCTTTGTTATTTTATTTTTACATGAAATAAATTGCAGAGATACATATAAAATAATTAAATCATTAATTTACATGACATTAATTTATACATTATTAATTATGAAAACAACATTTAGTAAAAATAAAACCCATCGTCATTATCGCATTATTGATAGATGGCGTTATTATCACCAGTTTAAATAATAAAAGTCAACATTTAAAAAGCTTTAATAGCATATGAAATAAACAATACAAATATCAAAGCATGTATAAATGTATAATTTTTTTATTGTATGTAGCACGAATGGGTCGGCTCGACCGGGAAAGGACAACGCTCTCACAGAATACCAGCGTAAATTAGCACCTTAATGCTGCTGTGTTTCTAGTGTGTGTAGAGAACCGGAGACCCTTTTTGCTGAAAATTAGGCATGCTATACCTTAGTCCTCAGGGGTAGAGGGGTAGAGGGATATTACACTTGACGGATGGTAAAGTTGACTAATCTTCTTCGGCGGCTTGAAGTATGTTTTAATGGAAGCTCGCTTCAAGATGTAGCCAACCTTGTCTGTGACTTCTCTGACATGTAGTACAGCAGGCACACTCGCGACTGTGGCCGGCTTCACTCGGTCACTGTGACGTAGGAGCGGGACCCGAAGCTTATTGTCTTGCAATCAATTTACAAGATGCAAGAGTTGTACACTCAAGCTTGATTGCGAATGTGATCTCTCTTACATAGGACAAACAAAAAGATCTATTAAAACCCGCGTGAAAGAATATATAGCTGACGTGAGGCACCGACGCTCTGGGAAGTCTGCAGTCTGTGCACATGTTCAAGATTGTCCCCGACATTACATCAGATTTGATAGAGCACAAATCCCCGCAAAAGAACACCGATTCCTACCAAGGATGATACGCGAGGCTATTGAAATTGAAAAAAACATCCTAATTTCAATAGCGAAGATGGATGGGTGCTGCCATCTGCTTGGGATCCTATAATTAACAAAATTAAATCCAAGCCCAAGCATACGACTGCAAGACTTCAAGATACTGTAAGCTCATTCTGCGTAGATCGAACCAAAAATTAATATTCAAAAACTGAAGGTTGCCGGGTTAACTGTGACATCGGGACGTCAAACATCTGTCCCCCCGTGACCATGGGTTGCTGTAAAGCATAAAATAAGTAAATTAAACGCGATAAAATCTATAAACATAGTTTTATTCAAAAGTTTTGTTAAAGTTAAATCTGAATTGACTTTGTGATGTCGAATATTTCTTTTCATTTTTGCCCAAGCCAACTCAATCGGGTTGAGATCACACATATACGGTGGTAAACTAACTACGACATGGCCACGGCTCCTTATGAATTGATCTACTTTACACGTCTTTTTTCTGGGCTTATGCAAATCAATCAAACGAAAGAGCTCATCTTTTCACATAGTCAGAGATGCTTGCACATTATTTTTATTTAACCATTCCAATATTACAGATATACGGTGCGTTATCCATTACGATGACGCTGTATGGTGGTAGGTTAGGAATAAGCATTTCAGAGACCCACTTTTAAAGTTCACACTATTCATTTGGTCGTGATAATCTCCTGATGGATTACCAGCTTTTAAAAGCAGCTTAGCATTATTTAAAAAACGGAATTGGTATCCGTCAACGCCGCATCAATCTTGTCATTTCTCCAGCATTTTTAAAAGTTAAATTATTATCAACCCACGTTTCATCCAAAAAGAATATATTTGTATTTTCTTGTCTATATTGACGGATTTTTAGGAAAATATTGATCGAGCAAATACAACAGCTGGCCTTTTCACTAAAATACGACGTTTATTTATGACACTTCAGCCACTTATATCCCGTTTCTTTTAATAATTTTCTTAAACTGGTCACTCCCCATGGAAAATCAATTGTTTCTGTAACAGCTGCTAGAAGTTTAGGACAAGTAGGAACAATTTTTTTTGTTATATAGAATTCTTCTATAGTTCTTTGTATTAAACTTCTATCAAAATCGTCGACGTCCATATTTTTGTGTTTTTCTTACACAATCTTCCTTTTTTAGAAGGCGAACGTAAAGGGCCATGTTTTGCTTCTTTTTGAATAACAGCCAATGTCCGGTTAGAAAGTCCGGTATAACGGCTCGCTCGAACAAAAGAATCATTTAATGGCAAGGTCAAAAACTTCTTTTGTTTTTCTTCAACATACATAATATCCAGTACTTTCTTCTAAAACTCCACATGCTTGGCGATGAATAAAAACACGTTTTTTTGTAACTTCTTGAAATGCTGCGCTTGAAGGCCCCGGTTCAGTCATATTTAAACACAAAAATGTACGTCAAAAAAACGTTATCAAGGACAACGCTACACTACGGGCGTTCGAAGCACGTAGAGCGGGCGGCGGGAGTTCACGCTCCCGCCCTTTACCTTAGACCCCGACTGCATTCAATTCGCGCGCCTACTGTACATGGTAGCGTCAAAATGTGTAATTTTTTAAAACACAATTTACAATGTAGGTTCCCAAAGTGGTTCAAGTGGACCCCCAGGGGTCCATAGGAGACCATACGGGGGTCAACGTAGACGTGAAAAGAAAACAGGGTTTCACATGTAAGTGAGGGTCCACGAAAAGAGCGGTGTTTCCGCGGGCATTTTTTTTTATTGCAATAATTCTATTCTGTTGTGTTATAATAGCCATATTCTGGTAAAATCGCCTCAAAAACATTTTTTTACAGGTCACAACTGATACGGAAAATGGCTGAATCTAAGAAGAAATGTCGACAGTACAGTGTTGATTATTTGAAATTTGGTTTTCTTCCATCAACGGCAGACTAACGATTGCCTGTGTCTTTTATGCAACAAAGTTCTGAGCAATGACTCTATGAAACCATCGAAGCTCGAAGACCATCTAAGAAGGTGTCATCCTGAAAAAATAGGTAAAGATCTGAAATACTTTCAAACATTAAAGGAAAAATATGAAAAGAGACCTACCGTAAATAGTATGTTTGCTTCAACGTCTCAAAGTAACGATGATGGCTTGCGGGCATCTTACAATATTTTGTTGCTTATAGCGAAATCTGGAAAACCGCACACCATCGGAGAAGAGTTAATTTTACCCGCTATTGAAGAGGTTTTAAAAACTGTTCTGCACAAACCTCCATTTGACGTACTCAAAAGAATTCCTTTAAGTAACAACACTGTACAAAGACGTATTGATGAAATGAGCTCTGATATAGAAAGCTTCTTGTGTAATTATCTGCAAACCACTCATTATTCTATTCAATTGGACGAGTCTACATTGCCTGGTAATGAAGCATTATTATTGTTATGGATATTTGTTATGGACGAAGAAATCAATGAAGAGCTGCTATTCGCAAAAACTTTGGAAGTCGGACACTAAAGGCGAATCGATATTTAATGTCCTGAGTGATTTTTTTTTACAGAAAAATCTATTCCATTTACAAACATTATTTCGGTGGCAGCAGATGGAGCTCCTGCCATGTTCGGGCGATATCGTGGGTTTATAAGCCATCTTAAAAGAATAATACCAGGACTAATTGCAATTCACTGTGTCATCCACCGAAAACACCTTGTAGCGAAAAATTTGAGTGATAGATTGCACCAATCGCTTCAATTTGTCATTAACGCAGTTAATAAAATAAGAAGCAATGCTTTGAATACACGTTTATTTGCACTATTGTGCGATGAAAATGATGAAGATTTGCAACGACTGCTCTTACATACTGAAGTACGCTCGTTGTCGAAAGGTGCATGCTTATCGAGATTTTACTCACTTTTCGAATCAGTGATAAAGTTTCTGGAAACTAAAGCACCAGATTTAAAAGAAAAACTGATCAAATATTAAGCAGACATTGCGTACTTAACAGATTTGTTCAAAAAATTCAATGACGTTAACTTATAGTTACAAGGGGACAGCCTTAATTTAATAAAGACAAAGGGTGTAATTAATTTCGGCTTTTCTTGGTAAATTGAAATTAATGAAGCAAAATATTAGTCAGCGCGAATTCTCCCAGTTTCCACATTTGTCACAGATAGAATATCTTGATGAGGATATTCAGACATACGCTCAACATTTAAATACCCTGCATGATGACTTCAAAAATAGATTTGAAGATATTCTGACGATGGAAATACCAACATGGATCATAACCTCATTTAATGAACCGGAAGAGGCGAATGTGGTATTACAAGAGGAGCTACTTGAGCTCAGCACCAACGAGGAACTGAAGTTGAAATTTAAAAAAGGCTATCAAACATTTTGGGTGCAGGCAGAAATCCCCGAAAAATATCCTGGGCTGTGGGAAATTGCGAGAAAATTTTTGATAGCGTTTCCCTCGTCACATCTTGTCTAAAGAAGTTTTAGTGCCGTTACCAACCTGTTAACAAAAAAAAAGGAGCAGATTGAACATCACAGAACGGGGAGATTTGAGATTACTTCTTACAAAACTGAAGCCAAATATTGATAATTTGCTGTCAATTCAACAAGTACATCCGTCTCATTAAAAGTATGACTATTTTTATTGATGATTTACATTTCAGAGTTCATTGTTGCGTGTGTTTGATTTGTGTCAATTGGTGATTTTTTTGTCAATTGTTGATTGTTTGTAATAATAAATGTTTATAATTTTGTATAACCACAAGTATTATTTTAATAAATAGGACACAAGAAAATGTGCTACTTTTTTTTTCTTCTTAACACCCCCAATTTAGGGTGATATTTTTTAGGAGTTTTGGGAATACAGTAGAAATGTAGCAGCAGGGGATCTACCGAAAATAGTAAAACTTTGAAAGTGGTCCACGAGAAAAAAAAGTTTGGGAAATAATGGTTTACATGATATATCTGGTGCCAAGCCATGCATAGCTCGAATACATTTCTTTTGGGCGATAAAGGCCTTAACAGCATCTGTACTGTTACCACAAAGTAAAAGACAAGTGACAAGTGTAGAATAAATGTGTGCATAGTACGCTGTTATTAAAGTGTCATTTGGTGTAATCCTTCTGAGTCTGCTAAGTAGAAAAATGTAACTATTTATTTTAGAACATACTTTTTGAACTTGGGCTTTCCAGTTCACATGTTTGTCCAATAATATTCCCAAAAATTTTGTTTCAGTCATTTCATTAACAGATTGTCCATTGTAATGTATATTAAGATTATTATTCAATGTTCCATAATTACTAAATTGAATATAACATGTCTTTTCTACGTTAATACTTAAATTATTATATGTACTTTGAAATATTGTCAATAATTTCTTATATTTACGCGAACATTACACATCGAATAAAACTATTTTTACGGATTTTATCGCGTTTAATTTTACTAATTTTGATTCCCGACGTGTCGGGTGCTTTACGGCAACCCATGGTCACGGGGGGGGGACTGAGATATTTGACATCCCGACGTCATAGTTAGCCCGGCTACCTTCAGTTTTTTTAATATTAATTTTTGGTTCGATCTACGCAGAATGAGCTTACAGTATCTTGAAGTCTTGCAGTGGTATGCTTGGGTTTGGATTTAATTTTGTAAGTTATAGGATCCCAAGCAGATGGCAGCACCCATCCATCTTCTCTATTGAAATTAGGATGTTTTTTAATTTCAATAGCCTCGCGTATCATCCTTGGTAAGAATCGGTATTCTTTTGCGAGGATTTGTGGTCTATCAAATCTGATGTAATGGCGGGGACGATCTTGAACATGTTCACAGACTGCAGACTTCCCAGAGCGTCGGTGCCTCACGTCAGCTATATGTTCTTTTACGCGGGTTTTAATGGATCTTTTTGTTTGTCCTATGTAAGAGATACCACATTCACAAACAAGCTTGTACACTCCTGCATCTTGTAGAGGGATATTACACTTGACGGATGGTAAAAATTGACTAATCTTCTTCGGCGGCTTGAAGTATGTTTTAATAGAAGCTCGGAAGATATAGGTCTCTCATGAATAAGACTCAACTAAAATCGCCATGTTTATGAGGCGGACTGGTGAGAGTCACTGATTACCGAGTCGCAGGTCCTACGTTTCAACTCCAGTTGATTACTTTTGATAATATTTGGAAGACATAGTTGTAGTCAAAAAAACTGGGTCACACTGAATGCTGAGCAGTTGCAATTAGAGCAAAGCGTACATCTATGTAACGCCTAACTGCAGGCAGACTGTACTGCAATTGAGTTTCATTTCATGTGGCCTTGCCTAGAATATTATGTTGTGCAGACAAAAATAAGTTAGAGAGCAAAATGAGTTCTGACAGCCATATAAATACCACATTATATATAACTATGTAATGGCTGATGATCAAACAGCAACAGAATACACACCAATCCTGTATCGCCGGTGTCTTCTGGACCGACGTCTGCCTCCTTGTCGACACCAAACGTGTCCTGCAGGTACTCGGCCCAGGAAACTGAGCCATCACGATTCTCATCCGCCTCGGACATGCGCTCTTCAGATTCCTCGCGAGACAACTTCCTGGAGGAAAACATATGCCTCTTTAAATGAACTGAAAAAGACATAGATTACTGATTTCAATTGCGGCGAAAAAATTGTCAAACTGACAACCGTGTAGTCGCCGTGTAATGGCGGCGTAAGAGAATTCACTACCCTATATCATCTCATAGGGGTTGTAAGTGGGAATTGAAACAGAAGATGTGCAGCAGCATCTTCCTGATAACAACTCTAAATAGTATAAAGCTGTGGTAGGTTTTTACGTATTTGACGACATGTAATGAACTTATTTATATATTTATGGCGTTTCAAAAACCCCATGGTCACGGGGAATGCGGTGTTCAATATCCAAATATCATAGCTAACCACAGCTTAAAATTATTAATTTTAGCCCAATCTATGATTTATGTGGTATGATGGTAACAGCTGCCTGAAGCTGATAAGAATACATTTTATTTTAATAATGCATCATCTAAGGATATCTGCGGAAATGTCCACAGTAGAACTGAAGTAACAGATATAACCCAACTGATTAGTAAGCAGAAGAGACAATGGGCCAGCCTGAATGCTTGAAAAACAAAAAAAACTGATAAATAAGAAAGATTCTTGAGTGGCAGCTTCATTCCAGTAAGTGGAGTATTAGTGTGGCTCTACTAGATGTAGTGACAACCTATTAAGGATGCGTTTGCAAAATTGATAGGTATAGAATCGAACTATTACATTGACACGGGTCACACACACAAGTGTACGCACGGTTAGCTGCGGGTGTGGGAATCGTAATCAAGTAAAAACATTTTGATAATTTGAAAGATTGATTTTTTTTCTCATTTCTTATACCTACAAAAATATATTACATACGAAATACGAATAGCTGCTCCAGAGACTGCTAGGCACTAGAAGCCCACTACTAGCAGTGAGATGGTGGCTGTGGACTTTGGGCTGGTTTTGTTAGTTATGATAAAACTTTAGCTTCGGACTTGGTGAAGTGACTTGAAGGTATACTTCGGTGACAGCTACTGGAACTCCTCGACGAGTAGTACAAGGTGTGCCGAGTTTGGGCTCGTTTTGTAAGTCATGCTGAGAGCTTACCTCCGGACTTGATAGAGTGACCTGATGGTGTACTTCGGTGACTACTGCTGGAATTCCTGGACGAGTAGAACTAGGTGTGCCGAGTTTGGGCTCGTTTTGTTAGTCATGATGAGAGCTTACCTCCGGACTTGATAGAGTGACTTGATGGTGTACTTCGGTGACTACTGCTGGAATTCCTGGACGAGTAGAACTAGGTGTGCCGAGTTTGGGCTCGTTTTGTTAGTTATGATGAGCTTACCTCCGGACTTGATAGAGTGACCTGATGGTGTACTTCGGTGACTACTGCTGAATTCCTGGACGAGTAGAACTAGGTGTGCCGAGTTTGGGCTCGTTTTGTTAGTCATGATGAGCTTACCTCCAGACTTGATAGAGTGACCTGATGGTGTACTTCGGTGACTACTGCTGGAATTCCTGGACGAGTAGAACTAGGTGTGCCGAGTTTGGGCTCATTTTGTTAGTCATGATGAGAGCTTACCTCCGGACTTGATAGAGTGACCTGATGGTGTACTTCGGTGACTACTGCTAGAATTCCTGGACGAGTAGAACTAGGTGTGCCGAGTTTGGGCTCGTTTTGTTAGTTATTATGAGACCTAACGTCCAGGCTTGATGGTGTACTTCGGTGACTACTGCTGGAATTCCTGGACGAGTGGAACTTGGTCTGCCGAGTTTGGGCTCGTTTTCTTAGTTATTATGATACCTAACCTCCAGGATTGATGGAGACTTGATGGTGTACTTCGGTGACTACTGCTGGAATTCCTGGACAGTAGAACTAGGTGTGCCGAGTTTGGGCTCGTTTTGTTAGTTATGATAAGAACTTACCCCCGGACTTGATGGAGTGACAGACACACCTAGTTCTACTCGTCCAGGAGTTCCAGTAATGGTCACCGAAGTACACCATCAGGTCTCTCCATCAAGTCCGAGGTAAAGTCTCATCATAACTAACAAAACGAGCCCAAACTTGGCACACCTACTTACTCGTCCAGGAGTTCAGTAATGGTCACCGAAGTACACCATCAGGTCTTTCCATCAAGTCCGGAGGTAAAGTCTCATCATAACTAACAAAACGAGCCCAAACTCGGCACATCTAGTTCTACTCGACTAGAGTTCCAGTAGCAGTCACCGATGAACACTTTCAGATCACTCCATAAAGTCCAAGACGAATAGGCATTTATATAATTATTTATATATAAATCCCACTTACTTTCAGCGAAACAAAATATTATAACAAAAATGTGTGATTATAAAAATAATAATATTATTTTGCCTTGTCAAGTACCTATGTATCAAATTCGAATGTTTTGTGTATATACAGCGATCTTTTTCGGCTGCTGCAATCAGGCAGGCGACACAGTGTCCACTCATGACGGCGACTGAGCGGACTGAGGTTTCATCGAAATTTTGTACAATAAATCAAAACAGGCATCAAAAATAAAATAACCCTTATTGCAATCCATTATGATTCATCCGTATTAGCAAAATATGTGAAAAAATAAGCATCAGTTTTAATTTTTTTTACAACTATTTGTGACATTTTGATAAAAGTAAACACCACTATTTTTATTGAATATGTCTGCCTACTTATAGTATTTTTAGAAATCTTAATATATGTTGATAATAGAACAAAATGTACCTAAACATGAGCGGTATCGTTAATTTTGTAGAAAATGGCTAGGGAAGATCATATTTACAATATAAAAAACTATTATTTTCAACAAAAAAGTCACCACCATTTGAAGATGAAGAACCATTCTATACGTGGTAGCAATTAGCTATATTTGATTTCGTTTAGTTTTGTCACAAAATGTACCGAAAAACAGCATAATTTCGCCCGATTTGCAAACGCACCCTTAAGATATGCATGAATTCTATGGATCATGGAGGTTCTGGACCAAGTTTTATGGGTATGTTCTATCCTCTGCTATGTTCAGCATAGGACTTGTGAGCGGTTGTAATGATGATGATAAATGATAAACCAAAAATCATAAACTTAGTCAGGATAACTAATACCATTAAAAATGTATCATAATATTATAAATATGATGTAACCATGTAGCTGCAGTGGCAGTGTAAGATAGAATATCCACTATCCACTACCCCATATCATCCCATAGGTATTGTAAGAGGCAACAGAGGGAAACTGAACCAGGAGATGGGCAGCAGCGTCTTCCTGATAACAGCTAAAAAAATAAAAAACTGGGGTTGCCAAGCCGCTTGTTAAGCATAGCAACTACCACAAATCTCCGCCCTATGAGTTAATCTATAGAAAAGGCCATGTTCTGCAATGGACTTGCATAAGCTGTAATGGTAATAGTATTGTTAATAAATATATTACTATAAAATTTGAATAAAATTACAAGCAACAGCCTACACACCCCTATGCTGAGCACAATAGTGATTTTGATGCTGAGAGGCCAAGAGTAAAAAAGCCCCCCACATTACTCCAGTAGGAACTAGTGGATTACACAAATGTCCTGAACAAATTGTTAATACATCAGCTACACAAATTTCCTCACAAATTTCAAAACATTTCTATTAACAGAATAAAATAAATTTAATGTGTTTATCAAATAAAAACTGTAACTTATAAATAAAGTCAAAGTAAAACTTTATATTCAATTGAGGATTGTTTAAATTTCTTATGAACGTCAAAACACACCAGTAAAAAACATAATGTTATAGAACTTACACAAAGGAGTTCAAGATCCATTTCTTAAGCTCCTTACGGTCGATGAACTGGTCCCCATTGAGATCCATCTTTGGCAGCAAGAGTCCCAGCCGGCGCTTAGACTCCTCCGGGCTAAGTTTGTCATATTCCTCGGCCTCCTTCACGCTACCTATGGTAAAATAATAAGTTGCGACAAGAATACTAGGCACGAGCAACAATAGAGCTTGTTTCACAGACATCTTGCGCCACACTATCGCATTTCTTATCGCAAAATAAACTTCTAGACATTAAAAAATTGAGCGCGGACGCAAATTGCCGCGAGCAACAAGAACGTAAAATTGTAAGGCACCTAAGATCACTTCATGGTCGAACTCCAAATTGTGACCGGCGTCGTTGTAGTGATCGAAATCTCTAGCGCGATAACTCCCATCCGATTCGCGCTCCGCTGTTTCAATATTGTGACTGTGAACTGCGACCGATGTGCAATGTATAACATACGGCACGATTAACAAAACAGGCAAAAAACATTTGTAAGCCATCATTCTACACTTCCTCCGTCAGGTTAATTTTAGACACAACTCTTTTCAATGGTTTTGTTATGATAAATTCATTAAACGTTTTATTTATTTACTTTTCAAATAAAACATCAGGTTTAAAATAAAATGATCCACTGACAGCCAACTTTAAACTTTATAATTTGTGCTGACAGCTGGTACAAGATATCCATAGATTGCTGTTGTTGTTGTTACAGTTCTAATCGGCAATTAAGGCAGGATAAGGACCATACAGCCTTTTCAATTAAAAGTTTTTCTTATAACAATTATAACACTGATCTCTATTATACATATATGGAGGTCAGTGAATTATAATTATAAAGGTTTGCCTTGTCTGTCTTTCTTATACATAGGCTTTTCTCCTAAATTATTTAATTAAAATATAAAACCATAGGCCAATCCACAAACTAATAAGAAGTGCTAGCGCAAGCCAAGTCTAGTGTAGACTCTGATTAGATTAGTCATAGATGTTTACGTTTAAATTGAATATAATTCAACCATAAATTCTTGTTCTATTCTATAAAGAAACATTTATTTATTTAATCTTTATTGAACCTTACAAACACTATAAAATCAAAAAGCGGACTTAATGCTAAAAGCATTCTCTGCCAATCAACCTTACGGCAGTGATAACACTACGGTTGCAGTTACAAAAATCGTAAAATAATATTTTTAAAAGTAAACATATACACAAAGATATAAGATATATAAAGTAAAAAAATGACTTTCAATAAGTATTATGTACTGTAACCTATATTGAATAAAAATGATTCTATTCTATTCTATTCTACTAATATATTAATATAATTAAATATTATCTTCTCCATAGAGGGTTATTTTTCGAAGAGTAGCCAAATTTTAAATTTAAGTTCAAATATATAAATAATGATATACCGTAATTGCAGTTTTTGAAAGTACGAGTTAATAAGGCTCCTACTTTTATTTGAAATTATCACAAATTTAATGTGATTTATGGGCAACAACCATTACAAATGTGTGCGTGCGCAGAAAAATCAGTTAAAATAATGCATTACCACGCATTTTGAATTTAAAAGATAAAAAGGACAGTATGTTTGAGATTTTCTTAAATTAATTTTTCTCGACCATTTGCCTATATTACTTATTCTGAACCTTCTCTGCAAATTTGATACGGTATTAACATCAATGGCGAGTACATCACTCACCTTCGCTTTGCCGACAATATAGTCCTTATGGCAGAATCGCTGGAGGAACTAAGCACTATACTCAATGACCTCAATAGTGTCTCCCAACGAATAGGTCTTAAGATGAACATCGACAAAACAAAGGTCATACCTATGTAACGTCCATGTCACACCTATCCCAGTAGTTTTTGGGAGCACTACGCTCCAAGGTTGTTAACGAGTAGGTATATTTATCTGGGACAAATAGTCCAACTAAGTAAGTCCAACTTCGACCGAGAGGTCAATCGATGGATTTATCTCAGACTAGCTGTTCCCCGCGACTTCGCCCACGTGGAATTATTTTGCGCGGAACCCTAAAATAAAAGTAGCCTAAGTTCGTCCTTATAACATCAGATATCTGTAACCTCCCATATCTGTAAAGTCCCATCCAAATCGGTTCACTAGTTTTTGCGTGATGCGTGTTCAGACAGACGTCGTGTTAGAGTTTTATTATAGTATAGAAGATAGATAGTGTTCGCGACGGCTAAAAGTGTTTAAAAACATAGTGATTAAAAAACAATATCAAAAGTGTTTATAAGTAATATGTATATAAGAAATCATTATTAAAAGTGTAGTTAGGAAAAATATTAGTGAAAAACCTAAGTGATAGTAGTAGCATAGTACAACGTAGTAACTGATAGTAGCAACTATTAACCAGTGATAGTAGTAGGTGGAGTGACTAATAGCTAGTAGTACAACATAGTAGCTGAACATAGAACATAGTAACTGATAGTAGATGCTAGTAACAAGTGATAATAAAAGCAGATAGTACTAGTAGTAGTAAGTTACTACCGAACATCTTGAAGAAATAGTCAACTGAAGAAATCATCTGAAGAATATAGTGACCAACCGATAGTGAACAACCGATATAGAACAACTGTAGTTGACCAACCGTATTCAACAACCGTGGTCGACAACCAATAGTCAGAAGATTTCCGCCGAACAGTTGAGCAGTCGAACCGCTGACCATTGCCTTGCCATTTGTATTCTACAGTTCGTGAATTTTGATTGGATGTCAGTCCACAGTCCCCAGCCGCACCCACAAAGACGGCAGTAGAAGTATCCACCGGAACCTATAGGTGTTCCTCGCGGAGTATCTTCGACAACATTTACTCCCGAGTTTCGCCCCTCCGACACAGATAGATAATCTAGGCTCCCGTGTCTGCCATGCCGACCACTCTGTGTCGGACCGCATAATTTTATACCGTCGTAACTTTTAAAATATTTCACCAAATTACGTAGTTTGAAAAACAAAGTTTGTCTACTTTGAATATCGGAAGCGATAAAAGTATTTATTTTGATAAAAATCAATTTGTTATTGCAAAATGTGCGTTGGAAATAAAGTATCAAATTTTATTGTATTTATGGTTCACTATTTTGGTAATAATGGCTTACACATAAAATATAGATATATACTGTCACGGACTTTTTTGTAAAACTATTTACGAGAAACAATTCCGCCATACATTATATTCGTGTAACTCTTACAGTTTTTGCACCGCATGCCAAAATAGCTCGCAGATGACAGATTTTTTCCGACTTACTTAACATTTATCGTTATATTTTGGCCAATTAACACAATATCTTTATAAATTATAGCCTATGTGTTATTCTGATGTATGAGCTGTATAATTGTAAAGTTTCATTAAAATCCATTTTAGTAGTTTTTGCGTGAAAGAGTAACAAACATCCATACATCCTCACAAACTTTCACGTTTATAATATTAGTAGGAAGTAGGATGTAGACACATCTTCTCGTCTGGTATACCTCAAAACTTGAAAACGAGATTGTACAATCAGTGCGTGTTGCCAATGATGACTTATGGATCTGAGACGTGGTCCTTCATTGCTGGCCGTATGAGAAAGCTCGAGATCGCTCAGCGAGCTATGGAGACCGTTATACTTAGAGTTTATCTGCGTGATAGACTTAAAAATGAGAATATTCACAGTAGAACCAGAGGTACCGACATAGCCAAACGGATTAGTAAGCTGCAGTGGCAATGGTCCGGCCATACAGCTCAAAGAACCGACGACCGATGGGGAAGAAAGGTTCTCGAATGGCAGCCTCGTACCGCTAGATGAAGTGTAGGGTGTCCACCTACTTGACAGAGTGACGACTTGGTAAGACATGCAAAGAAGTTGATGGATGCAGGTGACTCAGGATGGTGCTTTGTGGCATTCCTAGGAGGAGGCCTATGTTCAGCAGTGCACTTGTGAAGAACTGTAATAACCTTTCTATTCTCCATGCCTTCCCGAATGTCCTCTGTGACTTTGAGAATTGTAGTGGTTGTGTTGTGTCCAGACCGAAATCCAGATTGAAACTGAAATAGCAAGTTATTTGTATAATATAGGCAGACAATTGTTGATGAACTATAGATTCAAGCAGTTTTGATAAAAAGGGTAAGATAGAAACAAGTCTATAACTGTTGAGTTGTATGGGGTTTCCAATTTTGGAAAGGGAGATTATATAAGCTTATCAGATCATATAAGCTCATATTATCACAACCTACTGCTTTAGATTTAATAGATAAAGTTTTAAGTAGTAACCACTGTTAGCCATAAATAGTAACCACTGCTGGCTCTGCTGATAAGATGAATAATATTCCATTCATGATTCATGTTTTCAAAATAAAAAAATAGTAGGTACTTCAACTTATTAGGTTTTAATAAGAAAAAAAGTAAGCAATACATGCGTATTAATTGTACATTAATCGTACGTTTTATTTAAGTAAATAATCAGCTGCCATAATAATTAAAGTAACTCTTCTACTCGCTACGTGACATGGATAAGACAATAAAAAAATCGTGAGATGCTTGCGAACTTCTGCAACAACTACAGGCAAATGACTACGGGTAACAGAGTCTAAAGGATTTAAATTTATTATGGCGTCTTCAAGGTATCTGTAATGAGAAAAAAATATTAGAAAACAAAAAAAAAATCGTGATTTTTCTTGATAAATTTTAATAAAATATGCTATACGTTTAATCTTTCTAACATAAATTAATTTACATGGCTAAACAATTTTGTGATTATTTAAGGTAATTAATTATTCTCTGCCAGATCATATTTAAAATTTGACGGCCTGGTAGCTCAGAGGTCTAAGCGTTTAGCTATGGCGTTACGGGACCGTCGGTTAGAATCCCGCACGGAAGAAGTGTTTGTATAGCCTACAATAAATGTTCCGGATCTGGATCCTTGTCCATATGCAATTCATCTATGAGAAACGCCTCTATGATACATGTGAAAATTCTAGTGTGAGGTTAAGTGTTTTAAATAAAAAGAATAATATTGATGATGTGAATTGAATGTGAACATAGGCCAAGGAACGCCTCAAAGTCCTGAACCACCTGTATCCATCGCCTTCCTGCATGTCTTACCAGGTCGTCACTCCATCTAGTGGGGAGCCGCCCTACACTTCGCCTACCGGTACAAGGCTGCTACTCCATAACCTTTCTTCCCCATCGGTTGTCAGTTCTTAGAGCTATATGCCACTTCAGCTTACTAAACCGTTGGGCTATTTCGGTTACTCTGGTTCTACTATATATATTCTAATATCTAAGTTTATCACGCAGAGAAACTCCGAGTATAGCCCTCTCATAGCTCGCTGAGCGACCTTGAGCTTCCTCATACGGCCAGCACACATTCAATTCATTCTTTGAAATTAATGAATTGAATGTGTGGCTGATGGCTAAAATTTTAACTTTTACCTGCACTTTAATTGCGTATCGTGAACCATATCGGTTACCAGTTGTTGTATAAGTGACAGCAACACTGACTGACGTAATTTGCAAGGCGGTGAAAAAACCTTCACAGGATCCGCCGCTCGACATGCCGCCATCACTAGCGATAAATCGGACGAAGACAGCGCCTTTTCGAACGACCCATTGAAGTTGCCATCTTTAATTTGTTTGTTAATTTCGGCTGAATTTATCTTGGTGAAGAATAGAAAAATATAATTATGAGATATCTGCTTTCATTGTTAATAAAAACAGAAATCTCTACGAAATAATAATACTTATTATCTACAATCTACTAACTACCAACTACTCTGTAGAATACGAAAAGGTTAAACTACTTTTGGTAATAATTTCAGAAAGTTTTTTTTTATAGAATAAAGGTGACAAAAGAGCACTCAGTCCACCTGATGGTAAGTGCACGCTGTGGCCCATAGACATCTACGTCTCTCCTCGATTATGAATGAAAATGCAGATGAGTTGTCACCCCTGAGAACTAAGATGGAATGCCTCGTTTCCAGTAAAAAAGGTCTCCAGTACGAACGACAATATAATTATAATTTATTTGGTTATAAAACTTTCTCGGAACATGACCAAACTGATAACTAATGTAAATAAAATTTTTAAGTGAATCCAAGATATCTTACCAGTTGTTCAATAATCGATCGTTCGGAATCGGCAGGCTGGGGAGGGCTTATTGGTGTATAGTTTGGAGTGGAAGGGCTTGAAACACTGTCTTCTGAATTGTCGTGATTATTATGTTCTGGCGTCAATAAAACTTGATATAAGTTTTCCCGCCATTCTTTCAACTCCTTTTGAAGAATCCTTTAAAAGATATATTAATAAAAGGAGTTAAGAAATTTTGATGGTTTTATTTATGAAGGAATGGCGGCAACATTGTATAGACTCGGCGCCCTCCCAGTAGGTAGAATGACCTTACGAGGCATGCAAGGCTCCCTTTTTAAACTTCCTAGATCACGTAAAAATTGCTTTTTGAGACCGCAGGGCCCATAGGTACATTTTTACCTACTTTGTCTTTAGATTAAAATAGGCCCTAGGCGAGAGGACGGGATAGCGATCACAAAACAAAGAGACTAAAAATCAATAATTATTATAATTTATAAAAATATAAATTATAATTTATGAATTTGCAAAAATATTTACTCCAGTTGGAATTAAAACCCAGGACTAAAACGTAGAAGAACTATGTAATACTTAGATAGATAGATTTTTTTTATTGCACTCAAACAAACAAACATTTGGTACAAAGGCGAACTTAATGCCGAAAAGGCATTCTCTGCCAGCTAACCTTTGGTAGTGTGGTGAGAGCTATGGGTAGAGCCGCAACAGAAAAAACTAACTTATTTTCACATATTATTCAAAAATATAATATAATATAAATATGTTACTTTATACATATATACACTTTTACATATACATACATATATACAAATGTATATATACATATAAATAAAAATACATACTATACCAATAAAATACATACACTCTAGTATAGAAATTATAATATTATATAAACCAAAACATTAATCAAGTAATTTTAAATAATGTGCCTCAACCTTACGTTTAAATGTATTTATTGAGGGAGCATCTTTTAAATCTCGTGGAAGGTTATTCAAAGTGTAATTGATGATACCGTAAAGGAATCCGAGTAGTATGTAGATTTATGCATCGGGATAGTTAGAGTTTTGTTGGTCATCGAACGGGATAAGCTTAAGTATGAAAATGCTCTTTCAGATAAGCTGGGGAACAAGTTGTGAAGAATACCATACAAAGTGGTTAGAAGGTGTGTGTTCCGGCGAAAACGGATGTCGAGCCACTTAAGTCTTGAGCGAAATTGTGATATATGATCAAACTTGCGCAGGCCAAAAATATAGCGTATGCACAGATTGAGCAGACGGTCGAGTTTGCTAAGCAGCTCCTCAGTTATATCAGGATAAGCAATATCAGCATAATCTAATATAGGAAGCAACAGAGAGTTGACTAGCGTAACCTTGGCCGTCTGAGGGATACATTTTTACCAGAGCTTTAATGAATGCATTGTGCTAAAAATACGTTTCCGGACCTCATCAACTTGTGACACCCAACTTAGATCGTCAGCCAAAATTAAGCCAAGGTTTTTAACCTGCTTAGCATATTCTAAATCTACACCGTTTAGAATGACCTTAGGTAGATGTTGATAGTCGAGTCGACATGTAATTTTTCTGCTGCCTATGATTATAACCCGTGTTTTGGCAGGATTTAATATTAGTCCATAACAGCTTGCCCACTGATGAACTGCAGCAAGATCTAAATTCATTCTGTCAACAGATTCATTTAGGTCGTTTACACTGAAATGCTGACAGCTGGACTTCATCTGCGTATAGGTGATACTTGCTGAAATTTATTACGGAAACAAGTGCATTGATAAACACAGAAAAAAGCAACGGAGATAAAACACCGCCTTGAGGAACACCAGCAAACAACGTTACACCAATCGGAGAACTTATCATCAACACGTATGCGTTATCGGCGTCCCCGAAGATAGAAACTGAACCATTGTACAACTGATGATGTTAAATTCAGGGATTTCAGAATTGCTAACAAAATGTCATAGTCAACACAATTAAACGCTTTACTGAAGTCTAAAAGGACAAGAAGAGTAAGTTGACGATTATCCATCGCAAAGCGGATATCATCAGTTATTTTAATTAAGGCCGTGGAAGTACTGTGCAGGGTCGGAAACCAGACTGAAAAGGATTGAAGAGATTGTTTTTGTTTAGAAATTTTGTGAGTTGGCCATGAACAACCTTTTCAAGAATTTTAGAGAAGAAGGAGAGGATAGATATTGGCCTATAATGGTTGAAATTAGTAGGAGAGCTATTTTTGGGGACAGGAATTAGGAACGCTTCTTTCCACTTGGTAGGGAAGGTACTGGAGGCAAAGGAAAAATTTATTAGATGAGTGATATGGGAAACTATTTGGTCTAAAATCAGCAAAACCATGTCACGTCCAATACCATCTGGGCCGACAGCTTTGCTGGATATGATGGATACAATTTTTTTAACTTCATCATCAGTCACTGGTTCGAAACAGAAAGGAGTCCAACATGGTAAAGGGAAAGAAGTAATATCTTTAATGGTATCGCTTTTGACTGTTGAATCCAATGAAACTGGCAAAGAGCAAAAGTGTTTATTCAGCGCTGATAAGTCAAGGGAATGACTAACATTCTGTTTGCTTTTACCAAAGCCCAGGCTGCGCAAGAACTTCCATATATTCTGGGTTGAGCAAGTCTCAATAGAATTGTGAATGTATCGGCGTTTGGCATTTCGTATCACCTGGTTGCAGCGATTCCGTGCTTTTTTAAATCTTTCCCAGTTCTCATCACTGGGCAAGCGTTTATGTTTTCTTTTTAGGCGGTCTCTACGTGCCATAAGAGATCGAATATATGGCGTTAACCAAGGTGCTGGATTTTTACTGGTCTTAAAGGCGCTACTTTGTCATAAGATGTCATTATAATGTTATTGAATAACTGCAGTTTAATGTCAATATGATTAATGTTATAAAAGTATGCCCAATTAGCATTGCATATCTCTTAATTTAATAGCTGGCGATTCATACGGACAAGGTTACGCTGAAATACAATTTTGGGAGTTGATGTAGTGGATTTAAGACTCTACTACGACTTAGAAATACTTAGTAGTATTTCTACGTCGTAGTAGGTATACTGATAAGCAACGAGGTCGTCTACTAAGGGCATATTCACACTAAGTAGTTACCAACCACCCCGTTAACGGCAAACAAAAAATATAAATAAAGCTTATACTATTCAGAATACCGGATATCAGACAGAGAACCGAAGACCCTTTTTATTAGTAACAAGGCATTCCATCTTAGTCCTCAGGGCTGACAAATGACAACGCATGTGCCACAGCATCCACTTACCATCAGGTGGTCTGTGCGCCGTTTGTCAGTCTTAACTAATATATAAAAATTAATTTTTGTTTGTTAGCATTTTATGCGCTGCCATACCATTTATCAGATTACGGTAAAACTTTGCCAACTTATTGCTTGCACTTGCGTGAAGGTTATAGGCATAGTACAATTAAATTACAGTAGGTGGCGCGCGTGTCGTACCGACAAATTTATTTGAAAGTCATAAATATTTCATTCAATTTCAATGAATGTAAAATCAATCCTAATTAAACAATATAACCCTTCCAAATTTAAAACGATATCTCCACAAATATTTCTTCTGCGGCAGCAACGCGCCGGGTACCAGCTAGTTCTATATAAAAAAAAAACACTATATTACTATTTGCCCTGCGGTGCGGTTGCCCTCAAACAGTTCCAGTGGGTCGGAGAAATGTGGACCGACAGCCGGCAGCCGGATAGCTGCACGATTGCTACACGCACTATGCGTTTTAGATTGATTTGTGGTTTCCCTCCATCGACACAGATTGTGTGCATACATAGTGCGTACGTATAAATAAGAATGCACCTGATTTTTTTTCTTTATAAAAAAAAACAACTGTGACATCTTTCGTGTCCATCTTTAAAATGGTCTGTTCTGACAGCAACATTTTATTCGAATAATGTGCTTCGTTACATTCCTTAGGTGAGGCCTATGTTCAGCAGTGGACTTGTGATGGTCTGTAATGATGACGAATGATGATGATGAATTTGGTTGCAATTGTGGCCGCTATTCGGTTAACCGCAAGCTGAACCCTATCTTGCTGTCAACCCATAGATTATTTATTAATCAACCGGACGACCCACACGATTCAAGTTACCGCAATAGTACGTATGTGCCTTTAGTTTTCATTCAAATTGGTCAAGAAGGCTTTAACATAGAAACAATCCTTATTAACATATTATTTCGCATACTCTTGTAAACTCCGTTGCAGATGCTTTGTCAGGTCCCTGTTGTGATCCGCCTCCTCCAGCAAGCTTTGATGACATTCTATAGCCATACGCAGCGTTTTCGAAGTCTTATGCACGGATTTAGTAAACATAGTCGAGTTTTCCTGCACTGTAGAAATAATGTTTAATTAGTACGCCTACCACATAACTATATAACCACTAACATAACATAACATAATAAGGCTGCGTTTCCACCAGAGATGTGCGAGGTAGCTGGGCGGTGCGAGGATGCGTAGCGAGGCTGTAGAACGGTGTGAGCGTTACCACTAGAGATGTGCTAGGCCGCTGAGCGGTGCGAGGATGTGTAGCGGGCTCATTTCAGATGCGAGCGGGGTGTGTGATCGGAGCGGAGCGCGCGCGCCTCTGCCCAATGCTTCTTGTGTTATTCCCTAGCACACATCCTTCGCACACATCCCTCGCACACATCCCTTGCACACATCCTTCCCTTGTTTTGTATATACAAAAACCTCTTTCCGCTGCGCCGTTTCCACTAGAGCTGCGCTGAGCGAGGCTAGGTAAATGAAGTGATTCTATTGGTTCTTAACAAACACATCCCTCGCTACGCATCCCTGGTGGAAACGCAGCCTAACTCTGTGTTGTTGACGCCTCGTTTGAAGACCGAACACAACCATGTATTAATATTCGGTGTTGCTTTTCCTAGGGTGGAGGTCAGAATGTGATTGGGTATAAAGTTTTTGGCTGTAGTAAGTACTGTTGGATGTAGTAGTTAGTTGGGTGTAGTACTGTTGGGTGTAGTGCTGTTGGGTATAGTAGGTACGCAATTTTGTCAGGGAGGGTGGTGCTCTTCAAACTTTAAACAAGCTAAACAGACAATGCTTTTTTTTACACGCATTTTATTTTTGTAAGCGGACCTTAGCTGATTTATGTTCTCAAATGATTTTCCGCAAAGTAACGCCTGATTCCACTATTGATAAAAAATTGTGGACTTAAAGCTTTAACAAAATACTCAGCTAAAACATCAGAGATTTATGCTAAACTATGAAATGCACGCATAAGGTATTTAAGCAAGGTCGTCAATTTGCTACTTCGCTACTCCATCTGTCAAGGGTAGATTTTTTTTTTTATAATTCTTTCTTAATTGAACACATATATAACATACAATTCATTGGTGCCCTGACTCCTAAACTAGGTTACCCTGTATGTTAGGAGGCAGTTTCCTCCATTAAGTGATCTTATTTTCCGTGTACAATACAAACTTTAAAATATAAAACAAACAAAAGTGTGTGTGTGTGTGTGTGTGTGTGTGTGTGTGTGTGTGTGTGTGTGTGTGTGTGTGTGTGTGTGTGTGTGTGTGTGTGTGTGTGTGTATGTGCGCGCGTCTGTTTTTATTAAAATATGTGTACATGACTTAAAGTAGGTTTTCACAATTTTCATAGTCGTATTCTTTTAACCAATTTAAAATAATTTCTTTAACTTGGTGACTTTTTAAGTTATTTAACTTTATTTTTTTATTAATTATATTATATAAATGTGGTGCTTGGTAGTCATATTGCCTTTTCGCAAATGCACTTTTCACAAATGGTACTGAAATTTTGTGTTCTTTTGTTTTAGCTACATATACTGGGGAAAAATTATGATATCGTTTTATGCATTTGTATATATACGATTTTCGTACACTGAGGACATTTGACAATTCGTAAACTTTAAATGTTGGGTATGTATAAGGAAGATGTAATATTAGTTTTAGTATAGATCTTTGAGCTCGCTCGGCCTCAATAAGATATGTTTTGGGAGCTCCACCCCATGAGCAGATGCAATAATTTATGAGACAATGACAAAGGGCGTTATATGTTTGAATTAGTAGTTTTTTAGTCGCTACCGTTCTTAGGTTCTTAAATACTATAGTGAGTCTCCGAATTCGTTTAGATATATTTGATATATGAGGTTGCCAATTTAATCTTTCGTCGAGGATTACCCCAAGGTATTTTATCGTAGATGTTCGTTCTAATATTGTACATTTACATCTCTCCTTTTTTTGGGACGTATTACAAGGGTACGTATGCATGGTGACAGAGAAGCTGTGTGGTGGTTTTGAGATTATTGTTTTGTAAAAACATATATATTTTGTTTTGAACAATTGACGGTTAAAGATTATTTTCCAGCCATTTTGTAACCGTACGTAATCCATTTTCAGCACATTGCTGCACAGTATCCCAGTCTGTACCATGAAAGAGGATTAGAGCATCGTCCGCAAACATAAAAGGTCCGCACTACGGATATTTTTTATAATTCATTTATGTACGTCAAAAAAAGTGTTGGTCCAAGAATGCTACCCTGTGGAATGCCATAGCTACATTCGGCTTTATCGCTTAGCTCGTCGTCAACACGTAATACTTGGGTTCTGTTTGTAAGGTAGTTACAAAACCATGCATATGGCATCCCTCTTATACCCAGATTTTCGAGACGTCCGAGAAGTATAGGAATAGATACAGTATCGAACGCTTTTTGCAAGTCTAAGAAAACACATATGCACCTATCACCTTTGTCTACATAAGATGTTGTTTTCGTAATCAGTTGTAAAATAGCGTCTTCTGTTGAACGATGTGCCCTAAAACCAAATTGATTCGCAGCTACATATCCATAACGCTCTAGATATTTCATAAGTCTTTTGTTCACAATCTTCTCAATTATTTTTGAAAAAGTAGGTAACAAAGAAATCGGCCTGTAATTCGAAGGAGCGGACTTATCACCAGATTTGAATATTGGTGTTACTAAGGCCTGCTTGAATGGTGATGGAAATTGCCCTGTCTGAAAACTACTATTACATAGATGTGCTATAGGTGCGCAAAGAATTTGACTATACCTTTTAACGAAATTAGCAGTGATTTTGTCCCAGCCAGGGGAACTATTTGATTTAAGTTCGTTAATAGTAGTTTTTACTTCCTCAGGATCTGTTAAGAAAAAAGCCATCGAATGTGTTGGACCCGTCTGTTTGACATTATCAGCAAGTTCTGAGACTGATTTGCCTATGGTTTTCAGAGTATAATTTGCAAGCTGTGAACCAATCGTTGTGAAATAGGTGTTTACTAGATTAAGTGAAGCTTTTGGCGTATCTTTAATTTTTAATAATTCTGTTGTCGGTTGTTTTGATTGGCTTAGATTACAAACTTCTTTAACTATCTTCCATGTCTTTCTAACGTTTCCAGTATTGGTAATAAGTTCTTGTTCGTAATACTGTCTTTTTAATTTTTTTATTATGTCGATACATGTCTTTCTGTATTTCCTATAGTGCGATGCTAAATTTTCATTATTATTTTCCTTTTTTAATTGTTTATGTAATTTGTCCCTTTTTCTTATCGATCTTACAACTCCTGGTGTTATCCAGGGTTTTAATGGCATAATTCTTTTAGATATAGTTATTTTGGTTGTATTAGCTTGTATTAAATCTTTTATAATATTTACGATATACTCTGCAGCATCATTGACATTGTCGATTCCATAATATTCTTTCCAGTTAAGCTCATTCATACCTACAGTTATTTTGTCATAGTCAATTTTTACTTTATAAAATTTTGATTTATTTTTACTAATTTTCACTCTGTCAATAAGTAATAAAATAGTGTGATGGTCAGTTAATTCATCAAAAACAATAGATGTAATCCTATGTTGGGATCGTACCATAAAATGATCTAAGCATGCTTTCTTCCTTGTCGGAAGATAAACGCATTGTTTTAAGCCATGCATAGAGAGCATATTGAGATAATCGGCAGAATATCCTTTTATAGTACAAGGCATAACATCTAAGTTTAGATCTCCAGTTAAGACTACGATACTTGTATTTATGCTATGGAGTATTTTATCAAGTGATGTGATATACTGCGTTGGATTGCGAAAACTTGGTGGTCTATATGTACAGATAACCGTGGTATCTGTATCGACAGTGAGTATTAGCACATTGCCATCATCGACTAATGGTTCATATGATGTGACGTTTATGTTTTTTTTAACGTATGCTACCACACCGTCATTCTGGTTAAATAAACGTTTAGTATAGTATGATGTGTAGGTGTCTATTTCCGGTATTATGGAATCATCTTTTAACCAACATTCAGTAAAAACTACAATGTCTATATTAATATTCAATTGCGACATAAAAACTAGAAAAGCGTCTAAATTACAATTGAGACTTCTTATATTAACACATAATACACAAAAGGAAGACAAGTTTTTATCATTAAAGTTTTTTACATCTCTACAAAGGGAAGGACTTGACAAGCTCATACACCTTACCTCGTTTACGAGGTCAATCTCATCAATTATAGTTTCACTAGGAAGATTGAATCTGGAATGAATCTGATCACAGGAAAATAATCTTAAGCGAAACGAAGGGGGGAGACTTATGTATATTCTGGCTCTCTAATACTTCAGACCACAACAATGGATGACTAAATGCCGCGAACTCAAACAATCGAGGGTTCGAGTCCGCCATTCGACCACTATCGTAAACCACTCCTATAACAAGCTATTTAAACTTACTTGGAATGGTTAACAGGAATATTAATTTTTTTTGTTTTTTTTTTTTTAATTGATAGCATTGTTAGAATATTATTTAAAAAAGAAAAAATGCCGAATGGCAGCGGAAATATTGGGTGGTACCTACCTACTAGAGAGACAGATACGTAGGCAGAAAAGTCCAGTGATAATTAAGTTGATAAAACTTGGGTAGTTCTGGTGGAAAGTTGATGAGAAAATAAGGCAATTTTTTTTTTCAATGTAGTTGCTTTATATGTCCTACGAAAATAAAATCAAAGTAATACGTTAGGTATTTTATGTATTCTTTATAGAAAAACCGCCATATTAGTTGTTTAATACGGTTTATTATGCATATAGCTAGAAGCTGAAGTTGGAAAATAATATAAAAAACTTTTTATATTTTTATTGCTTAAGTTTCGTCATCACAGTTTAGCTGTAGCCAAGATGGCGTATTCTTTGCGTCTGTGTATGTTGTATTTTATGGTTAGTTATTATTGTGAGATTTTAAGGGCATATTATATGAAGGGAAGTAAACCATGCAACAAGAAGAATGTTGGCTATGACAGTGGATGGATTTAAAGGTAGTGGGAGGCCTAAGAAAAAATGGAAAAAATGGCGTAAGAAAGCGGAGAATAAAGAGATGACGGCTAATAATAGAGGAGAATGGAAGAGGAAGACATGCTATGGCTTTGCCGAAAAACCTGGAATAAGGGCAGTAAGAAGAAGAGTAAGTTGTATTGTATTGCGTCCAAAGAGGTTATTACTCAAATAAAATATTTTTATTAAAAAAAACTGACTAGTAATCAGTTAATAAAAAATAAAATTATACGTTCGTCTAAATGCACTTCAGATAATCAACCGTAATAAACATATATAGAAAGTGAATACAAAATGAATACGAATGTTTTCTTTTTTTCATCACTAAACTGAAGTGGCAAAAAACATACCGTCCACCTGTTACTTGCAGCCTAAGAATGTAGGCTTCAAACAAAGAAATAAGGCTACAAAGGCGTTGTCACCTGAGGACTACGATGGAATGCCTCACAAGCTGCTGCTCTTTTACCGGCTCTCTATATGTACTCTTCAGACCGGAACACAGCAGTGCAAGCACCACTATTTGGCAGACCGACCATTTATGTAGGCCGACGACGGGAAGTAGTATCAAAGGAGATAGATGTCTGGTACTGCGATGGCCAGTCCTTTCCACCATCGGAAAACCAGGCCGCCGACTGCCTGGTCTTCACCCCTTTGTTGTCGATATTCCACGCATTAGAACCAAACGGTTTGCTTCGTCTTTTGTAATGCGAGCGGCAAAGGAGTGGAATAATTTACCGGCGTCTATCTTTCCGTCCGAATAGAATCTGGGCGTCTTCAAGGCAAAAGTGAATAGGCTTTTGTTACGCTAAGACAGTGCAATTCACCATCTAAGGCTGCGTCACCACTTACCACCAGGTGGGATTTTAGTCAAGCACTGGCTTATAAAAAGTAAAAAAAATAAACTGGCAAGCGTGGCGGTTATGACATTTCTACTTTAAAAAACATAGGTGTCCAACAGTATATTGTATATGGGCTGATATGGACGAGATGATAACAGGAAGGTGTCTTAAAACCGTTACGGAGAACATCGAATTATGAAATAAAATAAAATAAAATGAACATTTACACTCTTTGAAAGAATCTTCGAGAATTTTAGTGACATGTCTGAGGAGGCGACGATGGGATCGCTCCAGTATCGGCAGGTAGGACGTAGAGAAACTCTGGAAGAAGCAGCTTCGAATCACATCCTTCACACATTGTTTTGTTGCTGACACTACGCGATCTTTTAAAGCCTAAAAAATAAAAACGGTCAGATTCCTCGTTAGTGTTACGTACAGCAAAGAAGTGGAATAATTTGCCCGCATCTGTCTTTTTATGCGATTATGATGTGGAAATCTTCAAAGCAAGAATGAATAGGTTTGTGTTAAGCACAGCCAGTACGCTTTAAAATTTTCAGCTTTATCACCTTTTACCCTAAGGTGGGATGGTAACCAAGCACTGGTTTAAACCAGTATAGTAAAATAGTGAAACAAGTAGTAAAATAAAAAAATTTGTACAACCGACTTCGATATAAATAAAATGAGAACATCATCAATGTAGTCGAAGTCAATTAAATACGTATTATTAAGGATAACTCAAAACCTACTGGTCAGATCTTGATCAAATTTAAATGGGACCACATGAGAAACACCAGCTTTCAAATAAAAAAAGAATCATCAAAATCGGTTCACCTAGAAAAAAGCGTTCTGATTTTTTATGTGTCGAATTGAGTACCTCCTCCTTTTTTTGAAGTCGGTTAAAATAGTGAAAAAATACGGAAAATAAATTGCAAATATCTAATACTATTATCGACAGTCTGATTATAGATTGCCCACTCCCAAAGTGAGCATATTGAGAATAATACCACGAGAACTTTTTTCGACAGGTTGCTGTACTTCGTACGGTAAGCTGCCTTCTACCCGTTTAAAAAAAACTTACATGACTGTTTATATTATTATTTGGTCGATCGATCGAAAGTTCGTAAGAGTAGTTTTACAGTGGTGCTGTATAAATTATATTCAGATCCAATGATTTGAAATGGCTTTTTCATATAATGACTAGCGACTCGCCCCGGCTTCGTCTGGATAAGATCAATTAATTTGGTGTTGTTAAGATTTAAGATAGAGAAAGACCGTTTGTTTTTGTTAAATCACAAGTTTTTCGGATAAAATATAGCCTAAATCCATTGAGCTATTATGTTACGTAAGTACATATTACTTATTACAATGCCTTAATCCTTCATAATATTGCTCTCTATCTAATATTAAAATTTTACAACCATAAAAACCTTATTCACTTGTATTTTCAAAAACTGCAATAATGTATATGCAGGGTTATTTTGCAGAGAGATAAATTTGCAGAGAAGGTTCATAATAAGTAATATAGGCAAATGGTGAAGAAAAATTAATTAAAAAAATTTCAATAATTCTGTTCTTGTTATCTTTTAAATTCAAAATGCGTGGGTAATGGATTATTTTAATTTTTAACTGATTTTATTGCGCACGTACACATTCGTAAGGGCCGATCGGTGGTTAAAAACGTTGTTGCCCATTCATTTTGGGACATTCAATTTGGGATAATTTCAAATAAAAGTAAAAGCCTTATTTACTCGTATTTTCAAAACCTGCAATAACGGTATAACATTATTTTTTATGTATTGGAACTTAGAATATTATAATTTTGAAAAAAATTAGAATTATAATTTTGAAAAGTGTACAGATAAATGTGTCTTTCTGTAGTGCGACCCTTCTCAAAATCTAGACTTCTTAACCAGACATTTTCTCTAGACAAGAAATATGAATTTAGATATTCTTTTAAGTGAATTTCTAGTGAAAGAGGCCCCAAAAATAGAAAAAAGAATTTCCGCAAGTTGTTTAATTATTAAACATGAGTTATATTTTATATTAATTAGATTCGAAATGGATAAGCCAAATTACGGATGATCATAAAAAGTAGTGGAATCAATAAAACGAGGCATTTTTGTGTATATGCATAGGCACACCAGAAACCGAAAAACTTATAACGAAATCGTAACTTTTCAATGATGATGAAAATGTATGACCATCTGCGTAACAAATAAGTTCACCTTAATCCCAACTAACGATATCTGGTGAGCGTAAGATTATTAGGTCCCACTGGTATGATATTATAAAGGTATCGACCGCTTGATATAAATATCTATAATGGACTGATCGATGCGATGAATATTGCGCATTAAAGTACTATGTTAGTTATTAACTACGGAATATGCACGTATCATATTCATAAAACACTTATTGAACCGTAATTTCTTACATCGTCCTGAAGAAACTTGGTTAGCGCGTCCTTAATCCCTCGTTCCAGACACTGCGTAGGTTTTAGTTCTATGGCGTCCAATAAGCTTTTAGCTCGATCATTGTTGTCTTCGAGCTTCATAGGTATCATTTCCTTAAGTGTTGATCTCATGAGCTCCTTAAAACTAAATGTGTTAAAAGTGATTAAAATATAAGTTACAAATTAAAGCATACAGGATCTGCTATTACTATTACCTTTTGCTTCATATTTGTGTGACCGCAATCAAGGCGATAAGTTTCAAACTAACTAACTAACTTAGCTAATATAACAACAAACAACAATAAACAGACAACTTTAAAATGAATGAAATCAATGTAAAGTTACGTGACCTAACTTTGATTTCATTCATTTATATACAGTGGACCCCCGGTAATCCGGCCCCTGTCTAATCCGGCACCCTCTGTAATCCGACATGGTCTATTATTTATTATTATATTTTTTTTTGACAATCTTCGCAAATGCATGATTGAACAAGTTATAACTTGTACGCAAAACCACTATTGTGCTGGACGCGTAGGGTATTGTTTTGATTCTGATTGCTTAGTTTGGTCATGTGATGAAGATAGTACATATATATAACATATAGAATTATTATTGGATCTGGAATTTGTCGGATTACAAGGTACTCTTTTATAAAAAAATCCGGAATATAGGGGGTCTTAGGCAGTACTATATAATCCGACAAATTCGATAGTCCGACACTGCCCTGCAAAATGTTTGTAGGATTACCGGGGGTCTACTGTAGTTGCCTAATAAACAGTCGGGGCCGACATTTTGTAATACACAAATTGCTGGTTTTTGTTGGTCTCGTTGTATTTCATGGTTGTAGTGAATGGGATTGCAACCTCTACCTTTTTGAAGAAGTAAGGTTGTCAAACGAGTACACAGCCCACTTGATGGTTGTAGATTCTGTGATCCATGAACATCCTATTATTAATTAAGAAATAAAATGTAGATGCGCTGTCAACCCTGGGGATTAAGATGGAATGCCTTGTTACCGGTAAAAGAGTCTTCGGTTCTCGCCCCACACCATACTTATCACAGCAGCATTACGGTGCTACTTCACGCCTTCTTTCTCATCCCAGAAGCCAAAATATAGCAAAATTATGCCGATATTTCACGCTGGTATTCTGTCTGACCGTGGCCCTTCCCGGTTGAGTCGATCCATTGGTACTGCAACCATAATGCATTGCAACATGCTTTACCAAGTCTGAAACCAAACTAACTCCGATCTTATCGCTATGCGTTATACATCGACAGACATACATACACAGATAGGTAAGGATTGATTGGACAGTCCGTGGCTAGCGTGAACATTTGTGACTCTATGTCTCACTACAGATGAAAGCTTGTAAAAGAATTTGGAAAATGTAGCTGTTTAAGAGGTGGTAGGAATCCTGTTCTGCCCAGGAGTTCGTTTGGGTAGATATCACCCTCTTACCTATTTTTATCTCCAAATAACAGGATTGTATTTCTGTTATCTGGGTATAGCGAGCCAAAAGGTTTTGTAAGCTACATTCTAAATTATTTAAATTATTATAACTGCTAGAGATTACCTCTATTGTCTCATTTTCTAATTTAAATTACTTGGAACTGATTCCAAATTACATATTAAGTCATTACACTGCTCAAAAGAAGCAGATGTCGGTGTAGCCAAGTCCTTGGCTGAGTTAATATATAAACAATAAGATAGCACATTTGCTATCTGTCTTAAATTATATTTGGATAGGTAATACCTATCTCTAGTCAAAAATTTAATGCAATTTATGGATGATAATAACCCCTGGGAATGAGGTGTTCGCTGCCAGGCTGTTTCTAATTTGTTTTGTGTGGTTAATTGTGTAATATACATGATTGTAAGCTGTTATTTAAAAAAAAAAGTCCCGCTGGGTTTCTTCTTCCCAGGACAGAGGTTTTCTTTCGAACCAGTGGTAATTAGACAAAAGAGTGACTTTCAATAAGTATTATTTATAATCTATATTGAATAAAAAAGTTTCTGTTTCTGTTTCTATTTCTAATATGATTACAGGCAATGATGCATTCCATCCTAGCCCTTAGAGGTGATAACGCATCTGTAGCCTTCTTTGTTTGAAATTTGCTGCAAGTGTCCATGGACTGCTGTGGTCACTTACCTACCATTTGCTGACTGTAAGTTCGTTTGTCACTTCAGTTTTATAAAGAAAAGTGATCAAGCGCGAATATAGAATTGAAGTTTTACCACATCCCGGACACTCCATACAACGCTCGCAAATTAATTACCTATTACTATACTATTACATACAGGGTTATTTTTCAAAGAGTAGCCAAATTTTAAACTTAAGTTCAAATATATAAATAATGATATACCGTTATTGCAGTTTTTGAAAATACAAGTAAATAAGACTTTTACTTTTATTTGAAATTATCCCAAATTGAATGTGATTTATGGGCAAGAACGTTTATACCTACCAATCGACGTGCGCAGAAAAATCAGATAAAATAATGCATTATCACAAATTTTTAATTTAAAAAATGAAAAGGACAATGTTTGAGATTTTTTTAATTAATTTTTCTTCACTATTTACCTATATTACATATTCTGAACCTTCACTGCAAATTTGGCCGGTTATTGCAAAATAACCCTGTATACCTAGTACTATTATGTATTATGTGGTTTTACTCTACATTCTTTCATCTCATTGTAACATTTGAGTAACGGCAAAATTATACTTCAAAATAAATCTTTGGGGAAGGGGAGAGGGTGATAAAAAAATACTTACGTAAGATCTTCAAACGATTGGTCTGCTGAGGCTGTTTTAGATTCATCTATGGTTCCATTAAACAAAGAACTCTTTATATCCTCTTTAATTCCAATCAATAGCTTTTGCTGTTCAAGTAGTAGATCTACGAAATAAAAGGATAAAATGAGTGAGGTGCGTTTTAAATACAATGCTTTGGGTTTAAATACAACTATGCTTTAAAAAAGTTACTTATGAAAACAATTACGATGGTTTTCGATTTTAGCGGAATACGTATCCGTTTACATTTTTTTTACAGAAGACAGGGCAAACGAGCATGCGGCTCACCTGATGATAAGTGTCTTTACGATAAGTGAAATTAGTTTAATCACTCCTGATTAAACTAACTTCACTATTACAATATTTGTGAATGCAGCGAACATCATTTTTTTAAATATCTATTCTGTCTCATTATTACCTGTATTCACAAATAAATAAATTTGAATTTGATCTTAATAGAAAAGAAAATTTAATTGGAGTCAGTTTTACGTTATACGAGGTGGTTATTATAAGCACCGCCAATTATCCGACAACATGAGATCATCACGACACCCATGAGACGAGATGGGGTGATTGCATCATATTCATAAAAACCCTTTACAACCTTATAAAGTTAAAAAAAAGCTAGAAACATTCTAGTAAAAATTGATATCCATGCACCCTTAATGTCTTGCAGACCGATTTCCGGTTAAGTCAGCCAGTATCAACGGAAACTAGCCATCTGCGCAGCACAGGTGCATTCCGTCAGGTTTACTCTCATAAGTTAATAATTATTATAACATGGAATTACAATATCTGTTGCTGAACTGACCCAAAATGAATGTAGGTCATACTTAAGTTATAATAATTCTTTAAATTTATAGATATCCATATAAAACCTCACCAAATCAGAAATATTTCCAACCTACGGCTACAGATATATCACCAATCTTACCGCTGAGGTTCTCAATTTTGCGTTCCAGTATAGATATAGATTCAATGTCCTGCGTCGAATTTAGCGCCGAAGTATTTATTTTCTCATAAATAAGATATTCGTGTTCCTCTCCAAAAGATTCTTCCCACTCAAGCTCATTATCGGAGGCGTGACTTCTATCACAATTTTCTTTGTATTGAACAAGGCTTCGTTGGAATACTTTGAGCCCGTTGCTCACATTGTCGAGGAATTCTAAAGAGCTTAACGATTTTGAACGTATCAAATTATTTGTTACTTCTAATTTTAAGTTATTCATTACGTAGTATTTATATTTTAGAATTGAACTGCAGTAATAATCACAGTGTAGGTACTTTAGTCATAACTTAAACTTTAGGTATTATTTTTGTATCCCTACCTCCTTATTACATATAGGTATGTTCATAAACCTAGATGTAGTATTACTGTGAAATGTTTAAAATTTACCTTACATTAACTGAATTCATTAAGGAAATTTAACTTTTAAAACTACACTATCGTCTATCTTTATATTGTCTGAACTCTGAACATATAAATAAAATTGAAGTGTCTGTCTGTAATATTGAATTAACTGACTTCTAATAAGCTCTGCGGGATATTTTAAAAATTTCGTCCGCCTGTCTTTCTAGGCTAATCTTCGGAATGGCTAAACCGATTACGATAAAACTTTACAGACAAATAGAAAGTAGGATAGAATTGGGGGCTTCTGCGTCACTTGCTCTCGCTTCGCTCGAGCTACGTGCCGCTGAAGGCCCCAATTCTATCCAGTAGAGGTCCGCATTTTTAGTCTAACCAAATTAGTGCCTACATGCTCGCAAGTTTCTATATTATATCAATTTATTTAACCAATAGTGTCGATCGCAATGGTCTAGTGGTTTGTACTACAAGCGGACTACAAAGCTGATGGTTGCGGTTCGATTCCCACATGTGTGCATGAACACGTTTGTTCGTATTCTTGGAGGCCTTTTCTATGTGTAACTAGCGAACGCCAGTGGCTTCGCCCGCACGGTTTACAATTTTTCTATCCCGCGGAAACAAGTGTACTTCCACTTCTAGTTGAGTTATTGAACATTATATTCAGAGCGTTTGTAAGATACTGCTGGTATTGCTGCATCTATATGATTAATTTCTAATGATACGACTTGTTTTGACTAACTTCATTATGGTCAGTGCTAATAAAACTAATGTTTTTTTTTTTGGATAATTATACCTAATATAGCGCTAGCTCCTATTACTTGCATGAGTCCAGTTATCATTACCTTATTAGCAAAATCTATCGTGTTAATATAACACCTCTACAATTTCTTCTATTTATGGCCAGGTATTCCAACATGTGTAGGAATCAAATTAAAAAGTGTGCGAAGCTGAGCTTAAGGCCGATTTACACGGGGTCAGTAACAGGCGCCAGTACTGGCGCCGAGGACTGACTTGCACCGTTTACACGCAGTCAGTAGTCGCGCAGACAGTGCTGTACTGACTCCAAATCAATTTACATTATGCCAGTAGCGGGTCAGCACTGACTTGCCTCGAATTTGGAGCCAGTTACTGTCCCTGTGTAAATCAGCCATTATGCTACTAATGCGAAAGAAAGGAAGAAGAACATGCAAATCGGTTGACTTAAATAGAAAAATTTCAGTTTTTTCCACCAATTCCTCATTCTCAGAATCGGACTGCGATACTGGTAATATTTTAACATCTAAAATTAAAATTATGGGATCTAACTCTAACCAAGGCAACATATCAGGAAAAAGTGTTTATGAATCTCCCAGGTCTTTATCACCCAATATTGCTTGTACTCAATCATCTGAAATCCCTCTTTCACAATCATCTGACATTCCTCTAACACAAACATTAAATAGTCAAATCTCTTCTAAATCTCTTAACACACATATAAATAGCAATAATGCAAAAATAGATTCACAAAGATTTCAATCTCTTCGCCCTTATAATTCAAAAGATTCAGGTCCTTTTATCGTTTATGTTCAAGTAAAAGAAGATTCTCCTATTTCTGGTAAAACTTTAAATGCTATTT
The DNA here is from genome assembly GCA_029286625.1 of Parnassius orleans. Classification (NCBI taxonomy): domain Eukaryota; kingdom Metazoa; phylum Arthropoda; class Insecta; order Lepidoptera; family Papilionidae; genus Parnassius; species Parnassius orleans. The sequence goes on from JAGSMP010000059.1 coordinate 4,012,030, forward strand.
CATTTGGTCACTTTTTGCAAAAATTAAATATTAAAAATATAGTTAATGGAGGCCTAAAACGTATCGGTAGGAATAGAATAACGATTGAATTCTCTAAATTTATTGATGCAAATCTATTTTTAGAAAATTCTTCTGTAAATGATAAATACAAAACGTTTATTCCATCCTTTCACGTATCTCGTATGGGTGTTATAAAAGATGTACCAAAAGATTAGACACCAGAAGAGATTATTTCTGAATTATCTACGTATCCAAACACCATGTACTAAAAGTAAGAAGATTAAATTACCGAGTACGCAAGGAAGACAAAGTCAGATATGAAAGCTCTGAAAGTGTCGTAATCACATTTGATGGTCAAATTCTTCCCTCGAGAGTTTATTTTTGCTATTCTTCCATCCCTGTTGAAATTTATAAGCTTCCAACGATTCAATGTTTTCAGTGCTGCAGATTTGGACACACTAAAGATTTATGTCGTTCCAAGCCAAGATGCACAAAATGTGGCGATGATCACCCTTCTTCTTCTTGCGACAAAGATAATAAATTTCGTTGCTTGTTCTGCTCAGATAACCACAAAGCCTCGGATTGTAGATGCCCTGAACACACAAGACAAAATAATATTGAAATCGAAATGGCACAAAATTCAATCTCATACCTAGAAGCATCACAAAAATATCCCCAAGTTTCATCAAAATCATATGCTGATGTTCTGATCTCAAAAAACCCTATAAATTCTTCGCTTTCTACTAATCCTACAATGGATCATTTTCGTTCACACCCTGCTTCATCTAATAAAACTTCTTATAAGAAATTATTATTTATTCCTAAATCATTCCGTCACCATACACAAATAGGATACGACAAAAAAAGTCATCAAAAATTATTGAAGATTTTTCAATTCCGCAACCAGAGGATGGTTGTGCTCTTCGGGTTTCACAAGATACTTCACAGAGTAATTTTAATTCTGTAGAAAGCATTATAAATTCCCTTATTAACATAATCATTACTTCGTATTCGTCAAAGTTACCGTCCCACGTTGCTCGCTTACTAAATTCTATACCTGAAATTTTCCATGACATTTACTCTCACAAGGATCCTTCAATGGAACTGTAAAAGCATTTTAGATAAACGTACTGAAATAATTTATTTATTAAAAAAATACATTGTTTGTATCGCTGCTATTTTAGAGACATGGCTGAAACCGGATTCCAACATCAGTATCCCTGGTTTTTGTTGTGTTCGAAATGACAGATCTGATGGTTATTCCGGATGTGCTTTGCTTATAAAGAATAATATAGCTTATACCATTATAAATATTTATGATGAAATATTTGACTTTAATATTGTAGCAGTAAGAATTCAAAATATTACTTTCGTTTCTATTTATATTCCCTCCCCTTCTGTCATTACGTTTCGCTGAATAAAATCTTTAATAGCCTCCTTCCCCAAACCATTTTAATTTTGGTGACCTTAATTGCCATCACTATTTATAGGGTGATAATTTGATAGATGCGGCAGTTTATTAGTTGAAATGATTGACGAACTTAACATTGGCGTCCTTAATACTGGTAAAATCACCAAACGCTCTCGTCCCAATGAGTCTAGAAGTGCTGTAGATTTATCAATTTGTACTCCTGATTTAACCTGTCTTTTAAATTGGACAGTTTTAGATAGCTCTCACGGCAGTGATTATTTTCCTATTCTGATTTCCTTTCCAAACAAAGAATCAGCAGAAATTAACAAAAAACCATGTATTAAATACAAATTAGACAGAGCAGACTGGAACCTGTATGACATTTTTCTTTACAGTGAAATTCTAAAAATCGCTCCTATTTCTGAAAATAATTTAACTTCAATTGTTGAAGCGGTTACAAACGCAATTATAAATGCAGCAGAACAATCAATTCCTATTAAAACTCTAAATAATAAGTGTAAGCCCTCCCCTCCATGGTGGGATTCTGAATGTACTGAGGCCATTCGTAATAGAAAAAAAGCCGAAAAACAATATAAATTAGACATGAGTTCGGAAAACTATTCATTCCTTCAACGTATACAAGAAGTGACTAAAAATACTCTTCGCACAAAAAACAAGCAAGTTGGCATGCCTTTTGTTCCTCAATATCTCCTTCAATTCCTTCATCAGTTGTTTGGTGCAATATAAGAAAATTTCGCTGTTGTTTTTCATCTTGTTCTTACAGTGGTCCCATTCCCTCTCAATCAATAAATTATTTTCTAGACAAACTTGCCCCCTCTTCTGCTCCTTCGAGAGAGGAGCTTCCTCAAAGTATTCCATGTGAATCTTTTTTTGATCCCTTAGAACGTCCATTCTCCCTATATGAATTAAAGCTTGTCCTTTCTCACGTTCACGATTCAGCACCTGGTCTAGACGGTATTCCATATTCATTACTTGCCAAATGTAACGATCAAATTTTAACCTACTATTTAAATATCATTAACGCTTTGTTTTACATAGGCTTTGTTCCTGACTCTTGGCGGACTCAAGTAATTATTCCTATCTTGAAACCTGACAAAAACCCTAACGACGGCTCTTCCTATCGACCGATTGCTCTATCCTCAACTCTAATTAAAACCTTTGAACACATGATTAATAATCATCTTGAATGGTATGTAGAAAGTCATGGATTGTTATCAAATACTCAATATGGATTCAGAAAAGGTAAAAGCACATAATGGCAGTCTTTCAATCTTCACCACAGACATTAGACTAGCATTTTCGAGAAATGAATCGGTTCTTGCTGCTTTCCTAGACATTTGTTCTGCTTACGATAATGTCAGACTCAACATCCTTAGAGAAAAAATGTTTAAGCTTAATATTTCCAAAAAACTTACAAATTTGATTATCAATTTATATCTAGATCGATATATATAAATTAAAATTGATGATTATTTAAAATATACTCGAAAGATTTCAAAGGGCTTCGTTTTAAGTCCTTTATTATACAATATTTATACGTCAGATTTAGACCAGTCCACTTCAAAGTGTAGATTTTGCAATATGCTGATGATATCTCAGTTTATGTAAATGATAAATGCATAGAATCCTGTGGTAATGCGATAGAACAAGATCTCCTTTCTATGACCACGTGGTTAGATGATCATGGACTAGAACTTTCCCCAATTAAAAGTAATATAGTAATTTTTTCCCGCAAAAGAGTTTTACCTGAAATACAGGTTCGCCTTTTTAATTATCCGCTCGAAAATATTCAGCAAGTTAAATTCTTGATAATAAATTATCCGGCATGCCTCATTCATTTATACCCAAAAAAATGCGAAAAAATATAAACATTCTAAGAGCTTTGTGCGGGGTATGGTGGGGTGCCCATCCATATTCCTTAAAATTACTTTATAATGCAATTATAAGAAGTCGATTAGATTATGGCTAATTCTTCTTGAACCTGCTAATAAAAAAGGATTAAAAATTTTAGATATCGTTCAACACAAGTCTTTAAGATTAATTATAGGCGCTATGAATTCGTCGCCTATCAATGCCTTGCAGATAGAATGCGGTGATTGCGGAGAGAATTGGGGCCTTCAGCGGCACGTAGCTCGAGCAAAGCGAGAGCAAGTGACGAAGAAGCCCCAATTCTATCCTACTAACGCCAGGAGGGATCTAGGCTATATTTTATCCCAAAGACATAACTTGTTTAAAAAAAATGAAAAATTGCTAACATAAATGCTCTATGATAACCTTAAATGTAAATAACGCCACATTCATAATTCCAATCCAGCGGGCGGGTCACTTGTACATAATAATATTTCTTTGTTTGTCCCGTATGATTCGCTGTACCATTTCTCCGATCACTATGAAACTTTGGTGAATAGTAGTAGCATGCTTGTCCGTGAAGGAAGATTCAAAGGGCATGGAAAATCACTATCATCTTAGTTCACAGGCAAGAAAATGTATCCGACCTTCATTGTTTGTAGTTTTCTGCAGTTGTCTATGGGAAGCCTTCTAAAATTGTAAACATCGTGGGTGCAGTTTACATAACTTTCAGGCCATACAAATACTTGTTCCGTGCGGGATTCGAACCCGCCGCCATTAGCGCTGCAACTCATTGCTAAGTCACTGCACCACTGAGCCGTTAAATTTAACTTAGGACGTGTGTGCGTCGGAGTTGGCACTGGTTCTTGTGTCTTTATCGGTATTCCTATTCTTCAGGGGGTGTCACGAATTCTTGGAAGACTTGGCTTTCGTACACCCGACCTCTAAAAAGGTTAACCGCTCTGATCCGTCCAACTACAGGCCTATCGCCATCACCTCCACAATAATGGAATTAATTATTAACTGCCAGCTCAGTGACCGCTAGTATAGTTTCTGTCGGGGTCGCTCAGTTGGTGTAGGTTTTCTGCCACGCACGACCATATTGTGGAATTTACTGTCGCCAGCTGTTTTCCAAGTCTATACGACTTAGGGACCTTCAAGAAAAGAGCCTACTCCTTTCTAAAGGCCAGCAACGCACCTGCGATTCCTCTGATGTTGCCGACGTTCATGAGCGGCGGTAGTCACTTACCATGAGGTGATCCGTTTGCTCCTTTGTCCCTTTTATATAAAAAACATACCTACATACACCACTACTACTTTCACCTATAAATATGGGTTAGATGAAAAATTGTAAAAGAAGTAATAGGTGTGTCCATCCAGTGGCGAAGCTAGGGCTCCAAACTAGGGCAAGCCCAAGATATGGTTTTGTTGTTTTTAGCAGTTTTATAAAAATACACCAATCTTGATCTGTCTCCACTCTTCAGTTTCATATTCAGTGCTGTCGAGGACGTGTTTAATAAAGCACACAGAAGGCATACTACTGCTAGATAGGTTGTATGACATATCAGCAATTGCATACCTTCAATGGCTTTGAAAAAAGCCGTTTGGGTTTGCTAGAGCGAAAGAAAAGATATTTACATACAATACAATACATAAGCAAAAGAAACGCATGAACAAAGTACAAACAAAGTATGTACAAAATTAAAACAACAAATTATTTATATTCTAAATCGAATCGTCTCTCTTTCTTAAGGAAAGATTTAATTACGTCCGCGTAAAATGTTGGTGAACGTTTTAATTGTACCAATAACTGTTTTTCAATTGCGATAATTGATAAGTCTGAAAGACGCTCTTGACCTTGTGTATTTCTTAAATAAGTATGGATGCGCTTCAGAGATGAAAGCACGTTCCGCGGAGGAACTTGACTGGAATAGTTACGATAAGATAAGCTAACTTTAAAAGCTGGGAAAGGCCTCTTCCAGACTATTTTCGTTTATAAAGTCAATGAGTTCGAAAACATTGCGGTCTTTTTGATTCAGGGGAGGAATACAATGAAATCAATTGGTTTTTCAATCTTTGTTTATCAAAATGGTTTGCGTAATTTTCAAATAATGAATCTAATGCCCCTAAAGGAAAATCTGAACGATATTTTTCGAATAGTTTGTTGTTGAACAATTGGAAATTTTTTATTTGAGGATTTCAGAATATCGGCCATTAATTTCTGAAGAAATATTATTAATTATTTCAACAATTTTTACGTGGTAGAGCCATGCTTCAGCTATATTAGTAGTATAGTTGTAGTACGAATGGGTCGGCTCGACCGGGAAGGACCACGCTCTCACAGAATACCAGCAAAATAGCAGCTTAACACTGCTGTGTTTCGTATGGTGAGTGTAGATAACCGGAGACCCTTTTTACTGGAAAAGAGGCATTCCATCTTAGTCCTCACGGTGACAACGCATCTGCATTTTGATTCTTTATTGAAGATAGATGTAGATGTCTATGGGTCACAGCAACCACTTACCATCAGGTGGACTGAGTGCTCGTTTGTCACCCTATCCTATAAAAAAAAAAAAAGTCGTTTGTATTCTGTCTGAGCACAGCGCACATTGCGTTTCAAACGAGGAGCAGAGTTATTTTGCAATGTGTTTTCGTAAATATGATCAAAATCTGAATGAGATTCAGAACGTAACCATGTCTGAAACTAGTTTATTTTATTACTGCAATAACCGACGTCAACTTGTGATTTTTGTAAAATATTGTACAAGCAGTCGGTTTTTTCAAACACCCGGTGGAAAATTGAAAGAAAAAAATTGAAATTAAATGAACGCAATGTGTTTTAAAAATTCTCGGCGGCCAAGATCGTATCGCCGTCCCAGTTCTGCGGATTGTCGCACATATCCAAAAACAAAAAGATAATTAATCAAATTATCTTTTTGTTCGAATACTGTATTCACAATTCGTGACGTATACGTCCAGCGAGTTGCGGAGGTATTAGACAATTATTTGCTGCAATGTGCATCATAAAAAGACGACGGTTTTGTGCTGTTATTAAAAATTAAATAAAGCCTGACTTCCCCAATCATGTTACAAGATTTAGATAAAACTAATGCCAAAATGTGTGCATTACACCAAATATACATAACTTGGGACAAACATCTTTAACTTTTGTTGCACTCCATTTCTGACACCGGACATAATACTTGCACTGTCATAGCTTTGCGCAACTAGTTTTGTGGTGCAGTCATGTTTGTTTAATAATTCCAATATGATATTACAAAGTGTGTCTGCTGTGCGACTTTCAGACACATCTACATACCCCATAAACCGGTCATGAATATCGTTTCCATAATAATATCGGAGAATCAGACACAATTGCTCTCTGTGACTAACATCGGGAGTTTCGTCAATAATAATTGAAACAAATTTTGACAATTTTACTTCGTACTCGATGCGAGTTTTCATTACATCAGCGACAGAATGAATAATGTCATTTTGGATTGTACTAGATAAATAACTCGGCCGTTTGTCGCTTTGTTGATGCTAGGAGACCGTACTTCGAAAGAAGCGATACAAGTTCTAAAAAATTGCCTCTATTTAATGAAGTTTTCGACTCATCGTGACCTCTGAAAGGAAGTTCTTGTTGTGCTAAATGGCACACAATATCGACTAATCTTTGAAAAATACTACGGTTATGATCAACACGCATGTTGTGTTTTGTAATTTCCTCGGATAATTGACGCGACAAAGATGTTTCAATCCGATTTTTTCCAAAATTACTAAACGAAATTACCGCATTCATGTGTTTTTGAGAATTCATATGCCTTTTAATGGCTCCAGATAAGTTATTTAAATCATCATATCCAGTAATATTCCAAGCTGTTTTATCGTTGGAAAAAATATACAGCACCAGCAGTACAACTTATTAATATGTGAGCAGCCAACAATCCAATGAGTTTTGTAAACAGATCTATTAATTTGCCGTTTTTCGGTTTTACTCGTTTGAGAAATACACAGATCAGGCGTTGGTTTCGGCGTGGATATGAGCTGTTTTCTCAACAAAGTTTAAAGATTATACCTTTTCCTCGCCGATTAGCACTTTAACACACTTCAATTCATCACAAGGAACACTGTTATTCTCCATTTTCACTAAAATCCTTAAAAAGTATAAATTTTCAACTCAATATTGCAGTATCGTTTGCTCAAGTAAACACACAAAGTAAACATTGATAAAGTCAGCCAGTATCAACGAAACTAGCCATCTGCGCACAGGTGCATTCCGTCAGTTTTACTCATAAGTTAATAGTTATTATAACATGGAATTACAATATCTGTTTAACTGACCCAAAATGAATGTAGGTCATACTTAAGTTATAATAATTCTTTAAATTTATAGATATCCATATAAAACCTCACCAAATAAGAAATACTTCTAACCTACGCCTACAGATATATCACAAATCTTACCGCTGAGCTTCTCAATTTTGCGTTCCAGTATAGATATAGATTCAACGTCCTGCGTCGAATTTAGCGCCGAAGTGTTTATTTTCTCGTAAATAAGATATTCGTGTTCCTCTCCAAAAGATTCTTCCCACTCAAGCTCATTATCGGAGGCGTGACTTCTATCACAATTTTCTTTGTATTGAACAAGGCTTCGTTGGAATACTTTGAGCCCGTTGCTCACATTGTCGAGGAATTCTAAAGAGCTTAACGATTTTGAACGTATCAAATTATTTGTTACTTCTAATTTTAAGTTATTCATTACGTAGTATTTATATTTTAAAATTGAACTGCAGTAATAATCACAGTGTAGGTACTTTAGTCATAACTTAAACTTTAGGTATTATTTTTTGTATCCCTACCCTCCTTATTACATATAGGTATGCGTTCATAAACCTAGATGTAGTATTACTGTGGAAATGTTTAAAAATTTACCTTACATTAACTGAATTCATTAAGGAAATTTAACTTTTAAAACTACACTATCGTCTATCTTTATATTGTCTGAACTCTGAACATATAAATAAAATTGAAGTGTCTGTCTGTAATATTGAATTAACTGACTTCTAATAAGCTCTGCGGGATATTTAAAAATTTCGTCCGCCTGTCTTTCTAGGCTAATCTTCGGAATGGCTAAACCGATTACGATAAAACTTTACAGACAAATAGAAAGTAGGATAGAATTGGGGGCTTCTGCGTCACTTGCTCTCGCTTCGCTCGAGCTACGCTGAAGGCCCAATTATCCAGTAGAAATCCACATTTTTAGTCTAACCAAATTAGTGCCTACATGCTCGCAAGTTTCTATATTATATCAATTTATTTAACCAATAGTGTCGATCGCAATGGTCTAGTGGTTTCTACAAGCGGACTACAAAGCTGATGGTTGCGGTTCGATTCCCATGTGTGCATGAACACGTTTGTTCGTATTCTTGGAGGCCTTTTCTATGTGTAACTAGCGAACGCCAGTGGCTTCGCCCGCACGGTTTACAATTTTTCTATCCCGCGGAAACAAGTGTACTTCCACTTCTAGTTGAGTTATTGAACATTATATTCAGAGCGTTTGTACTGCTGGTATTGCTGCATCTATATGATTAATTTCTAATCATACGACTTGTTTTGACCTTCATTATGGTCAGTGCTAATAAAACTAATGTTTTTTTTTGGATAATTATACCTAATATAGCTAGCTCCTATTACTTGCATGAGTCCAGTTATCATTACCTTATTAGCAAAATCTATCGTGTTAATATAACACCTCTACAATTTCTTCTATTTATGGCCAGGTATTCTAACATGTGTAGGAATCAAATTAAAAGTGTGCGAAGCTGAGCTTAAGGCCGATTTACAGGTCAGTAACAGACGCCAGTACTGGCGCCGAGGACTGACTTGCACCGTTTACACAGTCAGTAGTCGCGCAGACGGTGCTGCTGACTCAAATCAATTTACATTATGCCAGTAGCGGGTCAGCACTGACTTGCCTCGAATTTGGAGCCAGTTACTGTCCCTTTGTATATCAGCCATTATGCTACTAATGCGAAAGAAAGGAAGAAGAACATGCTAATCGGGTTGACTTAAATAGAAAAATTTCAGTTTTTTCCACCAATTTCTCACTCTCAGAATCGGACTGCGATACTGGTAATATTTTAACATCTAAAATTAAAATTATGGGATCTAACTCTAACCAAGGCAACGGAACAGGAAAAAGTGTTTATGAATCTCCCAGGTCTTTATCATCCAATATTGCTTGTTCAATCATCTGAAATCCCTCTTTCAATCATCTGACATTCCTCTAACACAAACATTAAATAGTCAAATCTCTTCTAAATCTCTTAACACACATATAAATAGCAATAATGCAAAATAGATTCACAAAGATTTCAATCTCTTCGCCCTATAATTCAAAAGATTCAGGTCCTTTTATCGTTCATGTTCAAGTAAAAGATTCTCCTATTTCTGGTAAAACTTTAAATGCTATTTCATTTGGTCACTTTTTGCAAAAATTAAATATTAAAAATATAGTTAATGGAGGCCTAAAACGTATCGGTAGGAATAGAATAACGATTGAATTCTCTAAATTTATTGATGCAAATCTATTTTTAGAAAATCCTTCTGTAAATGATAAATACAAAACGTTTATTCCATCCTTCCACGTATCTCGTATGGGTGTTATAAAAGATGTACCAAAAGATTAGACACCAGAAGAGATTATTTCTGAATTATCTACGTATCCAAACACCATGTACTAAAAGTAAGAAGATTAAATTACCGAGTACGCAAGGAAGACAAAGTCAGATATGAAAGCTCTGAAAGTGTCGTAATCACATTTGATGGTCAAATTCTTCCCTCGAGAGTTTATTTTTGCTATTCTTCCATCCCTGTTGAAATTTATAAGCTTCCAACGATTCAATGTTTTCAGTGCTGCAGATTTGGACACACTAAAGATTTATGTCGTTCCAAGCCAAGATGCACAAAATGTGGCGATGATCACCCTTCTTCTTCTTGCGACAAAGATAATAAATTTCGTTGCTTGTTCTGCTCAGATAACCACAAAGCCTCGGATTGTAGATGCCCTGAACACACAGACAAAATAATATTGAAATCGAAATGGCACAAAATTCAATCTCATACCTAGAAGCATCACAAAAATATCCCCAAGTTTCATCAAAATCATATGCTGATGTTCTGATCTCAAAAAACCCTATAAATTCTTCGCTTTCTACTAATCCTACAATGGATCATTTCCCTTCACACCCTGCTTCATCTAATAAAACTTCTTATTAGAAATTATTATTTATTCTAAATCATTCCGTCACCATACAAAATAGGATACGATAAAAAGTCATCAAAAATTGAAGATTTTCAATTCCGCAACCAGACGATGGTTGTGCTCTTCGGTTCACCAGATACTTCACAGGGTAATTTTAATTCTATAGAGAGCATTATAAATTCCCTTATTTTAATCATAACTTCGTATTCGTCAAAGTTACCGTCACACGTTGCTCGCTTACTAAATTCTATACCTGAAATTCTCCGTGACATTTAGTCTCACAAGGATCCTTCAATGGAACTGTAGAAGCATTTTAGATAAACGTACTGAAATAATTTATTTATTAAAAAATACAATGTTTGTATCGCTGCTATTTTAGAGACATGGCTGAAACCGGATTCCAACATCAGTATCCCTGGTTTTTGTTGTGTTCGAAATGACAGATCTGATGGTTATTCCGGATGTGCTTTGCTTATAAAGAATAATATAGCTTATACCATTATATATATTTATGATGAAATATTTGACTTTAATATTGTAGCAGTAAGAATTCAAAATATTACTTTCGTTTCTATTTATATTCCCTCCCCTTCTGTCATTACGTTTCGCAGAATAAAATCTTTAATAGCCTCCTTCCCCAAACCATTTTTAATTCTTGGTGACCTTAATTGCCATCACTATTTATAGGGTGATAATTCTGATAGATACGGCAGTTTATTAGTTGAAATGATTGACGAACTTAACATTGGCGTCCTTAATACTGGTAAAATCACCAAACGTTCTCGTCCCAATGAGTCTAGAAGTGCTGTAGATTTATCAATTTGTACTCCTGATTTAACCTGTCTTTTAAATTGGACAGTTTTAGATAGCTCTCACGGCAGTGATCATTTTCCTATTCTGATTTCCTTTCCAAACAAAGAATCAGCAGAAATTAACAAAAAACCATGTATTAAATACAAATTAGACAGAGCAGACTGGAACCTGTATGATATTTTTCTTTACAGTGAAATTCTAAAAATCGCTCCTATTTCTGAAAATAATTTAACTTCAATTGTTGAAGCGGTTACAAACGCAATTATAAATGCAGCAGAACAATCAATTCCTATTAAAACTCTAAATAATAAGTGTAAGCCCTCCCCTCCATGGTGGGATTCTGAATGTACTGAGGCTATTCGTAATAGAAAAAAAAGCCGAAAAACAATATAAATTAGACATGAGTTCGGAAAACTATTCATTCCTTCAACGTATACAAGAAGTGACTAAAAATACTCTTCGCACAAAAAAACAAGCAAGTTAGCATGCCTTTTGTTCCTCAATATCTCCTTCAATTCCTTCATCAGTTGTTTGGTGCAATATAAGAAAATTTCGCTGTTGTTTTTCATCTTGTTCTTACAGTGGTCCCATTCCCTCTCAATCAATAAATTCTTTTCTAGACAAACTTGCCCCCTCTTCTGCTCCTTCGAGAGAGGAGAGCTTCCTCAAAGTATTCCATGTGAATCTTTTTTTGATCCCTTAGAACGTCCATTCTCCCTATATGAATTAAAGCTTGTCCTTTCTCACGTTCACGATTCAGCACCTGGTCTAGACGGTATTCCATATTCATTACTTGCCAAATGTAACGATCAAATTTTAACCTACTATTTAAATATAATTAACGCTTTGTTTGACATAGGCTTTGTTCCTGCTCTTGGCGGACTCAAGTAATTATTCCTATCTTGAAACCTGACAAAAACCCTAACGACGGCTCTTCCTACCGACCGATTGCTCTATCCTCAACTCTAATTAAAACCTTTGAACACATGATTAAGAATTGTCTTGAATGGTATGTAGAAAGTCATGGATTGTTATCAAATACTCAATATGGATTCAGAAAAGGTAAAAGCACATAATGACAGTCTTTCAATCTTCACCACAGACATTAGTTCTTGCTGCTTTCCTAGACATTTCTTCTGCTTACGATAATGTTACGACTCAACATCCTTAGAGAAAAAATGTATAAGCTTAATATTTCCAAAAAACTTACAAATTTGATTATCAATTTATTTCTAGATCGATATATACAAATTAAAATTGATGATTATTTAAAATATACTCGAAAGTTTTCAAAGGGCTTCGTTTTAAGTCCTTTATTATACAATATTTATACGTCAGATTTAGACCAGTCCACTTCAAAGTGTAGATTTTGCTATATGCTGATGACATCTCAGTTTATGTAAATGATAAATGCATAGAATCCTGTGCTAATGCGATAGAACAAGATCTCCTCTGTATGACCACGTGGTTAGATGATCATGGACTAGAACTTTCCCCAATTAAAAGTAATATAGTTTTTTTTTTCCCGCAAAAGAGTTTTACCTGAAATACAGGTTCGCCTTTTTAATTATCCGCTCGAAAATATTCAGCAAGTTAAATTCCTTGGTGTAATTCTTGATAATAAATTATCCGGCATGCCTCATATCATTTATACCCAAAAAATGAAAAAAATATAAACATTCTAAGAGCTTTGTGCGGGGTGGTGGGGTGCCCATCCATATTCCTAAAATTACTATAATGCAATTATAAGTCGATTAGATTATGGCTAACTCTTCTTGAACCTGCTAATAAAAAGGATAAAAATTTAGATATCGTTCAACACAAGTCTTTAAAATTAATTATAAGCGCTATGAATTCGTCTATCAATGCCTTGCAGATAGAATGCGGTGATTGCGGAGAGGTGGGGCCTTCAGCGGCACGTAGCTCGAGCAAAGCGAGAGCAAGTGACGAAGAAGCCCCAATTCTATCCTACTAATGCCAGGAGGGATCTAGGCTATATTTTATCCGAAAGACATGACTTGTTTAAAAAAAATGAAAAATTGCTAACATAAATGCTCTATGATAAACTTAAATGTAAATAACGCCACGTTCATAATTCCAATTCAGCGGGCGGGTCACTTGTAAATAATAATATTTCTTTGTTTGTCCCGTATGATTCGCTGTACCATTTCTTCGATTACTATGAAACTTTGGTGAATAGTAGTAGCATGCTTGACGGTGAAGGAAGATTCAAAGGGCATGGAAAACCACTATCATCTTAGTTCACAGGCAAGAAAATGCATCCGACCTTCATTGTTTGTAGTTTTCTGCAGTTGTCTATGGGAAGCCTTCTAAAATTGTAAACATCATGGGTACAGTTTACATAACTTTCACAGGGACAAACATCCTGAGCCGGAACAATTATTTGTAGGCCATACAAATACTTGTTCCGCGCGGGATTCGAACCCGCCGCCATTAGCGCTGCAACTCATTGCTAAGTCACTGCGCCACTGAGCCGTTAAATTTAACTTAGGACATGTGCGTCGGAGTTGGCACCGGTTCTTGTGTCTTTATCGGTACTCCTATTCTTCAGGGGGTGTCACGAATTCTTGGAAGACAGCTTTCGTACACCTGACCTCTAAAAAGGTTAACCGCTCTGATCCGACTACAGGCCTATCGCCATGACCTCCACAATAATGGAATCAATTATTAACTGCCAGCTCATTGACCGCCAGTATAGTTTCTGTCAGGGTCGCTCAATTGGTGTAGGTTTTCTGCCACGCACGACCATATTGTGGAATTTACTGTCGCCAGCTGTTTTCCAAGCCTATACGACTTAGGGACCTTCAAGAAAAGAGCCTACTCCTTTCTAAAGGCCAGCAACGCACCTGCGATTCCTCTGATGTTGCCGACGTTCATGAGCGGCGGTAGTCACTTACCATGGTGATACCACCATCCCACAAGTTGGCTTTTACGACAAGCTAGGCAAGTAACACAGTTGGTACATTATTTTTGTTATAAGTCCCACATGGACCAAGGGACAGTAAATATAAGGAACGCAATAAAGTCACTCGTTACCCGATAAGAAGAAAATAAACACATCGCCTACAAAACCATAAACACAATATAGCATAAGTCACCTTTTACACCACGCTAGGCAAGTAACACAGTTGGTACATAGTTTTGTTTTTTTTTTTAAATAAGAGGGGGCAAATGAGCAAGGGGCTCACCTGATGGTAAGTGACTACCGCCGCCCATGAATAACTGCAACACCAGAGGAATTGCAGATTCGTTGCCGGCCAAGTTATAAGTCCCATGTTTATGTGGCACTTATAACTTTCAGCCCAGATAAACATGATCACCAGAGCATAAGACAATAAATATACGGTAGGCGTTAAGGTCACTTGGTACACGATAAGAAGGAAAATAAAACAAAAAATCAATATACACACATTTATTACAGATATGCCATCCTAAACAGTAACATTTTTCGACAAGAATCAACGTTGTAACCACTTACACTATACAACTATATTTATATTACCATGCAAATTGCAATAATAAATTAAAATAACATCGCCCTTGATAGTACCACGATAGCCTTTTTGGAGATCTATATATATGGTATTTCTAGTTTGTAGAAATGGTTCCATACCCGATACCAGAATATCATGTTAGTTTTATTATTACTGTGGTCATTTACCATATTACGTATATTATTGGCTCCTGCTTAAGCCAAATAACCGCTATCATGCTACCTTCGAAGCGATAGTAATGTTTACACACAACTGGGGATGAAAATGAGGCTCTAATGACGTCAACATTAAATATATACATAATATAACATTAATATAATAACGGATGAGAATAAAACCAGAATTAATAAAATTGATATGAAAAAATAAATTTAATTTTAGACAGAATTTTTGTGTTACTTAAAATATTTAATACCTTAGTAATTTGGCAAAACACTGTGATAGTTTTATAATATTTTTATGTTTACAAAATATTCGTGCATTAAATTTGATTTCGTTTAATAAGTATCAATTTACAAATGAAGTTTTATGGCAGTTTTTTATTTTTGTCGATTAGTTCAATGTTATAAGTTTCGGGTAATTATTGATGATATAAGAATAAATAACGATTGAAATGATTTACATACACTAGATCTAATTAAATTAAAATAAAACTTGATATAAAAAAGTTTATTACGATAAAAAAATAAAATAATTTTAAAATTAGGAAGCACGCAAAAGCATACGCCAATCAATCATACAATCGAGTTGCCAGTAACAAAAATTAATCGGTAAATTCAACTGGCAACGACACTAAAAAAGAAACAATCACATAAATGTTGGCTGTGTGAGCAAATACTAAACCTAATATTATCTAAAGACTAGGGTCTTTTATACACAATAATACTTATACCATCAGCCCGTCCTCTTATATATAATATAAAAATATCTTGCTATAATAGTAACAGTGACATTTCATTTTGGATACAAATCTTGCAATAGTTTTTTAAAGTTTTTATAAATATCAATTATTTATCATTATGAGTTTTTCACTTTGAATTAAATACAAGCAGCACGTCTAAACATGAAAAACTCTAATGTGATATAAATTTATCGAGCAAAAACTATTTTGGATCTGACTGAGGGGCTACTTGGTCAGTTTGAAAAATTGTACGAATTTCGGCGAACAACGAAGCTAAAGCAACTTTAAGTCAGTGTTCCATATGTTATACACGATATACAATGATAAAATTGCTTTTTCAATTCACAACAAAACTAAATTTATAAAATTTATATCAATATAGCAAGAAGACACTTATGGTATAGGGCGTATCGAAAATGTACGAAATTTTGAGACCCATTTTCAGTACAAATTGGAATGCATTACGATCTAAAATTAATTAAATATGTAATATGATTTTGGAGACGGGGTTTGATAAAATTTAAATTTTATAAAGTTTTATAATTTGGCCTAATCTTCAAGCCATTTAATATTTACAAATAATTTATAAATTGCAAACAACAAAATATTTAGAAACGGCAACACTGGATAATGAAGCGAATGAAATGCTGTTGGCAATGTTTTCAGTATACAAAAATTATCTAAAAAGTCAGAGAACAAATATATTTTTAATGTGTCTCTACGAAATAATTTTTATAAATACAAATGTTAAAACATATCAATATCTCGTAAATATATTAATTAAACAATCATTAAAAGAATCATTCAAAATTATTATCACATACAAATAAATAGTAAATCTAGCGGGAAGGTATTTTTATACAGGACCTGCTTCATATTTTAGCTTATTTTTGGGACGGCAACTTAACTGTAGGTTTTATATGAAAAAGCTGAGGAACAAAATAGTATACTAAATACAAATGTCAACTTAACACTTTCACCCTTCCGATTTTCAGACACAATACTAAGACAATAGCAATGACCTATATGTAGTACACAGGACAGCGAAAGGGTTAAAGAGTTGCTAAAGTTAGACGTAGGAAGTAGGATTTAGTAAAGATAACGGAAGGAGCCGTGAGTACGGAGATGTAGTAGTGAGGGATACGTTCGCGCGTGTATACTTCATAGTGAATGTACAGCCAACCACGTCCAATTTCCTAGCCTTTTACTTCTTTTATAGAATAGGGTGACAAACGAGCACAGTCGACCTGATGGTAAGCGGATGCTGTGGCCCATAGACATCTACATCTATCCTCGATTAAGAATCAAAATGCGAATGCGTTGTCACCTTTGAGGGCTAAGATGGAATGCCTCGTTTCCAGTAAAAAGGGTCCCCGGCTCTCTACACTCACCATATAAAACACAGCAGCATTAAGCTGCTATTTCACGCTGGTATTCTGTGTGATAATTCACCAAAGACCTATAAATTGACAATTGCACAAGTCAAGGTCGTGCTCACGACTAGTTCCGGCGTCTATACGATACTAGCTTAATATATTTCCATCCTATGTAGAATGTATCTCAATATGTATATACCTGTCATATACTCGATTTGAGTGCTCTTGAAGATTAACAAACACAAAATGCACTAGTAATTAAAACATGATTACAACCATTAAACAAATAACTGTAAAAATCAGATATGTCTCACTGCCTCATGAAAAAATATATTCAAACTATGAACTAGTTTCGTTTTCCATTTACACATAAACGTGTAACATATATGCCAAGTGCCAACATTTTACTATTTTGACAAACATAAACATTTTTTATTATATTATGGTCAAAATTGCGTGACAAGCCTCCATCGTTGACAGTTTCGCGGTAACCAACTTATTTCATTATCTACAATAACGACTATACTACAAGTATTTCCTATAATTAAATCTATATTTATATAATTGTATATTATAATATTTAATTTACATTAGAAAATATTATCGAATAATTATGACTATCTAAGAGCAAATTCAAGAAACAACACGGTATTCAAATTGCAGTTATATATTATGGAGGACACTAGGTTATCAATCTGGCAGGAAAATTAGGTCGAAATTAGTTCGAAATTAAAAATAAAATCCTTGAAATATGTATTATAAAATTACAATTGGTTTGTAACGTTTAAAAAAAAGACGATTATTGTTTACGAATATGATAAAAATATGGTTTATCAAAGTGGTGATAAAACATACTTTGCTATATTTGACTAAATTTAGAATAAAATAAATTACGAAAATGTCATATATTAACGGATTTGAAGCTGCTTTGTTAAAATAACTGTAAGTATTAATGGAAATGCCCCCTTTCAATAGACATTTTATTGCACTAAAATTAAGAGATTAAAGATATCCATACATAAGGTGCAAAAATAATAACGCATCTATTTTTTATTCACATGCTTATAAATATTGCAAATAAAATTGGCTTTAAGTAAAATAAAGCCTTATTACTTGGGTGTAGAGATTAAAATAAATCGTATGTGCAAAAAAAGTTCGCCTGTCATAACAAAAGTTTTTAATATATGATAATTCAAGCCTGTCTGTACAATTGAAGCTTTAACACTAATAACGTGATTTACTACATATTTATACGTAGCTTGAACTTCTAACAAAATATAATATGAATATATAATCTGTATAGTATGTGCCATATCGATTGAGAAAAACGGACAATGACCTCAGATATGAGCCGAGTGTCAAAGCGTAACACAAAATCTCAATTTAGATGTGATAACAATATTTAAATATTGATATTATTCCCACTTCTAGGTCAGCACATATGTTTTGTTTTTGTTTCTTAAATAATATTGTCTGTGGTTCCTATAAACATAGTAAAATCTTACGGTACATCGCGAAAATGTGTTATATTTTATATTTCAATTTATGGTAAGTAACGCAGCAATTCATTTAATAACAGTTTCATATTAAAAAAATATTTGAAGCAATATAATCACCATATTGAGCTTTTGCAAATTCATCCCTTTAAAATAAACAAAACGCGCGTTACGTCAGTTCGTTCTAAAAGAAACGTGACAATGGCAGCCAGAGATGCGTCACCTTTTTGGGCCAGTCCGCCATTTTGTTTTCATTCGTGTTCGGATAGCGCTTGCGTGTGTGTACGTCTCGGGTAATTCATAGCATTCATTGCATTGTTTTAGTTGAGTTTTACTGTTAAATTTGTTATATCGTTAAGTTTTTGTTTTTGAATCTGTTATATTAGTTTTACTGTGACGGTCGTTACTAAATCGACATGAGTTCAGGAGAATTTGGTGAAGGACCCGGTCCTTCAACATCAAGTGGAAAGAGACGTCGCCGACCCATAATAAACGTAGCAGGTACGTACAAATAGGTACAAATGCGACGACGTAGCCTTTCTATTTCTTAAAGCGCTCTTTTATGTGACCATATGGTATTTATTTTCTAAAACAATATGTATTTATGTGATGTAGTACTATGGTAGTATATTTTGTCATTTATTTACAGGCCCATCTTCTGGAGCACCTTAACGTCACCAGTAAAAGAAAACCTACCACTTTGTCGGTCGGGAACAAAGATTATCATTAATGTATACAAATATGTCAAAAACACCTGGCCCGAGACGTGTATCCTTCAAACGTTAATATGGTAGAAAAGGTTTCGGAGATCTCAGGAGTCAGCAAGAGCACTATATATCGCGTATTAGCGTGTATAAGTTATAAAATACCAGAAAAGGAATAATTAATAAAAGAAAAAGTCTGTAATTGACAAGTTGGACGATTTTGATAAATCGGCTATAAGAGCAACGCATCAGTTCTTTCTTGCAGGAGAATTACCGACTTTAGACAAAATTTTGCTCAGTATAAATCAAGATGACCAGTTGCCAAACTTGAGCAAAACTTCCTGCGACGTGTGTTGCGCCATTTAAAATTCAAATATATAAAGAGAAACAGAAAAGTGGTCTAATAGATCCTTGAGATAGTTCTGTGGCGTACCAGATATTTGAGAGAAATACAAATATTAAGAAACGAGGACGTAACATTTTTACCTTGACGAAACATGGATTAACGCAGGTCATACTATGGGAAAGGTATGGGAAGACACCACAATTGAATCTTCTCGTCAATCACGGTTGAAGGCTACTCTAAGGGGATGTGATTGGGTATTTGAATCATCATCTACTGGTGACTACCATGAGAGTATGGACGCTCTCATTTCGAGGACTGGTTTGAAAAGTAATAGAAAACTGCAAAGCGGCGATGTCATAGTTATGGATAACGCTAGTTACCACTCAGACGTTTAGAAACCCCAACAATGTCTTGGCGGAAACAAAATATGCAGGAATGGCTAGAATCTAAACAGATCGCATACGTGCCCTCGGACACAAAGACCCTAATGGAAAAATAAAGGCAGTTAAAGATAACTATCGAGTTACGTCACCGACGAGATGGCAAAAGAAAAGCATCACAGTGGTAAGTTACCTCCTTATCACTGTGAGCTTAACCTATTGAACTTGTGGGCAGATGTGAAAGGGTACGTTGCACGAAAAATACAACTTTCAAGTTAAAAGATGTTAAAATTTACTTAAAGATGGTTTAACTCAAATCACGCCAGATAAATGGAAAAACTGTGTTCAGCATGTCCTTAAGGTTGAACAAAAATGCGTGGCATGGATGATAGAATTGACCAAACTGCAGATCGCTTTATAATTAATGTTACAGATAGTTCATCAAGTGAAGATACAGTGATGATTGCACCGAATAAAAATAAAGTTCTTATATAATATTAAAAATAAAGTTTTATCTTTTGCATAGTACGTACTTATTCGGTGTCGTTATCACTCGAATCTTCTATATTATAAATTAATGTTTTTGTTGTTAAATGAATAAAGTACTTTATAACAATAGATGATTTTCTTCTACAGCGATCTTTCACATAACTTTTAATAATAGTTAATAAATATATATATATATCAATCATTATAAAAAATCATTATAAATAAAGAAAGTACTACATATAAAATGTGCCTATATATTGAAGGTTTGTAACCCTGGTTAAACGACCGAAAGGTCATTGTCCGTTTTCTCAATCGATTTGGCACATACTATAGAGCCTTTGTTGAGGCCTGTAGATATGACAATTGACTATTAATCTATACATAATAAGAGATATTAGTGAGACCTTTCTAAAGCGCAATGTTGGAGTTGTAAGGTAGCTGTAGGTAATTAAAGGACATAATGTATGGACTTGAGGGTTAAGTAAGTCTCAGAAACAAAGATGCAAGACGGAGCGCTGCGTACATTTCAAGTGATGCCGAAACCATGCTCTAATTTTTGAAACTCACGCACACAACTCTCTTTCTTTAACAGCCCGTAAAAGTCCACTACTGGATGCACAGATGTGCACCTAAAACCATGTTGTTGATGTAAATGATTTTACATACATACGTGTACGTGAATGGCTGTTCTTACAATTTGAGCACGATTTTGGCTTGGTTTTTGCGTCACTTGAAATATACGCAGCGCTCCGTCATCTTTCCATTCATCTTAATCAGCCTTTTTAATCTAGACCGAGACCGCAAATGAGACAACGCTAAAAATCAATTAGCCCATTTAAAATTCAAGGTAAGCAAACACTTTTTGTTCTGGTTATCTCGATTACGTAGCCAATCAGAATAATATGTAGGTGCGTACACCGGTCAAGGGCGTCCATTAATTGCGTTTAAGATTCGGCTCGACCCCATCCCCCTCCCCCAAACGCCTCACGTAATTAATAGACGCCCCCTCATAGGCACGCGGAAAAATTATTCATAAATTAAGATTTTTTTTATTTAGGTAATGATCGAGGTAGTGAACGCTTTTTTGTCGAAAGCTTAACCGAGACCGCGATGTAGATTTCTGCCGAGAACAGCACAGACCGAGATCACGTTCGGATCTTACTTTAAAGTGTCTATTGTTTGGATGGGGAGTTGGAAGGGGTGTAAAGATTTATGGAAGGGGTGCAGAGTTACCGGAGTGTAGCTGGTGTGTGTGAGTGCGGTCATTTCGGCAAGGGTAAACCGGTGAAGGAAACAGGCTGCTCGTTGGCGACCAGGTTGGCTCGCGGCGCGGTCGTCGGCTGCCCCAGCCCAGCCTCCAGCGTCGCCGCCGACGTCCTCATCTCCTCTACCGACGCTCTACAATATCAAAATACTCGTGTGATGCGATGTTATTTCTAGTACAGTTATCAACGAAAACTTTTATATATTATGTGAAATGAAAAGATATTGTAGATTTTAAAACTATCGGGTAATAACAATAACACGTGTTTCTTTTCTGAAATACATTATATTAAAGATGTTAAGAATAAATTAGCTAAGATGCGCGTAAAAAACGCTCGGATTATTTAGGCTCAATTTACATTGCGGCGGAATATGATAAAAAAGACGCGCGACTGTTTTTTGGCTTATATCTAGTTTGAACTTTACACAATTAACATAAAACACATTTTACTATCTACAATTTCGTTACAAAAATTCGCTTCCATTCCGTTCCGCGGCAGTGTAAATTGGGCCTTACGCGTTTTTTTTAATAGAATGTGGATGACAAACGAGCACACAGTCCACCTGATTGTAAGTGCATACTGCGGCCACTTTTATCCTCCACTACAATTTGAAATGCAGATTCGTTGTCACCCTTGAGAACTATAACTCACATAGGCCAAAATAGCTCTATAACAAACCGATATTTGTTTTTTTTTAAATTATTTGTTGTAATACCAATTAAAGTAGAGACTGTAATCTAATATAAGATAGATGGAAAGAGGCTGACGGTCTTCCTAGACAAATTTATATCAACAATAAAAAGGAAAACAGAAATTACTTCATTAGTGAGGGAATGAAAAATTTTTACTTTTCCTTAATGGAGATGCAAAAGGCTAGAATATTATGCTTATTATTTCAGACGTACAGTCATAGAAAACATTTTGAAATAAATAACTAATAATAAAATTCAAAAAAATAATGTAATAAATTTGCAAGAGGACCTGTACTAAATTTATTTAAATTAAAATAAAATTTTGTGCCATGCAAGTGCAAACATATAGAATCTAGTCTACATAATATATACAATATACATGTTTATATATCTCAGCCCGATAGCTAAACGCTAGTATTTAAATAAAATGCATAAAGAAAGCTTAGCCAGATTGCTTAGTAAAATGAAAATATAACAATTTGCGAGAGGGGGTTAAAACTTCAAAAGTGTCGTCCTCAAACTTATATCTTAAATAGAGAGAAAATCTAATATATGACTAGAATATCTAAAGATGCCAGTATTATATACAAAATGGAGTCATAATGAGCTGCGATCATAATAATTACGAATGTAATTAAATTTTGTTTAAAATAATATAATTGTTAAATAGTATGACACTGGATAAATCGTATGTATTAAGTTATTGTTATCGAAATAATTTATAATTATAAAAAAAAATTAAAAAAAAAAACAACAGAAAAGGTTTCTGAGATTTTTGGAGATTTCAGGGAAGATTCCACTACGCTACACCAATGCGTGTAAGAAGCAGTCTTCACGTCCTCAAAATATTTTTCTCTTTGAGTGACGAGTTCATGTGTTCTATGCAAATTACTCACAACTGTTATTAAGTTATTTTTAGGTTAGGAATATTAGGCACAAAAAGCGGTTCATACTTAGTCACGAAAGATGTACTACGAAAATATGCGAACTAAAAAGTAAAGTACGGAATTTGACAGGAAATGTGAATTTCATGAAAACAGTGCCACCGCGGCTAAGGTAATACTTTAATTAGAAGGACTTAAACCACAGTTTATTAGCCGGAGACTATCAATAAGACACTTTTTGTAATAAGAAGGATTATGTACAGCTTCTTTCTTCTTTGGGTTTAAGATAGAATGCAGTTGCATATTAAGTAGTGATGAAACGATTATCAATATATCGATTTATTAATCAAATTTAAGGAATTTTAATTTTTTATTAACTAAACAACATTTCTAGCTTTTCAGGTTTCAATCTGTTCCTTTTTTCAGTTTGAATACATCCAGCAGTGGAAAATAAGCTCTCCGACGCTACGGACATATTTTTTTACTATTCATTAACAATTGGAATACATTTTTTTTGAAAATAAAAGTCATAAATAATGGCTAGATAATTGCAATAATAAACGACGAACACGATTAATCGTGAAATGTCAAAAATCGTCGATTACGATTAATCGTTATTGAAATTGTTTCATCAATAATTCCAATAAATGACCATCGCTTGGAGAGGTTTAGAAGTAATATAATAAAAAGACTTCCATCACTTTCATTTAAAAATAGTGCTAATTATTTGTATGGTATGTTATTTAAAATTATAACTTGTGAATTTAGTACAATATTTACTTCTAAAACTTTCTCTTTTAACGGTCGCAAATCATTTAATGAATGGGCGACAGTAGGAATTTATAAAAGTAGGCGAAAGTTATATGAGCTTTATAATGAAAGATCATATAATACTAGTGTTATATTTAGAGATTATGTAAAAACATATTCTAAAATATTTAAAAAGTGTGCTACCCAGCTAAGGCTTTACATTTAAGTAACAAAATTAAAACTGCATCCAACAATATTAAAATGACCTGGAGAATAATAAATAGTGAAACAGGCAAGGTCAAACCGCACAACTCAGTTTTCAATTGAATATTAACAACAGTTTAACTCGATCTGATCAAGAAGTTGCTATGGCTTTTGAGAAACATTTTACTGATGTTCCTTTTTTGACAACAAAATCATTAAATTCTTCTCCTACTGTCGCCGAATCATTGCTTAAACAAAATGTAAAGGCTTGTTCAAATACTTTTAAATTCCATAGAGTATTGCCAAAAGATATCGTTAAATATTTTAAAACAATTGATGTTAAGAAAACGGCAGATTTATGGGGGATTTCCGTTAAAGTTATTTTATCTATAATAGATATAATATCACCTTATCTAGCCACTATATTTAATACAAGCGTCGAATCTGGTGTGTTTCCTGATTTAATGAAACATAGTAAAGTCATACCTTTATTTAAATCTGGTAGTACCTTAGACACCGCCAATTTTAGACCGATTTCTGTACTACCAACATTTAGTAAAATTTTGAAAAATAATTTTAGATCAGATCTTAAGTTTCTTTAATATTAATAAATTGCTACATAAAAATCAATTGGTTTTACAAGGGTCGCTCGACAACTGACGCTGGAGTTGAGCTTATTAAACATATTTTTGTGCATGGGAGAATACGGAGGATGCTTTGGGTATATTTTGTGACCTTTCCAGGCCTTCGACTGTGTTCACCATGAGACATTAATCAGGAAGCTACAGTACTATGGTGTCAAGAACACAGCGCTTAAACTTATTATTTCATATTTAAGTAATAGAATGCAGAAAGTTATTATCAATGGTAAAAGTTCTTCCGGGTCACCTGTACTAATAGGTGTCCCTCAGGGCTCGATTCTCGGCCCATTTCTATTTCTGGTATATATTAATGACTTACCTTCCCTTGTAGGGGATAATCATGATATAGTATTATTTGCTGATGATACTTCCTTGATTTTTAAACTTAAACGTCAATCATTTAAATGTGACGAAGTGAATAATGCTATATCAAAATTAGTGCATTGGTTTAACGTTAAGAATCTACATTTAAACGGAAATAAAACTAAATGTATTAAATTTACAACAACGAATGTTAAAAATCTGGGTACCAATGTGTTTTAAATGGGAAGAACTGAGCCCTGTTGAATCCACTGTTTTTCTTGGCATCACTCTCGACGCAAAGCTTCAGTGGGGCCCCATATATCCAAACTAGCAAGCAGACTAAGTTCTGCAGCCTATGCTGTTAAAAGATTAGAGGTCTCACTAGTGTCGAGACAGCTAGACTAGTTTATTTCAGTGATTTCCATAGCATAATGTCTTATGGGATTTTGCTATGGGGAAATGCAACTGATTCAGAAACTATTTTGTTTTACAGAAGAGGCCATTAGAACTATTTACAACCTAAAACCGAGAGAGTCTCTTAGAGATAAATTTAAAGAAATAAATATATTAACTTTGGCCTCTCAGTATATTTACGAAAATTTAATGTATGTTCACAAAAACAAAGGTAGTTTTAGTAAAAAAGTGATATACATTCTGTAAACACTAGGAACAAGCACAAGCTAGTGATACCAGTTTCTCGACTCCACAGAGTCAGTAATTCATTCTTGGGGCAATGTATACGCTATTACAACAAGGTCCCGGAAAGTGTACAGGCTCTCTCTATTACCAAGTTTAAATGTTTTGTTAAGCTGAAACTGTATAAAAAGGGTTATTATAGTATAAATGAATATATAATTGATAATAACCCCTGGGAATGAGGTGGTCGCTACCAAGCAGTTTCTAAAATAAATTTTGTACTTAAATAGTTTGTACAACCATTAATGTAAATATTACTTTTAAAAAAAAGTCCCGCTGGGTTTCTTGCTGGTTCTTCCCAGGACAGAGGTTTTTTTTTTCGAACCAGTGGTAAAGTAAAAAATGACTTTCAATAAGAATTACACATGTAATCTATATTGAATAAAAAATTATTCTATTCTATTCTATTCAAGCAAGAACACATAAGTTTAATAGTACATGCACTACGCAAGCGTGTCTAGCATTCGGTTCCGATGAGGATTTGCCTTTAGTTAGGGCGCCAGACGTCGGGGTCCTCCATGAGCGTGACGTTGTGGTCGGAGGTCGGCAGCGGGGCGCCGGTGGGCGAGCCGGCCGCCGCCATGGCCGCCATGTCGTCCCGCGACCCCCTGCCCCCCACCCAGCATATTAGCACCCTCACACACACACACACATGGACTGAGCGCCCGCTTTAATAACTTTCAACACGGCAAATCCGCGGGTGAATGCAAGATGTGATAGAAAACATCCAAAATCCGTAAATTTAGTTTTATTCAATGTGTAGTATTCACGTAAATATAAGAAATCATTATGACAATATTATGTCTCTTTTTAGCAGACTTCAGAATAAGGACGTGGTTTTAAATTCAACTGCATGTACTTTTTTTTGTATGTATGTTACCCGATATCTTCTTCAATTGAGAAACGAATTCAGGGCTCGGAAACCGGTTCAAATTCTAAACCGGTTTCGGTCATTGACCCCAAAACCGGTTTTTGCGGAATACCGGTTTTTCACAAATTTAGGTTTAGGTAGTAACAATTAACCGGTTAAAACCAAGCTTTGTAATGTCCCCGCCCTCTCTCTTACCCCGCTTGTACGCACGTACGATATATTCATTGCATCAAATGACATCCCTCATATTTTTTCATCTTTCAGCAATGACCGTATTATAAATAACAGAGGTAAGTTTTGTTTCAATTAATTATGCGTTATCTCCACTTTAAAATTAAGTTTCGATATCATGTTTAATTTCACCTTATATATTTATATTGACTTTAATTATATTGAAAGTTTTCTACTAAAATTACGCTTTGCATTTTTAATTCAATGCCTTTAGTTTTAGTAATATATCGCAATAAATGATGAACTTTCTTAACAGAAAACACGATTTTTTTTAAAGTTGATGAAATTATATGTTATAGTATTTGTTCTTTTTAGGACTGAAGTGAGGCAGATCACCAGATTTTTTAGATTTAGAAGCTCGTGATTAGAACCAACCTCTATCTCGGTCTTTGCAAAAACTAATAATTACCACTTCTGAGGTAAATAAAGTTTAATTAGAAGTCGTGTCTTTACACGATAAAAATTTATTTGTCATGTTCAGAGAATTCTAAAGCCGAACAGGATAAAAGAAATTACCATTTTTCACATCTCATTAATGAGGAACTGATGCATATCTTACCATGTTGTATACGTACAAGATGCTAGTAAAAATATTAGTTTTTTTTTTCAAATAGAGTAGAAGGTAACCACATAGAAGAAATTGACTTTACTGATACAGAAGTTAATAAAGAAAGATAATAATTTGAATCTAACAAATCATTATGATTAAAATCGGCTATATTTTGCTGTCGACTGTCACTAAATACATATACTGAAAATTCCTGTCATTTACTAACAGTAATTATTAATAACTCCCAATTAACTAGATACTCAACAGTGTAAATCACATTGATATTAACGATCTTGTATTGAATTATAAAAGAGAATGATTAAAAGTGCAACCAAGTTTTCTCACGCCTCAAGATCAAAATAATATAGTGATCGCTTTGGAATTTTTTACAACCTTTCATACTTTACGAATATGGAATTAAATCTATTTAAATAAATAAAATTGAAGTATCTGTTTGTAATGTCAAAATAACAGATTTTTACTAAATACATATTATGAAAGTTGGGTGCGTTGCCGGCCTTTTAGAAAGGAGTAAGCTCTTTTCTTGAAGGTCCCTAAGTCGTATCGGTCCGGAAAATTCGCCGGTGGTAAACAATTCCACAGAGAAGTTAAACAAGGAATTATTTAAGGAATTATTAGTTTTATACGTGGTAGAGCCATGCTGCAGCTATATTAGTAGTATAGCTGTAGCACGAATGGGCCGGCTCGACCGGGGAAGGGCCACGCTCTCACAGAATATTAGCGTAAAATAGCAGCATAACACTGCTGTGTTTCGTATGGTGAGTTTAGAGAACCGGAGACCCTTTTTACTGGAAGAGAGGCATTCCATCTTAGTCCTCACGGGTGACAACGCATCTGCTTTTTGATTCGCAAACGAGGATATGTGTAGATGTCTAAGGGCCACAGCAACCACTTACCATCAGGTGGACTGTGTGCTTGTTTATCACCCTATTCTATAAAAAAAGAAGAAAACTCCTAGTAAAACGCAGAGTGGTGGACCGTCAAGCATCCAGATGGAAAGGATGGTATTGTGAATTTCGACGCGATGTGCGTTCGTGAAATATGGCGGCTGGAATTATATGAACCTCAGAATACTCCCTGTGGTAGATGTTATAGAAAATGCGAAGGAATGCAACATCCCTACGCAGTACCAGTGAATCGAGCCGATCAGGAAGAACTTGGACGTCAACGATTCGAACCGCTCTGCGCTGGATGCGGTCAAATGGAAGGAGCTGGCACTGGGGTGCCGCGGCCTAGAGTTGAGAACAGTATTGCATGTGAAGCCGAATTTGCACTTTGTAAAGTTAAAAGCGATGTGCCGACATGAAATACTGCCCCGCTCTGCTGAGCACGTCAAGCTTTTTAGAGGCCAATTTTTCTTCCCTTCCAAGTGACCAAGAAACTGCACACTATTCAATATGTCGACGCCGACGATTCCGATGCTAGCTAAGGCAGCAAGGGAGTGCCTTGAAACTGTGAAGGTACGAAAAAGCGGTTCTTTTTAGCGATAAACGCGCAGACTCGACTTCAGACATAAGTTTGTTCTGGTACTCGGCGACGTTTTCCCGAGAAATATTGGCACGGCTTGTATATAAAGCATCACCAGTGCTGTCGTCCACATAGCAATGAAAGTTACCAGTTTGCAACATATCATTTATATGCAGAAGAAATAGCGTTGATGATAGCACGCAGCCTTGTGGAACAACAGCCTTAATAGGCTTATAGTCAGAGCATGCACCGTCTACTACAATCTTGATGCTCCGATCAGCAAGGAAACTGTTGATCCAATTGCACAATTTCTCGGGAAGCCCATAGGAATAGAGCTTCGAAAGAAGCGCTTTGTGCCAGAACCGATCGAAGGCCTTCGCTATGTCCAAACTAACGGCCAATGCCTTCCCTTTAAACTCTACTACCTACGCCCATCTATGAGTTAGGTAGACCAGAAGATCACCAGCAGATCGACCCCGACAAAAACCGTTTATAATAGATTCCATTATTTTTGAGAAGAAGGAGGAGCTGACGGCTTTTTAGGGATTGCGTGGACCAAAGCTGAATTCATGTAGCTTCTCGCCAATTCTGCCGATGTGCTCTGACCTTGCCTTGGCAATGACTTTTTTGAAGGACCTGGAGGCGGAATTATACTTCTTTTTAAGAGCGCTGGTGTTTACATCCCGAGATGTTGATACGTCAGTCTATGCCCGGTAGCACTCCTGCTTACAGTGTGGTGCTATTTCACAGGAGCGACCAAACCATGGCAGAGATCTGCCTCCGATGTGCACCACAGAAGTTGGAATAAAAAGTTCCATATCCTGAAGTACCACATCAGCAACAGAATCAGCAACAACCCTGGGAGTGTCCAGCGAGAAGAAAACCCGCACCCAAGGGTAGGATGCAAAGAAAGACCGCATTCCGTCCCAATCCGCCGACCTGTAATGCCAAACACGGCGGCAGCCTGCAGAACGCAACTGCAAGGGGAGCGTGAGTAGCACCACACTCCGGACAAGACAATGATTCTAGGAGTCAAGAGGGCGTCTTCAGAAACCTGATATCTGTCCGGATGAGAGGTCAGTAGAAGGTCCAACAGGGAAGGTGCATAATCCTCCACATCTGGAATCCGAGTAGGCGAATTAACCAGCTGTGTAAAACCATATGCCAAGGCAAAGTCATAAACAGATCTCCCCGCATGATCGGTTAAACGTGAACCGAGCCATTCGACGTGGTGGGCGTTAAAATCTCCAAGGAGAACGATCTCTGCTGTAGCAAAGAATCTGTAGCCATTTGGACGTGTTCAATGAGTCGGTCTGTTTCGGCATTACCACTATGGGACCTATAGAGGCACCCGTAGACACGGGGATGGTCGTCGATGTCTACGCGCAGCCATAGGATGGACAGGTCCGTGCCTTCAAGACTGCCGAGGAGTTGAAAACAGATGTCTTCTCTAACGCATACGGAAACTCTCCAGCCCGGGACCCAAAGGAGTGTTCTAATTTGTACCCCGGGTAGGTCTATGAGAGATATGAAGTATCAGCCTTTAAGCGACACTTAAGGACACCTGAGTCTCGGTTAAAAAGAGAAAGGTCGGCTTCGTCCCCCCCATCCCGTATACGCGGGGCAGCCTAAGCACCCACGCTTAGGAAGAGTAGGGTAGCTCGGGCGTGGATGCTCAGCGAGGGATTCTCCGTCACCAGGGGTGTTGGTACCCTCTTAGGGTAGTTTTTGTTTGATTTCGCTACCATTCATGGTATTCTGCGAGGTCGTGGTATCACCCTGGTTCGGGCCAGCCCATCCGTGCGACATCAAAAGCTGCCGCGTGGCTCTACCATTGTTAAAACGTAAACATGGAACAAATTCTATTTCCTTTTTTTCTCCCCATCATAAATAAAACATCATAAATAAAGAACCGATACACAAAAATAAATTATTTTCTTTGTATGAGACAAGTCCAGTCTTAACGTATAAACCAAACACAATAACTGCCTTTCCACAGGGCTCTTTTTTGCGCGAATACTTCTCTAATACTTTCACGTTTTTCGTAAATGCCAAACTCCCACTAGACACTCTGATCGCGAGTGAAAGAACGTGTCGCTTAAAGGCAGATAATTGACCATAAGTATGCCCGTATGCAGCGACACGGCATAAGCACCTCACAACGTGAATCTACCTATCCCATTCATAATTACCTTTACGTTTTACGGAATTAACCGGTTAATTTGGGTGTCAAAACCGTAAGTAACCGGTAACCTTTACCGTTTAGGTTAGTTAAAAACCGGTTACTTGTTTAACCGGTAATTGAAGGAGCGATATATTTACCGGTAATTAATCGAAATTAACCGCTCTTTTTAAACCGGTTCCGAGCCCTGAACGAATTTAATGATTCTATTGGTATTAAATACGAGTAGGTTAAACTTCAGGGAATATAAACTTGAAGAAAACAAACACACTCCTGAGGATGGAAAAATAGAAATTAAAATACTTATAACTATTTAGACAACATTCGAGTTTGTGATCTGAAGGAATATCACAAACTCTTATGTTCCATCATTGTCTTGCCACCGACTTCTGAAGCCATTATGTGGCAATTACTTTATTTTATTTTTCTTTGAAGTCGGACTTTAATTTTTATTAAGTCTAATTTTTTTTTCAACCACAATCAATATGTAACAGTGATTTGGTGTTCCGTAATCCGGGGGTAAAATTCAAGGTACAAAAAATAATGGCCGCGGATCCTATCATATTAACATTGCAGAATGACACGAGGCGCTCAGTCCATTTTCTGTGAAACCCATACCAGTTAGTCAACCCACACAAAGCAATGGCAAAGTTAATAGATATTACAAGTAGACATCATAATATGTTAGTAATGTTGTTAAATAAAATTCACAGAGAAACATCTAATGAAAAAGGAAAGTATTCTTTAAACTTAAAATTCATTCATTCAATTCAATCCTTTTGTTAAAATATATTTTATGTAAGAATTATATCACTTTATCAACTTTATATCAAAATAAAATCTTCAAAATAATTCCATCGCAATATAAAAGAATATTATTAAATACATCAAAACAAATATTATTACAATATAGATTGTTTATTGGCAAATAGAAAATCGTAAATTATGGTTTTTTAATATTATAATATCTAATGTATACTTACATAGCAACTTTGTTTTCTCAACCGTAAGCCTTATCGATTAATATTTCAGGTACTTTCCCTCTCACCTAAAGCAGAGTTAGTCGTCAACTTGACTAACTTAACTTCTACAATCGTTAACATTAATAAAAAACTATAAAACTGAATGGAACTTATATATCTCAATGTTATTATTATTATTTCGTATGGTCGTCAGCATTCCAAATGTAATAAGTAAGTGTTGTCAGCCAATTAATGACTTCGTCATCTGTGGAATGCACTCTCGGTAGTCCTCCTGAAATTTTATAAATCGAGAATTCGTCAGTTAGGTGGGCCATGCTCTGGATTTCACCACACGTACACACGTAGGGTCATCTCGGTATCCCCATTTGTGCATTAGCTCAGCGCATCTGCCCTGTCCAGTTCTTAGTCTGTTCAGCTGAGTCCAGCACCTGCGCGGTAAGTTAAAGCCTTTTGGTTGTATGTTTAGGTCGCTGACTAGGCGATTGTTTGGCGCAGCTGCCGATTTCCACAACGATATCCACTTTTGATCTAGTGTTATGCCGTCAGCTTTGAGCCGGTGGGCCGATAACCCGAAGGGATTACGAGATTTCAGGCGCAGGTTGTTCGTGGTGTGTGGTAGATTTTCGTTGATTTGTAGTTTCGGCTGCTGTAATATTCTCTCATATTGCCTGGCAATTGCAGCTTCCCTGCGCAGTTCCGGAGGGGGAATATTTGAAAGAACTGGAAGCCATGACGTGTGGATCGGTTTCAGAGTACCTGTGATGAGACGCATTGCACTGTTAAGTTCCGTGTCAACCAGATTGGTGTGGTTACTCGCATTCCAGACTGGACAGCAGTACTCGGCCGTACTATAGATGAGTGCAAGCGCTGAAGTACGCAGAGATTGTGCGCGACATCTCCAGGTAGTTGAGGCCAGTTTGGTCTGTAGATTATTTCTTGCGTTTAGCTTCTTTTTCAGCTTGCAAAGATGTTCATTGTAGGTAAGGCTTCTGTCCAATGCTACCCCTAGGTAGACAGGGTGCCGATCATTATTGATGTATTTATCGCAGAATTTTATTTTGATCGCTTGATAGGCTTGCCTGTTGCTAAGGTGAAAAGTGCTGCACACAGTCTTATTCGGGTTTGGTTTAAGGCCCCAGGTTTTGAAGAATCTCTTCAGCTGTGTGACATCTGTCTGCAGTTGTTCTTCGGACTTTTGAAGGGTTGATCCCTGTGCAGTGAGCGCGATGTCATCGGCGTACATAAACGATAGACCTTTTGTCTTAGGTATATCGCTGAGATAGATGTTAAAAAGCGTCGGAGCTAGAACGGAGCCCTGCGGAACTCCATTATTCAGTGATCTAGGCTTGCTCGCTATACCATTAAGATAGACCTGGAAGATTCGTTTTGATAGTAATGCGACAAAAAGTTTAAGAAGATCAGCATCAGCATCTGAAGATTTTCATCAGTTTCAGTTGCAATCCTCGCTTCCATACTGTGCCGAAGGCCGAGCTCAGAACGACAAACACCGCTGTTGTCTTAAGTTTTTGTTGGAATGCAGGCTCTATGTGAGATGTTAATGACAGCACTTGATCACAGCAGCCACAGTTTTTCCGAAAGCCTGCTTGTTCTGGTGGCAGGGCTTCTTAAATTTTTGGTGAAAGTCTTATAAGGAGAATTCTTTCCAGCAGTTTAAACGACGTACATAGCAGTGATATCGGGCGATAATTTTCAGGCATATCAGGTGATTTTCCTGGCTTCGGAAGTGCGATCACATTAGCTTTTTTCCATTGAGGTGGTAGCTTACACTGTGTGACCACGCAGGTAAAATAAGCACACAGCCAAGACAGAGCCACAGGGCCTAGATTTTGTAGCAATTCTAGTAGAATTGCATCCACTCCAGCTGCCTTACGCGTTTTTGTGGACTTGAGCGCTGCCATGAGTTCACCAACGGTGACAGGAGTTTGGTATTCTTTAAAGGGGAGGGAAGTTTTGCGCAATTCCTGGAGTTCCCGTTTTACGATACGTCTGACTTTTTTTGAAAGGGTTGGTGTTCCATTATTTTTAAGCATAGTGGCTATTTTATTTGGATTCATAGCAGGTTTGGTGGAAAGGGGCTGCTGGGCTGCACCGAGTTTTCGCATTGTACACCATGCTTTCCGACTAGATTTCGCGAAGTCTGTCTCCGCTGTAATTTCCTTCCAGCGCTCCAGTCTCACATGATCAAGGCGTTCTATTAGTTTTTCTGCTATTACATTATCTTCGGTTTCTTCCAAAGCGTGCATCAGTTCATCGCATTTCTCAATGTAAAGCCATGCGACTGATCTCATTAAAAATTTACGTCATGTAACATAACTATGATTTCATTCTAAAATGAATAAAGATGTCATTTATTTTTATAGTTTTCTATTAGCGTTATAGATTGTAGCAAGCTAACTTGGCTAACCCTGCTAGTGTGATATATTTTCTCACAAAAATAGCGACACACGCCAGCACATCTGCATTTTTCCTACTAAGGAACTATTCAAACATCGCAACCGCCACAACTCTCTTCAACCATAATACAAACCATATATAGAAAGCAATTGTTATTCAAGACATATTTTTTATGAAACAACAAAATAAAAGTGAAATGTACTCACTTTCTGCCCAGCGCCATCATGCCGTATACGACGCCGGTAGCGAATATTATACCGCTTCCAAACCAAGTGCTGAGACTCAAAAAGCACAGAAAGAATGGAGGCAGCGCCAAGCTGAAAGGAAACGAGAAATTGTAAGCGTGATACAGCGTGTTCTTTTCATCTCGCGGTGAGAAAAATCTTGTGTATTGAGTGTTGCGTAGCTTCTTAAGGCCAGGTTGGACAAAATATTTTAGACACGATTTTAACGTACGAGAATTGATACTTCTTGAAATAGTATATTATGCTCGGAAAAAAATATAATGCAATCGCATACATGAAATACTCAATTAAATTCTTAATCAAATGGATTTTTAAAATACTTAAGATTAATCGAGAAACAATATATTAATATATACATTGCAAATTGATTGTGATGGTGACAAGGAGAACGATTATAGTTATGATTTAACTTAAAGTTTTTTTAATTTAATATCTACTGGTTGATCAATAAGTTTTTGGAATAAAATTCTAGGAAAAGTATATAATATAATAAGTATAGGTATTTATCTTTCAACGTAATCGCCTTTTAAGCTAATACACCTTGAATAGCGTTTTGCAAGTTGGTTAATTCCCTTGGAAAAAAGGCTTGATCCTGGGACTCGAAAAAGGTCTCTACAGCACACATCACCTCATCGTCGCCGTCAATTTTTCTTTTTATAGAAGAGGGGGCGAACGAGCATGCGGCTCACCTGATGGTAAGTGATACCGCCGCCCATAAACAACCGCAACACCAGGGGAATAGCAGGTGCGTTGCCGGCCTTTTAGAAAGGAGTAAGCTCTTTTCTTGAAGTCCCTAAGTCGTATCGGTCCGGAAAAATCGCCGGTGGTAAAAATTCCACAGAGAAGTTGTACGAGGAAGAAAACTCCTAGTAAAACGCACAGTGGTGGACCGCCAAGCATCCAGATGGTGAGGATGGTATCGTGAATTTTGACGCGATGTGCGTTCTTGAAATTTGGCGGCTGGAATCAATCCGAACAATTCCTCAGAGCACTACCCGTGGTAGATGCGATAGAAAATGCAAAGGGATGCAACATTCCAACGCAGCGCCAGTGAATCGAGCCAATCAGAAAGAACTCGGTCGTTGACCATTCGAACCGCTCTGCGCTCGATGCGGTCAAGTGGAAGGAGCTGGCACTGGGGTGTCCCGGCCCAGAGATGGATACAGTATTCCATGTGAGGCCGAACTTGTGCTTTGTAAAGTTGCAAGTGATGTGCCGGCATGAAATACTGTCTCGCTCTGCTGAGCACGCCTAGCTTTTTAGAGGCCAATTTGGCCTTCCCTTCCAAGTGACCACTTAACTGCACACTATTCGATATATCGACACCGAGGATTCCAATGCTAGCTGAGGCAGCAAGGGGAATGCCTTGAAACTTTGGAGATACGACAAAGGGGTTCTTTTTAGCGGTAAACGTGCAAACTTGTGTCTTCTGGGGATTGAACTGGACTAGATTTAGTCGCCCCCAATCCGAGACTTTGTTCAGCAAAGACTTGACTTCAGACACAAGTTTGTCCCGGTACTCGGCGACGTTTTCCCAAGAAATATTGTCACGGCAGGTATATAAAGCATCACCAGTGCTGTCGTCTGCATAGCAATGAATGTTACCAGTTTGCAACATATAATTGATATGTAGAAGAAACAGCGTTGGTGATAGCACGCAGCCTTGTGGAACACCAGCGTTAATAGGCTTGTAATCAGAGCATGCACCCGTCTACTACGACCTTGATGCTCCGATCAGCAAGGAAACTGGTGAACCAATTGCACAATTTCTCGGGAAGCCCATAGAGCTTCGAAAGAAGCGCTTTGTGCCAGACCCGATCGAAGGCCTTCGCTATGTTCAAACTAACCGCGAAAGCCTCCGCCTTGGACTCTACTGCCTCCGCCCATCTATGAGTCAGGTAGACCAGAAGATTACCAGCTGATCGACCCCGACGAAAACCTTTTACAGCAGCTTATAATGGACTCCATTATTTTGGAGAACAAGGAGGTGATGGCGATAGGCCTGTAGTTGGACGGGTCTGAGCGGTCGCCTTTTTAAGGGATTGGGTGGACCAAAGCTGTCTTCCATTAATTCGGGACTACGCCTTGGGAGTAGGAGTACCGGAAAAAACGCGTTAAAACCGGTGCCAACTCCGGAGCACACGTCTTCAGCACAATGGGAGGGACTCCATCAGGCCCACTCGACTTGCTGACGTCCAGGGAGACGAGTGCTTTGCGAACCGAGCGCTGTGTAAACCGCACATCCGGCATGGAGCACTCACACCGCGGGATGTTCGGCGGTGTGTTCCCCCCGTCATCGAGAGTCGAGTTGGACGCAAAGAGAGAGCCTAACAGATCGGCTTTCTCCTTTGCAGCATGGGCCAGTGAGTCGTCCTCTCTGTGCAGAGATGGAAGAGATGGCTGACAGAAGTTCCCTTGGACAGCCTTGGCGAGAGACCAGAATGCAAGGGTTCTCGAAGGAAGGCGAACTAGCTTCTTGCCAATTATGCCGATGTGCTCAGACTTTGCCTTGGCACTGACTCTTTGAAGGACCTGGAAGCATAGGAGGTTATACCACGCAAGAGCTTTTTCAGGTGAGTAAAAAGGTGAAAATCACTCGGAGCTAGGCCCGGATAATATGGTGGGTGCTGCATGAACTGAAACCCAGCAGTTCGGATGACAGCGCCTGCAACATCAGATCGATGGACAGGGGCATTATCATGATGAAAAACCACTCCAGTTCTACACGTAGTTTTTTGATTAATGATGCGTTATAATCTCCGGTTATTGTCTCTCCTTTACTTAAATAGTCAATCATTATTATACCTTCCACACCCCAGAAGACAGAGCCATTATTTTCACAGACAAACAGTCTTTTCCATGCCTTGTTTGGTTTTTCGTCCTAGGGTCAAATGGTGTACCCACGTTTCATCTACGGTTACGAAACGAGCGCAAAAAGAATCTGGATCTTCTTCAATTATTGCTAAATTTAACTTTGAAATGTTAACTCTTGATTTCTTTTGGGAGTTTGTTAACATTCGAAGAACACAGCGAGAAACTAAATTGTCCAAATGAAAGTTTTAGAGTCTCAGTTAAATAACGATCTACCTTAACAACTTCTTCGATTTTATTAACGTTTTCTTGCGTAGCGGCCGTTGTTGCCCGCTCGGAGCGAGTGCCGTCATTGCGGCGGATCTGCCGCGTTTAAATTCAGCGCACCAGTATGCCACTTAGAATAAGACGGAGCATTATTGCCAAAGTTTTTTTTCAAGTAGAAATATTTAATTACTGCACGAAGTTCGAGTTTTTCCATTTTGCATATGAATCAAATTCCCGCCAAATATGAAGTTTGAAAAAAATAAGTATATTTTTTAATTTAGTTTTTATGGCCTTGGCTACTAACGAATTTAAGATTCTAAAAATTTCTATAACTCATTGCTAAGTGTACTACATTTGTATCTGTATTTTGAAAACTTATTGATCAACCTAGTATATAAATAAATATTGAACACGAAAAATATTTTTATTTCACTACTTAACAAACACAAATCTAACTACTTGCATTATTTTATTCAATAAAGATGATCTTGCTAATGCTACTTGTAATAATTTCGCACACAAGCGCGCGTGTCTATACACATTAGAACTATAAGTATCGCTCTCCCGCCTTCGTGAGTTAAAACATCTATCTAATAGATTTTTAACGTACCCAACGTAGAAAGCTGCTTTATTCCAATATGGCCGCGACTCCATTTTATCAGATAGGACCTGCACATAGTCTATGAAGAAGCAGCAGCAAGGCGCCTCGCACACGATCACTATGAAGCCGGCGAGCATCTGCCAGATGCCGGCGATCAAACAGGAGACGTTCAGTGTGAACAGTCCCGTGCAATTGATGATGCCCGCAAATATTGCGACTGAAATCAAGCAATACCCATTGAAGTCTATGGATATTTTGACATAATATAATGCCGGTATAAGCGTTTAATGCCTAATTATTCAAACGCTGCTCAATTTTAAGACGCCGTTAAGTCACATGGTGTCACAGCCACTTTGACTTAAAGTGATAGAGACAGCACGTGACTTTACGGCGCCTTAAAATTGAGTAGCGTTTGGGCATATAACTCTTGCGGTTTGGTGATGGAGTAAGAGAATCCATCACCCCCATTTCGTCCCGAGATTGTTGTAAGAGTTGACTATGGGATAATATGCCAAAAAGATATTATTGCTTCCTATAGATGGCGTTATAATCAACATTTTTACGATGGGCGTCGTTTACCCAGATCGGTGACGGGAGGAAGCGTCAACGGGGTGACGAAGAAAAAGAAGAGAAGCCTTTAACGATCCTCAGCTAGGACATAGGTCTCTCTCAAGTTTGTGTTTTCCCAAAATCTACACGATTGGTAGATTGGCAACAGATAGGCGAAAAATAAATAAATAAATTTCTTAAATAAAAACTTGCAACCATTTAATTATAATATAATGACATAATAATCATACTAAATCATCAATAAGCCAGCCGAAATAGCCAGCTCGAATAAATGATAAACAATGGGGAAGAAACGTTCTTGAATGGCTGCCCAGTACCGGTAAGTGAAGTGTAGGGTGGTCCCCCACTAGATGGACCTACCTAACAACAGATTCAGGAAGTTGAAGGATGCAGGTGGCTGCGGACCGTACTGCGGACCGATGCTGCGGGTCGTGGTATTTCTCGGAGGAGGGCATGTTCAGCTGTGAATTTGTGATGGGCTGTAATGATGATGATGATGAATACAGGCAACCCTAATAGTTTTAAATTATGGGCGTCTTTTCAAAATCCATCACAACTCATATACCGATGCTCGCTGTCACCTTTAGAAGAGAATTTTGTGAAGAATTTAGATAATAATAACCGACAAAGTGCGAGTCGGACTCGCGCATGAAGTGTTCCGTACCATCTAGTAGGGCAGCCCCTTTTAATTTTTAATTTATTTTAGTTTTTATTATTTGTTGTTTTAGCGGCAACAGAAATATACATTCTGTGAAAATTTCAACTGTCTACCTATTACGGATCATGAGATGCAACCCGCTGACAGACAGACAGACAGACAGACGGACGGGCGGTCGGACAGCGGAGGCTTAGTAATAGGGTCCCGTTAGTTACCCTTTGGGCACGGAACTCTAAAAATGAACAAAATAAACACACATTAACACTTTTACTGTTCGGTTTTCAGACACAATAGTAAGACAATAGCAATGAACTATATGTAGTACACGGGACAACGAATGGGTTAAATTATGACTTATTATATTAATCATGTCATGATATAGACACATTGTTAAGTTTCTTTAACGCTGTTTAAAACGTAAACGAAGGTGAAAGTGATTGCATTCCATATCGCTAATCAGTCATACAACGTTGCGCGAACAATACAAGTTGTGATGCTAACAATAAATTCCTACCTTTACTATACTGGACTTTAATTAATTCCTTTGCCTTCCTTATAACTTATAAATAAATACAACCAAAGTGTACCACTATCGAAATAGGCGTCCTTAGGATAATGTCAGTGAAATTTCGTCACTTAAAATATCTATGCTCTGTTCATTTTAATAAGAGATTTCATGTAAGCAAGTGCGGGCACTGCTGTTTGGCGGCAGTAATATGTAAGAGAGTGGTTCCTACCTGGACGGACTCCTTGGTAGGAAATAAGTCCTACCTAGGTGGTAGAACTTATTTCCTGCAAAACAGTCCTGCCACCGAACCGAAAATACTGATTACCTGGTTTTGAAATAGCATTGAAATCGAAAAATACGATTTCTAAACAAAAGTTAAAAGATAGTCGGAGCCCGATGCCTTAATAAGCGAGACGAATGAAATATTTATTTTACTAACTGCGTCTTTATTAGCCAATGAAGATTGATATTTTTTCATCTTAATTCTTCTTTAACATTATACATTTATTTTTTATTTCTTTATTTTTATTAGAATATTAGTTTTAATTGTTATATTATAAGCCATATTTAACCTACAAATGTGTTATCACGTGTACTAGATATAGACTAATGTAAAATTAATGCAGTTATTTTACCTTATCGTTAAATAACAAATCTTTGTAGAGGCGCCGATTAAAATTGCGACGCCTAAACTTAATTACTTAGTTTTGTTATTTTGCCAAGTCACAGCTTTTATGACTTACGAAATACATAAAATCGCGTTCCACCCACACGATGAATATTTTAAAACGAAATTAGTTTTTCTATGGACTGTGTGTTGATCATAGCATAGATCCTTATTAACCGACTTTAAAAAGGAGGAGGTATTCAATTAGACTGTATTTTTTTTTTTTTATATGTGTTACCTCAAAACTTCTTTCTACGTGAACCGATTTTGATGATTCTTTTTTTATTTGAAAGTTGGTGCTTTCCAATATAAATTTGATCAAGGATCAACCACTTGATTTTGTTAAGTGTTCATCGTTTAAGAATGTACCGCCATCTAATATCGAGTATAAACTCGTTCATCATTATCTTCACCACAAGATTTGTCTTCATCGCCACGCTTGGCCAATGTTTGGAGGCCTTTAGAAAGAAAAGAAAAAAAGCGTAACAAAAACATCTAAATGTATTTTTATTCAATAACAAATAGCTGGAAACAAATGTGTTCTAAATGTATTAAAATATCTTATGAACAAGAGTTTCAACATTATAACATATGAATTTAGATTTTAAAAGTTCGACCGTATTTTTTAAAAATTTCTATTGACTCCGAGCTCTAGTGTACATAATAATATTAAAATTAAGTTGAAACAGCAGCTAATTTAGTTCTTTTTGTACTTAACTTTTATGCAACGGTCGTATCGCCACGCTGCAGCTATATTATGATTGTAGCATGAATGGGTCGCTCGACCGGGATAGGACCACGCTTTCACAGAATACCATGGTAAAAAGCAGCTAAATGTTGCCGTGTTTCGTATGGTGAGAGAACCGGAGACCCTTTTTACTGGAAACGAGGCATTCCATCTTAGTCCTCAGGGGTGACAACGTATCTGCATTTTGATTCTTGATGAAGATAAATGTAGATGTCTATGGGCTACAGCATCCACTTACCATCAGGTGGACTGTGTGCCCGTTTGTCACCCTTAATCTATAAAAAAGTTTAATTTGCTTACTTTCACAGTATCAAATTCTATGGTATCTTACTGTGGGGATCTGCAGTTGGATTGGAAACAATAATAATTTTGCAAAAGCAAGCAATACATGCAAACTATATCTTGGGGCCTCACGAGTACGCTACACGACCATTTCAAGGAGATTTATTTTGACACTTCCGTCGTTGTTAATTTTGAAATTACTATGTATGTTAAGAAGACAATGCATAAATTTGGAAAAAAAACGGACTTTCCCCAGTAGCAAGGGTCTAGGTGATACGCTGGAGGTTATTAAATTTAGATTGGCTAAAACTAGAAAGTTTATTTTTAGTTTAAATGCATATGATTATAAAATAATAAAATCTCTAAAAATATATTGCAAGAATCTACCATAAAATTTAACAAACTTGTTAAGGAAATTCTATTAAAAAGGCAATATTTTGATGGCAATGATGTGTGCAACACTAGCAAGTACTCTCGCTATTGTACCTGCTGATATTTTATTAAGATATACATTTAAAAAAATACTAATATACACTGCCGGCCAAAAGTTTAAGACCACACTTAAACAACATAATTATCTATAAATTGTAACGAAATCCCATAAGATAAATAAAAGAAATGTACACCTGCATATTCTATTGTTAATATCGTATATCTAAAGAAGTCATTCTTTTATTTACTTTCAAGTTATTGGACAATAAACATGTATTGTTTTCAAACTCCGACAAACGCTGCGTTAGAACCAGGTGGTAGAGTCGTAATAATATTTTTATGATGGGCTAATAACTAATTGCTTTGCTTTTGTTTCCCATTGGTCAATAATTAGGATTATTTAGCTTCTAAAAACACGTGTTTCCGACTTATTATTACCTGAGTTTACATGGTTTTGTTCACAAACAATCTCAATTAGTCTAAACTTGTGGTTTCTACAGTGAAGACGTCTTAAAATGGGAAAAGCTCGCGAAATTAGCAGTGAAGTGCGTTCTGCCATCGTTGTTTTACATAATGAAGGCAAATCCGAACGTGAGATTGCTTTACAATTGAAGTTATCGAAGACTTGTGTTCATGGCACAATAACTCGATACAGGGAGACAGGCACTTTTCAAGATCGTCCACGCTCGGGAAGGCCGAGAGCTACCACGTCAAGTGAAGATCATTTCATTGTTGTTACCAGCAAGCGAAATAGACGCTTAACAGCATCGGAAATCCGCGTTGAAGTAACCAAAACCCGAGTTAAACCTTTATCATTGACTACAGTAAAACGGCGATGAGAGAGATGCGAAATTGTATGGTCGTGTCGCCGTTCGAAAACCTCTGCTAAGGCCACGAAACAAGAAAAAACGGATGCAATGGGCCCTTGCCCATCGATATTGGACTGAAGAAGATTTTAAAAAAGTTCTTATGACCGATGAATCCAAGTTTGAGCTATTCGGTTCAAAACGAAGAATTTACGTTCGACGCAGTGACCAAGAAAAGATGATGCCAGACTGTGGAGTCCCAACAATCAAGCATGGTGGTGGCTCGATTATGGTCTGGGGTTGCTTTTCTAGCCAAGGAACTGGCGATTTGATCAAAATTGACAAAATTATGAAAAAGCAAGAGTACAAAAAAAATTTAGAACAAAATGCCGTTCCTTCGGGGTTGCGATTAATTGGAGATGGATTAATTTTCCAACAGGACAATGATCCTAAGCATAGCTCAAAATTATGCAGAGGATATTTGGAAGAGAAAGAGGCACAAGGGGTGTTAAAAACATGGTTTGGCCTTCTCAGAGCCCGGATCTCAATCCCATTGAACTTTTGTGGCAAGAGCTTGATAGGAACGTCCGTAATTGTGGTCCATCCTCACGAGAAGAAATGTGGAATGCTTTGTGCGAAATTTGGAGCAATACGAGGGTGATCCAAAAGTAATGATAATGAAAATAAAACACGGTAATTAAAGTTAAAATAATAATTTATTTTTCTACATAGTCTCCTAACAAATCAATACATTTAGTCTATCTTTTATCTAAACCCAGGATTCCTTTGAAAAAATTATTTGTCTTGACCTCCCAAAACGCTTCAACAGCGGCCATTACTTCGCTATCGTCTTGAATTTCTTGCCTCGGAAGCGTTCCTTGAGCCGAGGAAGAGGTAGAAATCATTAGGAGCTAGACCTGGCGAATAGGGAGGGTGTTCGAGCAGTTCGAATCCTGTTTCTTGAATGGCAGCCATCGCAACTGCGGCTTTGTGAGCCGGTGCGTTGTCTTGGTGAAACAGCACTCCAGCTCGCAGTTTGCCACGTGTTTTTCCTTAATGGCCTCCCGTAATCTTCTTATTTGGTCTGCGTAGTAAGAGCCCGTAATAGTGGCTCCTTTCCAAATATTCCACCATAATTATGCCTTGAGCGTCCCAAAAAACAGATGCCATAACCTTTCCCGCCGAACTTGAAACTTTGAATTTCTTTGGCGTCGGTGAGGAGGCTCGCTTCCAAGTCATCGATTGTTGTTTCGTTTCAGGATCAAAATGGTGGATCCAGGTCTCGTCCATAGTCACAAAACGGAACAAAAATTTTCTTGATCTGCTTGGAACTTT
Organism: Parnassius orleans; assembly: GCA_029286625.1. Classification (NCBI taxonomy): domain Eukaryota; kingdom Metazoa; phylum Arthropoda; class Insecta; order Lepidoptera; family Papilionidae; genus Parnassius; species Parnassius orleans. The sequence goes on from JAGSMP010000059.1 coordinate 4,056,682, forward strand.
TCGAGATTGACCCTCGAAATGTCAACTCGATTTTTCTTTTGCTCGTCGGTTAACATTCTGGGTACCCAACGCGCAGAGACCTTTTCATATGCAACTCGTTCGCAAGGATTCTTTGAACGCTGCCATATGAGATCCCTGTGACCTCAGCTACATGCCTGATGGTCACTTCGATCTGCCAACACAACATCTTCGACTTTTTCACGTTGTCTTCAGTGAGGACGTGGATGGGCGTCCTTCGCGATGTTCATCTTCAGTGGATGTTCTGCCCAGTTTAAACTCCTTGGCCCAGCATGCAACTGTAGAATATGGAGGAGCAGAGTCCCCAATATTTCCACTAAGTCACTGTGTATGTCTTTTGAAGACATTTTTTCAAACAGAGGTACTTGATGACAGCGCTAATTTCGTTTTTCTCCATGTTGATGTTATCTCTTTGACAGTTCGTATTCAAATGAATGTAACTCCCGGAAATCGTGATCTATTTATATGATTTTTAGGCTGACGTAGTGAGTATATAAGCAAGCAAAAATATTTTTTGGATTTTATGCGGACCTGAAGTAACCGATTATCATTACTTTTGGATCACCCTCGTATATCACAAGACACTATCAACAAATTGATTGCCCGTATGCCGAGACTTGTGAAAAAAGTCATAGAATGCAGAGGAGGATTTTTTGATGAAAAATCAATTTAGCTAACATTTCTATTATTAATATTTCTTTACGCTTGATTGCCCGTATGCCGAGACTTGTGAAAAAATTCATAGAATGCAGAGGAGGATTTTTTGATGAAAAATCAATTTAGCTAACATTTCTATTATTAATATTTCTTTACGCTTTTCAAGTACATTGGTTGTCAAAAAGTGTTTTATTGGATGATTTAACAGTTTAATTAAACATTTAATATTTTAAGACTCTTACGACACCTACAGGATGCTATGGAATAGTGGATATTCTTACGCAGACACTACACGGCATCATCTTGGTTCGATCTTGGTTCACCAATTCATAATTAAGTTTGGATATAAGGTGACCTTAAATGAATATTTTTCGCGCATTATAACTTTTCCCGTAATTAATGAGTGAACACACATTCTGGAGAATGTGATTAAATTTTGCACTCCTCTTTTCAACATTGGACATACAAACATTTAGCGTGTCTCCACCAATTTGTTATTGATACTCCACATATTCAAAATTCGTTTGCTTCGTCTTTCGTAATGCGAACAGCAAAGGAGTGGCATAATTAGTCAGCCTCGAGGCAAGAATGGATAGACTTACTTTCCATCTTTATGACTCAATATCTACGTAAAACATACTTATATAAAATTTATCATAACATTAATAAATAATTATAGATGTAATATTGACACAGACAAGCTCAGGGTTTAAAGCTTTAGCATATGACGTATGCGGTATGGGTATATGGGGTATGGGGTTCCGGTTCCGGCGACGAAAGTGTTAACACGTACAAGAGTGAGCTCTGCAGATATTTTCAAATTACTAGTGCAAAAAGTGGCAAAGTGAACATAAAATTCATTCGGGTTTTCGAGAAATCGAACGCAAGTGCTGCCCAAGCAAGAATTTAAAGTGGAACAACTATATTTAAGTGTGATTTTCCCAAGCTGTCTAGCGATCATTATAACCTCAAAATCGAATACACACCAAGACTTTAAGTGGTACCAACCAAACAAATCAAACTGACAATGACATCTGATATTGATAGCTATAGACAACTGTCGATAGTGTGACCACAAAAACAAAAGAATCATCTTGCCATTACACAAAAGTGTTACTACTGTACAACATTAAATTATCACTGTATAAAATTAAATTACCCAACATCAAAATGGATAAACAAATGGAAATCTTTCTCTGTAAAATAAATGAAAATTTTAATGAAAAAACAATAACATTCACAACAGAAATAACGAAAAATGTCATAGAATCCTTAGAGAAAAAGATGAAAATGCTGAGAGAAGAAAATAACAACCTTAAAACTAAAGTCACAAATTTGGAACAAAAATAAACTACACGTACGTAGACGCCGGACCTTACACACGTACCTAGCGCAAACTAGTTCGCAATTACTCATTAACGCGATTCTCAAACTTTTTTGTCCACCTTGTTAGTGAGCTATTAAAATATGTTCTAGTGTACGTTGTGACGGAGATTTCAGAGATGGGGTAAAGTGTTCCGTTTGCCAAGAACGGTTTGACTTTCCATGCGCTGGATTAACGGAAGCTGGCTACCGTAGGTTAGGCGAGGATAGAAGAAATAACTAGAGATGCACATCTTACAAGGGCGCTAGCTCTTAGTCCGCTAAACCTACCTTCAAAAAATACACCTTCTGTTAAGTCTCCTTCACCTGTGGACATGGAGATGATTGCTTCGGAGCTTAAAAGCCTATCTTCACAGATGAACTCACTTCCTACCTTAATAGCAAGCGTCAAGGCTATACAAGCTGATGTGGCCGACCTAAAGTCCATAAAGGCCGATATCGAAGATCTTAAGCTTATGAAGCCGGAGGTGGCTGATATGAGGACCTCATTGGAATTTGTTCAGTGCTCTGTTGAATCATTGAATAGTAGGATCACGGAAATAAATCAAGAAATCCAGACTTTGCTGAAGACTAAAGAAGATGTAGTTCAATTGAAGCAACGTTTTGAGAACTTTGAAGACTCCATGCGGGAATTTGAACAAAGGTCTCGTATGAATAACATCGAGATCAAAGGAGTACCGATGTCTCCATCAGAAAACCTTTTCGAGATATTTAGTAAGCTTGGAGATCATATTAATTGTGTCCTAAAAATCAAATTAATTACATTGCGAGGATTCCTATGCGAAATGATAAACTAAATAAAACAATTATCATCTCAGTGCATAATAGATACCTTAAGGAGGACTTTGTAGCCGCAGTGAAGAAGCGCACCATTGTTCCAGCGGACCTGGGTTTAAGAGGTGACAATGGAATATTTGTTAATGACCATCTTACTCTGGAAAACATGATGTTGCTAAATAAAGCCAAAAACGAGCCAAGGAGCGGGCGTTTGCTTACGTTTGGATATAGGGATGCAAAATATTTGCAAGAAAAAACCCAACGTCTCATATAATTACAATAAAATCGGACCTGATTTAAAAAGTTTTCCGTCATTACAATTAGCTTTGATATTGTTAAAATCATCTTCCTGTTTTAACTGTGTTTTAGTTAGTTTGAGAAACGCTTGCTCTCTAACATTTAAGTTTGTTTACCTGCTTGATATCGTTATGCATTCACGTACTCCCGCTGCACTTGTTTACTCAATCATGTTATATCGCTCTACCGTCTATTTGCTTTTGCATTTTGTATCTTTTGTTTACGCTTATAGCCTTATTGTATTATTAGTCTTTTAAATGTTGCCTACAAATTTAACATTTTTACGCATCTTTTCAAACTTATTGCTTTATTCCGCCTTTCTACACTTATTACTTGTTATTATAATTAATTATGTACTAGTTTTATGGTTCAAAATGGCGATTAATATATATTACAAAACGTACGTGGTTTATGTACAAAAACTTCGGCCTTCTATAGAAATATTAACATGAATTCTTATGATGTTATATGTTTACCAGAAACTTCGTTGAATGAAAGCGTTAAAGATAGCGAATTATTCGATGATAGGTACATAGTTTGCGACGGATCGAGATTACAAAAGATTTAATCAAACATTGGGGGGTGGAGTGTTAATTGCTGTTCGCCGGGACCTCTCAGCAGAAGTTCGTAGCGATTGGTGTTCGAATGCCGAGGACTTATGGGTAACATTGACACTTAAATGCCGGAGTCCTAAGGTAGTGTATAAACTGCATATTTGTACGGTATATATATGTAACCAAAGCGTATTTTGTTCACTAACAACTCAGTTAGCCGCATACTCCGAAAAACTTAGTGATAAAATATTAAAACATCCTTGCGATAAATTTATAATTCTTGGCGACTTTAATATGCCTAACATAATTTGGAAGTTGTGTGATCAAAACATTTCATATATTCCCGAGAACATACAGGGCTCTAGTCAATTTGATTTATTTGATAACATTAATATATGTCTGAGCCGTGGTAGCTCAGATGGTTAGCGCTCGCTGTAAGTTTTACAGTACGCGAGCAACCCGGTTCGATCCCCGCCGGCACCAATGAAATTGTTAATTGCAATTTTAAGTGCTGATTGACCACGTGCTCGGCGGTGAAGGAACATCGTGAGGAAACCTGCATGTCTGAGAAATAAAAAAAAATATTTCGAAGACATGTGAAGTTCGCCAACACGCATTGGGGCAGCGGCGGACATTTCCTTGTTCTAAAACCTCTCAGAAATGAGAGGAGGCCCAGCCAGTAGGGACGTATGGGCTGTAACTTTACTTTTTACTTTTTATTAATATATGCAATTTATCGCAATACAATTATATACATAACATAAATAATAGAATTTTAGACTTAATATTTTCTAACAGCACGTAGTTGTTAACCATGCGGAAACCCGCTAATACCCGAAGATACTCATCATCCAGCTCTGTGTGTCTGAAGAATTTATTCAACTTCACACTCTTAAAAGTCGTCCCTATACTAAATTTCTATATCAATCTGGTGATTACAATTCTATTATTTCAAAACTTGATGCCTTTGATTGGCATCAAGAACTTAACTCTAAGCCGTTAGAAGATGCCTTGTTATTGTTTTATAATAAATTAGCTGACCTCCGTCAAACTTATATCCCTACTAAGACTTTTACACCAAGGTTTAAATATCCATTATGGTATAAGAAACCCCTAATTAAAATTTTGAAAGAAAACATAAATATCATTTGAAATATAAGAAATACGGGTATCAATCTGACCTTCAATCATTTATTAGAGCCAAGACTCTGAAAACAAATGTTTGATACATATATTTCTAACGTAGAAAAAATATTTGTAATAATCCTAAAGCGTTTTGGTCTTATATAAAACAAAAACAAAGTTAATTCATATCCCGCTGTATTACGTTTTGGAGAGAAATCGTCAGATTGTGGCGCAGAAATTTATTTAGCGATTATTTTCAGTCAACTTTTTGAATACTACCCATACGCACATTAACCCTGATGTCACCTCTCAAATGAACTATAATATACCATCTGATATAGGGGATATAGAGGTCACATTTGACGGAGTATTTAAGCTCTTGGAATCACTTGACTTAAGTAAATCAACTGGGCCTGACAACATACCGGCTGTTTTATCGTGAGATGCGCCAAGAGCCTTGCGTTTTGACTGTATTATATCGGCGTTCTTTGTCAGAAGGTTTAATGCCTAGAATATGGAAATCGACTTATGTCACACCAATTTACAAAAAGGACCAAAAGATCAAGTTGACAACTACCGACCTATTTCCAAATTATGTCTATTTGCAAAAGTACTAGAGAATTGTCTGTGATCAACTATATGCTGCCCTCAAACATACACTTAGCTTTCAACAACACGGTTTCGTCAAGGGTCGGTCAACAACTACTAATCTTATATTATGTAGTGACTACTTATCGGAACATATGTCAGAGCCCTCACAAGTCGATGTGGTTTACACAGACTATAGTAAATGCTTTGATCGAATAGACCATTTGCTACTATTACATAAAATTCAATCAGTAGGAATACGAGGTAATTTATATCGGTGGTTCACCTACGTCCAAAATCGGATCAGACAGTTGCCTTAAATGGTTACACCTCTAAGGCCATGCCAATACCATCTGGTGTCCCACAGGGCTCCTTGCTAGGACCTTTACTCTTTAATATTTTTGTTAATGATATCATCACATGTTTCAAGTGCTCAAAAACCCTCTTTACGCCGATGATATGAAAATATTAAGTCCTATAACGTCCCTCGAAAGCATATCATTTGCAAGAAGACTTGAATAGCTTTGAAAATTACTGTCTGTACAACAAATTAGACCTAAATGTTTCTAAATGCTATATGTACATACACACGGAAGACTAAACCTATAATTTTACTTTACACTATAAAACATAACTAGAGTCAACACTATCAGCGATTTGGGAGTAATTTTGACTCCAAATTACTGTTTAATAAACATATTGACAATATTATAAACAGCCTCTAAAGCGCTTGGCTTTATTTTAAGAATGTCTTCTGATTTCAATTCTATTAAAACCTTCAAAATTCTTTACTGTGCTTTCGTACGAAGTCATCTAGAATATGCCTCTCAAATATGGAATCCTACTTATAATATTTATTCTACGCGTATTGAACGGATTCAGAAAAATTTCTTCGCTATCTTCAATTTAGAGCTAAGATCTTTCTACCGGATTACACAACACGTTGCCGAAAGTTTCATTTTGCCGCTATATGAAAGAAGACGCATAGCGGATCTATCGTTTCTAATTAATATAGCAAATAGCACGATCGACTGTCCCGAACTGTTGGAGCAAATACGTTTACAAGTTCCATACGCATCTTCACGCAAGCCGCAAACTATATGTGCCGGGAGTAAATACAAACTACAGGCAAAATTCTTATTTAATAAGAGTGAGCAAGTGTTTCAATGACGTGGCGAAAACACAAAATGTAAACTTATTTAACACCTCTAGCAGGCAACTTGCGTCTACTGAGTAATAAGTTTTTCGTTTACTGATGTGTGCATATATCATGCATTGTTATTTATTTCATTTTACTTTTAAATCATCTTTTATTGTGTAATTAAGTCTACATCTACGTTACTTGTGCAATTTTTCTCTGTACTTTATCTATAAGTGGGAACTTTTAATTGGCCTTCAGTACATTTATTTTTATTGTTCATACATTATAACTAGCTGTTAGTTCTCCTAAAATCATAATAAATAAAAAAATAAAAAATAAAAATAAAAAAAATCTTGGAAAAGGAAAAACGCAGGAAAAATTTGGTTTTTTTCGGCATTGAAGAAAAGGGAAAAACAGAATTGGAGTTGGTCGATTATGTAAAGGAAATTATAGCGGAATCAGGAACACACTTAGATAGCCAAGAAAGAAGTGATATCAAAAGAATTGGAGCACAATCTGATAAACATCGTCCGGTAATAATATCTCTAACAACAATTTGGAAGAAACATTTTTATTTTGAGAAACAAGCGTAACCTTCCCACAAATGTATATGTCAAAGAAGACTTCCCCAAGGAAGTCCTTGAAATACGCAAACAGTTACAACCTAAAGTAGAAGCAGAAAGAAAAAATGGAAACATAGCGTTTATAAAATACGACAAGCTAATTGTGAAAAAACCGGAGACCACCAACCGCGAAAAAAGGAGTAGAGAGATTTCAGGATCGCCAACCACTCCATCCGAGCAAAAATTAAACAAGATAAATACCGCGAAAGTAAAGACATCTCTAAGTTCAACAAAGGAAGTAATTAAACCAGGCATCCCTTCATATGTAGCACGCGAAAGATCTGCCTCGATGTCAGAACTGCCAAAAAACAAGTAACGACCTTTTCCAACCGGAGCCAACATACAGACAAAACAAAAAATATAACCGCAAGAAAAACTAAAGTAAATTGCCCCCCAAGCCAGCCGGTCACCGTGGGGGAAGCCGACCACCACCCTCCAACAAATCTGCCAACTAAATCCAATACAAAAAAGGGAAACAAAAACGAAGTAGTATATATATACCTATGTACACTAAACACACGAACCTTGAGAACACCGGAAATTTTGCAAGAGTTAGCTATTAAAAACATCAAGTGGGACATTTTGGGCATAAGCGAGATGCGAAGATTAGGGGAAGGAATAGAGGAGAGAAGCCAATTTATTATGTACCACAAAGGCGAAGTCGCTGGACAAAGAGTAGGATTTTTGGTAACGCTAAACCTTAAAAGCCAGATCATTGGGTTCGAAGGGGTATCAGATAGAATAGCGGCAATTCATATAAACTTACCAAAACACCCGAAAAAATGGACAATCATCCAAGTATAATTTTTACGACAAACTTAGCGAAATTACTGAAAAATATTAGGAAAACAATATAATACTTATGGGTGACTTCAATGCTCAAGTCGGCGCCAGATTAGCTGGGAAAGAACACATAATAGGGAAATACGGAAGTGGCAAAAGAAGAAAAAACTGAGAAAAATTGGTAGAATTCCTGCTTGAGAAAAACTTAACACTTCTAAATTCCATGTTCCGCAAAAAACCCAAAAACAAATGGACTTGGATGTCTCCAGATGGAAAGACTAGAAACGAAATCGACTACATAATTACCAACAAAGTTAGGTCATTTAGTGATACGGGAATAATACAAAATCTAAACTTCAATACCAACCACCGTATGGTACGCAGCTGTCTCAATGAAAGTGGTACGAAAAACCCTAGACCAATAGTAACTAAAATTAACTACTTACAAACAATTAGTAGAAAGAGGAACCCAAACGACACCACAGAAGACCTAATGGAAGTAATTGCCTCAGATATAGACCTTAACGAAAAATAGAAAAAAATAGAAAACAAACTCAAAGAACAGGCAAATAAACAAGGGTCAAAAATCTTACCTAAGTGAGAAAACTTTAAAACTAATTGAAGACAGAAGAAATTTAATTTAAAAAAGATAAGAAACATAATCAAAAGAAATTTCTAACCTTAGCAAACAGATTCATGAAAATATGAGGATTGACAGGAAAAATAGAAGAATCAAAACCCTAGAGAATCACATTAGCAAAACGGGAGGCACGAAAAAGGCGCTCAAGGAACTTCGAGAACAGGGAAAAGAATGGATAACAAAGTTAAGAGACAAAACCCTGCCAACTACCTCTCGCAGCAAAATCCAAAATATAGCTACAAAATATTATCGCTTACTATACAAAGATAACAGTCCAAATCAGCCAAAAATACAATTTCCAGATAAAGAATATAAAGATATATAAAACCATAGTAACGATGACGTAGAAGTTATACCAGAAATATTAGTAAAGGAAGTAGAATAAAAAGTCAAAGTCTATAAAAAGTCAAAATATGGAAAAAGAAACTGGTCCAGACAGAATCACAAACGAACTTATGAGAGGGACCATTAAAGAACTAAGCCCAATACTAACAAAGGTCTTCAATGAGACTCTAAATACCGGCAGCATTCCGAGCCAATAAGCAGAATCACATATAATACTCCTACACAAAAAGGGTCCAAAAGATGATATAGGAAATTATAGACCCATTTCTCTAATCTCAAATGTATAAATTCTTCGCAAAGTGGTTCTAGACAGAATATCACTCACACTGACGAAAATCAACCTGTGGTACAGGCAGGATTCAGGAAAGACTTTAGTACTATTGATCATATACATACAGTCAAACAGCTCATACAGAAATACAATGAATACAACAAATGGTTTTCCATTTACCTGGCCTTTATAGATTATGCCAAAGCTTGATAGCCTTAAACATGAATCGGTATGGCAGAGTCTAAAAGAGCAGGGGATCCAAAATGCCTATGTTAATATTATCAAAAATATTTATAGTGAAAGTAAAGCCAGAATCAGACTAGAATCTACAGAAGTTTTTCTAATCAATAGGGCGTCAGGCAAGGTGACCCACTCTCACCAAAGCTGTTTACAGCAGTGCTTGAGCAAATGTTTAGGAAATTGGAATGGACACATCTGGGACTAAACATAAACGGAACACGATTGAGTCATCTGAGATTTGCAGACGACCTGGTTATAATGGAAGAGGACCCACTTACACTGGAATCCATGATACAAGCCCTAGTAGACAGAAGTAGAGAAGTAGGTCTAGAAATTAACATAAGCAAGACTAAAATGATGACCAACTCAATACCCATGGACATAACCATCAACGGACAGAAACTTGAATATGTAGAGGAATATGTCCAAAGAAATAGACAAAAGAATTGCGACTGGGTGGAAGAAGTAATGGTCCTTGAAAGAAATCATGAAAAGCAGGGAACTGGGCATGAAGATCAAGAAGAAAACTTTCGATACCTGCATCCTACCCTGCATTACATATGGCTGCGAAACCTGGGCTTTGGTAAAACGCCATAGGGACAAACTAGTAAGATGTTAGAGAAGCATGGAAAGAAGCATGTTAGGTTTGAAACTAATGGACAAAGTGAGAAGTATAGACATCAGGCGCAAAACGAAATTAACAGACATACTGTCACATATTGATCTACTTAATAGGAGATGGACTGGACATATGCTCCGCTGCAAAAAGGAAAAGTGGAGCAAACAGGTGACAGTTTGGTACCCAAGGAACAGCACTAGGAGCCAAGGTCGTAAAGCAAGAAGATGGGAGGATGACCTAAAATTGGCCTTAGGACCCCTTTGGATAAGAGTAGCGGCAGACAGAAAACAGTGGAAAGAGTTGGAGGAGGCCTTTGTCGAAAGACACACTGAAATAAGAGACATTTTGTAATATAAGTGTAGTTTAAATTTATATAATGTTGTACTTTCTTTTTTTTTAATTCTTTTTTTTAGTTTGGCTAAATTTACAGCTACAACATGTAATATGTAAATTATTTCGGAAAATAAAGGCTTTATTATTATTATAATATATGACGTATGATGCGCGAAGTAATAAAAATAATTTTGTTAATTGGTCACATGAAATTGTCCCCACAATGACGATGCTTATCAATCCACTTAAACAAATTTGGAATGTATGTTGTTATATTAACAAACATTTCTAAAAAATAATCTTTTAATGTAAAAGGTAAAATTTTATTCATATCTTGACAATTAAAGGTCGACTACTCATTTAGCTTAAGTGCTATTACACAATAGCACTGTTGATGCTGGGCTGATAAACTGAAAAACATTCTGGTGGGAACTGTGGTTTTCTATTTTTTGAAGATGTTTTCTTGCTTAGTATTGAACATAATGTGAAACTGACCTTTTTCCATTTTTCAAATTGTTTTCCCAATTTATTTGACTAATCTACAATGACACAAAGAATAATTATCAGATTGTTTTCAAATTTTATATTTAGACTATTTATGCAGACCCATACAGTATGTCACAGCAAACAGGTTTGATCCCCTCAACTACCAATGAAATTGTTAATTGTTATTTTAAGTGCTGATTTACCAGGTGCTCGGTGGTGAAGGAAAACATCTTTATAAATGTATGGATGTCAGATGAGTAGAAATATTTCTAAGTTGCAGACTAATTTCACCATAACCCTCTTAGAAATGAGAGGCCTCCTGTGCCCTACAGTGGGACATACATGGATAGATAGATAGAATATTCTTTATTGCACTCAAACAAACAAACATTTGGTACAAAGGCGAACTTAATGCCGAAAAGGCATTCTCTGCCAGCTAACCTTGGTAGTGGTGAGAGCTATGGGTAGAGCCACAACAGAAAAAACTAACTTATTTTCACATATTATTCAAAAATATAATATAATATAAATATGTTACTTTATACATATATACACTTATACACACATATACACATATAAATACATATATACAAATGTATATATACATATAAATAAAAATACATACTATACCAATAAAATATATACAATCTAGTATAGGAAATTATAATATTATATGTATAAACCAAAAACATTGTAATTTTAAATAATGTGCCTCAACCTTACGTTTAAATGTATTTATTGAGGGAGCATCTTTAAATCTCGTGGAAGGTTATTCCAAAGTGTAATTGATGATACCGTAAAGGAATGAGAAGCATGTAGATTTATGCATCAGGATAGTTAGAGTTTTGTTGGTCATCGAACGGGATAAGCTTAAGTAAGAAAAATCTCTTTCAGATAAGCTGGGAACAAGGATTGTGAAGAATACCATACAAAGTGGTTAGAAGGTGTGTGTTCCGACGAAAACGGATGACGAGCCACTTAAGTCTTGAGCGAAATTGTGATATATGATCAAACTTGCGCAAGGCCAAAATATAGCGTATGCACAGATTGACCAGACGGTCGAGTTTGCTAGCAGCTCCTCAGTTATATCAGGATAAGCAATATCAGCATAATCTAATATAGGAAGCAACAGAGAGTTGACTAGCGTAATCTTGGCCGTCTGAGGATAAATTTTGCCAGAGCTTTAATGAATGCATTGTGCTAAAATACGTTTCCGGACCTCATTAAATTTGACACCAAACTTAGATTCGCCAGCCAAAATTAAGCCGAGGTTTTTAACCTGCTTAGCATATTCTAAATCTACACCGTTTTATCTTGACCTTAGGTAGATGTTGATAGTCGAGTCGACATGTAATTTTTCTTCTACCTATGATTATAACCTGTGTTTTGGCAGGATTTAATATTAGTCCATGACAGCTTGCCCACTGATGAACTGCAGCAAGATCTAAATTCATTCTGTCCAGAGATTCATTTAGGTCGTTTACACTAAAATGCTGATACAGCTGGATATCATCTGCGTACAGGTGATACTTGCTGAAATTTATTACGAAAACAAGTGCATTGATAAAGACAGAAAAAAGCAACGGAGATAAAACACCGCCTTGAGGAACACCAGCAACAACGTTACACCAATCGGAGAACTTATCATCAACATGTATGCGTTGCTGTCGTCCCCGAAGATAGGAACTGAACCATTGTACAACTGATGATGTTAAATTCAGGATTTCACAATTGCTAACAATATGTCATAGTCAACACAATTATATGTGTTACTGAAGTCTAAAAGGACAAGAAGAGTAAGTTGATGTCTATTAGTGCAGGCTGACCCACCATCATCGCCACTATCTCTACGTTTTATTTACTTACATTATGCATAATTTTTGACGCTTGATGTGTCTTTGATTCTATACTAAAAATAACTTAATGTTAAAAATATTATGAAGACATGTGAAGTCCAGCTACAAGCATAAAGCACAGCGGTCATTTTGCCCTAAAACCATCTCACAGAGTTTTTATAGCATAAGGGTGACAAATGAGCACACAGTACACCTGATGGTAAGTGGATGCTGTGGGCCATACACATCTACAACTCAGTTAAGAATCAAAATTCAAATGCGTTGTCACCCTGAGGACTAAGATTAAATGCCTTGTTTCTAAAAGGGTCTTCGGTTCTCTACACTCACCATACGAAACACATCAGCACTAAGCTGCTATTTTACACTGGTATTCTGTGAGAGCGTGTGGGCGCCTTCCCGGTCGAGCCGACCTATTCGTGCTACAACCATAATATCCTTTAACGACGCTCTTATACGATCGTGCGTTCAACTTTACAAAATATTTTCGCGCGCGCTTTAGTATAGTGTGAACTTTGCCGCAAAGGTTATACTTGTCAGAAGTTGTCGCGGATTTCTGCCCTTTTCAAAATGGCGGTGCAGCTGATCGACGCGCGTGGAAAAAGTAAGTAATGATTAAAAATATTTTAAATAGTGATTGACTACATTGATTGTGCGATTTTAATAGGTAATAAAGTCAAGTCAATGAAACAACTATAGTTCAATGCATACCTCTATCGGACACGAAGATACTTGGTTGTTAGTTCAAACACGCACGATAGTGCGAGTCCGGCTTTAACTCGTCTATCAAAATTTATGTTGATTAAAAATTAGATCAATGTTTTTAATGTTTTTAATCGGTAAAAAAATTACAAAACGCTCTTTTTTCTGTTGCAGAAAGAACATTAACCTCGGAATACTTACTAGAATTGATAGCAGACGGAAACGAGTCTGAGATAGAGGGTTTCGAAGATGAGGAATGTCATGAAGAGGAAGGCATTGAGGCTGTACCAGATCGAGTGGCGGGTCAGTCGTATTCGGACGACGAAATTTCTAACAGCGAGCAAGAAGAAGAAGCCACTAACATTCAGGTACCAGAAATAATATGTCCTAGTCCGAATACAGTCTGCGCTGGATCTCAACGTGGTCGTGGGGATTCACAGAGAGGTCGAGGACCTTCGCAACGAAATCGTGGTGTCTCTCAACGTGGTCGTTCTGTAAGTCGCCGGCATCATCTACCTGATCGTTCATCAAGCGCATCAAGCACATCTCATGGTACTTCTCGGTACCGCACGAGGGACCGCATGAGTAGAAATGATCAGCTGCCTGATTTATCTGGTACTCCGCCACCTAGCGTTCGTGCTCAGTCCGAGGCAGCTCAACGCAACAGGGATCCGTCTAGGCGAAGGCTATGGAAATCTATTCCATTTGACCAAAAAGAACATAATTTTCCGCCACAGAACAACAAACCATTAGAACGCTCTCGAATACTTGACTATTTTGACGATGCATTTTATGAAAGCTGCTTACTGCACAATTACTACTTGAGGCAAACTGAAGGGTTCTTCATACCAATCCTGTAGGAAGAAGTTCATTGGTGTGCATTTTATAATGGGTGTATAACTTATCCACAACTTCATATGTACTGGAGGCAAGAAATGAGACTGGCATTAGTAGCTGATCATTCCAAGAGACCGACTGAAGCTGTTGCGCACAAATTTTCATGGTGGAAGAGGATATCGCCCCAGTTGGTAATAAGAACAGTCTATGGAAAGTACAACCGGTATTAAATCAGGTAAAAATGCCTGTGAGAAAATAGAAAGGCTACCGGTTACTATTCTATAGACGAACAAATGATCCTTCTGCGGCTTGTGCCCAAAAGGTCTACGCCAAGTCATAAAGTCTAAACCTAGACCCACCGCTTGGAAGCTTTGTGCCACAACAAGCGATGGTCTAACGCTCGACTTTGAAGTCTATCAGGCTAACACCCCATCACAGATAAATCACAAACTGCTCCGTGGCGCAGTGGCTTAGTAATGAGTTGCAGCGGGGGCCGCGGGTTCGAATCCCGCACGGAACAAGTATTTGTATGGCCTATAAATAATTGTTCCAGGGCTGGATGTTTGTCCTTGTGCAATATATGTTTGTAAACTGCCTCCACGATACAGGAGAAAATCCTAGTGTGGGGATAACGTTTAAAAAGAAAAAAATCTCTGGGTGTGGGTGCAGCAGTTATTTTGCACCTTTCCAAATCCATTTCCAAATCCATTCCCCAGGAAGTTGCATTTACTTCGATCGTTATTTCACGTCAATACCTCTCTTGGAAAGATTATCTGAAAAGGAATGCATGGCACAGGAACGGTATGATGAATAGAATACCTGACAAAAATATATGACTTTTAAAAGGACCGTGAAATGAACCGAGGAGATACTGAACAGTTCGTAAATAATGGTGTTGTAATTGTACACTGGATGGACAACAACCGTTCTGGCGGCATCCAATTGCACTTCGGCAGACGATCATATTTTCGTGAAGCGATGGGATAAAAGGAGAATGCGTACATCGATGAGGCAGCCCTTATCATTGCCAATTATAATCGGAACATGGGAGGAGTTGACGTCCCGACCGATCAATCGAGTATTAATGGTGTTGTAATTGTACACTGGATGGACAACAAACCGTTCTGGCGGCATCCACCACCGCAGACGATCATATTTTTGAAGCGATGGGATAAAAGGAGAATGCGTACATCGATGTAAGGCAGCCCTTATCATTGCCAATTATAATCGGAACATGGGAGGAGTTGACGCCTCGACCAATCAATCGAGTATTATCGAACTTATATGAAGACCAGAAAATGGACTTTGAAGATCATGTTACATTTTTGATCTTGCAGTCGCAAATGCTTGGCGTTTATACAAAATACACTGCCAGATGGCTCACGTACATAGAGGCCAAGTCTTTGACTTACTTCAATTCAAATTGCAAGTAGCTGATGGTCTTACCAATACCCTGATCGTCCAAGGCCAGGACAAGATCCTGTTGAAAACATGGGAGGTTTGGAGACTCAAGATCCGGAAAATGTCGACCCAAATATTCCTGCCAAGAGATACCGACGGCTAATGTACCTTCAGAGGCGAAATGTCACGATGGTTATGAACATTACCGGTATTTGACGAGATTGAATACCTCGATCCTGTAGAATGGAAGGTGTACAAGTACATCCAAGATAAGATGAAAAATGCAACGTATCTTTGTATTAACAGAAAAGGCAACTGTTTCACATCCTTTCATAAGCAATAATTAGAGGCTAAGTTTCCTAAAATTTTATTTCAAAGTGATTGTACTAAAATGTTTAAAAATGATTGATCTCAAGAAGTTATTTTTAGTTTAAATGTTGATTAATTAATTTTTATTTATATAAATAAATAATTACGAATAATCATGCCCTTTTTCATTATAAATTACAAAATATACATAGCAAAATTATACCTTAACAAAATTCTGATAGACAAGGTAAAGCCAACATCGCACTATCGTGACATGGCGTTTTCTCAGGGGAGGGGCGGATTTTTATTATTTTCTAGGATGACTTTGGACATGGGTACTTAGAATATAAGATCGAAAACGAGCTACGCAAGATTTTTTTTCCCAGCCTTAAAGGGATATAGCTGCAGCATGCTCTACCTGGCTTGAACCACTACCAGTGCCCAGCAGTAGTATGTATATAGGCACTTTACTATTACATACAATACAAATCTGCATAAGAATGAAGTATGTATTCTCATTTTAATTTAAACAATTGTATGACTCTTTAGTATATAAAAACAGTAAAATATTTGCACTAAGGATTGTCAAAACATAAAACATGGCTGAAATGAATATGAAAGAATTTTTTAATATTTAATACTGTCTAATGATATCATTGTTTTTAAAATAATAATTATTTAGTTATAAATTAATTATGTTGTGTAAAGTACATTCACATAGCAGACAATCATTATTATTTCATCTTAGTTTATGATCTTAATACCAATTTTTTTTAAGTGCTTTTCCAAAAAGTTCTACAAATAATGTCAAGTTCAATAAAATATTGCTTCAGATCTGTACTTGATACAGATAAATGTACTTATATATTACATGTTTTACCATTTGTCCAAACAAGTGGCTTATCATTTCATTGCATATAATTACTAATTATGAAATTACTAATCGTTTTATTCAGATATACATAGTTACAGCTTATATAGGGCACAGTGGGACGTATATAAGCACAATTTTTGCATTGTCATTCAAATCTACTACTTTCTTTATAAAAGTCTCATGAAAAAAAAGCTTTTTTAATAAAAGAAGTAAGCCTCAAAATAAAATACCCTGAATTTTACTTATAATTCAAAGTTTAACTTCTTGTACTATTATTTATTCTGTGGTTTTACACAAATAACTGTGTATGTCTACTGTGTAATCATAAATACCAATATTAACAAGGGTTATCAAGTACAAGTACACCAAGTCAACAATAAAATTTTAATGGAAAGTATAAATGTGAATGTTACATCTTATATTATTATTATGGTTAACTAGCTTATATTTATATAACCATCAGGTCAACTGGTGAAACAAGATCTTCGTAAAAATACTTACTTTATGCAACACTATGGTAAGATGACAATAAATTACAAAAAAAAAATGTTGAGTTTTATATTTTATAATTTAAAAAAATTGGTATCAATTAGAATCAATGCATTAAAGAATTATGATCAATTTATTTTAATATTTTAAATCTTTTGGATATTACTTTCATAATAAGTTTAAATTTATAAAATTGCTAGTATCTTTTTAACAGACGGACTTTTCATATTAATACAACTTATTGTTAAGGAGTATATTTTGATACCACCCACTTCGATAAGATAAACAATGTTTATAATTCTTATAAACTATCTTATGGTCTTTGTGTGCAGTTTTAATTGAAAATACTTTTAAACAATTATATACATACTGAAACTGCCAACAGTGCCCAGGCCTCGTCCAGCGTAACGCATCCACCAGGGGACGTCGTCTTTTTGTACATTGTCGCCGCCCGGACGCGACATAAGCATTGTAATCTTGTCGGCAAACGACTACAATTTCAACGCACATGGTTACTAAAAATTATTTACAGTAAATAAATAACGATTATCAAGAATTTTAAATAAAATCTTACCATTTTCGAAAAAATCAATTCACTACTTTGCTCTGTCAGCTGTCAGAATCAGACGGACAAGACCGTATTCTCTATGGATAAGACCAACACTACAGACTGTTGTTGTTATTGTTGTTAGCAAACCATAGAAACTTTTCAATCTTACGTTTTTCTTGAAATAACGATATTTGAGTTAAAGGCTGAAGTCTGTGTTAGATATTTTTTTAAATATTCCCAATGCTATTAACATTACTAATATTCCCGTTTACCACTCTAAGTAACGCTATACGGAAAATGAGACTGCAGTCTTCTATTGAACAGACAGATCTCTAAATGTATACGGCGAGACTTACTCCCGTATTGAAGAATCAATGAGGGCTTGGGACTAAGGTGAAGTTATTGTTACACAGTATCACCTTAAGTGAAAAGTTACGATTCAAATAATAATTTTCGGTTGTGTATAGTGTTTAAACTATTTACATATAATATATAAAACCTAGTATCCGTGCGGTTAAAGAATGGGCGGTACCACCGGTAAAGACTGCAAAAAAATACGTTGCGATATGCGTTTTTCTTTAGTTCTATAACTTCAGTCCAACTTGTCATTGGAATCAATGTTAACAAAATGCCATAAACTATAAAGAAAATTCAGTCCGGTTTTGCAATTTTTCAGTTCGATTTTTTGAGCTAGGACGCATTCTGAGAATTTTTTTTAAATTTTTTTTTTGTTTGTTAATATTTTTGTATAAAATATTTACAAGTCATTGAGACTGGTTAGCACTTTGCTCAAAGTGGTCCTCCACTGCTGGCCGTGTGAAGAAGCTCAAAGTCCCTCAGCGTGCAATAAAAAGGGCTATGCTCGTAATATATCTGCGGGATATAGTCCGTAACGAGGATATCCGCAGAAGGACAAGAGTCACTGACATAGCCCAGCAGATCAGTTAGCTGCAGTGGTATTGTGTTAGCCTTATACATTCTGTGTACTAAATATCGGAATTTGTCAATAAAACAAAAATACAAATTATTCATCTAAATTTATTTTATCGCCTTCAAAGTATGTATCGCTTGCACATACTATCTCAACGCTTCACCCAGTCTTCCATACATTTTCATAGGCTATTTGCGGTATGGCCTTTAGCTCATTCAGCGAATTTTTGTTATGGCTTCTATCGACTCAAAACGTTTTCCTCGAAGTGGTAATTTTAACTTGGGAAATAAAAAGTCAGACGGAGCCATATCAGGTGAATACGGTGCTTGGTCGAGAACTTTTGTTGAATGTTTCGCTAAAAACTCTTTCACTATAATGGCTGTGTGTGATGGTGCATTATCATGGTGCAGCATCCATGAGTTGTGTGCCACAAATCTGGACGTTTTCGGCGGATACTCTCACGCAAACGCTTCATGACGCCTAAATAATATTCTTTATTCACTGTTTCTCCTTTGGAAGGAATTCGAGGAACCACACCACGGTAGTCAAAAACTGTCAGCATCACCTTGATTTTGGAGCGACTTTGCCGCGGTTTTTGGGTTCGGCTCGTTTTCGAGACGCCATTCTGAAGACTGTTGGCTTGTTTGCATGTCGTACTCATAAACCCATGTCTCGTCGCCAGTTATTATACGTTTCATAAAGGTCGGATCCGTAGAAGCTCGGAAACCATGTCTTCAGCGACATGCTTTCGCTGCGCTCTTTGAACAAAATTGAGCTCTTTTGGAACTAGTCGAGCGGCGACGCGTTTCATGCCTAAAATGTCAATGAGAATGTTGTGGACGGACTTAAAGATATGTTCACCTCACTAGCCAACTCTCTCAGACTCATACGTCGATTTTCGAGCACTAGCTTCTTGATTTTGTCGATGTTTTCTTTGGTCGTAGCGGTTGAAGGTCTACCAGAACGAGGCAAGTCTACTACTACTTCTCGGCCTTCTTTAAAAGCCTTATACCATTCATAAGCCCTTGTTTTCGATATACACGATTCGCCGTAGGTATTTAACATTTTAGTGATTCACCACATGAAATATCATTCGAAACACAAAATTTAAGGCACACTTTGTTCAACAATATTTTCATTGTAAAATCGCCGATAACTCAAAACTATGACCAACAAAAGTGTAGTTTAAAACAAATTAAATGACAGATCCTGCTCAAACTTTGCGCGCTAAATCAGTACAGTGCTACCAACATGCAGTAAAAATTAGAACGACCTCTTTTACGCGGGTCTTTTATTGACATATTCCTGATACTTTTACACAGAGTTGTAGGTCGAAAAACTGACAACCAATGAAGAAACGTTCTCGAGTGACAGTCTCGTATCAATAAGTAAATAGTTCATCGGCCACAAATGGAGTAACAACCTGGTTAGATATGCTGTTGGAGGCTATGGATTTAGGTGGCTCAGGACCGTATTTTTAGGGAAGCCTATATATAGCAGTGAACTTGTGAAGGACTGTAATGATGATGACGATTGATGAAAAAAGTAAAGCTGACAAACACAGTACACTTAATTAATAAGTGGTTGCTGTATATACCTATATCTATCCTCGATTAACAGCTCAAACTCAAACATTTTATTGCTAAACATGAGCCCTGATAGGGCATGGCAATATTATATATCAATTTAATTTAATTAATTTAGAAAGATGAATTACATATTTTATTTACCTAAACTAAACATTACTTTTAGATTTAATAAACATTTGCAATATTTGTTAATAAAATTATAATAAAAACGTATAGGATATATATTCAATTAAACAGTTATTATTTTTCACCCGCATTCAAGTGGGGCTAGGTTCAGGTATCTGATAAGAACAACAATAATAGGCTATTTGACTTGGAAAACCATTTTAAATGGTTCTTTATTACGTCATAAGCACTACATTGATATTTCCGGGAGATCTACTGTATTAACAATAAAAATCAAAGTTAAAGAATAAATTTGCAAAAACGTGCCAAAAACGCTGCTTCTGTAATGGCGCTGATCATTTGACATGTGTGACGTCACACACATGTAAACAAGGCAATAACCGTAATAAAACAGTGCAGCTGTAGTGAATTTTATAATTTTTCATCAAATTTATTCTTTAAAATGGCGTGTAGTGATACAATGTACTAATACGATTATAAGTAATCCACAGAAACTGTTTGTTTCTGTTCCAACGAACCCCAAAAGGCGAAAAATGTGGTTACAATTAGCTCGAAGAGACCCAAAGAGCATTTTAGCTTATACCAATGTTTTATGTAAAAAGATCACTTTAATGTAAGTAATACCTATTTAACTTTATATATATTAGTACTATATACTAGTAGCTAAATATCGGTTTTTTTTAAAGTAATAACATCTTTACCTAACCTCTTAATATGGTTAAATCTTACAGCATAAGTTGGAAAGATCCTTTTCAACTAAATCCTACAGTGTTCCCTGTAGGGTTTCAAATGTTTTCTATTATGTTGTTTAGCTATATTTATAGTTTTATTTAACCTATTAGTGGCCAAAATAAAATAAAATAACGTTTTAAAGAAAAATGTTTATTTTGTTAATCTAGGCAGGACTAGCAAACAATATGAAACAAAAAATTTTTTTAATTATTTTTAATACTTTTTCAGCGGTGTACTTGTTTGAGTACAGCGGTCACTTATGTGTGAAATTTTTCGAAGCATGACCTTTCAACACAGTGTTTTCAAACACTTCTTGCATTCCCATCGGACCCTTGCATGGCAAATGACGCACCGTAATTGCTTTTTAAGCTTCCTTGGGTGGTGGCCTGAACCATCTTGAGGCAGTCCTTCGACCATAGAAGAAGATGGTCTGGCTCTTTTTAGAGTTTCTTGTCGCAAATAGTATCTGGCAAGACTACGTCGAAACAAGAGTTGATCCATTGGGTCATCCTTGCTCATAACATGTAAACGCCAAGCGTTTGAAACGGCCATGGCCAACTAAAACCCACCACCACTTTTTGCCATGAATGTCGATTCTGTATAATGATATGGACTGATCAAGCTCATCGACTCCACCCATACCTTTATTGTAGTTTTCAAATAAAAGCGGAATCCTTACATCGGTTTTCTCTCTCATTTCTGGGCACCATCTTTTTACCGTGCCCATTGGTTCAAAGTAATCATAGTTAGTAGCCATCGTGCAGACACTATTGTCTTTCCATCTGACCAACAACAGTTCATTATTTTTATCGAACCTGTAATCAAAAGCCGCTCTAACTTTCTTCTTGGGCACTTTTAGTGCGATTCTCACGAACTGTTCCAGTAGCGCAGTATCCCAGATTTCGCAAATCAACCAAAAGATTACAGCTTGTGAAAAAGTTGTCAAAAAATACTTTATGATTTTTTGGGTCGGTATCTAATTTTGACAACAGAGACTTAACAACTCTGGTTCCCAAAGGTTCATCAGAAGAATCAAGTGATTTCCCACAGTAAAAATCAAATGTGTAGCAGTACCCAGTGGAACTTGCAGCAACCCAGTTCTTATATCCAAAACCTACTGGTTTGCCTCGTATAAATTGCTTACTGGGGTGGTGTCCATAATATTTGACCATCGACTCGTCAATTGAAATATTTTCATGAAATACGCCCCATTGATTGAATTTGGTTATCAGTACGACACTGGGATCAGGTGGTATTATCGCAAAATCATATTCACGGTCATCATCACTATCTGCTGTGACTGCTTCAATTGCTTCCTCAAGTCCTATAAAGCTATTTGTACCGAAAAACATCTTGCAACTCATTGTTGGTAAACTGAAACAAAGTTGTATTTTTTAACTATTGAAGTGACCAGTGTACTCAACTGAGTACATCAGTAAAAATCTTCATCTATAGTTAGAAATAAACAATAATTGTTTCAAATTTGTAACTCGCATTATAGATTACACTATATCTTATCACAATTATTACAAAAAACAACATTTACACAAATAATAATAATAAAATATAATAAAAATACTACTCACTTGCACGCTAGTCCAATAACATGAAATCCGGTTGCTCCAAATGACACATATTTCAGAAATACCCTCAATTTGCACGACTCAAAAAAAATAGGAGTCTACCCTCTATTTAATTCATTAAAATAAAAAATAACAAACCCTCACAGATTTAATCAATTAATTTTTAAACAACTGTACTCGTTTGAGTACAGCGACAGAGAATTTTAATTTAGAAGAAATTTCTAAGTATATCAACATAACCTAAAATAAGATTTTACAAAACTTCTGAATGATGATCATACATAAAGGTTTGTAAATAAATAATTCCTAAGTGGTATTTACACTGCTGTTTTCAAATTCTTATGTTCCGCAGCATAGTAATCAGCGTTATTCTTAAAGAAATCTGCAACCATAAATTGTATATCTTAGGTAGGTTGCTATTATCGGCTCGCACAAAATTTGACTCCATTTTGATATTCAAAACGAATATTTATGCCGCTAGTTATAAGATTTATCAAAAACCTGTTTTAGACATAGCGCAAAGATCGAATATAGCACTACAAAAGCGAACTACAATCAGTCAAGGCAGCTATATTTACTCGTGTGTGACGTCACCAAAGTTGCAACCAATCACAGGGGGTTCCCGCCACAGATAAAATTTCAAAAATTATTATGTTTTATTTTGTTTATTTTGCATTATCTATACAAATAAATAAAATTGAAGTGTCTGTTTGTAATTTTAAAATAACAGCTTTTTACTAAATTCATATGAAAGTATATACGGTACTAATAACAAAAAAACAATTTTTAAAATTTTTGTCTGTCTGTCTGTCTGTTTGTTCCGGCTAATCTCCGAAATGGCTCGACCGATTTTGACGGGACTTTCACTGGCAGATAACATCATAACATCATAAGGAGTAACTTAGGATACTTTTATTTTAGAAAAAGAATTAGCGTTCAGCGCAAAAAAATTAAAACCCATGAAAACGTAGTAAATTCCACGCGGGCGAAGTCGCGGGGGACAGCTAGTTTTGCATAAAATATTTAGTTTAAAATAAAGTGAAATATATTTTTTTACGTTTTTTTGCAGCGTATTATAGCTGTAGCACGCATGGGTCGGCTCGACTAAGAAAATACCACGCTCGCACAAAGAATCAAAATACTAAGACTAAGTACTGCGTTTCATATTCATATTACATATTAATTCTCAGAAGTGATAACGCATAGCCTGCATTTTTGTTTACGCAATTACTATTCTTAGCACAGACTAATTTTGTTTTTTTTCGAGTTTTATTTTAATTAATTGTCCGTGGTTTGTTCGTTATTGTTCGAACATAAAACGGTTTGTTCGTCTTTTAATTATTTATAATTAATTAAACAATTTTCATCCTGGTTTCAACTGGTGCGGCTTCATGCAAACTTGACGGCAAACGGATGACGGCTCCGTAGCGCAGTGGCTTAGCAATGAGTTATTGCGCTGGGTGTCGCGAGTTCGAATCCGCACGGAACAAGTATTTGTATGGCCTACAGATTACTGTTCGGTGTCTGGATGTTTGTCGTCGTGCAATTTATGTTTGTAAACTGCCTCCACAATACAGGAGAAAATCCTAGTGTGAGGGTAACGTTTTCTAATTACCAAAAATACTTGACCGTGAGTGGTCTATATGGATGCACTGTAACTAACACTAACAGGACGCCGCTTCAAGCGCTGCAAACTTGACGGTAAACTGGATCATGTATGGCATCCATAA
This sequence comes from Parnassius orleans, assembly GCA_029286625.1. NCBI lineage: Eukaryota > Metazoa > Arthropoda > Insecta > Lepidoptera > Papilionidae > Parnassius > Parnassius orleans. The sequence continues at coordinate 4,081,268 of JAGSMP010000059.1, forward strand.
GACAATCCAAAAGTGCACGCTTCATAATGCTCATTTACTTTTTAATAAAAAAAATTGTATAATTGATTTTTAAAAGAAAAAAAAATTAAATTAAATAATTTCTTACAGAGTATTTTAAAAATTTTTTTAATTATTGTCGCTCACTATTCGTGTCATACGTGCGCTTAAAAAAAATTGGTTAATTATAGTCTTTGCATTATAGCACGGTGCGGGTGACAGGTAGACTGGTCATTAGAACGTAACTTGCGTGCGTTTGCAAGATTACGACAATATTTTTGACTATGAGAAAATAACACTGAATTTGTTTTTAATAATTTTTTTCTATTCTGTTATGACTATTAAATTAACATTAACATAAAAAATCTCGCTTAATATAGTTTTTTTTACTAATAAAATTATAATAGTTTCATTTTTTTCACTTACGTGCGCAGTTACATATTATGCATACTAGCGGTAAATTTTTAAAAATTACTAGAGATGTGCCTCATAATCGGACGTAAAAACTGTCAAGCGAATATAATCGCTAAAAATAAGTAAGATAATTCTATTTTATATGTGTGGTGCAATACCGTCATATTCATGTATACAAAATTTAAGTAACTTACGATTCATGTACTATAATAAACAAATAAATAGAGAAAGTTGTAAAATTAAAAAAAGGAATTAAATAATTTTAAATTTATTTCGCCATTTTGTGGATCTCGCTTAAAGTAATCTCGAAGGTGAATGACTAACCCCGCTTGACTCGCCTTAACAATGTTTTTGTTTGTTTTGGAATAAACAAACTCTACAAATAGCAAAAATTAACTTTACAAAACACAATAATAAACTCAATAATCGAAAGTAAAAGCAATATAAACCCAACTGGAAATTACAAAACGGTCGATAGGTACTTCATACAAAATGCTAGGCGCTAGCATAGATTATACATTAGTGTTGCCAGCTGTTTTGATTTGCGCGGGACGTCCTGATTTTCAGGGGCTTAGTGACACGTCCCAATTCACCCTTGATCGGGTGTTGGCGAGAAACAGATATCATTCATGCTGTTTTGTTTTTCTCTCACTGAGTGATGCCGCCCGCCCAGCCACGTTGCATCGACGTCGTCAAATCGACCATTATTTATTATTTAACTTTTAGTAGTCATTAGTACAGTACTTAACTTACATGCTGCGGTTTAGATAAGTACATTTAGTAAAATGCAAAGGTCTTGTGGGTCAGTTCTTCTACTAGTCAATTTCTTCAAGTGGTTGTAGGTATTGTTGTTTTCAATAAATAATGTGACATAATGCGTGTGATGCAAGGATTTTATCTGTGTATTATGTCATAATTTGATTATGAATGAACGTGTGATTTTTATTGTATGATGCCGTTTTTAAGGGTTTTTTGAAGTGAATGCGTTCTGGGTTCATAAGATTTATTACTTTTTTCAGAATAACATTAAATTGAGTCATTCAGAAAATTCAGAGTCTGCAACGTTAACTAATCGTTCAACAAGTTCTGATTTGCCAAAAAAGAAAAACGCACATAGACAACTATGCAGTTTTTCCGGTGTTTGGACGTAAATTATTCGTTCATTAGCTCAGTCCCAAAAAATAATTATAAAGCACATTGCGCATTTTAAAATAAATATAAGAAATCATCACATTGCGCATTGTATCAAAAATACTTTAGTATAACTCATGGCAGCCAAAATGCCTACAAAAAACCTGTTTATTTTATTTTATTAGATTTGTAACCAAATTCTCGATTTTTTTACCTTCCGTCCCGATATTTTACCTACTGGATCCGGCAACACTTATATAACACTATAGAGAAAGGCGCTAGAACTCGTATCTTGTAGAGCTGCAGGTGTAGTCAACGTCTTACCAGAAATCACAGGTGTTGGTAGTCATTTTATTTCTTTGAATGTTAAGAAAAATGTTGCAATTATCATAAAATAATAGATAATTTTATTTTCAAATTAATACATAGTATAGTATGTAACTATAATATCATAGTTTGTATTAAACTGTAATTAAAATTTACATGCATTGTAATTTATTTATAAAAAAAATATGTATTTCAGTTATAATTTTTTTAACGATAGCTAATCGATATTTTTTGCTTTGCTTTGTGTATCGTTAATCGCTTTTTTTATCGATTTAACATTGTTCCATCTCTAGCCACGATAAACAGTAAGCTGTCACCCGCACCATGCTATAACGCAAATACTATAGTTGATGTAATTCTAAAAAAGAGATAATTATTATTGTATTATAATGATATAAGTTTCACCTAAGTTATGAGTTTCATTTGAGCTAACTTGTCAAATCAATTCAAATTAATTAAAAATACCGCTTTTTGATAGTAGTGACCTCTTCTAGTGCTGAGTTACGTTGGTTCTAAAAATAATCAAAAGGCCTGTACACACCAAACCCGCCGGCCCGCCGGCTTTACCCGGCGGGTTAGGCCGGCGGCATTAGGCATTAGGACGACACGATTATCGCAAAACAAGCCCGGTGGCTTAACCCGCCGGGCAGAGCCGGCGGGCCGGCGGGTTTGGTGTAGAGGCCTTAAGGCGCCATCGTTTTCACGTGAAAGAAATGTGATATAAAATATATTTTGTTGTTATAAATGTGTACATATTGATTTTTAAATAAAAATCATTTTATTAATAAACTACGGGACTATACTAATAGACTATTGTTATGAAATATGTACATATTTAGTATAATTCTGAAAATAATAAACAAAACCTAGTCTCGATACGTCAATTTTTTCGAGAGTTATCATGACCACCTCGTAAAAAATCCGGATGTCCACGTAAATTTTTTTCAGCTTCTTTTTAAAGTAGTAAAATAAAGTTGATTTATACAAAATATGAGATAGATTGATTAAAGTGTTTTTTGATATAAATTACTCATGTCATCGTATAAGTGCAAGTTGGTTGTGTTAGAAGTAATTTAAAAGCAAAAGATTTCTTGACCTTCACGTGGCGTGCTATATTTGAAAAAAAGGAAAATGTGTACTTTACAAAAGATACGAAATCCGAACAAAACAGTTTCACTGTAAAAATCGCGCCAAGTACACTTTCAAATAAAGATACAAAATGATGATGAAATACACCAATTTTATTTATTAATCCTTTTTCCAGCAAATTATTTTTTCAAATCTAAAACGGTTATGTACTTGGTTTTTTTTTTTTGTAAAATGTAATCATCCTTTTGTATCTTTATTTGAAAGTGTACTTGGCGCGATTTTTACAGTGAAACTGTTTTTGTTCGGATACTAATATTATAAAGTTGAAGAGTTTGTTTGTTTGAACGCACTAATCTCTGAAACTGCTTATCCCAATTCAATCAATAATTCTTTCACTAATAGGAAGCTACAATATGCCTCAGTGCTATAGGCTTTTATCCAAAAAAACGAACGAAACCGTAGGCAACAGCTGGTTTGTTATAAATACAGTAATATTCTTTATTATATTTCCAACACAAGACATACCTATGGCAGCGCTGGAAGTTGAGATAATTCCACGTAAAAGAAGTTAATTAAGAAATTGGAAAGAAGACGTTATTAAGCGATAATAAGAGGAAGAAACTAGCTGCTTTAAAATCAGAGACTTGGCGTTTGCAAAAAAGTTGCTGAACAATCTAGTGTAATTGAGGAATTAAAAACTCGATCTTTAATCAACCAATTAACGGCTGACTTGCTGTCATCGATCGATACAACCAATCGAGATTTCCTAAAAAAGTTTCTATGTAAAATGAACGTTGAACGAAAGTACTCGCCTGAACTGCGGAAATTTGCTTTAAGTCTCCACTATATCAGTCCCAAAGCTTACACTTTTCTTAGAAAACAATTTAACACTTGTTTACCTCATCTGCGTACGCTGTCGCGATGGTATCAATGCATTGATGGAAATCCTGGTTTTTCCACAGAATCTGTAAAAGCTGTGAAATTTTTACATGAAATGAATAAAAAACGCGTTACATAAGACAATATGCGCCCTAAGTTTTGATGAAATGGCAATTAGAAAAGGTGTGGATTTTGATGGCAAAGATTGCATAGGATTCGTTAATTTCGGCAATAATGTTCAAAACGACCAATTAGCAAAAGATGCGTTAATTTTTATGCTGACATGTGCAAACGGATCCTGGAAAATGCCTTTAGGTTATTTTTTAATCGACGGGATAAGCGCTGAACAGAAGGCCAGTTTAGTAAGAAATTGCATAGAAATATTAACCCAGGATTGTGGTGTTGACATTATTTCGTTAACTTTCGATGGATGTCCGACAAATTTTTCTATGGCGAAAGTTTTAGGCTGTAAATTTGATGGTGATGATATTAATCCTACTTTCACCGTCGGAAATAATAATATAGTAATATTTCCAGACCCTTCACATATGCTGAAGTTAATTAGGAATACCTTAGGAGAAAAGGGGCATATAACTCATCCACAAGGCCGTGTTCTGTCATGGAATACGTACAATTACTGGTAGAGTCCAAGACAACGAAGGATTGCATTTAGGTAACAAATTAAATAAATCACACATCAATTTTACAAACATATCATGAAGGTCAAGTTGGCAGCTCAAGTAATGAGTGAATCTGTTGCAAACGCTATTGAATTTTGTAATAAAGAACTCAATCTAGACGATTTTAAGAACTCTACTGGTACTGTTGATATTATTCGAAAAATTAATAATCTATTTATTGTAATGAATTCTAGGAATGTAAAAGCATATACGTACAATAAACCACTATCTGTCAGAAATATCTTGTACATAAAACCATTTTTAGATGAAATGATTTTATACTTAATCAAATTAAAATTAGAGACAGAAATATAATGTCATCCAATAGAAAAACTGAATTTTGTGCTTCTAATTTGTATTAAAAGTATAATTTATTTGTACGAAACTCAAGTGATAAATAATAACCTTCAGTTTTTAAGCACTTACAAACTAAGTCAAGATCACTTGGAGTATTTTTTAGTGCCATTAGAGCCAAAGGAGGTTTTAACAACAACCCCTCTGCTAGACAATTAAAGTCAGCATTTAAAATAATGTTAGTTCATGGTGAAATGAAACACATAACTTCAGGAAATTGTATACCGTTAGAACATATAAATATTTTAACAGTGACCAAACCAGAAATAGCAATTAACAAAACATCAGAAAAAATACACTGATTGATGATGTCACCGAAAGTAGTAATTCAGAATATTTTAATGAAATTTTAATGAAGGATCACGATTACGTAATTGATCCAACTATGTTAACTGAATTTTCTAAACCTACAATAGTATACATTGCTGAATTTGTTGTAAACAAATTGAAAGAGCTGCAGTGCGAGGAATGTGTCTTCTATTATATCTGATGCTAAATACGCCAGTCTACAGTTACAAAAAGATAAAGGTGGTTTATGTTACCCTTCAAAAGATGTTATAAATATTTGTGAAATTTGTGAGACAATTTTCGTAAAATTGAGGTCTTAATAAAATAATATTCGTGTGGTGCTCATGCAGGTAAGTCTTAAACGATGTTTGGGTTTAACATTATTTTTAACGTATCAGATTTTAACAGCCAAACGTTCCTCGACTGTCATTATTCGCTCCTAATTAAGGCTATAAGTTTGAAATATCTCAACATTCGAATACACTATGCTACTAAAAAGTTCTCAGAAAAAACCGATAAGGTCAGAAATTTTTATAATAAATTAGTTTTATTTAAAGGTCAATAGTAGCCAATTTACCAGTTGAACAAATGATGAAACTCGCTTGTTTTCTCCCGACCAAAAGAGTTTGTTAGTTAAAATAATATTTTGATCCAAGAGTCGGCGCGTCGGGAAACCACTAGGTACTAAAATAATATAAAATACAACTAACGAAAATGTGTAATCCTCTCGTCTGTGAGGCGACCGGGTCCCGGTTGCTGACAGAATATGCGCGTCTGTGAAGCGACCGGGATCCAATAAGTGGTCCGTTGTCTTGCTTATATTAAGGTTATCCCATATATCTTTCTTTTAACTTATTACGAAAGCATAATGCTTAAACATGTTAGCTATTGGACCGCGATTTTGCCAGATTACGTCATATAAAATCAAATATTATGAGAAAAAGTTCGCCGGTCACGTACGTCTAACCACCTTGTTTAATTGTGTTAAAAAGGTAAAGAGCTGTTAAATAGGTTGATAAGTGTTAGTAGTGTATTTTTGTACGTGGTAAAGCCATGCTGCAGCTATATTAGTAGTATAGTTGTAGCACGAATGGGTCGGCTCGACCGGGGAAGGACCACGCTCTCACAGAATACCGGCGTAAAATAGCAGCTTAATGCTGCTGTGTTTCGTATGGTGAGTATAGAGAACGGAGACCTTTTTATTGGAAAAAGGCATTCCATCTTAGTCCTTACGACTGAAAAGACATCTGCATTTTATTCGCAATCGAGGATAGATGTAGATGTCTATGGGCCACAGTAACTACTTACCATCAGGTGGAATGTGGACTTATCTTAACTAAGTGTATACCTATTTATATTTTATCATTGAGTTCTATGTACTACGTACTAGAAGCTATTCCAAACAAAAATGTGCGCTACTCTATTTCTTCGCGCATGCGCGGTAGATAGTAAAATATTACGATATTATTACCTATTTATTCACTTGAACAACAAAAATTTTACTTACTTGACTACTGAATTTTATTTACGTAAGGTTTAAACTTTAATTTGAAATCTCGTATTATTATCGCCGCTCCACACTGCATGAATATTGAAGCCACAGTAAATGACACTAAAGTAAGGTGTACGGATTGCAGTACAGTTCAGTTGAACATAGTGAATGTTCGAATGCGAAATCTAGTGCGTAGTACATATATATCAATGTATTTTATATATTTTATAAAATGTTTTGATGGGGACATAAAAAACGGGACACGGAGTACATAATGACTGCTTTATTTTTCATATAAGTATTAATTTTGATAATTACAAACATTTAATAATTAATAATTAAATAGATTATAGAAGTTTATTTTAACATTCAACTTAAATATGAATGTAAACTTAATAATTTAAGTAAGGAAACTTGTTGGAATGAGTTAAATAAAATTGCTCTGTTTAAAGGCCAATATTTTTAAGAGGCTTCATCATGCTTCATGTTTATATTCTTTCATCTGTACCTGAAAAGTATAAAGTAATAATAAACTTATTATCATTTTAGCTGCATGAATTTTAGAAACATAATGATCTTAACAGAGTGAAATTGCACCAAGTGTCAGATACAGATGCACTTTCTATTCTCTTAATCTCGGTATGTTAAGAAAATGATCACTCATTCATGGACTGGCCGCGGCAAGTGCAACTTAATCTCGCAGATCTATTGATCCGCGCAGCTATTACTTAACCACGAGTTCCTCTTCACTACGACTAACGCTGTAGGCGATGAACCACGCCATTTAAACCCTCGGCACAATGTCGTCGGCCATCAAGCATGGCTTCGAGCGTTGTGAGTATCAAATACTATGAAATTTATACAATCAAAAAGGCCATCTAGTGGCGTTTCAGGAGCATTACTAAATATCTATACCTAACTACGCTAAAAGTTTTTCATTGTGACTTGAGAATAAAACCGAAGCTCCGCTCAACCCCTTGGGGAAAATAACGTGATGCTATGAATATTGTACAAGTGTGACCGTGAGGCTGTGCGGTTGGTTAAGTAAGGTTATACATTTATTTTGGTTGATAAATAGATACTTAGTTGGTTTCATAATGGCTTAAAGAAGATAATCTCAAGATTTTTATAATGTATAAAAATCTGTCTCTATTTTTATCTAAAGTTTTGAAAGTTAAATTTTGAAATCTTATTATAACAATATTATATTTACTGGTACAAATAATGTAGAAATTATACCTTTTAATAAAATTGTATTTATTCTACTTTTTCTTTTATACTTCTCAAGAAAATATTTGCTGAAAATTGTTGAGTTCTTTGGATTCCAACCAACCCGTCCAATTAACCTTAACCATTTTTTCTAATTATAGAATCCGAGGAATCTGTTTTACAAACGGCAAAATAAAATTACTTTTTAGAACGCAAACTGAGGATTTATTTTCTTGTTGTGTGGGCAAGTCTATCGATTCATTATAAACATTGAAGATAAATATCGACATTAATTTTGATATAGTTGAGTCAATCCCTAGCGTACATGTAAAATATTTTGTATAAAATGTATTTACCAAATTCTTACAAATTATCAACAACGTGACTTTTTCTTTGCAAAATATCAAAATTAACAAAATAATTGAATATATTCTATATTTTAAACAGTATATAACATAAATTTTAACCAAAAATAAACACGTCATAAAATTGACGATGTCTTGAGAATTTACCTGTGAAATGTGCAATTATCAGGATTATTTCTATTATTAACAGCACAGTCACTCACTGAACAATTAACCATTTTGGAAAAAAGTTACTTACTAAAAATATCAACTATTACACTAGGATTATATTATATATTATATATATATATTACACATCTAGGAGCTATTTCTTGCGTGCCGACTTGTGCCGACCTGTCATTCAAAATCGGTTACAGAGTCATGAGATTTGGTATCCTTTTCTATCTTGATTTTTGCCATAAGGAATTTTCTTCTCCTTGCACACTATGTTGGTCTATACGCCAGTATATTCTAAGTCTATGATTACTACAATTACATGCAATTTAAATTGCCATACTTGGAGTTTTACCACCATTGTGTGGGTAATCTAGTTCTTTTATTTTGGTTGTACTACGTCAACGACTAATTTAATTAATTTTCTTTTCTAGGGGACGTATTTATGACTATTTGATTGTGCGCGAACTGAATGGCTCCGGGATGAACGTTAAGTGCGAAGAGAAATGAGTTGTAGTGATCATTTTATTACAATTTATCTAAGATATCCTCTCAGAAGCCGCGGCCAATTTACATAATTTAGAACCGGGTTTAGTAAGCTCGTGGGCTTCTGAGTGTTTATTCTATATATTTATAGCTCAACACGTAAATAGTATAATTAAATAAATCATAATCAACTCATAGCCCTGAATGCATTCAGTTCGCGCATGTATGATTTTATAGGTACAATAAAACTACCATATTGATTAAGTATAGTTTAATTAAATCCTTGAATGTCAAAAGTATACATAGTAAAATTGTCAGAGAAAAGGCATCTTTAAAAAGTAAAAATAATATTTTGATCCACGCGTCGGTTAGCGCGCCGGAGGACCGCTTATGAAATAGAAAGTTTTGACAGCCGCTATCAGTTATCCTTACAACTGTGTACTGTCAAAGGCCGCATTTGTCAGGTGTGTGCAACCGGTGTGCAGTCAGGTTGTGGAGGGCAATTATTTCATTCCAACTGAATATCTCTAATTCTAATTAAAATTATGGATATTTATTAGTAAAGTATGAGTCTAAGATAACGATCCTACAAATTTTGTTCCATTTCTTTATCATTAGTATTAAATTGCACGGTTAAGTACAGAATTTGATTGCCGACTAATACTTTGAAGAAAAATAGGTTATATAAAGTTAATTATCACATTATTCAATACTTGCCTTCGTTTATCCACGTTTCATCCTGGTAATATATAAACCTGCCTTCTTCTATATTGTTTAATTTGGTGCAAGTATTTTAAACGCCATAGTACTATCTCCTTGCGATCTGTTAGCGCACTTCGACGCTTGCGACTTGTGTATTTAAAATTTAAATACTTCAATACTTTTCTTAATGTTGATTTCGACATAAGAGGCATGTCTGGTTCACCAGCTATCTCTTGGTGAATCTGAAATAAGCATTTACATTATAGTTAAAATGTAGACAGGCAACACAGGTTAAAGAATAGTTTTAAAACAATGGGGATGTTAGCAACGATGGATTAAAGAATTAGCAATAACTTTACCTTTAGTCGGAATCTCGTTCCTGTAGAAAACGCGTGAACCATTCGTCGAATTGCGGCGAAATTAAATTTGTCAAATTTTTGTATGAAAGATAGTTGAGGTCCACTCTTTTCGGCTTTTGAAATTTTTATATTCTTTGGTAATTTTATAGACATTTGACAGACCCACGCCAGTCATCTCAGAAGTCTTTTTAGCATATTCTGTTGCACTCCAATCAGTTGTTTGCGGCCAATTTTCTATATTATATTTGTAAATATTTAGAATTATGGTATTTTCGTTGGGCGTAAAAGCACCACCAGGACGCTTCTTTCTGGGAGAAAGAAAGTCTGAGTCTTGTGCTCTGTCAGATGGGGCTGCTTCCAGGAAGGGCTAGGTAGTGGCTCCATAACGTTTACAAAAATCAACAAACGATCACAACACGAAAAGTCTACAAGAAAAACTTAACATAATAACAGAATCTTAACAAATATAAAAGATAATAACAACAAATAGCAGCAAACACCGAGAACACATGATCGCATTCGAGCATTCAAAGAAGTCGAATGAAAATCAATCAATGTGACAGACGCGACGTGACAGCTAACGTTTTTTAAAGGTTTACTAAACCTGGAATTAGTAGGCAGTGATGCCAGCTAAAGAATAAAATAAAGTAATTAAAGTTAATTCGATATATTGTTCGTGATATTGAAATATTTGTTATTTTTGTATTATGTCACTTCAGTAAGTAAATATTTAGATTTACCTTTTGTAGGTAAAACATACAAAATACGTAGCATTTTTATTGGCCTCAAATGGGTCAAATTTGTCCCTTTTCGGTGGAGAACTTTTAGTAGCAACACTTATGAAATGTCAGAATTTACGGAATGAAAAATCAGAGTTTAGTCGCCCTAACCAAAGAGAATATATAATCACTTGGCCCTAACGTTAGACTGAAAAAGTTTTAGGCGAATATGGTCGCCCGGACGTTTGAGTGGTTATAGGGCAAAACACAGATAAACAAATATGTAGCATAGAGAGCACAGACTAATATGACGATTATGCATAGATGCATAGATACTTAAGATAGAGAGCAAAGAGGAACGCAAAGAGTATATTAACTGTCCTATACAGGAAAAACGATTGGAGGAACGATTCATCGGTTTTGATACTGCTAAATTTTAAGGCTTATTAATTTAAATATCTTATAAACTTGTATAAATATATTGTATTTTAATTCATCTGAAATAATAGTATTACTGTTATTAAAATATAATTTATATAAATTAGTACATGCGTTGGTTTAATTATATTATTATCGAGACAATTGTGAATACGTTAAATTTACTCGATCAGAACGCATTTTCTAAATGTCTGCTGTCGGCTTCAGCTTCAGTCATATTTGCGGATTAAATTATTATAAATTTTTGCTGGAATTACGGTTTGTCTTGAAACGGGATCGCAAATTTTGTAATTTATGTTCATAGAACAAGAATAGCGTAGACATGCAACCGACGACAATGCTTCCGAAGTTATCAGATACAACTCAAACTATGTAAGTGGATGGTTTTGACATTGTTAGAAAGGACTACTTTTGGAGTTACTGTGAAAATAGTAAATGTTTGAAACTTACAAAAGTTCAATATATATTATTAAGTTGAAACCCTTTGGTCATTAAATTTGATTTTTATAACCTGTTGTGAGCTTGTTCAAAATATATCCTTAGTCAATTTATATTTGCAGATTTTGTTTTCAATAAAAGAATCAGACTACAAAAATTTCGATAAACAACTAATTACAACATTATGTTATGTTTTATCTTCTTTGTACTTTTCATATTTATGTATTTCTTTAACCGTAAGATGCAACCATTATGCTTATTAAGTGTTTTCTGAGATTGCACTGGAGCTTACAAATTGTTCAAAGTCTTGACATTAATAGATTCGAAGATGGAGTGTTTGCAGTACTTTCTGACTTCATATGAACATTTTCGTAGCAGTTGAATGCACATCTAAATTCTAAATTGAGGGTGAAACCACTAACATGACTTCCCTGGGTGGAAAATTTGTCACATAATATGATGTGATTTGCAGATCTTGTTCAAAATGTCAATTTCTCATGTGGATTAACCGATCTAGTAAACAAAGTATTCACAGGAATCAATACAAAGCCACAAATCTGTACACTGTCTGAGCTCCAATGACCCAGTGGATGTTTACATGTATTCAACAATTTGAGATAAAACCTTTAGGAAAAATAGATTGTTGTTTTTGTAATCTTAGAATGTTTTTACAAATTCTCAAGGTCATGATTGAGTTATCTTAAATTTGTCATATTGTTTTACAAACTATTTTCTATCAAAAATAATATATAGAGTTAAAAATTACTGAATATATGTGTATTGACTACAGATCATTCTCGGAGGGCGATGGAGTGTGCAGCTCCGAGGTGTATGCATCAGATGTTATTGTCACTACTAATGCTGGCAGCCACAATCATGGGAGCTCAAAAGTTAAACTTAAAAATCTTGTTGACTACAATTGGGAGCCCAAGTTTTACCCTGGTCAGCTGTTAGCAGTACATATAAGTGGCAAATATTTGGCTTATTCAATAAAAGGTATTTTCTACTTATTGTGTGTGTAGTGTAGTGGTAGCCTTACATATTTTCAGCAGCAGCCTCATACCAGAAAGGGAAAGGTTGTAGGAAGTCAATGTATGCATGTGGAACAGGACCATGCTTTGTGACATTCTTTGGTGGAGGCTTATGTTCAGATATGTACCAGTACAGCCTATAAAGGTCCACTGCTGAACATAGGCCTCCCCCATAGATTGCCTCTTATTGGATTTTGCAGGGCAGGCGAGTTGGCAACTGCAGTTTTTTATTTTTTTGAGTTGTTATCAGGAAGATGCTGTTGCTCATTTCCTGTTTCAGTCTCCCTCTGTCACCTGTTATATGTCGATGATGATGATGAGTAATTACATTTATAAATTTCATTGGCATGTTTCGTTAAGTATTTTACACTTTACAGTAATCACTTTATGAAAATCTCAGTTATAAGTAAGTGCATTAAAATTCTCAATTACAAGTGTATGAAATTTTAATTAAACAGTTTATTTAAACTATGATCTGCAATCCACACCTTCATTTATATAGCAATGACAATGTTATTATGGCATAGTGTCTTAAGAAAATACAGAAATTAAAAATTCTTATCTACATCTCATAATAGAAACAAATACAACCAGCTGTATATCCCCTCAAGGGCAAGGCCAATTGTTTATTTTTGTATATTTTAGGGGTCATCGCCCGATACTGGCAGGCACTAATGTAAACAATGATTTTTTTTTATGCTAACTATATATAAAACTTATACATATTAAATCATTATGAATTAATCTATTTAATTCTATTTTATAAATATTATCAATCTCATTTCAAACTGTGTGACGTAATTTTGTCGGTTTCTTGTACATAAAGGGTAAGGATTATGAATTTAAACCATTATATAAAAAGGTATTTGTTTCCTTTGCATAACAATACAACATTATATCAAAAGAGATTAAAAAATCACACCTCTCAATACATTTTTTTCACACAACAAACTTTTTAATATCTACCTCCTTTTACGACCTTTTACGAAACAATTGAAAACATTCAATTCGAAAATGTTTAAAAACGTTACATTACGGCCTTGTCTTTAATCTATGTTGTTCAAAGATTAAACATTGTTTACTTTTTAATTTAATAGCGAAGGGGTGATCGGCCAATTATGGTGTCCGGACAAGAGTACATGATACGCCTGTCGCCCAATATTGGTTGACAGGCCGCCCGAAGGGTTATTGTTTATCAATTATACAAGAGAGTTATCAGTTAATGTAGTTATTATCAAAAGTCTAAAGCAGTTTTAGGCAAATAAAAAGTACCTATATTTAAGTTTACAAGTTACACAAATAAGATTAAGTTTAAGGCACATAACCAATAACAACTTACATGCATATTATACAAGTACAAATGATAGTGACATAAGATGTATTACCAAATAATAATGCTAAAAACAATATTTACTCATGTTTTTCTTTGTTTTTCAAGCACCCAACCCAGCTAATCCTGGCACTTGGAATGGTATGGTGCGTGTGGTTTATAGTCCCGAACCTGGTACAGACAGGCGCACTCTTATAAAAGGAATGAAGGGAGAGGTTAGTATAATGTTTTTTTATTAATAGTAGATTAAAGTTTAGGTTAGTTCAGAGGTACTCTTTATATCATTGCAATTCACCTAATGGTAAATAGATATGGCAGTCATGAATTTTAAACAAAGAAGGCTATATAGGTGTGTTGCCATTTGTGAAGACTATGATGATAATACCATAAATCTTGTATACTCTAGCCAAGATTATGATTTTGTGGCGGCGCTGTCGTCGCGCCAGAAGCAAAAACACATCGAAGCCTAAATCACGCTATCAAAGATCCGAAGTAAAAAGCAGTATATATAGAATAGCTCCGAACTACCACCCGGAGCGTTGGCTGCTCCCCGGGCAGAACACCTTGCCCGGCGGGAGATCTCCCCTTATGACATAGCCGTCCACCGCCAAAATTATTTCTTTTTACTACTTCTAATTTAATGCATATGGTTTTACATATTTTGGTAAAGTCAAACTGAGAAAGGACTATGCTTGCACGGAATATCAGTGTAAAATAGTAGCATAGTGCTGCTGTGCTTGGTATGAAGATGAGACATTCCATTTTAGTCTTCAGGGTTGTCACCGCATCTGCATTTTAATTCTTAATTTTGGAAAAATATAGATGTTTTAGGACCACAGATGCCATGTACTGTTACATGGACTGTGCATGTGCCTATGTGGAAAGTTTTAAATAGAAAAACATTTTCTGTTCCCATTCCAGCTATATCTGTGAGTCCTTGATATGGTATACTTGTTTATTTGATATAGGATTTAAATTATTTTTCAGGTTCAAGATCTGGCTTTCGCCCACATTCAAAATCAAGTGGTACTGGCGTGTATCGACGAACTGGGAAATTTCTATGTTCATGAAATAGAGTCCACTGAAAACGGTCTCAAGTATGTTTTTGTAACATTTACTACTAAAAAGGAAAGAGAAACAGTTAACTTTTCAGGCCAACGTTTTTAAGATCTAGACCACCGTTTGACATTAAATAGGATCTTCAAGCATAATAGGCCTTTTATTGATTCAAAAAGTATATCTATTTAAAAAAATGTTATTTTATCAATATAAAAAAAATTATAAATCCAAGAACACAAGTCCAATTTGTATTATAAGAGTTGAATAAAATAATTTATATAAGATATTATCAACTTAACACCCAACTAGACAACAAGACAAGCTTCCCCTTTTGATATCTATATATATTATATATATCTACATATATATATTGGTATATAATAAAGTAACTACTTTATAGGTGTTATATAATTATGTTATCCTTATTTAAATAATTAATTTTAATTAATAAAATCTTGTGCCTAAAAGAGATTGCCACAAGGTATACCTTGGCTGATTTTTTTTCTTTTTTTTTTATAGGAGAGGGGGCAAACGAGCCTGCGGTTCACCTGATGTTAAGTGACTACCGCCGCCCATGAACAACTGCAACACCAGGGAATTGCAGATGCGTTGCGGCCTTTAAAAGGAGTAGGCTCTTTTCTTGAAGGTCCCTAAGTCGTATCGGTCCGGAAAAATCGCTGGTGGTAATCGGTTCCACAAGGAAGTTGTGCGAGGAAGAAAACATCTTCTAAATCGCACAGTGGTGGACCGCCAATCATCCAGATGGTATGGATGGTATCGCGAGTTTTGTCGCGATGCGATGGTCAAATTGAGCGGCTGGAATTAGTCCGAACAATTCCTCAGAGCACTCCCCGTGGTACATGCGATAAAATACGCAAAGAGATGCAACATCTCTACGCAGTGCTAGTGAGTCAAGCCGATCGGAAAGAACTCGGTCGTCGATGATTCGATCCGCTCTGCGCTGAATGCGGTCAAGTGGAAGGAGCTGGCACTAGGGAGCCCCTGCCCAGAGATGGGAACAGTATTCCATGTGAGGTCGAACCTGCGCCTTGTAAAGTTGCAGGCGGTGTGCTGGCATGAAATACTGCCCCGCTCTACTGAGCACGCCAAGCTTTTTAGAGGCTAATTTTGCCTTCTCTTCCAAGTGACCACGAAACTGCACGTCACTCGATATGTCAACGCCGAGGATTCCGATACTGGCTGAGGCAACAAGGGGAGTGCCTTGAAACTGAGGTGATACGACAAAGGGTTCTTTTAGCGGTAAACGCGCAAACTTGTGTCTTCTGGGGATTGAACTGGACTAGATTTAGTCACCCCAATCCGAGACTTGTCCAACAAAGTCTCGACTTCCGACACAAGTTTGTTCTGGTACTCGGCGACGTTTTCCCGAGAAATATTGGCATGCCGGTGTAAAGAGCATCACCAGTGCTGTCATCCGCATAGCAATGAATGTTACCGGTTTGCAACATATCATTGATATGCAGAAGAAACAGCGTTGGTGATAGCACGCAGCCTTGTGGAACACCAGCGTTAATAGTCTTGTAATCGGAGCACGCACCGTCTACTACAACCTTGATGCTCCGATCAGCCAGAAAACTGGTGATCCAATTGCACACTTCGGGAAGCCCATAGGAAGGAAGCTTCGAAAGAAGCGCTTTGTGCCAGACCCGATCGAAGGCCTTCGCTATGTCCAAACTAACGGCCAATGCCTCCCTTTGGACTCGATCGCCTGCGCCCATCTGTGTGTTAGGTAAACAAGAAGATCACCAGCTGAGCGACCCTGACGGAAACCGTACTGGCAGTCACTAATCAGCTGGTGCTCTCAAGGTACCGCATGAGCTGGCAGTTAATAATTGACTCCATTATTTTCGAGAACAAGGAGGTGATGGCGATAGGCCTGTAATTGGACGGATCAGAGCGGTTACCTTTTAGGATCGGGTGCACGAAAGCTGTCTTCCATGAATTCGGGACAACGCCTAGGAGTAGGAGTACCGAAAAGACGCGTTAGAACCGGTGCCAACTCTGAGCGCACGTCCTCAGCACAATTGGCGAGATTCCATCAGGCCCACTGACTTGTGGATGTCCAGGAGAGGAGTGCTTTGCGTACTGAGCACTGTGTGAATCGCACATCAGGCATAGAGCACTCACACTGCGGGATGGTCGGCGGTGTGTTCCCCTGTCATCAAGAGTCGAGTTGGACGCAGAAAGGAGCCTAAAGGTCGGCTTTCTTTGCGTCGTGGGCCAGTGAGTCATCATCCCTGTGCAGAGATGGTAGTGATGGCTTACAGAAATTTCCTTGGACAGCCTTGGCGAGAGACCAGAATGCACGGGTTCCCGAAGGAAGGCGAACTAGTTTCTCGCCAATTCTGCCCATGTGCTCTGACTTTGCCTTGGCAATAACTCTATTGAAGGACCTAGAGGCGAAGTTATACTTCTTTTTAAGCATGCTGGTGTTTACATCCCGAGCCGCCGAAGCCTCAGCCCAGGCCTGATAACACTCCTGCTTACTGCGTAATGCAGTCTTACAGGAGCGACCAAACCAAGGCTGCGATCTGCCACCGATGGGTACCACAGATGATGGAATAAATAGTTCCATTCCCTGTAGCACCACATCGGTGACAGAGTCAGCAAAACAAATCTTCATTTTCTTTTGACCTCATTATTAGGCTTAAAGAAATTGGATAAACAAAACCAATCAATTTAAAATTTTTTGATCTTTTATTTAACATGTTATAGATAGAAACATCATTCGAGGACTAGTTTTAAGTTTAACACAGATAAAGTTGAAACTATGTTCTACATTCTGCATGATCTTTGGCTAATTGTGTGGCGTCATTAAACCTGTAACTCCCGTATTACAGTGTCAACTTGGTGCTAGAAGTACGGGAGGACACTGGGATTGATGGGTCTACACATCGTGTTGTATGGTGCCCATACATACCTGATGAAGAGGATGACGCTCCTGATGATGATGTGGCTAGACTGTTGCTCACCACCCATGGAAATGTTGGTAAGTGCATAAAATGCTAATGTTTTTATGTTGATACATGCCCATTTATGTTTATACATGAAGAAGAAGCTGCAGACTGACTGTCAATTCTAGCCCTCTTTTTGTTTTGTATACCTAGGCATGGGTATTTAGTTGAGGGTTGGGGGTTAACAAAATATATGGTTTAGTATTGATTAACATAAAAATTTAATTTAAAGTACCTAAATGACAGCAGTCTGCCGTAAAAACTTGGTAGTTGTAGTAACCAGTAAGTTTGTTAAGCCTTGAACATATTCTTGATTTTTTACAATATTTTCCCATACTGTAAATTTTAATTTGTGTAATTTATTTCTCCATAGTGTTTATGGTGTTAGGGAAGACGTTTTCATAGCTTCATTGAACTCAGAGCTCTATACTTATAGTTACAGTTTGCAAAATTCCATTTTCAAGCAAGCTGTATTTTACTTTCTATTACACATGACAAGAATATTTGAAATCATACAAAATTAAGTAGTAATTATTTGTTGGCAAAATATAAATCTTTTTGGCAATAATGTCTAGTTTGTCTGACTGTTTGACTACAGGCTATGTATTTGACAATATGAATGTAAACAATTAATGTTTTATTTAATTAAACTATTTGTAACACATATTATACAGGGTTAGTTTTCAAAGAGTAGCCAAATTTTAAACTTAAATTCAAATATATAAATGTGTGTCTTAGCGTAACAAAAGTCTATTATCTCTTTCCTTGAAGATGGTCAGATTTTATTCGAATGGAAAGAGACACCGGTAGATTGGTTATTCTATTCAGCTGTACGCATTATGAAAGATGTGGTAAACAGTATAATTTTAATGCGTGGAATCGACCGCGTGGTTGTCTGATGGTGGAAAGGTGAGCGAACCGTTTGGAATTAAAAGAAGTGAAGTAAATTAAATTAAACGCGATAAGATCCGTAAAATTAGTTTTATTCAACTATTCAAGGGGAGGATGGAATTAAAGCATGTAAATCCTGATAATTGAATGTAGAGCGTTGAGTTATAGCTATTTATTAATAGCGGGTGTAGTGTGCAACGCGTATGTAGAAAGTGCGCGCGGGGTGCGGGTGGGGAGGAGGGGGGTTGTGTTTTAGCTATGAGTGATGTATGTATGAACGTTGTGCGCAGCGCGCATGTGGAACGTGCGCGCGGTGTGCGCGGGCGCGGGCGCGGGTGGGTGTGCGGTGGGCGCGGCGGGCGCGCTGGCGGGGCGCGGCGCGCGCGCGGCCGGCGAGCACGCGGCGCCGGTGCTGGCGGCCGCCTTCTCGCCCGACGGCACCGCGCTCGCCACCGCCGCCGCGGACGGCTACGTCATGTTCTTCCAGGTACGTACTCTGTGGCGCGGGCGCGAGCACGCGGCGCCGGTGCTGGCGGCCGCCTTCTCGCCCGACGGCACCGCGCTCGCCACCGCCGCCGCGGACGGCTACGTCATGTTCTTCCAGGTACGTACTCTGTGGCGCGGGCGCACTTTGTATTTTGTGACATTGACGACATACAATTTAAGTTTCATTTCCGACAATGTAGTGCCCACTTTCATCCAGTCTTATTGAATCAAACACGCTTGACTTGGTAGCCGTGGCCGGGGTTCCAATCCGTTTGTTCAAAGACCAAAATTTACCGAGAATCAAAGATCAGAACTATGTACCTTGTCAAAGATAGAAAGTGATGACTATCTTTAGCTTACCTTGCTGGTGAAAGTCTGTACAACTGGAATGCATTATTAACACACACATTTATAAAAAACATCATCATTTAATACCAATGCCAATAACATCTCTTCAATCGAATACCGATTCTATATAACTTCTCGGGGCATACAGTTGAATGCTGACCTCAACTTTAGCGCTAACATTGAGCCGAAAGCACAAACTGCCGCCAAAAAACTGGGCATTCTAAACAAGGTGAAGCGATACTTCACGCCTGAACAGCTTTTAACTTTATACAAAGCTCAAGTCCAAACATGCATAGAATATTGTAGTCTCCTTTGGGATGGCTCAGCAAAATATCAACTCGCCGCACTCGACTCAGTGGAACGCATAGCCAAAAGACTTATCAGTGACAAAAAGCTGGTGGAAACTAAGCTTCACAGCTTATCTCACCGCCGCCAAGATGCTTGTCTGTCATTCTTCTACAGATTGTACTTCGGAGAGTGTGCCTACGAGCTTCATAAGCTCATACCGCCATCTCCATTCACCTATCGGAGTATCAGACGTACTGCAGGTTACCATCCACACTTAGTTGACATTCCGAATATTCACACTAAGTGCTTTAAGTCATCTTTTATAATGCGCACAGCCCTGTGGACGCCCAGTGGAATGCCCTGCCGGTGTCTGTATTTCCGAGTGCCTATAACCTGGACCACTTCAAGGTGCGTGTTAACAGGCTTCTCCTGGACAAACTAGCTCCGTCATAGGAGGTCAAGAGTGAGCCCATTTATGATTTAAAAAAAATAAAGAACCGACATTCTGGTCAAGTCTGTCAACTCTACCTTACTATTATATAACTTACTTATTATATAACTGGTAGCAATGTGGTTGATCGACGTCCACTTGTTTATTGTTGCACCATCTTTTCACCTTACCAACTGGCTGAACACCGCTTTCTGTCGAGGCAATAGTCACGATGTTGTTGTCGTTGTAGCGTACTAAAGTCGTCTTGGATGAAATGTCCATGACTTGATGGTAGAAACCTCTTTTGGTCTTCTTCATCTGCTTTAGATCTTTTAGCGGTGCACCTTCAACTCTATTGGCTCGGAGCGTTCCAGTTATATCATGA
This sequence comes from Parnassius orleans, assembly GCA_029286625.1. Lineage (NCBI taxonomy): Eukaryota > Metazoa > Arthropoda > Insecta > Lepidoptera > Papilionidae > Parnassius > Parnassius orleans. The sequence continues at coordinate 4,102,011 of JAGSMP010000059.1, forward strand.
CCCATCTGACTTACTTCATCCAATAATCATAAAGATGTGAAGAAGTTATCAGTATGAAAACTATAACAATCATCAGACAGCTTGGAAATCAAGTTCGTCACTATAAAACATCCTATGTCAAGATTTGGGTTTGTATTTCCAGTTTCAGCCCACTGGTAAGGTTCACCATAATATAAAATATCCCAATCGCATGCAGAGTGATCAAATTTTATACCCGACACGGATTGGTTTACCATGTATGTGCTGCTTGGTTCTATATTTTCGAAATAAGGCACCATCGACTCATCATGATAAATGTTTATCTCCTGGAAAATACTTCAGCCACCTTTCATTCATCATATCCCACAGAGGTCTCACTTTGCAAAATTTATCATTAGGACGAAAGTAACTCATCTCATACTCACACTTCACGAAATAAAACTAACTTAGATTAATATGTACCTAACTAACTATAATATTAACACTTCGAATTGCATACCTATTAGAAAGGTATGTGAGGCAACAAAATTTAATAACTATACAAGCTAAATAACAAAAAACTATAATATTAATTACGAAAAAAAAATTGGCGTTTTTTTTGTTATAAGTATAGTTATATATTATTGATTTAAAGGTAGAGGACATAGTTTATTTACTGGTCTCTTGAGGAGTCCATTAGTAGTGCGTAGGGTGACCACGCGCACTACACCGTCTTTGCCTGAACGCCACTCTAGTGGTTGTAAATTGCTATCGACAATTAAAACAATATCTCCGACATGAATATTTGGTTGTTCTCGAAACCATTTCGCGCGTTGCTGTAAGGTATGAAGATAATCGCGTTGCCAAATATACCAAAAAAACTGTGTAAGTTTTTGTAACATCTGCCAGCGGGCCCGGGGTGGAACATATTCATTAGAGAGTTCAGGTTCTGGTAACGATATAAGAGGACCATGGGCCAAAAAATGGCCAGGTGTAAGACTCATCAATTCGATTACGTGTCATACATGAGGCAACTTCTGGAATATGAGTATCAATACTCTGATCCCAATACAAACTGTAGCGCGATGCGTTGTTGTAACCTGATAAAAGTAATATCCCAATAAAATTCTTCACTTCTTCAATAGTTATTCTAAAATTTGCGTGTCCTTTAGCAATTGCATTCTTATCTGTGCTGGAACGCAAAAGTTCGTAAATTTCGACGTCGAAAAACATCTCAAAAAATTCTAAAGTATTATCTTTATTTAAAACAAATTCAGGATTACTTGCTTCTCTTTCAGGTTTTGAAGGTATGTCCGTGTGTCTCCATTTCCTATTGATAGCAGGCTTAGGTTTCTTTGCAGGTGGTGGTTCCTGCGAATGAGATGTGAATGATTCTGCTTCCTGTTCAACTTGATTAGTAAATGGAATGCCTTCAACAGTTTCCAGGACTCGTTCCGATGAAATAACCTGGCATTATACCTCGGCTTCAGCCAATAATTATTGTCGACATGCAAGGTTGCTTATATAGCCCGCTTCCTCGCACCACTGTCTTCATCGCTAAGATCTACATTTTCGGGTGGTGTGATAAATATATCTGCAGAAAATATGGGATTATCATCTTCTAGTGCCGATATAATATCGTCAACAGTCAGTCTCTAAACAAAAAACAATAATAATAATGAATAATAAAATAAAAAAGACGTCTAAATGTATTGCATTGAAAACAATCTTCACGGAGTCTCCTGTTCCCATTGCACCTTAAATGGGGCATTAAACCAAGACCTTACAAAAACCACATATAAAAACAAAATATCATTGTTTTCAATGTTGGTAGTAAAAGAATCATTATCTTATAAAAATAAAACTAAGTAAATTTGTCTAAAACTATAAGTGATAACTTACATTTCCTCGATTTCATGTTGCCCAAAATTCACTAAATTCGCAAAATTGTTGAATTGTTATCTTCAACAACGCTTTCTAAATGGCGGTTAATGTAGTCTATTTGATCATAAAAATAATTCCTACACTCACTTACTATATAAACAGGAAGTTTGTGTCAAAAAATAAGTGCACCTTTAATGGGGCGCTGGGAAAATATGGGTTAAGGAAAGAATTATAGTTCCGCACGAAAAAATTAAAACCCATGAAATCCAATCGTAATGAATTCTGCGCGGACGAAGCGGCGGGAGCAGCTGGTCTATACATATAAATAAAATTTAAGTGTCTGTCTATTCTATAATATAGAAATAACTGCCTATAATATAAAAATATTGAGCTAAGAGGGTTATTTACATGCTATTAAGAAATGCAAATAACAATTTTTAATTCTTTTGTCTTTCTATTTGTCTGTTCGAGCTAATTCTTTCATACGTGGTAGAGCCATGCTGCAGCTATATTATGGTTATGGCACGAATGGGTCGGCTCGACCGGTTTTCAGACCATAGAATACCAGCGTAAAATAGCAGCTAAATGCAGCTGTGTTTCATATGGTGAGTGCAGACAACCAGAGACAATTTTTGCATTCAATCTTAGTCCTCAGGGGTGACAACGCATCTGCATTTCGATTCTTATTCGAGGATAACCGTAGATGTCTATGGCCACAGTATCCACTTACCACCAGGTTGACTGTGTAATCGTTTATCACCCTTATACTGTAAAAAAAATAAAAACGCAAACAAATGAGAAGTTATATTATGCATTAAATCTTTACTACACGTTTAAACCAAAATCTTGGCAAAATTTCTATTATCTATTATGCTATATTGCTTTTGATACAGCAAATGAATTTTTTGACTGTCTCCAGCAAATGGAAATCAATTTCTTTGACTGAAATTATAAATTTCAGGTTTACATGGACAATGACAGCAACCCTAGATGCCTCCACAAATGGCAGCCTCATGGTGGCAAACCGCTCAGTTGTCTGTTCTTCCTTGATAACCACAAGAATTATAATACAGAGTAAGTTAAATATTAAAGTATTGTCTTAATTATCGTTTCTTTTCCTAGATGGTATTGATATCATCATTTAATTAGTTCAAAAACATATACAAAATTTACTACAATCTATACAAATAAATAAAATTGAAGTGTCTGTTTGTAATGTCAAAATAACAGCTTTTTACTAAATGCATATGATATTATATACGGTACATATAACAAAAACACAATTTTTTAAATTTTTGTCTGTCTGTTTTTTCCGGCTAATCTCCGAAATAGCTGGACCGATTTTGATGGGACTTACTAAGGAGTAACTTAGGCTACTTTAATAGTTAGGGTTTCGCGCAAAATGATTAAAACCCTAAATTACACGCGGGCGAAGTCGCGGGAAACAGCTAGTTCATAATATTAATCAATATTGAAGTATAAGACCTAGAAGTGCCTAAATTATTTATGAATTTATTTTTTTAGTGTATTTAGCGGCTGTAATTTTCAGTTTCGCATTTTCATTGCAACATGTAAAGCAAACTATACTTTCATTAAATCTCTTAAAGTCAATTGAAATTTTAAAATTACTAGATTATCAGGAATTTATTAAAATGTTGTGTATTCTGTTGCAGTGTACAATTCTGGAAGTTCGCAGTAACAGGCGCCGACAACAACACCTTAATCAAGATCTGGTCGTGCAAATCCTGGAATTGTTTGCAAAGCATAACTTTCTCCCCAGCCCCAGGCGCTGAACCTGCAGCGCTTGGTCTGAAAGCCATGTTGGACACCAGTGCTAATTATCTGCTGCTGTCTGACTTCAAGTCCCGAAGTCTATATGTGCTCAATATGGCGAGAGATGCGGATGACTCAATGGCTTACTGCAAGAGCATATCGGAGTTTTTACTGCCATATCCAGTGCTCAGTTTTTGTATTGTAGATGCTGGTAAGTGCAATTGTTAAATTACTATTCTATGTGGCATATTTGGCAGCATTTTTAGTACACTATTTTTTTTATAGTTATTGGTATTCAGGGGCTAAACATCCATCCATTTAGCCATTACAGCCTTTCACAATTCCACTGCTGAATATAGGCCTCTCCTAAGAAATTCCACAAAACATTGTTCTGAGCCTCCTGCATCCAACAACTTCCCGCATCTCTTAATAGGTTGTCACTCCATCTAATGGCATTAGTGACATTGTTAATCGCAATTTTAAAGTACAGATTTACTACATGCTCGGCGGTGAAAGAAAACATTGTAAGGAAACTAACATGTCTGTGAAATACAATATTTTCGAGGTCATGTATAGTCCGTCAACACATACTGGAGCAGGGAGTACTAATCCATCGGACCATAAGCGGACATTAAGCGAATAGAGAGTGCACTTGTCCCAAGTGTATGCACAAGCATACACTTGGGCATTATAATCCTGTCCTGTGCAGATGACTATTCTCCGCTGAGAATAGCCGCCTGACTGAAATTAGACCTGTGAAAATTATGTTCTCAGATCTATTATGTTATCAGAATTTCATTATAACCCTCACAAAACTGAAGGGAGGTTTTCGCCATGTGTACATAGGCTGTAAATTTAATTTATTTTTTTACAGAGGAGGAGGAAGTGAAGTGTGAGTCCAGCTGTGATGATCCCTTCCACCGCAACGGTTCCAGCGGTGATGTTGGGGACTCGCCTGACGCCTTCGAGTTGCAGCAAGATGTAATTGAATTATTTACATATATCACTTATATTTATAACTAGCGATCCGCCCGGCTTCGCACGGGTGATTTCTGGATCTCGTCAACAGCGTCACCTACCGGGTCTATTGTGAATCTAAACCGTCGAATCAACTTAATCACACACACAAAATTTCATGAAAATCGCCAGCCGTTTAGGTGGAGTTCAGTTACATACACACGAACAGAAGAATTATAATATATATAATTATACATTTATACCTTCCTCTTGAATCATTCTGTCTATTGATGAAAACCCCATCGAAATCTGTTACGTAGTTTAAAAGATTTAAGCGTACAGACGGCGGGAAGCGACATTAAAAGTAAAAAAATATTATTAACGCCCCCGCACTGGCTTTTGTGGGTGGAATTTCATAAAATCCGTTCATGGTAATTTTAACATGCCAAAAAGAATATTCTGGCCAAGTTTTATACCTATAAGAGCTATAGTTTGAAAATGTGATTTTTTTAAATTTCATAAAAATGGTAATTTCTACATTTTTTTAAAATAATTAATGTAAGTGTTATAACCATTTCTGAATCTGCAGTAAATGGAGCATTTTTACAAATTATTTGCCAGTTTACGTCAGTACATTTTTTTTCACGGTAGGTCATCAAAGTTGGAAGTGCAATTTTTTCAAAGGTAAAAAAGTAACATCAATCATTTTTTTTTCTTAAAAAATACACAAGATTTTGGGGCAAATTTACTTTCAACGCATGGAACAACTGTTCGAGAAATAAAAAAATATAAAAACCAAAAACTTTCAAAGTATTTCTAACGACAACAGTAGAAACGCTAACTTAAACTAGAGATTTTTGAGAAAATAAAATAATTGTCTATATCTCGAAAACTAAAAACTTTTTAGTAAGGTAATTTTTTTTATCTGCAAGATCTAAGGCTAACCTATCTTCCATGTCGCTCTGACGTGATATTTTTGGGACACCCAGTATGTATTTCATAGAAAATAAATTCATTAAAATTTTGAAAATATAGTAATGAAAAAACCAGCAAATAATTTACTAAAATTATTAACGAATATTAACTTTATTACTGTGTCTTTATTTTCCTCCCACTATTTACTTAAATTATACATCAGATTTGGAGTTTTTACCACTCTTTTAGATACGGTAAAAAAATCTATGAAATGTTAATAAAGTAAAACAGTTGTAAATTAAATAAATAATTAAAAGGTTATTACAGTGGACCCCCGGTAATCCGACAAACATTTTGCAGGGTAGTGTCGGACTATCGAATTTGTCGGATTATAGAGTACTGCCTAAGACCCCGGAATTTTTTATAAAAGAGTACCTTGTAATCAGACAAATTCCAGATCCAATGATAAGATTCTATATGTTATATATATGTACTATCTTTTCAAATTCAAACTAAGCAATCAGAATCAAAACAATACCCTATGCGTCGATTACAATAGTAGTCGTGCATACAAGTTATAACTTGTTCAATCATGCATTTGCGAAGATTTTCAAAAAATATGTAATAATAAATAATAGACCATGTCGGATTACAGGGGTGCCGGATTAGACAGGGGTCGGATTACCGGGGGTCCACTGTATACATACTGTATTTTTTCACTCTTTGTTGAAAGACCTAGATAACCACGGAATATCGTTCGTGACGTAGGAAAGCGAAAAGATGAAAAGTCATACAGACACTGGCGCAGCGATAAAATTTAATTAGCAAGCTTAATTGCATCATTTATCTAATAGTTTAATATTAAATTTCTAAAACCTACAATTAGCACAATAAATGATTTATTCTATTGTATTTTTTCTATTATATTGTATAGTATTGTATGTGCACGTTGTCAGGAGGAGGGCGTCGGCGCGTGCGGCGCGGGGCAGCGGCGCGTGTGCGTGCGCCTGTACATCGTGCAGCCCAAGGGCCTGCAGGAGGGCGAGCTGGTGTACTACCCGCCGCACTCCCAGCCCGACCCCGTGCTCGGTGCGTACTGCCACAGTTGCCAGCAGGAGCGCGGGTGCGTGCGCCTGTACATCGTGCAGCAAGGGCCTGCAGGAGGGCGAGCTGGTGTACCCGCCGCACTCCCAGCCCGACCCGTGCTCGGTGCGTACTGCCACAGTTGCCAGCAGGAGGCGCGGGTGCGTGCGCCTGTACATCGTGCAGCCCAGGGCCTGCAGGAGGGCGAGCTGGTGTACTACCGCCGCACTCCCAGCCCGACCCGTGCTCGGTGCGTGCCACAGTTGCCAGCAGGAGGCGCGGGTGCGTGCGCCACATCGTGCAGCCCAAGGCCTGCAGGAGGGCGAGCTGGTGTACTGCCGCACTCCCAGCCTGACCCCGTGCTCGGTGCGTACTGCCACAGTTGCCAGCAGGAGGGCGCGTGTGCGTGCGCCTGTACATCGTGCAGCCCAAGGGCCTGCAGGAGGGCGAGCTGGTGTACTACCCGCACTCCCAGCCCGACCCGTGCTCGGTGCGTACTGCCACAGTTGCCAGCAGGAGGGCGCGGTGCGTGCGCCTGCATCGTGCAGCCCAGGGCCTGCAGGAGGGCGAGCTGGTGTACTACCGCCGCACTCCAGCCCGACCCCGTGCTCGGTGCGTACTGCCACAGTTGCCAGCAGGAGGCGCGGGTGCGTGCGCTGTACATCGTGCAGCCCAGGGCCTGCAGGAGGGCGAGCTGGTGTACTACCCGCCGCACTCCCAGCCCGACCCGTGCTCGGTGCGTACTGCCACAGTTGCCAGCAGGAGGGCGCGGGTGCGTGCGCCTGTACATCGTGCAGCCAAGGGCCTGCAGGAGGGCGAGCTGGTGTACTACCGCCGCACTCCCAGCCCGACCCGTGCTCGGTGCGTACTGCCACAGTTGCCAGCAGGAGGGCGCGGGTGCGTGCGCCTGTACATCGTGCAGCCCAAGGGCCTGCAGGAGGGCGAGCTGGTGTACTACCCGCACTCCCAGCCCGACCCCGTGCTCGGTGCGTGCCACAGTTGCCAGCAGGAGGCGCGGGTGCGTGCGCCTGTACATCGTGCAGCCCAGGGCCTGCAGGAGGGCGAGCTGGTGTACTACCGCCTCCCAGCCCGACCCGTGCTCGGTGCGTACTGCCACAGTTGCCAGCAGGAGGCGCGGGTGCGTGCGCCTGTACATCGTGCAGCCAAGGGCCTGCAGGAGGGCGAGCTGGTACTACCGCCGCACCCCAGCCCGACCCGTGCTCGGTGCGTACTGCCACAGTTGCCAGCAGGAGGCGCGGGTGCGTGCGCCTGTACATCGTGCAGCCAAGGCCTGCAGGAGGGCGAGCTGGTGTACTACCCGCCACACTCCCAGCCCGACCCCGTGCTCGGTGCGTACTGCCACAGTTGCCAGCAGGAGGGCGCGGGTGCGCGCCTGTACATCGTGCAGCCCAAGGGCCTGCAGGAGGGCGAGCTGTACTACCCGCCGCACTCCCAGCCCGACCCCGTGCTCGGTGCGTACCGCCACAGTTGCCAGCAGGAGGGCGCGGTGTGCGCCTGTACATCGTGCAGCCCAAGGGCCTGCAGGAGGGCGAGCTGGTGTACTACCCGCCGCACTCCCAGCCCGACCCCGTGCTCGGTGCGTACTGCCACAGTTGCCAGCAGGAGGGCGCGGTGCGTGCCTGTACATCGTGCAGCCCAAGGCCTGCAGGAGGGCGAGCTGGTACTACCCGCCGCACTCCCAGCCCGACCCCGTGCTCGGTGCGTACTGCCACAGTTGCCAGCAGGAGGGCGCGGTGCGTGCGCCTGTACATCGTGCAGCCCAAGGGCCTGCAGGAGGGCGAGCTGGTGTACTACCCGCCGCACTCCCAGCCCGACCCCGTGCTCGGTGCGTACTGCCACAGTTGCCAGCAGGAGGGCGCGGGTGCGTGCGCCTGTACATCGTGCAGCCCAAGGGCCTGCAGGAGGGCGAGCTGGTGTACTACCCGCCGCACTCCCAGCCCGACCCCGTGCTCGGTGCGTACTGCCACAGTTGCCAGCAGGAGGGCGCGGGTGCGTGCGCCTGTACATCGTGCAGCCCAAGGGCCTGCAGGAGGGCGAGCTGGTGTACTACCCGCCGCACTCCCAGCCCGACCCCGTGCTCGGTGCGTACTGCCACAGTTGCCAGCAGGAGGGCGCGGGTGCGTGCGCCTGTACATCGTGCAGCCCAAGGCCTGCAGGAGGGCGAGCTGGTACTACCCGCCGCACTCCCAGCCCGACCCCGTGCTCGGTGCGTACTGCCACAGTTGCCAGCAGGAGGGCGCGGGTGCGTGTGCCTGTACATCGTGCAGCCCAAGGGCCTGCAGGAGGGCGAGCTGTGTACTACCCGCCGCACCCCAGCCCGACCCCGTGCTCGGTGCGTACTGCCACAGTTGCCAGCAGGAGGGCGCGGTGTGCGCCTGTACATCGTGCAGCCCAAGGCCTGCAGGAGGGCGAGCTGGTACTACCGCCGCACTCCCAGCCCGACCCCGTGCTCGGTGCGTACCGCCAGTTGCCAGCAGGAGGGCGCGGGTGCGTGCGTGCCTGTACATCGTGCAGCCCAAGGGCCTGCAGGAGGGCGAGCTGGTGTACTACCCGCCGCACTCCCAGCCCGACCCGTGCTCGGTGCGTACCGCCAGTTGCCAGCAGGAGGGCGCGGGTGCGTGCGCCTGTACATCGTGCAGCCCAAGGGCCTGCAGGAGGGCGAGCTGGTGTACTACCGCCGCACTCCCAGCCCGACCCTGTGCTCGGTGCGTACTGCCACAGTTGCCAGCAGGAGGGCGCGGTGCGTGCGCCTGTACATCGTGCAGCCCAAGGGCCTGCAGGAGGGCGAGCTGGTGTACTACCGCCGCACTCCCAGCCCGACCCTGTGCTCGGTGCGTACTGCCACAGTTGCCAGCAGGAGGGCGCGGGTGCGCGCCTGTACATCGTGCAGCCCAAGGGCCTGCAGGAGGGCGAGCTGTGTACTACCCGCCGCACTCCCAGCCCGACCCCGTGCTCGGTGCGTACCACAGTTGCCAGCAGGAGGGCGCGGGTGCGTGCGCCTGTACATCGTGCAGCCCAGGGCCTGCAGGAGGGCGAGCTGGTGCTACCCGCCGCACTCCCAGCCCGACCCGTGCTCGGTGCGTACTGCCACAGTTGCCAGCAGGAGGGCGCGGTGCGCCTGTACATCGTGCAGCCCAAGGGCCTGCAGGAGGGCGAGCTGGTGTACTACCCGCCGCACTCCCAGCCCGACCCCGTGCTCGGTGCGTACTGCCACAGTTGCCAGCAGGAGGGCGCGGGTGCGTGCGCCTGTACATCGTGCAGCCCAAGGGCCTGCAGGAGGGCGAGCTGGTGTACTACCCGCCGCACTCCCAGCCCGACCCCGTGCTCGGTGCGTACTGCCACAGTTGCCAGCAGGAGGGCGCGGGTGCGTGCGCCTGTACATCGATGCTGTGGCCCATACATATCTACATCTACCCTCGATTAATATCAAAATGCATGCCTCGTTTCCAGTAAAAAGGTTCTCCATGCTCGCCGTACGAAATACAGCAACATTGAACTGCTATTTTACTGTGAGAGCGTCGTCCTATCCCGGTCGAGCCAACCTATTCCTGCTACAACCATAATATAGCTGCGGCGTGGCTCTCCTACGTACAAAGCATACAAACTAACGATGGGCGATTATTACTAAAACTAATCGAATTAGTTGATTGTTCAGTTTAGTGGATAAAATTCGATAACAATCCATGTTAGTCGATTGTTATCGACGTTGTGCGGCGGGCGACAATGACTGACACGGTTACCGTGTCAACTTTAACTACTAATTTGTAGCACAGCGCACCCATTATGCGTACTACTAAATAAGTAGTTACAAAAGATCGTGCGGTGCGCTTGCGCAAAGTCTGTGCGTCACTACTTACGTTACGACTGCAGTTATTAGGTATGCGATTGGTGCCAATAGATTATTCAATTGTCTGTTTTGTATTGTAATCAAACCATCGATTGAGGGAATATCTATTCTAGACATGGCGTTAATGGTTAAATTTATTTATTTGTTAAAAGTTATTTGTTAAGTTTTTTTTAACAGATAAAATTAACAGTTAAAAATATTACTTACTTTTGTATTGAATTTTTATTTTTATATTTTTGATGTTAATTTTATTGCTTAAATTTTACGTTTGAAATTCAATAAACATTTCTTCATACTTTAATAGGTACAGGGCTCTGTAGTATTAAAAAGTCTTATTAAGCTAATCGTATTTAAAAGTTTATTAATTCAATATTTACATTATATTATGATTTTTAGGCATCGCGTCAAGCCGGTCATTCATAACCCGCGCGTGACCTTTCCCTAAAAAGTTAATAACCAACTAAAGTAAACAAATTAAAATATGTATTATGTAATACTTAAAAACAATCGACGCATTCAACACTCCCACATGCACAAGCACATGTCGTTGCATCGAGCATCGACGCACAGCGCACACTCGCATGCATTACATAGCGGCAGATTGCAATATGCGATGTGCGTACAATTAGTAGTTTGTCGATTGTTATTCGAATAATCATGGTGAGGAACTACTAAATCGACAATCGAATGCGCAATAGCACAATTTTCGATTCAGTCGATTGTTTTTTGCAACAATCGCCCATCGCTAATACAAACACGCGCACTGCTTGCAAAAACAATTATAATTCAAGAATTTTTAATACATTTTCAGTTCTGAGCTATATTTAAAATCAATTCTACAATCAATCAAAGTTCACTTCCTACTCAATCTCGCACTGTTATTCTGTTTCATCCCCAGTCTTATGACACTTGCATTTAATGTTGTTGTTACCGTATAATAGTGGTAGAAGAGAATCCACTACCACATGTAAACACATAGATGTCGTAAGAGTTGACAGGGGGAAGTGAAACGTGAGATGGACAGCAGAATCGTCCTTATAACATCACAAAATAATAAAAAACTGCGATAGCCAACCCGCCCGCCAAGAGTGGGACCTATGGCAAATAATAATAATGTCCTCCAGACCGAATTTCGGTCACGATGGCCATTCTCAACGAAGACTAACCATCTGCGCAAGGCAGGTTTAATACTGGTCTTTTTCTAGACCTGCATAGCTGCTTGCACATATAAAAAAGCTGGTTTATTTTGCACGAGTGTGTGCGCAAACACAAGTGCACTCTCTATTCCCTCATTCTCATAGTCCGATCAGACGGAAACACGACATGACCAGAGAGATATCAGGCGCAGAACCAACGGCTTTACGCGCTTTCCGAGATACGGGGGTGAACGCTGCCAACTTCCTGACTCCAGGCTGACACTGAGAATTTCTTGACAGAAAAATCCGATAACTGATTTTGGTCTCACCCAGGATTTGAATCCGGGGACAGCAGTTGCGCTTACCACCACTAGAGGAACGAGGCAGGCAAATATAATGTATGAAGCAAAAAGGGGGAGAGCTATGTTCAGGAGTAGACTTTGATAAGCTGTAATGATGACGATGACGACAATAATGATGATGCTGTTGTCCTGCTATCTGCCACAATTAAAGGAAATTTAAAATATTTCGCAGGTTTGGACGAATTGACACTTGAGGATACTGAAGAAGAGGTTTCGACTGCAGCAATGCCCTCCAGCATTTTACAACAGCAAAGTCAACAGCTAAAGAACCTGCTCATGAGGAGTCAGGTTAGTTATTAAAATAATTTGCTGTGGTGTACATTATGTGTGTTCTTGAAACATATTATTTAAGTATAATTACCTTATTAGATTATAACAACTTTTGAAAGTAGTGATATGTGGACTTGATTCATATTTTACTCCTGTTAAATAAAGTTCCGAAAACTTAGCTGGGTTTATTCATTTTTTTTTTATTTACACCAAGATTCATCAAACTAATTGTTTTCACAATAATTACACAAATACAATTGAAAGTATATGTACAACAGGCGGTCTTATCACTGAAGGTGGTCTCTTCCAGACGACCTTTGCTTTGCGACCTGTTTGCTATATCAATTTTATTAAACGCTTACATCTCTATGCTTCATTACAGACTCAGCCGGGCAGCTTGATCAGTCAACGTACCGAGTCTCCGCCTGCCATACCCCCGCAGTTGAATCTCATGACGCCCGATGCTTTCAGGTATAATGTTACATTCATTTATTCGAAACTTACCTACATTATAGTTTAAATCTATTGTAAAAATACAGATTATATCGTCCCTCTGCAATTAAAACGTGAATCTTCAAACCAAAAAAAACCTTTTGAATAATAAAAGGCTGGCGTGAAAGAAAGAGAAAGTATGTTATGCTGTAGTGCTGTTTCAGTTAACATCCAGCGAGCAAGATATATTATAATACCTTCTTCTACATCATCAATCTGTAATCAGTTAGCAGACCGCAGTGTCATATATCTTGCACCTTTCACTTGGCTTCTCGTCACTGGTCTGCTTCTGACATATTCGAGAATAATCTAGTAATCCTACCCCACCCCTTGGTTTCGGGGGTTGAGACAGTACAGTCTATAACAAGTCTATGACAGTGTATAACTGCATAATGTCTTCTCATCAATAATATAATTTTGTGGCTCACTCCACAAATCGAACTTCATTCACTCGTGTATACTTGTAAAATATCAAAAAAACTTGATGTGATCATGGATTCCTCGCGCCGCATTACGTTGAAGATTAATTATACGGACTTCTAAATGTTTTAACGAAAATTTCAGCTCCCCTGGCAAACGCGAAGAACAGGATCCCCCATTGTCGGCAACACCTGATGTTGAACCCGAACATCAACTACCGGTAAGTTTTCTTTAATTATATTTTTAATACAAAAACAGAGACTTACGAGCACACCGTCCACTTAAATCGACTCAACAAAATCGACATCTATCCTCGATAAAGAATCTAAATGCTGATGCCTTATCACTCTTGAGGACTAAGATAGGTAAATAATGAATGGTTTTCTACGCTCACCATACGAAAAACAGCATTAAACTACTATTTTACTATGGTATTCTATGAGGGTGGTCCTTCACTAGTCAAGTCGATCCATTCTTATAACCATCATAATATAGCTGCAGCATGGCTCTACCACATATAAAATTGTGTAATTATAAAATCATTAAATTGCACTTCCATAGAAAAAGATATTTTGCCTATAAATAAACACGCACGCACGCATTTGTGCACGCACACTTGCACGCTTCCTTGATAATACTTAGCAATCCGGTATCATTTTTTCTTTTAAGTTATATATTTTACAGGGCAAGAGGAAGCAGGCGAAGTGGCAGGAGAGGTGAAACCACCGTCGGGGGGTTCGAGTCCCAGCCGTGAGGTGCAACAGATTATGTCGCATAACGACCAACCTTATTACAAAGACGATATGGTATGTCTATTGAATAATAGTAGTAGAATAGTAGTCTTCATTAATGATCTTATTTGTCTGACTCTAAAAATAATTTTATAAATTTAAATAATGTAAATTGTTTTTATCCATCACAATTTTATCTCATAGTTATTAATTACAGCTGGTTTTTATTCTCAGAAATGAGAGAAGTCTGTCCTTAGCAATACGACGTATATAGCTTGTAACTACTTTTTTTCCTTTGCTATAGGTATACAAGGGTATTAAATACAATGAAGTGTCAAATTTATTGACAAGTTGCCGTTGTGTTCAAAACAGCGATTGTGTAACCCTGGTGGTAATCTTGGTTGACTTCGTTTTGACTTTTGACGTTTGAATTGTGTATCAGTATTGATTATAAGCCAATGACATTTTTTTTATAATTGCAGCCCATTAAAAGTCCACTGCTAAACATCGAATAGAATCATTTTTTATCCAATATTGATTACAAATTATCATTGAGTCATTTTTTACTTTTACCACTGTTTCGGAAAAAACCTCTAACCTGGGAAGAACCAGCAAGAAACCCAGCAGGCCTTTTTTTTCAAAATCAATTATACAAAAACAAAGGTTGTACAAACTACTTGCAAAACTTATGTCAGAAACAGCTTGGAAGCGACCACCTCATTTCGAGGGTTTATTATCAATTTTTGTTATAAGAATATTTTTATATCGTTTTTGTTTAATTAAATATTGAAACTTGGTAATAGAGAGACCTTGTATATTTTCTGGGACTTTGTTGTAATTGCGTATACATTGCCTCATAAATGAGTTACCGACTCTGTGGTGTTGAGAAACTGGTCGCACACAACAAATCACTAGCTTGTGTTTGCTTCTGATGTTTAGAGGTGTATATAATTCATTTATTAAAACTATTGTTGTTTTGGTGTATGTTTACCCAAGATCCTGAACCTGATTCTGGATGCGGCAGGAGCTCTTGGGTGATGAATACATTGATTTAAATTAAATCAATAATGAAAATCCTGCTTTTAATTGTATTTGCATATAATTTAAACTTCAAGATGACATAAAATTCTATATTAAAAGATAAATACAAAGCACTAATGTGTAACGTTATATTATAATATTGTGTCTTGAACCGTTATGACCAATTGTGTTCGTCTGTATAAATTCAAATTTTTGATAGCCTCGAGCTGTTCGTCACTGTTTCGTTTCATTTTACGGTAGAGCTCAACAGTGAACATAGTACATAATTATTCCGTGCGTATCGTTTATAGGAAGAGGGTGAGTCGAGTGAGACGCCGGTGAATGGGGAGCAGGCGGCGGTGCCGAACGGCGGCGACTCTCTGTTCGCGGCCGAGCTGTACGTCGCTCCGGAGAAACACTCGCCGCCGCCCAAACTTACGCACACCAGTGAGTTAGCCACGGTTTCCTCAATAAACTACTTACACAAAGAGCTAGCATTACAGTGGTTAGGTCCTTCTCCACTATACATACGACGTTTTCTAAATAAACTACTTACACTATCTCTCTATCTACTTTTAGCCATGATGCAGCTATATTATGGTTGTATCACGAATGGATCGGCTCGACCGAAGAAGGAACACGCAGAGAACATCAAACTGAGACGCATAAAAGAAATAAAGTTCACAGTTCTCAATAAACATACACTATTCTCTAAATTCGTCGAAAAGGTTTGTTATCTTTGACCCCACTTATACTACGTAATGCGGTAAGAAGTGTAAACGATAAAGAAATGTATGTAAAATGATACAAATTAACACTTTCACGGACAGTACGCCCATTTTCGTGACGTTATGAATTTACATAACGCCTATTTACGTTAAAATATTTTTTTCCGTATTAGCCACTACGTAAATAAGCTCGGTATTCCTTTATGGTTAATATGAAGACCTACGTCTACTGTCATAACCCAAACAGTTTCGGGATTGTACTGTCATAACATAAACTTTAACGATCATAAATGTGTGCTATCTACACACACATGCAAATTTTGCCATAGTACACATGTTATGGCACCACGAATATAGCCGTTGCGTTCGCGTCGCGAGTCGAACGAACTATTCGCATAGTGTCACCGGGAGGAGAGGGCAGGCTCAAATCGTTAGTCGTCGATCGTTGAATATCTACGTGTTTTTACTGGTCAGTAATTCTGTGTTATAATATATTATTGCTTGTATAAAGATAAAGAGCGGGACAGTATTTCATGCCGGCACACCGCTTGCAACTTTACAAGGCGCAGGTTCGGCCTCACATGGAATACTGTTCCCATCTCTGGGTTGGGGCTCCCCAGTGCCAGCTCCTTCCACTTGACGGCTCGAATCGTCGACCACCGAGTTCTTTCCGATCGGCTGGACTCACTGGCGCTGCGTTGAGATGTTGCATCTCTTTGCGTATTTTATCGCATCTACCACGGGGAGTGCTCTGAGGAATTGTTCGGACTAATTCCAACCGCTCAATTTCACCATCGCACATCGCGCCAGAACTCGAGATACCATCCATACCATCTGGATGATAGGCGGTCCACCACTGTGCGATTTAGAAGAAGTTTTCTTCCTCGCACAACTTCCTTGTAGAATCGATTACCACCAGCGATTTTTCCGGACCGATACGACTTAGGGACCTTCAAGAAAAGAGCCTACCTTCTTAAAAGGCCGGCAACGCATCTGCAATTCCTCTGGTTCCTGGTGTTGCAGTTGTTCATGGGCGGCGGTAGTCACTACCATCAGGTGAGCCGCATGCTGGTTTGCCCCTCTCCTATAAAAAAAAAGATAACCGAATAGTGACCAATCTTTCAAAAATGATATACATAAACTTGTTTCAAGAAATCGTTGGTATAAAAATACGATACATTTAAAGATGAAATGGAATAAACGGCCTTTCAATTTGCTGTGGGTAAGTATCAATTTTTTTCTTTTGTTGTGCGTCTAATTCTCTTTCAATTTTCTGCAGACGGCCTCAAAGAGAAAAAAAATTAAAGGAAGCAAGCCAACATCTTTGTTTCGAGATGATAAATCTAACCACGATCCGTATTCTGACGATGACAGCTAATATGGGTCAGACCACAATTACGAGCCCGCTGATGAAGATAAAGATAGCAGCAGTGACAGCAGTGAAATTTTCGACGTTCCTAGAAATCGCTTTGAACAGAATCGACAAAAAATTGGGTCTGAAAGCGAGGAGAACGAACAAATCGGTAATGGCGAGGAGTCGGATCAAGGTTCTGCTGACGAACAAAGCGATAACGGCGAGCAGTTAGACTAAAATTCTGTTAATGAAAGAAACTGTGATGAGGAGCCCGAACGTGATTCTGACATAAGCGATTGTAGTATTTTCAATCGCCATCAAGTTGAAGTAGCAGAGAATAAGACAGAAATCAGCGTACAAAGGTGTGAAAGTCAAGATGAAAATACTGTTAGAAATCATGAGGTGAACGATATTCACTTACAACAAAATCATGAGCTACCAGAAGATATAAATCAACAAGACGAAGAAGATCTAAGAATGAGTCAAGAAATTAGTGAGGTTTCAATTTCCATAAATTCAGGAGTCTTCTCAGGATAAAAAAGAAGAAGAAGCAAGAGTTACAAACCGATTTAAAAAAAGAAAACTAAACTCATATAAGTGAACAGTCCGTCCATATCAATCAATCCATGTCCGGTGTTGATCGCTCGGATCAGATGATAAGTTATCATTCATCACTGACAAAATCTATAAGGTGGTATAAAAATGTCCCATTCCACATTATGGATACCAAAGTTTGGAATTCCTTTTATATTTATAAAATATTTGTGAAAAGGACAAGAAATATGAGTATGTGACATACAGAGAAGAATTAATCAGGAAATTGATCGGCCTGAAAGAAGAAAAAGGAAAAGATCTAATTTGAAATACCAACAAGAATGACAGCAGGCGGCATGTGCTTCAAACTGAACCTCATGAAAATAGCTTTGCTCTGGTAGCTTCAGACTTAGAAAAATAATAATTATCAGTTAATCGAGAGAAAAGACTTATCTGATCATTATTTTATTTTGTTAATTAATAACCAAGTTAAAGTTAAGAAAACCTTTTGTTTAAAGATAATACTGGTGCTTTTTAAGTTTGCTATAAATATATAATCATTCATAGGTTTGTTTTATTCAATCAAACACTTCTTTTTTGTTTCACAAAGTTTTAATTATTAACATCATGACGCCTATGGTAGGGACGTAAACTGACTTACTGTCATATTCACACTTATTTATAATATAATAGTACGCCTAATCGCGGTGAGTACAGAGACTTACTGTCATATGAACACGATGATTTCAATCACGATGCGGCAGCACGACAATTTCGTGGTACGTACCGAGGCCTACTGTCATATGAACCCCATAATTTTAATTACGACGTGACAGCACGACTATTTCGTGCCACGTATAGAAGCGTACTGTCTCACCACAATTGTACAAATGTATTGCTATGTGACAGGAAGTATGTAGACGTGGTGTTAATTTGTATGGGATTTTTTAGTGTCATATTTCAATCTTGATTCAGTGTTCAGTGTCCGTGAAAGTGTTAATTTCCTTAGACACTATTATTATACTGTTTTACTTACTTTTGCAAAGTGCACCTCCTGTTATATTTCAGTTTGGAGGGTATATAGCAAGAGTGAATACATGCTGTCAGACAAACCATCTTATGTTTGAATGTTTTGGGCCTTTCCCTAAATCGCTTTTTATGACATCCACTGGATACGATCGTCTAATGGTTTCTCTTGCGCTGCCACCACATGGTAGAAACTGTTGCTACATTTCGTAAGATTTCCATAGACATAGAATGATTTTTGAATAATGCCATAGAATGTTTTTTTTACGCCACCACGAAATAGTAAATTGCCAACTAAACAATTAACTCGTTTGCAATTTTAGAATGTATGTGAATATAGTGCTACTTTTTCAGACAGCGACACGTCGTGGCCGCAGATTTCGCTCGCTCAGATTACAGAAGCGAACCAACGCAAGGCGTCTAGTGACAAATCCAGCAGCCAGAGTGTTAGCGCGCCGCTGAGTACGCCGCTAAGTGTGCCACACGCTCCGTCGCTGAGCGCTCCACTCAACGCCCCACTCAGTGCCCCTCTCAGTGTCCCACTCAGTGCCCCACTCAGTGCCCCACCTAGTGCTCCGCACAATGCACCGCTCAGTGCACCTGAGCGTAACGCCGCCGATGAAGCTTCTCGCTTGCGACTTGAGACGCTCGAACAGAAAATTGATAAACTCACTGGTAAGTGTTTTGTTACTTTTTCTTCTCTGTTGGCCTTTTGAATCCTCTATATATAAACCCTAGGAAGTGGCCCTTTATAAAACCCTCGTATTTAGTTTCAACATGTCCAGAAATCAATTTTGGCACACAACAGTGTATACTAGTCATTAGTGTATTTGTTGGATAGTCTATGATGGATTTATAATAAGACACTAGGCACTGGCCTAAAGTATCATCGTAAAGTTATTAAACTTCTAATAAAAATTATGTTTTATTATGATAAAAAAAATAGAAATGAATCTCTCGCTATTACAAATGCACTAAATGTATTTAAATTTCATTTATTGTAAAACATTATTAAAAATGAAAAAAAAAAAATGTCAATACGATATTTTTCTATGAAACTAGCGATCTGTAAATTTGTATAAGATATTGATATTCGCAATGTTTGTTTTTATATTTCATATTCCATGGGAAATGGTCAATGTGAAACTAATATAAAATGAAAAACTAGGTCCCCATTTGCTATAAAAACCTAGAGCACAAAAAAAATTAATCCGGTCCTGCAAAAGGCTCAGTGCTGAATACAGGATAGTTTCATTTCTGACAGGGTTCTAAAGTAGGGAAGTGTTCGCCATGCTGCTCTTATACGAATAGGTGGACTTGGCATATCTTTGAGATATTTTTAATCATTGGGACATTATTTTTCTCACGGAGCTTTCATTTACCGCCGAGCACTTAGTAAAATTAGCACTTAAAATTCAAAGTAAGAATATTAGCGGTGGCTGCGGGGAAAGTAATTTTTTTACAAATGTGTATTCCTTGAGTTAGTGTGATTTTTAATATTTTTTTCATAATAGAACCGTAAAACCACGGTAGTTCATGGGTTGTAGAGTGCGTCTAAACTAAGCTATTGTATAATTCAAACAAACATTTACTTATTACATTTCTATATACATCGTGTCCCGAAACTCAACGTCAAGCGGGCAAGGGAGGGGGGTTCATACCAGCCTGGGGAAAAAATCCACAACAGTTAGTTCAGTTATAACTGACAAATTTATGAAAATGAGGAAAATCGACACCTTAAGTCATATCTTAGGTATTGTTGTGGTCACAATACCTAAGATATGAATTTCTCAATTTTACAGTGATTTTTTCAATTACGTTTTCTGAAATAAACATGCCATTAACCGCAGTCACAAATCAAGCCAAAAAAGTTGCTAGGTGAGTTAAAATTAACGTAGTTTCTTTTAGTCGTAATTGAAAAAATCACTTAACATTGACTCTTCATTAAAAAAAAAACATACTGTACTAACCTAGGCAAGTTACTTCAAAAGATGACCCATTTATCCTAGATTTAAAATTAGTATTAACACGTATCACTTTTCATCCCTAGAAAATATAATTCATTAGATTTTCTGAAATAAGACCTAAAATCAAAACAGTTCCACACCTACACCAGAATAAATTTTCATCAATTAAATATTGAATTCAACAGTGCAAATGAGACAAATGTTTTTGAATGAAAGATAATGACGATTTCATGTGAGTTAGAGCGAGACAGGTAGAGATGCTATTTGATGTGATTGGCTGAAACAGATGGTGACGCTTTGGCGGTTGTTTGTCTCTTAATGGTCAGTACGCTACACTCCTTTGTTTAACGCCCATCTTTTATATTTGTGTTGCTCCCGTTTACGTACTAACGATTTTGGCTTTGTGAAATTGGACTTGATTCTTGTTTGTTTACTGACCTGGCTTTCTGGACTTGTGATTGTGAACCTGAATATTGTGTTTTGCAAACTCTGCAGCCGTTAAAAACCAGTGATTTGTGTTTTCCACGCTACTTCGGGTAATCAGAATCATGCCTTATCTCTCGTCAGCTAAAGAATATGCGAACATGCACCTCATCTACGGAGAATGATGTAACGCTAGTGCCGAAGTCAGGCTATATCGAGAAAGGTACCCGAACGCCGAACGTCGTCCGATTCACCGCGTTTTCGTCCATGTACATCAGGCGCATTCGGAGGGACGATTAACTGGTGTTCGAAACCTTGGTGGAAGACCCCGAGGGGACTACGATGACGTAGTTTTGAATGAAATTCAAGATTACCCCAGTACTTCAGTACGTGCGATTCTAGAAAGTACGGGAGTATCTAAAACTGACGTGCATCGAATTTTGAAACGTCATACATACCATCCCTATCATGTGCACTGACTTAGAAGGCATATGGACTGGACATACCTACATAATTAGCGTGACTACCTACAAAAATCTAGCGCATAAAATGGCCGCCTTTTATAGGGTTGTAACTCAGCAATATGCGCAGTTGATATCGATATTTTAACTAATATGAATTTGTTCTCATTTCATATAATGGAATTTGTTGCTTAATTTACTTTATTGCGTAGGTATTTATATAGCTACAGGGCTGAATTTTCAATCGTCAAATAACTTATCTGAGGAATAAATGTGACTGACTATGGCTTTTGTGTAGATAGAAATTAAATCCGTAGCCTAATCGCGTAACACATCTAAAATGGCAAACCATACCAATTTGACAGTTTAACAATATCCATTGCGTTGGTTTTGTTGTCGAGCAAACGAATTTTTCAATCACATGAAGCAATGGATATTGTTGTTGAGTTGTCAAATTAGATTTGGATGCTATCCCTTAAGTTCAGCTTGCTGCTTCCACAGGCTTCACCACATGTACACTTACGCAGTGCATACTCTGCTACAGATTTTTGTGTTAGTACAGTCAAACAAAAGTTAAGTATGCAGGCAGCTAACACCTTGTTTTAAATAATGTTCTGAGTGTGCTAAGTACTTACTCAAGTTTTTACATCATTGATATAAGTGTGAACAAAGTTAAAAAGTTATAACGCACACAATAAAATGTTTTTTTTTTTTATAGGATAGGGTGACAAGCGAGCACACGGTCCACCTGATGGTAAGTGGTTGCTGTGACCCATAGACATCTACATCTATCCTCAATAAAGAATCAAAATGCAGATGCGTTATCACCCGTGAGGACTCAGATGGAATGCCTCTTTTCCAGTAAAAGGTCTCCGGTTCTCTACACTCACCATACGAAACACAGCAGCATTAAGCTGCTATTTTATGGTATTCTGTGACGTGGTCCTTCCTTCGAGCCGGCCATTCGTGCTACAACTATACTACTAATATAGCTGCAGCATGGCTCTACCACGTATAAATAATAAATAAGTATTGATTTTATATTTACAGAGAATTATTAATATTGACAGAGTAGTGGGAAGATGAATATTTTTTGCTTGTATACCAAATACTTTTGTTTACTGTACAATATTACTGGGATGGAGATTTCGATCCCATATTATAGTATTTTTAATATAAAATCAATACTTATTTATTATTAATTGGTATATGGAACATTCTGCACATAATTAATCATAAATTGTAAGTTATACAAGCAAGTTGGGTCCTACTGGATATCATATTTTATTTATTCATTCAGATTTTATATATATATATATATATATATATATATATATATATATATATATATATATATATATATATATATATATATATATTATATAACAAATGAAAAATAAATAATAATAAAATATAATAATTATATTTTTAATTCCTATATAATATTTTAAATGAAAAATATTGTTATTTTTCGCAGGTACATTAATTTTGTTCATTTAAAATTCGAAGATCTGGCATGATCATGAAACGGTGGATGAAATATGATATCCAGGATTTATAAACTATTATTATTATTATTTATTAATTTCTGAACAGAATTAATTTATTAAAATAATTTCTATACAACACTTTGTCACTGCTTTTTCTTGCATATTGTCTGAACCTTATATCAAGGTACGCTTTAATAATTGCTTTAACAAGCAACAGCTTATGAGTACTATTGTGCTCCATGTTGAGAGGCAAAGGTAATAATTTTTCGGTATCATAATGCTCGGTCAAAAATTTAAAAATATACAAATAATAATTTTCTGGTTGATTTTTAAGGTGAGGTTTAACTAAATTTTTCAGTTTTTTTAGTTATGTCCACGACTCCAACAGATGCGTACTGAAGGCTACATTTAGACTTCTGGAAGATCAAACTTCCTGTTTTTTCTCCCCCAACTAGGAGCGACAAACATATGTCACATTTAATATCACGTGACAATTTTTTTTGCCACAAATCCTGCAATAAAATTAAAACAAATTAAAAATTAAAATGACCTGGAGAATAATAAATAGTGAAACGGGCAAGGTCAAACCGCGCAACTGGATTTTCAATTGAATATTAACAACAGTTTAACTCGATCTGATGAAGAAGTTGCTATGGCTTTTGAGAAACATTTTATGATGATGTTTTTGACAACAAAATCATTAAATTTTCTCCTACTGTCGCCGAATCATTGCTTAAACAAAATGTGGCTTGTTCAAATACTTTTAAATTCCATAGAGTATTGCCAAAGATATCGTTAAATATTTTAAAACAATTGATGTTAAGAAAACGGCTGACTTATGGGATTTCCGTTAAAGTTATTTTATCTATAATAAAAGTAGCCTAACTTACTCCCTATAACATCAGCTATCTGCCAGTTAAAATCCCGTCAAAATCGGTCCAGCCGTTTCGGAGATTAGCTAGAACAAACAGACAGACAGACAGACAGACAGACAATTTTTTTTAAATATTGTGTTTTTGTTATAAGTACCTTATACACTTTCATATGCATTTATTAAAAAGCTGTTATTTTGACATTACAAACAGACACTTCAATTTTATTTATCTTATATTATCTATACAAATAATTAATAATTATTAAATAATTTGTTCCGGCTAATCTCCGTAACGGCTGGACCGATTTCAACGAAACTTTCACTGACAGATAGCTGATGTTATAAGGAGTAACTTAGGCTACTTATATTTTAGAAAAAGGATTAGGGTTCCGCGCAACATAATTAAAACCCTAAATTACACGCGGGTGAAGTCGCGGGGACAGCTAGTTATATTATATATAGGAAAGATAGGAAGAAGAGATCAAAAATTAATGGTTGATACCACTGAGTACAGTAATACTACGTTGTTGCTGAATGATTCTTAAAACTACTAATAGATGGTATCGATCCATTGCTAATAAATAATCCACGCGACCCCCGCACCTGTTACCGCTCGCTCCGCCCCTCTCCCGACAACCGTAATCTTTTAATTCAAAAAACTTTGAAATTTCCCATGGGACAGCCTGTAAAGCCGTTCCAACCCACAAGTCAATTCCTTTTTTCTTAAATAGCACTCAAAATAAAATTTGTCCTGACAAACTACACCTACTCCTACACTACGTTTAGAGATTAGCTGCCCTATAAACAATTAAAGTACATCAAAAGAGCTTTTCAGTGATATATAGCTCATCGCTATTGGTGGTGGGACCAAGCCCCATACATCGTTGCTGGTTCTCCTTTCATCAAAAAAAAAATTAAAGAATTATTAATATTAGGTTAGCCTAAACACGTTTATTGCTCAACAACTTACAAATTCCTATGAACATTTCAATGTTTGTCACATCAATGCGTAGAGCTTACCACAGCACTTCTCTGAACTTTTGCATATTTCAACAGATACGATCCACGCTATTTGAATCTCTGAAACCTGGCTAAAACCTTCTCTGCTCTCGACTTCTTTTAGTATACCCAGGTTTGTGCTATTACGAAATTATAGATTAGGAAACCGAGGTGGTGGAGTGGCGATCTACCTTCGCTGTGGTATCCCTTATAAAGTTATTGCATCTTCTCCTTCTATAGCGTCTGGATCTCTTGAGTATCTCTTTGTAGAAGTTCTCCTAAATGGAAACAAAATTATTCTTGGAGTTATGTATTCTCCGCCTTTAGTTAACTACTTTCATGACCTTGAGTCCGCTCTCATGAAAATTGCATCTGAGTACGCACATATAATTATGGGCGACTTCAATACTGACCTTTTGCAGAACTCCTCTAGATCGCGAGAACTACGAATGATCATGAATTCAGTAAATTTCTCTATTCTCCCGCTTGGACCCACGCATTCTAATATTAACACTGCTAATTCATGGTTAGATTTGATAATCGTTTCGTCTACTGAACATGTTGTAAATCATGGGCAGTTTCCGGCTTCTGTCAAAGCCAAAGTTATCGCACCTGTTTTGCGCCTGCGTAGCTTTGCGACTCTGGATGTGGAGTTGTTGAAACGGAAGGCCGCCTCAATTGATTGGTCAGATATTTTTTATACGTCTGATGTAAATCACATGGTAGAGACACTAGTAATATCCTTCAGTTATACGATGCAGTGGCCGCGATACGCAATATTAAAGTCAAGCGCCCCCCAGCACCGTGGATGGACAGTGGTATCCGTAAAGCAATGGCAAAACGTGATCCGCCTTTTGTAAGATTTAAAAACAATCGCTGTGATGCCAACTGAAATATATATAAAGCTACCAGAAACAGATGCAATCAGATGGTTCGAGCTGCAAAACGCCGACATATCCATAAGAACATTTTAAGCACTTCGCCAGCCGGCACTTGGAAGTTTCTCAATTTCCTTGGGTTAGGTAAACAAAAGAATTGCTCTGATATGGGGCAATATCTCTCAACGATCTTAATAAGCACTTCTCCTCGGTACCTATAGTCGATAACTCCACTAAACATAGAACTATTTCACTTATCTCATCTCTTCCCGAAATCGATACGAACTTCTTTGTTCTTTCTCCAATAACTGATGAAGATGTTCGTAAAATTATTTTCTCCATTACATTTAAAGGAGCTGGCTATGATGATGTGAGTAGAAATATGATTATTCCCATACTTGATAACATTCTCCCAATCATTAACCACATCATAAATTTTTCGTTTTCTACTGGGGTTTCTCCATCTTTTTGGCGTAAAGCATTTGTCCTTCCTCTTCCCAAGTTAGATAATCACAGTTCTGTTAACCATTTTCGACCAATTTCTATACTTCCCTTTCTTTCAAAGATTTTAGAATCAGCTGCACAGAAACAGCTATCCAGCTACATATATAAAAATAAACTTCTTAGTCAGTATTTGGGTTCTTCTTACGATCGTAACCTGCGATCCTTCAAGGGAACTACCTTATGTGTTTTTCCTCGCCGTACTAAATTTATGTCTCAGTCTTTCGCCGCTGAGGCCATAAGGCTATGGAATAAATTACTTCCTCATATCAGGAAACCGACTTCTGTTGCAGCCTTTAAAATAATGGTGACTGATCACTACCTTTCTTCTTTCAGCAACTTTCTTTCTTATTTAAATGTTTCTGCTTAAGTGTATTATAAATTATTTAAGTTGTTTTTGTATAATATGTTTTTATGTAAGTATGCTTAAAATGTATGTATTATTTATTATTTAAAAATTATGTATGTTATGTATCAGGTATAGAGTATATTATTTAGGTTATTTGTAGTTATACATATTTATTTTTGTATTTACACGTATGGTATGTATATTTTTATATTTACATTCACGTATAGATATTCTCATGTTTTTATGGCACCTGCTTAAGTTTCTCTGCTTAGCTCGTGGTTGACTGGTAGAGAATGCCTAAAGGCATTAAGTCCGCCAATTGTACATTTTAAGTGCAATAAAGATTTTAAATAAATAAATAATATGTGTATGAATTGGATAAAATTATTATATCCAATTCATTATAGCTTACCGATTTATAATTAATTATTCGTGTTTATGCCATCTAGCGCATATCTTATGTACCACTTTGAGAGTCAATCAATTTTTGTTCGATAAAATGACTTTATCTATAGAATGAAGTAGATGGCGCTATTACAAAGCAATTTTAATAACACTAAAATTAAGTTTATTACAGTGGTAGAGTCACGCGGCAGCTTTTGCTGTCGCAAGGATGGGCAGGCTCGAACCGGGGTCGTACCACGACCTCACAGAATACCAGCGTGAAGTAGAGGTTTACCTGCGTTTCGCTTGGATATATAGAGATCGTAATCCTTGGCGATTTTAACGCCCACCTCGCTGAATGGCTCGGTTCACGTTCAACGGCGGGGAACAATGCGGGGAGATCTGTTTATGACTTTGCCTTGGCATATGGTCTTACACAGCTGGTAACTTCGCCTACGCTGATTCCAGATGTGGAGGATCATGCACCTTCCCTGTTGGGCCTTCTGCTGACCTTTCATCCGGATGGATATCAGGTTTCCGTCGACGCTCCTTCAGGCTCGTCGGACCATTGTCTTGTCCGGAGTGTGGTGCCACTCACACCAACGTCGCGGTTGCATTCTGCAGGCTGCCGCCGTGTTTGGCACTATAGGTCGGCCGATTGGGATGCGGTCTTTTTTTGCATCCTACTCTTGGGGGCAGGTTCGCTTCTCGCCGGAAGATCCCAGCGTTGTTGCTGATTCTGTTGCTGATGTGGTACTTCAGGGTATGGAACTTTTTATTCCATCATCTGTGGTGCCCATCGGAGGCAGATCCCAGCCATGGTTTTGTCGCTCCTGTAAAATAGCATCACGCTATAAGCAGGAGTGCTACCGGGCCTGGGCTGACGCATCAACGTCTCGGGATGTAAACACCAGCGCTCTTAAAAATAAGTATAATTCCGCCTTCAGGTCCTTCAAAAGAGTCATTGCCAAGGCAAGGTCTGAGCACATCGGCAGAATTGGCGAGAAGCTAGTTCATCTTCCTTCGGGGACCCGTGCATTCTGGTCTCTCGCCAAGGCTGTCCAAGGGAACTTCGGTCAGCCATTTCTTCCATCTCTACACAGAGAGGACGACTCACTGGCCCATACCGCAAAAGAGAAAGCCGATCTGTTAGGCTCTCTCTTTGCGACTCTCGATGACGGGGGGAACCCACCGCCGACCATCTCGCGGTGTGAGTACTCCATGCAGGATGTGCGGTTTACACAGCGCTCGGTTCGCAAAGCACTCCTCTCCCTGGACGTCAGCAAGTCGAGTGGGCCTGATGGAGTCCCTCCCATTGTGCTGAAGACGTGCGCTCCGGAGTTGGCACCGGTTTTAACGCGCCTTTTCCGGTACTCCTACTCCCAAAGCGTAGTCCCGAATTCATGGAAGACAGCTTTGGTCCACCCGATCCCTAAAAAAGGCGACCGCTCAGACCCGTCCAACTACAGGCCTATCGCCATCACCTCTTTGTTCTCCAAAATAATGGAGTCCATTATAAACTGCCAGCTCATGAGGTACCTTGAGGATCACCAGCTGATTAGTGACCGCCAATACGGTTTTCGTCGGGGTCGATCAGCTGGTGATCTTCTGGTCTACCTGACTCATAGATAGGCGGAGGCAGTAGAGTCCAAGGGGAGGCATTGGCCGTTAGTTTGGACATAGCGAAGGCCTACGATCGGGTCTGGCACTAAGCGCTTCTTTCGAAGCTCCCTTCCTATGGGCTTCCCAAGAAATTGTGCAATTGGATGACCAGTTTCCTTGCTGATCGGAGCATCAAGGTCGTAGTCGACGGTGCATGCTCTGATTACAAGCTTACTAACGCTGGTGTTCCACAAGGCTGCGTGCTATCACCAACGCTGTTTCTTTTGCATATCAATGATATGTTGCAAACTGGTAACATTCATTGCTATGCAGACGACAGCACTGGTAATTCCTTATACACCGGCCGTGCTAATATTTCTCGGGAAAACGTCGCTGAGTACCGGGACAAACTTGTGTCTGAAGTCGAGTCTTTGCTGAACAAAGTCTCGGATTGAGGGCGACTAAATCTAGTCCAGTTCAATCCCCAGAACACAAGTTTGCGCGTTTACCGCTAAAAAGAACCCTTTTGTCGTATCTCCTCAGTTTCAAGGCACTCTCCTTGCTGCCTCAGCTAGCATTGGAATCCTCGGCGTCGACATATCGAATAGTGTGCAGTTCCGTGGTCACTTGGAAGGGAAGGCCAAATTGGCCTCTAAAAAGCTTGGCGTGCTCAGCAGAGCGAGACAGTATTCATACATATACATGCCGGCTCATCACTTGCAACTTTACAAAGCGCAAGTTCGGCCTCACATGGAATACTGTTCTCATCTCTGGGCCGGAGCACCCCAGTGCCAGCTCCTTCCACTTGACCGCATCCAGCGCAGAGCAGTTCGTATCGTCGACGACCGAGATCTTTCTGATCGGCTCGATTCACTGGCGCTGCGTAGGGATGTTGCATCAATTTGCATTTTCTGTCGTATCTACCACGGGGAGTGCTCTGAGGAATTGTTTGGATTAATTCCAGCCGCCAAATTTCACGAACGCACTTCGCGTCAAAATTCACGATACCATTCTCACCATCTGGATGCTTGGCGGACCACCACTGTCCGTTTTATTAGGAGTTTTCTTCCTCATACAACTTCTCTGTGGAATTGTTTACCACCGGCGATTTTTCCAGACCGATACGACTTAGGGACCTTCAAGAAAAGAGCTTACACCTTTCTAAAAGGCCGGCAACGCACCTGCAATTCCCCTGGTGTTGTGGATGTTCATGGGCGGCGGTAGTCACTTACCATCAGGTGAGCCACATGCTCGTTTGCCCCCTCTTCTATAAAAAAAGTCTAAGGGTAAGGACTGTAAGATTTACTTGCTATAAAATTAAACTTTTATCTTATACTTATTTTATGCAGCACTTGTGGTTGAAAATGATCATATTTAATAAATAATTTGCCATGAAATATTTTTATTTTATGTTTCAATTCTACTGCACACATGTTTTTTTTTACGAAGAGTTAAAGTTCGGTGATCTTATTTTTCAACTACGACTACGTTAATTTTAATTAACCTAGTAATCTTTGTTTTTTTTTTTGCTTGATTTGTGATTGGGATTAATAGCACGTTTATTTAAGATTACTTTAGTGAAAAAATCATTGTAAAATTGAGAAATTTGTGGTTACAATACCTACTAATATGATTTAAGGTGTTGATTTTCCTCTTTTTCATAAATTTTTCAGTTATAACAGAACTAATTGATTTGGATTTTTTTATTTTTCCCGGGGCTTGTGTGACCCCCCCCCCTCCACACAATGTGCCCGCTTGACGTTGAGTTTCGGGACACGTTATATATAATCTAATATAATGTATGTTTTAATTTACAATTTAATTTACAAATTCCTGAGCTGTAAAGCTAATAATTTATTAATAATATTTAGATCATACAGCTAATAATGGATTTATTTTCTCTAAATTGTGTACTAAGAAAGCAAAAAATATTGTTGTTAACCTGACTGTATCTGCGCAAAGCCGCACTTTTAGCGAATTTCACAGCCGCCATAATTGAAGCACTACGTACTAGAACGGACACCGCGAACAAAATCTGTGCGCCAGTGCGGGGCGCAAGGAAGAAGGCACAGAGTGTCTTTTTATGGCGAAGACGAAGTAATTTTGAGCTCGTGGGTTCTAACGCGTGTTGTAAACGACCAAGTCTCGACGCAGCGTCTCTTCTAGTACGCAGTAGATATTACTTTAATGGCTGCCATTAAGTTTGAATCAAGTAATACGGTGTGGGACGCATGTTTCGCAGAGCTGGTGGTGCAGCAGGGGCGCGAGTTGCGCGCGCTGCGCGGCGAGGTTCGCGCACCGCGTGACCTGCTGGACGACGCGCTGCACGCGCACACGCAGCGCACCAGCGCCGCCATCGACTCCGCGCTCGCTGACGGGTCCGTGCCGATGCATTGTGTTCCATACTGCTATATATTTAGAGTTTATATTTGAGTATCTCGAAATAATTACCTTGTAACCTTGTGACCGTTAAGTGGTGGCGTAAAATTATCCACTACCCCTATATCGTTCTCCTTACTTCAATATCTTTAAAATTTACTTTTATGTACTTCGAAATAATGACCTTGAAACCACTGTGCGACCGTGTAGAGACGGTGAAACAATATTCACTACCCCATATCGTCTCGTGGGTGTCTTAGAGATAACAGAGAGAAATAAACCAGGGTATGGACAGCAACGTCTTTCTAGTGACAACTAAAAAAATACTGCAGCTGCCAAGCGTGGAAACTATGACAAATATCCCTCCTATTGCGTATCTGTGGGGGAGTCCTATGTTCAACAGTGGACTTTTGATAGGCGGTAACAGTAACAGTAACCACGTGTGGTGGCGGCGTTAGAGAATCCATCATCCAATTTCGTCACGTGGTGGGTGCCTGAGAAATTGACTATAGAATATGCCACACTGTTCTATAGCTTCCTAATAGATGGCTACGTAAACGTCTCTCTTACGTAAAACTTTAAATAACTAGAATTATGGAAAACAGCATCAAAGGTCACATCTAAAGCTCGGTAGTTAAGCACGAAGAATTTCGTACAAAGACCCGTTACTACAGGTCCCTGTCACGTTGACCGTTATCACAACTTAAACCGATTCAATGCGGTTGGCACGCCAGGCGTGCCATCGATTATTTTTCTGTGGTGAGTGACACGTGAGTCGTGTTATTTTAAAAATCGTTATAACTCGCTCAAATTGCGTTTTTGAAAGATTTATCCAAAACAAAATATTCATTATTTTGCAAGTAGTTCGTGCCTACAGCTTCGTTTCTGGTTGAAATTTTTAGGGGTTGACAACCTTTTTTAACTTGTACTCTTTTTACTGTGTGGGTTTTTAAAATCATGTTGTGGAAAGATTGCGATCGATCACAAACTCAAGTTTCTGGAAAACAAGTCTCCTTCTTTTATAGGATAGGGGGCAAACGAACATACACCAGGGTAATTGCAAATGCGTTGCCGGCCTTTTAAAAAGGAGTAGGCTCTTTTCTTGAAGGTCCCTAAGTCGTATCGGTCCGGAAAAATCGCCGGTGGTAAGCTATTCCACAGAGAGGTCGTACGCGGAAGAAAACTCCTAGTGAAACATACAGTGGTGGACATCCAGATGGTATAGATGGTATCGCGAGTTTGGTCGCGATGTGCGATGGTGAAATTGAGCGGCTGGAATTAATCCGAACAATTCCTCAGAGCACTCCCCGTGGTAGATGCGATAAAAATACGCAAAGAGATGCAACATCTCTACGCAGTGCCAGTGAGTCAAGCCGATAGGAATGAACTCGGTGGTCGACGATTCGAGCTGCTCTGCGTTGTCAAGTGGAAGGAGCTGGCACTGGGGAGCCCCTGCCCAGAGATGGGAAACAGTATTCCACGTGGGACCGAACCTGCGCCTTGTAAAGTTGCAAGCGGTGTGCCGGCATGAAATACTGCCCCGCTCTGCTGAGCACGCCAAGCTTTTTAGAGGCCAATTTGGCTTTCTCTTCCAAGTGACCACGAAACTGCACATCACTCGATATGTCGACACCGAGGATTCCGATACTGGCTGAGGCAATAAGGAGAGTGCCTTGAAACTGAGGAGATACGATAAAGGGGTTCTTTTTAGCGGTAAACGCGCAAACTTTGTCTTCTGGGGATTGAACTGGACTAGATTTAGTCGCCCTCAGTCCGAGATTTTGTTCAACAAAGTCTTGGCTTCAGACACAAGTTTGTTCCGGTACTCGGCGACGTTTTCCCGAGAAATATTGGCAAGGCCGGTGTATAGAGCATCACCAGTGCTCAGTCATCCGCATAGCAATTAATGTTACCGGTTTGCAACATATCATTGATATGCAGAAGCGTTGGTGATAGCACGCAGCCTTGTGGAACACCAGCGTTAATGGGCTTGTAATCGGAGCATGCACCGTCTACTACTACCTTGATGCTCCGATCAGCAAGAAAACTGGTGATCCAATTGCACAATTTCTCGGGAAGCCCATAGGAACGAAGCTTCGAAAGAAGCGCTTTGTGCCAAGCCAGATCGAAGGCCTTCGCTATGCCAACGCCTCCCCCTTGGACTCCATTGCCTCCACCCATCTATGAATTAGGTAACATAGAAGATCACCAGCTGAGCGACCTAGACGGAAACCGTACTGGTGGTCACTAATCAGCTGGTGATCCTCAAGGTACCGCATGAGCTGGCAGTTAATAATCGTTTCCATTACTTTGGAGAACAAGGAGGTGATAGCAATAGGCCTATAGTTGGACGGATCTGAGCGGTCGCCTTTTTTAGGGATCGGGTGCACCAAAGTTGTCTTCCACGAGTTCAGGACTACGCCTAGGGAGTAGGAGTACCGGAAAAGACCACCACTGTACCTTTCACTAGGAGATACATTAAAGCTGACGCTTTAAGATATTTTGAAATAAGAATACATTATGAAACCACAAAAATTAGTGAATCCGTCGAAAAAATTAGGAATATTCATACTAAATTAGTTTTATTTCAAGGACAGTTATAATTAAATTGGAATTACCAATAAGTGTAATTATTATTATTTTCGTAACAAATAAATATGTTTTAATATTTGGTATTAATATTACCTATTTGTTTAATTATTCTTTTAATTATCCTATCCTAATAGCATGTGAATAAAGTGGCCTAGAATTACTGTCGTACGCTTCACAAACAAAATCTCCCTATTTTGTGGGTAATATTGCCAAAATGGCAGCACTGTGATGCGCGAATGAAAGGCAGAATAGCGGTTACGCGACCCCGCCGTCTATTGGATTCTCTGTCTACGCTCCATGTGATCACCGCATATCGTTCTAAATAAAAAATATAGCCGCCATTTTGTTTTTCGACTGATTGTTTCTAAAATCGATATGTAGATATTAAAACATATCAAGTAAAAATCACGGAAAAAAAACTACAGATATTGCAGATATTGATTATAAAACTAATTGTTTTATAATCAATATCTGCGAGTATTTTTATAATCAATGTCTACGTGGCTTATGAATATGATTTTTTCGTGAAAACGGAAAAAGTAGCCGCCGTTTCTAAATCTCTTCTTTATTGACCCATTAATTTTAAAATGGATATCTTAAAGTTCTTCTAAGACACGAGACAGATTCATTTTTTATTATACTAAAATTTTTAGTCTTCACTTGTAGACAAAGCAGTGCGCGTGTTGTAGCGCGGGCTGTAGCGGGGACTGTTGTAGCGTGGACTGCAGCGCGCGTTGTAGCGCGCATTGTAGCACGTACTGTAGCGCGGACTGTAACGCGGATGTAGCGCGGGTTGTAGCACGGCCTGCAGTGCGGAGTGTAGCGCTTCGTAGTGCGTAGTGCCTGTTGTGAAGGTTCTGTCCGGTGGCAGGTGGGAGCGCGTGGCGCGCGTGGGCGAGGCGGCGGGCGCGCGCGCGGCGGCGGCGGCGGGCGCGGGCGCGGCGCGCGCGCTGGAGCCGCTGGCCGCCGCGCTGCAGCACGAGCTGGCCGCCAAGCTCACCGCCACCGACCGCCTGCTGCGCGACAACATCGAGCGCCTCGCCACCAGCAAGGTGCCCCACGTACACCCACCTGCACGCACGCACACACGCACGCACGCACACACGTACGCGCGTGTAGTACACCGTAGTACACCGTAGTATACACAGTAATACACCGTCCGTCTGCTGCGCAACAATTTCAACCGCCTCGTCACCAACAAGGTATTGCTGACGAGTTAATCACCCAGTTTCCTCATGTGGGTGTAGTAGAAAGCGATTTTGGGAAAATTTCCTTCTTTCTTTCCTCAGACAGCTTCCGATAAACAGTGGTATAAGTCGCGGCACGTAAGTCTAGCGCTGAACGAAACGTGGAGAGGACGCGCACGAACTGAATTGTACGAATGCGACTGGAGAGCCAATCAGCGCGTGCGAACGATACGCACGAGCCAATCAGCGCGCCTTATGCGCAATAAGCCAGTCAGCGCGACTTATGCGCAATAACGGTCACCGATAGACTTTCGTGCCGCTACTTTATATACTTATCTCGTTCTCGTCAAAAGCCAAACACGCAGAATGAAGAATGGGGAGTAAGTTATAAGGTGCATTAAAAGGTGTAGGTATACACGTGACATGCTTAATAATAAATGATATCAGGAAGGATTTAATACTAACGGGAGAGACCAATGGACAGACGAGAACAATAGAATTTTACCATCAAACTTCTTACAGTCGTCCGAACTTGAACGAACGTGTTCGTATTGTAAACCAGACACATTATTGATATATAAGGGGGCATTCGAACATGTGGCACATCTGATGACAAGTGACTTCAGCCGTCCATGAACAACTGCAACACCGGGAGAATTACAGATACGTTCTCGGCCTTTTAAAAAAGAGTAGGCTCTTATTATTCATGTGGTATCTCTTTTTTTATTTTAAAACGTTACCCCCACACTAGGATTTTCTCCTGTATCGTGGAGACAGTTTACAAACATAAATTGCACGAGGACAAACATCCAGACCTGGAACAATTATTTGTAGGCCATACAAATACTTGTTTCGTGCGGGATTCGAACCCGCAGCCCCTAGCGCAACAACTCATTGCTAAGCCACTGCGCCACGGAGCAGTCTATCTATTTACACTGCCACTGCCGATCGCCTCACGATCGTCCTACGCACACGAACTACCTCTCTACACATCAAGTGTTGAAGAATTGCATAATCCATCTAGAGTAGGCATTAGAGTGACAAAAGAATACATATAAGTGATGGTAAATGAACACTGTGTCTGTGTCACTGATTCAAAATCAAAATGCAGATGCGTTGTTTGCAATGAAAACGTTTCCGGTTCTTGTCACTCACTATATAAACCAAAGCATTATCCTGTTATTTGGCATTGGTATTCTGCGTGAGTGTGGTCCTTCCCTGGTCGTGCCGACCCATTTGAGCTGCAACCATTATACTTTGCAGCGTGGCTTTACCACATAGGCTAGATGGCATATATGATTTGCGTGCTTTTTTGTGCCTTGTAGTGGTAGCGTAAAAAATCTATTACCCCATATCATCCCGTGAGTTCCGTAAGAGGTGACAGTGGTAAATTAAACAGGAGATGGGCAGCAGCATTTAAAATAATTAATAAAAAATTAAAATTAAAGGGTAGCCAACCCGCCGACAAGGCGTGGCTACTATGACAAATTAACCCTTTACACAGACATACGTAAGGGCAATCTAAGGGGATACCTATGTTCAGCAGTAGAATTTTGATGGTCTGTAATAATTGAACGTTATTTTTTGTGTAACCAGACGATGATGGAGCGTCTAAGCACGGCCATAGCAACGTCTCTGTCAGAGATGGTGCGCGAGTCGTTCAGACAAGCGCTGTTCGAGAGTGTGGTGCCCGTAATGGAGAAAGCGCACGCCCAGATCTTCCGTCAAATTAATCAGGCCTTCCAGAATGGCACCAAAGAGTGTAAGTTAATAATTCTATTATTTTTTATTACCGACACACTTTATGTAAAGTGTGTCGGTCTTATTACAAAACGTTATTTATTGATAGTTTAGGGTTAAAAAAAGAGTTTTTGTTGCAAAAGATGTCTCTTAGCCGCGGTGTCACAGTTTCGCGAAATTTTACATTTTTAAAGGACTGTTTAAAAAAAAAGTTTAATATGTATATTTTCTGTGGGATTATTGAAACAACAGATTCCAGTTTAAGCTTGTGCCTAATCATAAACTATTTTTTACACTAGTGTTTCGATAGTTATTGGCTTCAGGGTTTTCTCCATGGTCTGGAATTCCTCTCTAAAAACATTCATTGTCAACGTTGACACTGCCAATGTCAAACTCATAATAGTCTGTGGTCAAACGGTTGCAGTAGAGGCTGCGGCCAAAGAATTTTAAAATGTTGCCTACAAATAATTACTTTTATGTGCATATAAATATTGACAGCGTTTTCTTAGTCACATTAAACAAAATCAGTGTTAGATTGTTTATAAAATAATAACTAGTCTTCTCGGCCGCTTGTAGTCGACTAAAGGAGTTATCAGAAATTGAGCGTAACTTAGTGCGCAAATGACGGTCAAATTTTAAGCGGCTTATTAGAAGTAGTAAAATTAATGTTTACAAATAAATAAAATTGAAGTAATGTCAAAATAACAGGTTTTTATGAAATGCATATAAAAGTATATAATATAGTACATATAACAAAAAAAAACATTTTAAAAATTTTTGTTTGTTAATTGTTTGTTCTGGCTAATAGTAATATCCGAATAAATCAATTTTGACGGGACTTTCACTCACAGATAGCTGATGTTATGAGGAGTAACTTAGGCTTTTCTTATTTGAGCAAAAGAATTAGAGATCCGCGCAAAAAAAATCCATGAAATCCAGTCTTAATAAATTTCACGCTGACGAAGTTGCCAGGAACAGCTTTTTTTTTATAGGATAGGGTGACAAACGAGCACACAGTCCACCAGATGGTAAGTGGTTGCTGTGTCCCATAGACATCTACATCCATCTTCAATAAAGAATCAAAATGCAGATGCGTTGTCACCCGTGAGGACTAAGATTGGAATGTCTCTTTTCCAGTAAAAAGGGTCTCCGGTTCTCTACACTCACCATACGAAACACACCAGTGTTAAGCTGCTATTTTAAGCTGGTATTCTGTGAGAGCGTGGAGCGTTCCCTGGTCGAGCCGACCCATTCGTGCTACAACTATATTACTAATATAGGTGCAGCATGGCTCTATCACGTATAAAAAAAGCTTGTAAAATATAATTGGTGTATGTAGTTGCAGCGCAGACGGAGGCGGCGGCGCGCGCAGCGGCCGAGCGTGGCGGCGCGGCCGGCGCGGAGGCGCTGCGCGACGCGCTCGAGCGGCACGCCGCCGCGCTCGCCGCCGCGCACCAGCCCGCACAGCTCGCCGCCGCGCTGCGCTCCGTCGCGCACGGGTACGTACACGTACAAACACACGTACACACACAAGCACGCGCGCACACGCACACGTACACACACACGTACACACACAAGCACGCGCGCGACGCGCTCGAGCGGCACGCCGCCGCGCTCGCCGCCGCGCACCAGCCCGCACAGCTCGCCGCCGCGCTGCGCTCCGTCGCGCACGGGTACACACGTACACACACAAGCACGCGCGCACACGTACACACGTACACACACAAGCACGCGCGCGACGCGCTCGAGCGGCACGCCGCCGCGCTCGCCGCCGCGCACCAGCCCGCACAGCTCGCCGCCGCGCTGCGCTCCGTCGCGCACGGGTACGTACACGTACACACACACGTACACACACAAGCACGCGCGCACACGTACACACACATACACACACGCGCACACATACACATGCACACGCGCGCGTAAACTCACACACACACACACACACACACATACACGCACGCACACGCGCACATGCACACCCGTGTAATAATATGGGTTTTAGGGTTTAAAACAGGGTTGAATAACCGAAAATTATGGTTAAAACGGTAAGCGGTATGACGTCATTCCTTTAAATTTCGATACCTTAAAATAAAGGTTTTCTTTAAATTACTATACCTTAAAGTAACTGTACCTGTATAATTTCGATATTGTAATATTGCGATATCATTACTTTTCAAGTATCTAAATTATAAAATAAAGGTTTTCTTTGTACCCTGCCGCCAGCGCCGAGGCGTCACGCGTCGTGTCGGCCGCAATGGTAAAGTAGGTATGATCAAAATTTACTGATATTCTGATTGAAATTCGACCGAATTTGATGTCCTCGGCAGCCAGACAAAGCAGGTTATTTTGCCATTTTGTTCCGCTTCTATATTTATACATTTTTGCTTCGGGCTGGTGCCGGTGCCGTGCCGTTGCCGTGCCGGCAAATGGAAAAACGCCCATTAGGTAGATCAGTGTTTTTCAAATGATGGGTCGCGACCCCCTGGGGGGTCACGACATAATAAAGTACCTACTATAGTACAATTTTTCTCTCGCTGCACATTCGGCCATAAATCATAGTAAGGCTAGAGCTGTGAGCATGTTGCGCGGGCGCAACGCCGTTATCGATAAAAACGAGTGAGTCATAATGGCACCGCACCGCACAAGCACGGTCTGGTGCAGTGTACAGGGTTTTAATGCAGTTTTAGGTAACATTTTAGTTATATAAGCATTTAATATTATATTAAAGTATTTTTTTAATTTTCATCTAATTATTCCTATTTTAATATATGTATTATTTTTACTCATATTTTGTATAAACACTCCGCCTGTCACCCAGAGGGTAGGCAGAACTATGGACTTCCGTTTGCCACGATCAGACACACCTCTCTCTTCCTCCGCATCCATATATCTACGCATACACGCTCGTCGGTTAAAGGTAGTCTTAATTTGGCCCATTTTCAATATATCTTTCGCCTAGGGCGTCCTTTCCCGACTCTGCCGTTCACCTCTGCAATATAAATTGGCTTTGTCACTCTTTCCTCATTCATTCTTTCTACATGACCAAACCACCGAAGCATTCCTTTCTTAATCCTGGTCACAACATCATCTTGCAAACCACACTCTTCTCTTATCACACAATTTCTCACTGTCATTCAGATTCAGCCTAACATACTCTTAATTACCGCATTTCTACAGGATTTATTCTACTCTCGTGCTTCTTCTGCCACACCTAACTTTCACTACCATACATTAAAGTAGGGACTAACACAACATTGTGAATTGCCATACGTGCCTTTTTGAACACATTCTGACTTCCCACAATAGAGTGTAGAGCACCATTCACTCTATTTCCTGCGTTCACTCGTCGTTCTATATC
The DNA here is from genome assembly GCA_029286625.1 of Parnassius orleans. Classification (NCBI taxonomy): domain Eukaryota; kingdom Metazoa; phylum Arthropoda; class Insecta; order Lepidoptera; family Papilionidae; genus Parnassius; species Parnassius orleans. The sequence goes on from JAGSMP010000059.1 coordinate 4,141,706, forward strand.
CTTATCATATCTACCATCTCTGCTAAATACACATCTCAAATACACAAACTCATCTACTTGCTCGACCAACTCCTCTAAAATTCTTATTTCACATATCGTTTTACTTTCTTCTCTTTCAAAAACCATAACTTTCGTCTTACTTGCGTTCACTTTCATTCCCTTTTCTTTTAACGACCTGTTCATTAATGTAACCATCATTTGCAACTCGGCCGCCGACGACGCAAGTATGACTTCATCATCGGCGTACAAAAGGCATTTGACGGTTAACTCACCCATTCTTAACCCGCATTCTTCAACTTTCAACTTTTCCAAACAACTGTCCATAAATAGGTTGAACAGCCACGGGGAAGCCACACAGCCCTGTCTGACACCTTTATGGATGCCAAGCCAGTCCGAGTAGGCCCCGTTGATCCTGACACAAGCACTGGAGTCCCTATACAGAGACTTCAATGCCTGTATCAACCCAGCGCTGTTATGGCAAACATTGAACCCAAATGAGTTCAGTGTTTGCCATAACACATCCCTGTCCACTCTGTCATAAGCCTTTTCCAAGTCCGCGAAAGCACAAAAAACTTTTTGGTTTTTGGCCAAAAACTTCTCCGCGACCATGCGTATGGAAAAAACCTGATCTGTACACCCCATTCCCTTTCTAAATACCGCTTGCACATCCCAAATTTTTCCATCAATTTCTTTCATAACTCTTTCAATTAGTACCTTGGCATACAGTTTTCCCACAATGCTAAGAAGGCTGATACCACGGTAGTTTTTACAGTCTTGCTGTGATCTTTTTCCTTTATATATTGGGACTATCACGGCTTTGCACCAGTCTCTCGGTACCCGCTTAATTTCCCAACATAAATTAAACAAGGTGTACAGCAGGTCTGCCACCACTCCTTCTCCAGCCCTTAGCATTTCAAGAGATATTCTATCATATCCGGCTGCCTTACCTGCTTTCATACTTTTCTTTGCTTTCATTATTTCATCTATACTTATGTTTCTATCTATTTCCTCTTCTTTCGGAATTTCTGTTTCATTTAATTCAAACGTCTCATCACTCATAAACACGCTTTCAAAGTATTCCTACCATCTCCTTAAACTCGAAACTTCGTCGTTCAGAATACAGCCAATTCTAGTCTCGTATAGCATTAATTCTAGGCTGTTTTGAATGCCCCTGGCAGTTCTTACGAGTTTCCAGAACATTTATATTTGCCTGGAAGTTATCCGATATTTTTATCATTCTTATCCGTTCTTTCTTGCTTTTCCTTTCAACTACTTCTTTTACTCTCTTATTAAGATGTCTAAAGACTGCCTTTTTCTTTCAATATCATCATTCATACTGCTAAATTACTAGCCTTGGTTACTAGTAAATCTAGCCATGCTCTTCTTTGCTTCAACTTCCATCCGTACCTCATCATCCCATCATAACGTGTTATTTTTCCTTTCATTCGTTCTCTTACTTACACCACATACTTCGGTAGCTGCATCCACAAACCTTTCTTGACATTATACTACACAGTCTCAAGTCTAAATCATTCATACAAAATTCATCCATACTACTTATATTTTCTTTTAGTCTACATTTGAACTTCTCTTTCACACCTTCATCTTATAACCTCTGTTCTTATACGCTGTAACGCAGTGGTCGACACAGATGTCCGATGCCGCCAACGCCTGAATAGACCATTAATTCGGCATAAGACCAGTAATGATCCGTCCACGTTGGACCCCGGTAAACCTTTGTATCTACCACCGCGCTCCTCATTCTTTCATCCACAATTATGAAATCTATCATGCTTCTATCATCACCTCTTTCCATGTATACATGTGAATCTTCTTATGACGAAAGAAAGTGTTCGTCACAAAAGATTATTTTCACACATACGGTGAGGAGGCTTTCACCATTCTCATTTATACTTACTTTCACCATTCTTATTTATACTTTTTTACGTGGTAGAGTCATGCTGCAGCTACATATATTAGTAGTATAGTTGTAGTACAGATGGGTCGGCTCGACCGGGAAGGACCACGCTCTCACAGAATACCAGCGTAAAATAGCAGCTTGACACTGCTATGTTTCGTATGGTGAGTGTAGAGAACCGGTGACCCTTTTACTGGAAAAGAGGCATTCCGTCTTAGTCCTCACGGGTGACAACGCATCTGCATTTTGATTCTTTATTGAAGATAGATGTAGATGTCTATGGGTCACAGCAACCACTTACCATCAGGTGGACTGTGTGCTCGTCGTTTGTCACTCTATCCTATAAAAAAAAAACTTTCATCACCAAACGTTCCCAATATCCTTTCATAACCAAGCCTCTTCACCCCAACCCTTCCATTAAAATCTCCTAATATATTTTGTAAATATATTTTGAAAATATCGAAACATAATTTAGGTTTGTCGATGAGCTTTCCATGACAGAAAAGCCACATAAAACATTGGTTTCTACAGTCATTTTTTATTTAGGACAGTAGAGGAAATCCGAAACTTAGAATGTACCGAGAAACTATCATAAAACCATTTCATCTTTTTTGTGAAGATTAGTTTGTTGATGATTAGATTAGTTTGAAATATTTGCATGTTAGTTTGTTTTTACGTGTGACCAATATGGAACATGTAAAACAAACGTAAACTATTCTTTCAATATATATGTACTAAATATGGAACATTTATCGTACCCGTATGTTTTGTATGAGAACTCATTTCATTAAATAAAAGTAATGAAAATAACACGTCAAAGCAACTGTGAAATTAAAAGGCACGAAAATTGCAAATGAAATACAACTGACGCGTCGCCGTTCGTTCAAGTCTCGACACGATCGAGTTGAACCGCTCTTCGTCGTATCATTTTTCGGTAACGAAATTATTTCAGTAAAGGTATTAGTAACATATAGGTATGGTATAACGATACCGTAAAAATATATGTATAATTCTTTTTTAACGGTACCACAACCGTAATTCTCAACCGTTTTGGTTCTACCTTTAAATCGAAGCTGTATCGTAATTCTATACCGGTACCATACCATATACCTTTACCGCTTTCAACCCTGGTTTAAAATGAAAGACATGTTTCACGTAAGACAGTCCAAGGTATATGTCAGAGAAAAGGGAAAACATAATGTTCACACATACAGTTCACACGCAGAGCGGGGGTAATGCTGCGCAAGGCGAATTTTACACATCCGTGGGAGCCTGTTCAATTTTACACACCCGTGGGACCATTTTCTTGCTTACATTATTTTGATCACATTACAACTCCCCCGAAAAGTATAGGATAATATAATTGGTGTTGTTTTTGTGTATTAATACCTCTTTATTACATAACATAACATAAACATTCACGCCTGTCACCCAGAGGGTAGGCAGAGACTATGGACTTCCATTTGGCACGATCCTGACACACCTCTCTCGCCTCATCCACATCCATATACCTACGCATACACGCTCGTCGGTTAAGGGTACTCCTAATCTGGCCTTTTTTCAATATATCGCCAATTTGGTCGATAAATTTTCGCCTAGGGCGTCCCTTCCCGACTCTGCCGTTCACCTCTGCCACATAAATTTGCTTTGTCACTCTTTCATTCTTTCCACATGCTCAAACCACCAAAGCATTCCTTTCTTAATCCTGGTCACAACATCATCTTGCAAACCACACTCTTCTCTTATCACACAATTTCTCACTCTGTCATTCAGATTCTGCCCTAACATACTCCTTAATGACCGCATTTCTACAGCATTTATTCTACTCTCGTGCTTCTTCTGCCACACCCAACTTTCACTACCATATATTAAAGTAGGGACTAACACAGCATTGTGAATTGCCATACGTGCCTTTTTGGACACATTCTGACTTTCCACAACAGAGTGTAGAGCCCCATTTACTTTATTTTCTGCGTTCACTCGTTGTTCTATATCCTTATCATATCTACCATCCTTGCTAAATATACATCCCAAATACACAAACTCATCTACTTGCTCGACCAATTCCCCTTCTATTCTTATTTCACATATCGTTTTACTTTCTTCTCTTTCAAAAACCATAACTTTCGTCTTACTTGCGTTCACTTTCATTCCCCTTTCTTTTAATGAACTGTTCATTAATGTAACCATCATTATTTGCAACTCGGCCGCTGACGACGCGAGTATGACTTGATCATCGGCGTACAAAAGGCATTTGACGGTTAACTCACCCATTCTTAACCCGCATTCTTCAACTTTCAAATTTTCCAAACAACTGTCCACAAATAGGTTGAACAGCCACGGGGAAGCCACACAGCCCTGTCTGACACCTTTATTAATGCCAAACCAGTCCGAGTAGGCCCCGTTGATCCTGACACAAGCACTGGAGTCCCTATACAGAGACTTCAATGCCTGTATCAACCCAGTGCTCAACCCAAATGAGTTCAGTTTTTGCCATAACACATCCCTGTCCACTATGTCATAAGCCTTATCCAAGTCCACGGACGCACAAAAAACCGTTTGGTTTGTGGCCAAAAACTTCCATCCCATTCCCTCTCTAAATCCCGCTTGCACATCCCAAATTTTTCCATCAGTATCTTTCATAACTCTTTCAATTAGTACCTTAGCATACAGTTTTCCCACAATGCTAAGAAGGCTGATACCACGGTAGTTTTTACAGTCCTGCTGCCATCCTTTTCCTTGTATAGTGGGACTATCACGGCTTTGCACCAGTCTCCCGGTACCCGCTTAAGTTCCCAACACAAATTAAACAAGGTGTACAGCAGGTCTGCCACCACTCCCTCTCCAGCCCTTAGCATTTCGAGTGATACTCTATCATATCCGGCTGCCTTACCTGCTTTCATACTTTTCATTGCTTTCATTATTTCATCTATACTTATCTCTCTATCTCTTTCCTCTTCTTTCGGAATTTCTATTTCATTTAATTCAAACGTCTCATCACTAATAAACACGCTTTCAAAGTATTCCTTCCATCTCCTTAAACTCGACACTTCGTCATTCAGAATACAGCCATTCTGGTCTCGTATAGCATTCATTCTAGGCTGTTTTGAATGTCCCCTGGCAGTTCTTACGAGTTTCCAGAACATTTTAATATTTGCCTGGAAGTTATCCGATATTCTTCTATCATTCTTATCCGTTCTTTCTTGCTTTTTCCTTCCAACTACTTCTTTTACTCTCTTATTTAGATGTCTAAAGACTGCCTTTTTTCTTTCAATATCATCATTCATACTGCTAGAATCTAGCAAATCTAGCCATGCTCTCTTCTTTGCTTCTACTTCCATCCGTACCTCATCATCCCACCATAAAGAGTTAATTTTCATTTCATTCGTTCTCTTACTTACACCACATACTTCGGTAGCTGCATCCACCAAACCTTTCTTGACATTATACCACACAGTCTCCAAGTCTAAATCATTCATACACAATTCATCCATGCCACTTATATTTTCTCTCAGTATACATTTAAACTTCTCTTTCACAACTTCATCTTGTAACCTCTCTGTTCTTATACGCTGTAAGGCAGTGGTAGACACAGATGTCCGATGCCACCAACGTCTGAATAGACCATTAATTCGGCATAAGACCGAGTAATGATCCGTCCCTACGTTCGACCCCCGGTAAACCCTTGTATCTACCACTGCGCTCCTCATTCTTTCATTAACAATTATGAAATCTATCATGCTTCTGTCACCACCTCTTTCTCATGTATACATGTGAATCTTCTTATGATGAAAGAAAGTGTTGGTCACAAAAAGATTATTTTCCACACATACGGTGAGGAGGCTTTCACCATTCTCATTTATACTTTCATTACCAAACGTTCCCAATATCCTTTCATAACTAAGCCTCTTCACGCCAACCCTTCCATTAAAATCTCCTAATATACCTCTATATCTATATACCTCTTTATTATTTTCATAATTTTAACATTTGGCGACATTTCCTCTATTACTTTATATGGACCTTCGTAAACATAACCGAGCTTATTACGTGTTTGATTCTTAATTAATAATAAATCCCCAGAACTATAATTACATGAAGTACATTCCTTATCATACTTTAACTTTCTTATTTCTTCACTTTTTCGTAAATTTTGTTTGGCATCTAATTGTACTTTTACAACGGTACTTCAATTCTTTTGGATAATCGTCGAAGTTGTATAAAGGATCGAGAGAATTTGAAAAGTTACTTGGTATGTGCAAATTTTTCCAAAGACCAATTCATATGGAGTATACTTGGCTTCCGAATGTACGCTAGTGTTAAATGAAAAACATCAGTATGGGACCCATTCACTACAATCGGACTTATTATGTTCACATTGGATTCTGAGATAAGCGGCCAAGTGTTTGTCCGTTTTATATGCCGCTCATTGTCTCGTGGTGGTACATCGTACCACACAAGATATCAGATGCATCACTTTGTCGTGTATCTTTTCAATACCTAATAAATTACAAATTTCGCTCTTATTGAAGACATAAATTCTTTTCCTTTATCACTTAAAATTTGTTTGGGTATGCCATAGCGCAAAATAAAATTGTTAACTAAAGACTCAGCAACAGTTTCAGCGTCCTTCCGCGGTAAAGGATACGCTTCCACGAATTTGCTTAAGCTGCATTGGAGAGTTAGTATGTACTTATTACTATAATTGTCTATATCTAGAGGGCCCATTATATCTAAACTTATCCTACTAAAGGCTGAATCAGCTGTAGACGTAATTGTTAAGGATTCTCATGTACTCCATAGACTTAGGATATACTAGCGTATAGACCAACATAGTGTGCAAGGGAGAAGAAAATTCCTTATGGCAAAATGTAAGATAGAAAAGGATACCAAATCTCATGACTCTGTAACCGATTTTGAATGACAGGTCGGCACAATTCGGCACGCAAGAAATAGCTCCGAGATATTTTGTAATTTTTAAAGTATAATAGTGGTTATTTTTAGTAGTAACTTTTTCAAAATGGTTAATTATTCCGTGGTGACTGTGCTGTTAATAATAGAAATAATACTGATAATTTCACATATCACAGGTAAATTCTCAAGACGTCAATGTTATGACGCGTTTATTTTTGGTTAAAATTTATGTTACATACTGTTTAAAATATAGAATATATTCAATTACTTTGTTAATTTTGATATTTTGCAAAGAAAACAGTCACGTTGTTGATAATTTGCATGAATTTGGTAAATACATTTTTATACAAAATATTTTACATGTACGCTAGGGATTGACTCAACTATATCAAAATTAATGTCGATATTTATCTTGAATGTTTATAATGAATCGATAGACTTGCCCACACAACAAGAAAATAAATCCTCGGTTTGCGTTCTAAAATGTAATTTTATTTTGCCGTTTTTCAAACAGATTCCCTACGGATTCTATAATTAGAAAAAGTGGTTAAGGTTCATTGGACGGGTTGGTTGGAATGCAAAGAAGAACTCAACAATTTCAGCAAACATTTTCTTGAGAGTATAAAGAAAAGTAGAATAAAAACAATTTTATTAACAGGAGTCATTTCTACATTATTTGTACCAGTAAGTAAAATATTGTTATAATAAGACTTCAAAATATAACTTTCAAAACTTTAGATAAATATAGAGGCAGATTTTCATACATTATAAAACTGTAGTACATTAAAGACAAAAAATCTTGAGATTATCCTCTTTAAGCCATTATGAACCCAACTAAGTATCTATTTATCAACCAAAATAAATGTATAACCTTGCTTAACCAACCGCACAGCCTCACGGTCACACTAGTACAATATTCATAGCATCATGCTATTTCCCCAAGGGGTTGAGCGGAGCTGGAACTTCGGATTATATTCCCAAATCATAACGATAAAACTTCTAGCGTAGTTAGGTATAGATATTTAGTAATGCTACTCATGCGCTACTAGACGACGACAGCGCATGAGACGTGATAATATAAATTCCATAGTATTTGATACTCACAACGGTCAATGCCCGATTCATGCTGATGGCCGACGACATTGTCGCGAGGGCTTAAACAGCGTGGTTCATCCCTACATGTATAAAAGATGAAGAGCATGTATAAAAGACTTATTGAATTTTGTAATAAATATCACATTATATCAAACGAACAGTACGGCTTTCAAAAGATAAATCTACAACTTTGGCAATTTTTCACTCATAAAAATAGTACTGTCAAATATCAATAATAATAATTTTACCACGGGACTATTTTTTGACCTATCTAAAGCCTTTGACCTAGTTTCACATGACCTATTGTTACAGAAATTGGAAAAGATTGGAATTAGAGGACCACCACTTCAATGGATTACATCATATCTTTATAATAGGCAACAATGTGTTATTATTACTAAAGCAGATGTAAATGGGGACATAATAACGTACTCGTCCGAATATCGAAACAATAAATATGGCGTTATACAGGAAGTGTTCTCGGTCCAATTCTGTTTTATTGTACTTAAATGACATTATCAATATGACGAAGCATAAATGTATTCTATTTGCTGATGACATTTATAATCGTGACTTCCAATAAAAATTAATAATATGAGTGATCACGAAGCTGACATAAATAATACAATAGATACTTTAATTAATTGTTGACATACATAATTTAAAAATTAATTTAGACAAATCTTTATATATACAATTTAATAAATGCACTAATAAATAAACATAATCTTAAACTTAACATTCCAAAAATAAAGCGGCTAGTCATACGAAATTTTAGGTTTAATTATAGATGACGATATAAATTGAAACCACATGTAAACGATGTCTCTATCAAAATAAATAAATTCGTGTATGCACTTAAACAAATAAAAACATAACAAACATAAAAACCGCTGTCATGTCCTACCATGCATACGTAGAATCTTTACTGCGGTATGGTCTTATAATGTGGGGCAACAGCACTGATCAAAATAAAGCATTTGTCGCGCAAAAAATGCATTAGAGCTATATGTGGGCTAAAACCGAATGAATCGTGTCAACCAGTGTTTAAAAACTTGGCTTATTACCACTACCATCACTTTATATCTATTACACGAGCTTGGGGTTCGAGACAATTAAAACTGCCGATTGAATTACCAAATTGACACTTTAATTACAGAACACTAATTACAACTAAAACCACACTAATAACAAAATACAATTGTACTACAGATCACTTTAATTCGCAGTTGTATCGCTTCGAAGTATTCGCTTGTATCGCCAATTCAATACTGACTCGGTCGCGGTCTATACCGGCCTTATATAGGGCCTCAGATAGTTTCAGAATCTTCTACTGTAGAAACATCTAGAATGTTCGAGTACATATCGGTCCCGAAATTTCTAGAAGGATCTTGACTCTCCTAGTTCTGCTACTCGATACTAGAGGGCGCTAGTGGTAACTAGTGTTGCCATGTATAAACCATTAATAGTGGCGCGCAACACTGCCCCCTCCTAAGACATGCTCGTCCCGAGCATTATTGGCCCCATAATAACGCGCCAGTCGATCCACATGGACGATCTTAGGAGTACCTCTTGCACCTTTCTGTATCCGGTAGGTTACGTCATTGATCCTTGTCACAATCCGGTACGGTCCGTCCCATTTAGCTTGAAGCTTAGGAGATTTCCCTTTGCTGCGAACTGGATTGTGTAACCACACTAGTGAACCTTCGTCAAACCCTTTGTTGTTCATTTTGCGGTCATACCGTGTTTTCATCTTCTCAGACGTTTGCTGGCCCGACTGTCTGACGTGCTCATAAATGTCATTCATTTTGTCCCGCAAGTCATTTGCATAATCGGTTATACTGCGTGGGGCATCAGGTGGTATTCAGTGATCAGGTCTGCAGGCAGCCGTAATTCTCTCCCAAAATTTGCTAAAGCTGGTGTCACTGATGTACTTTCGTGAACAGCGCTTCGATATGACAACAAAAACGGTTGTATGTGCCTGTCCCAGTCTCGTTGCCGTTTTTCACAACTTTGCTAGGTACCTCTCAATGTCTGATTAAATCTTTCTACCATTCCATCAGATTGTGGGTGGTAAGAAGTTGTTCTTGTTTTATGAGTACCCATAACTCGGCAAGTTTCCTGGAATATTTGAGACTCAAAATTCCTTCCTTGATCGCTGTGAATCTCAAAGGTACTCCAAAACGACAGAAGACTTCATGAACTAGTTTATCTGCAACTGTTGAAGCTTCTTGATTTGGAATGGCGAAGACTTCTGGCCACTTAGTGAAGTAATCCATCACAACCATGAAATACTTGTTACCACTTTCACTTTCCGGAAACGGCCCCGCAACGTCAATGGCTATCCTCTCCCATGGTGCACCAACATTGTACAATTTCAATGCACCTCTACTACGAGTTTGAGGTCCTTTACAGCCGCACAACTTGTACATTTGCGACACCAGTCCTCGACATCGTCACGACAGTGGACCCAGTAAAACCGTTCTCGGATCTTCAGTAGAGTTCGTTTAACTCCCAGGTGGCCTCCTGAACAACCATTATGGTACAGCTGTAGAACATCCGGTACTTTAGCTTTAGGACAACCATTTGCAAATGACAACTGTCTCCCGACCATTTTCCATTTACGGCACAAGACTCCACCCTGAATCAGCAAGCTGTCCCATTGGGCCCATAGCTTTTCGTGGTCGAACTCATCGCTGAAACGTCACTCCACTTGGGCTTAGGAGCACTGGCCTTCATCCATTCTAGAATCGGCTTGATGTCCGAATCTTCCTGCTGTGCATGTCGTGAGCTGTCTTTCCACTCATTGTTGAGCTGGTCTGTCATAAGCATCCTCACAGATACCACTTCCTTACCCTCTTGCCTAGTACAATGCTTGCAATCTTCAGGACAAGGTCTTCTTGACAATGCATCTGCGTTGCCATGAGATTTCCGCTGCGATGTTCGATCACAAAGTCGTATTCCTGTAGTAGCTCAATCCATCTCGCAACTTGTCCTTCTGGATTTTGAACTGCAATAGCCATTTCAGTGCAGCATGGTCAGTTCGTAAGAGAAATTTCCGCCCCAGAAGATATTTGCTAAAATGCTGCAGGACTTTACCACAGCAAGCAATTCCGTCTTGTGACACAATAGTTCCTTTCCGGCTTTGACAAAGACTTGCTGAAGTACGCTATCACAACCTCTTGATCACCATTCTTTGAGACAACACACCGCCAAGTCCTATATCACTTGCGTCTGTGTCAACTATAAATTCCTTGCTCGCATCAGGGTACCCCAAAATAGGTGTTTTGCACAGACGGTCCTTGAGCTCCTGGAATGCGATATCGCAACTTTCATCCCAGCAAATGTCGCTTCTCCTCGGTTAGCTTGTGCAGAGGTTTGGCTATATCTGCAAAGTTCTTTACAAATCGCCGATAATAGGAGCACAAACCCAAAATGCTCTAACCTGTGTCTTGTCTTTTGGAACCGGCCAATCCTTGACAGCAGCAATTTCTCTGGATCCGTGCGGATACCTTCTTCCGACACTACATACCCCAAAAGCTAACTTGCCGTTTGAATAGTGAACATTTCTTCGGACTCAACTTGAGGTTGGCACTCTGAATCTTCATGAGCACGCGTTCCAGGTTTTGAAGGTGTTCCTCAAACGTACGGCCTACGATGATGATGTCATCCAAGTAGACCAGACAGGCATCGCCAATTAACCCGGTAGTACAAGCTCCATCAACCTTTCAAACGTTGCTGGAGCATTGCACAATCAAACGGCATAACTTTAAATTGCCACAGACCCTTTCCTGTCGAGAATGCAGTTTTCTCTTTGTTTAGGGTCAATTTCAACCTGCCAGTAGCCACTTTTCAGGTCCAGTGTGCTAAACCACTTTACGCCTGTAAGCATGTCCGCGTGTCATCAATTCTTGCGGGATAGCTGTCCTTCTTTGTAACGTCGTTCAGACGGCGGTAGTCAACACAAAACCGCATGCTGCCATCCTTCTTCTTTACCAGCACCACAGGTGAACACCATGGACTAGATGAAGGTTCAATAACACCATCCTTCACCATTCCTCAATCATGGTTTCCACTTCCTTCACGTGCTACCGGCAATCTTCTTGGGCGCTGACGGATAGGCAATTCTTCTCCTGTGTTTATTTTGTGTTGAACTAAGCCAGTCTTTCCTATGTCAGCATCGTTTGACGAGAAAACATCGGCGTACTTGAGTAACAACTTCTTCGCCTTGACCACTTCATTCGGGAGAGAACGCTGCGACAGTCTTCAAAAGTGTGGTCACCCTCGTTGTGCATCCTTGCTGGGGGTCCCAGTCGATGGATATTGGCACCTACGCAACCAATCCACTTCCTCACAAGTACCAACCAGTGTGCCTTTTCCATAATCTGTTCCTGATCACAAAGGTTCAGCACACGTACTCTTGAGATGTCGGTGGTTCTGACCAAGGTTCGAGCCACTTTCCACGGAAGGTCATTGTCCACCCTTTCCACGAGTACACAACGATGAGCTTGCCCAGGATTCCGAGGAAGACTAACCGCCACAATCGTTTCCGATCTCGGCGGCAGAACAATCTTTAAGGCTGTACATTCCCCGGTATCGCCCTTCCACGAAAAGTTCTTCATGTCCACATTTCAAAACACCTTGCTTAACATCGATCTCACAATTCTTCTCATGAAGTCTAGGCCCAGGATGCAGTCGTCCATTATATCAGCCACGATGACATTATGCAGGTAGATCATGGTTGCCTAAGCTTCAACTCCATCTCTTCTCCACGGACGGGTATGCGCTGACCGGTGGCTGTTACCAAATTAATGCGCTTGGTTGTATGCGGAGTCCCCAGGAACTGACTTATGTTGGGAACTGACAACCGTGCGGGAGGCTCCAGTGTCTATGGTCAGTTTACACGGCGTTCCGTTGACCTCGCCTTTGATGATTAGGCTGTTCCCATCATGGTTTGTGAGATCGAAACTTGGGGCTCTTTTAACATCAGCCAGCACCCGCCCCACAGTCCTGGCTTTTACCGTTTCCTGCTGCTGCTGGGCGGTGCTGTTAGCCGCACTACCTCTCGAGATCGATCACCTCCCTTTCTACAGTTCGCTTAGGCAGCTGGATCGAAGATGGCCCTTTCCCACAGCCGTAGCACCTAGGGCTTTATCCTTATTGCAGTCGCGAACTGCAGCTGCTGCAACCTCCCTGACGCGATGGGATCGATGATCCTGCTGCACGGCTTCCACCTCCAGTGCATGGGCTAACGTGTCCTGTTGTCTGTGGTGCCTGAGCCTCACAGCAGCTCTGACTTCAAGGTCGCGGATGCCGTCGATGAATGTCTGCACCAGGTTCCCTACAATGAGCGCAGGTACAGACTGGTATGCTTTTCGAACCAGCTTTTCCACCTCAAGGGCCCACTGCTGCAGGTTTTCGTTGCTGCGTTGCACGCGATCTTTGAGCTGCGCACGAAAGACGTGTTCCAGGTGAGCGTCGCCATATCTCGCCTCCAACGCCTCAAGGAGCTGCTCGTAAGTCACTTCCTTACCGAGAGCTTCCAGAACAGTTAAGGCCTGGTCGCGCAAGCCTAGGGTGAGAGCAGTCATGGCCTGACTTTTATTCCAGCCGTTCGCCTTCATGACAGCCTCGAACTGGATTCTGTACGCCGACCAGGAAGAAGTCCCGTCGAACGGCGGCACTTTGAATCCACGTAGCGAAGGTATTGTAGCTACCACGGGGGCTGTAACTCCATCCCCAAGTTTGAGGTCGTCCAGCGTTTTCTTCACGTCAGCAATCACGTTGTCAACCCGATTGTTCACTTGGTCGATTCGGGTTTCAGCTTCCGACAGGCGGTTGTCATGTTGAGCAACCCTATCCTTCACCTCCTTATCTCTTTCCTGAAGGTAGCGTGAAGGTCCTTCATGAGGAGCATCTGCTCTTCCTGTTGGCGGGCCTGTTCCTCCTGTCCGCATCATCATCAGAGCACCTAAGTCAGGTGCTGCAGATGCAGGAGCTGCTGACGGGCCGGCCTCCGTGGTCGGCAGCTGGCCCCGACGTTTGCGGCGTTGCATTACCAAATCGTCTCTGGTCCGTCTCTTGCTGGCGTTGACTTCGGGTACGGATACCCTCCGTGTCGTCCTTTGGTAAAATCGGCATGATCTGATCCCACTTCTGACACCAATTGTTACGAGCTTGGGGTTCGAGACAATTAAAAACTGCCGATTGAATTACCAAAATTGACACTTTAATTACAGAACACTAATTACAACTAAAAACCACACTAATAACAAAATACAATTGTACTACAGATCACTTTAATTCGCAGTTGTATCGCTTCGAAGTATTCGCTTGTATCGCCAATTCAATACTGACTCGGTCGCGGTCTATACCGGCCTTATATAGGGCCTCAGATAGTTTCCAGAACCTTCTACTGTAGAAACATCTAGAATGTTCGAGTACATATCGGTCCCGAAATTTCTAGAAGGATCTTGACTCTCCTAGTTCTGCTACTCGATACTAGAGGGCGCTAGTGGTAACTAGTGTTGCCATGTATAAACCATTAATAGTGGCGCGCAACACTATGAAGTATGTATGTTTGTACAGAAGCACAAAATGTTGTTTACAACGGTAGATGATTTAAATCCCCGCAGTCGTCGAGATCCATACAGACTTGTACTAAACGATAATCCTAAAATAAGAAAATATAAAAAGTTGTTTATTTATGTGTGTTCAGTTATATAATAAGATACCTAATTCCTTAAAATATTAAATACAAGATCATTTAAATTAAAACTATATCAGTGGCTAAATAATTGTAATTTCTATAGTGTTAAGGATTTTGTAGCCAAAAATATTAATGTAAAAAAAAAAATTTGCATGCTATGAATAATCGTAGCAAAACATGCTGATCTAAATCGTTTTGTAAAATCTATCATATACCATGTTTTATGCAAATAAAATATTATTATTATTATTATTACAGCGTTAGTCGTAGAGAAGAGGAACTCGTGGTTAAGTAATAGCTGCGCAGATCAATAGATCTGCGAAATTAAGTTTCACTTGCCGCGATCAGTCCATGAATGAGTGACCATTCTCTTAACATACCGAGATTGAGAGAATAGAGAGTGCATCTGTATCCTCAGACACTTAGTGCACTTTACTGTGTTAAGATCATTATGTTTTAAAATTCATGCAGCTAAAATGATAATAAGTTTATTATTACTTTATACTTTTCAGGGACAGATGAAAGAATATAAACATGAAGCATGATGAAGCCTCATAAACATATTGGCCTTTAAACAGAGCAATCTTATTTAACTGACTCCTACAAGTTTCCTTCCTTAAATTATTAAGTTTACATTCATACTTAAGTCGAATGAAAATAAACTTCTATAATCTATTTAATTATTAATTATTAAATGTTTGTAATTATCACAAGTAATACTTATATGAAAAATAAAGCAGCCATTATGTACCTGTGTCCCCGTTTTGTTTCCCCATCAAAACATTTTATAAAATATAAATAGGTATACTTAGTTATGTATCTACTATTTATATTAACAATATGTTAAAAATAAATTCCGGGAAACTGCCCACGGCAGTAAATATTTTTCTCCAAAGATCATAGCTCGAAAATACAACATTCTGATCTGATTATTGGGAGTTTTTTTTAAGTTTTCGGTAAAGTCACCTGGGATTTTATACATTTGAATTAAAATCCAACAAAAGGCAGGTAGGTTCAGCTTATTCTCAGGAACATGTTATATGAATATTTTTAATTTTTTAAAACTATCATGGTAAAATTCAGTTAATTTTGAAGTTATTCAACTTCATGCACTAAACAATTTTTATAATCTTTTACCGCTTCCTTAACAATCATTTTCGATAGTCCTTTAAGCAAAATATACATCACTAGCTAACGCACACAATGACAAATCAAAATTGGTCACGCGTTTTCGGGCTGTCAGGTGGTACTCCTATTTGAGAACTTGTGTATTTGACAACTCCTACATTTTTTGACATAATTCATGACGTCGTTTGACATGCCTGGCCAGAAATAGTAATTCTTAGTGTTATTTAGCATACTTAATGTACTTAATCTTAAGGCAGCAGGTGGAAGTCATTTAAAATTGTTTTTATTTCTTTCTTATCAGTAAGTCGTGTTACGCCTCTAGTAATTAATAAACGAGGTGACCCTACTTGACACTTCTTTATGCTGCGCAGCTAACATTAAATGTGTTTAACACTACTCTTATTTTTTATGACGAGTAATTGGTTTATTTTTAGTTTTGAGCATATGCTTTCTAAATTTCTCCCTAACTCCTCTGGGGTTGATAACGATCGAGAATAAAGAAAGATCGCTGATTGCGACGGTACGTATGTGCAGAAACGAGCGTCCGATATTAGAATATCCTTATCATTTTTACGTTTTCTGAAAAACGTAACTCAATGATGTCATTTGGTTTTTTGAGTATTTCCACAGCCGCGGGTTGATCAGACCTGCGGGTTTTCGAAATATCGACTAAATATTTATAATTTTTTTGACATAGTCTTGTACTATGAGCTCTAGTTAAAACTGAGACAACTTTTCATGCATATTTTTTAAATCTTGTGACGTCACCGTGATACGACTTAATGCGTCTGCAGTTGCATTATTTCGACCTGGGACGTATTCTACGCTAAAATCGTAATTCCTCCAAATACAATCGAAATTTTGTTAAGAAACATTACTATAAAAACCTCTCTAAATTATTATATTTCTTACTTTTTTGCAGGACAGTGTTTATTGTTTTATAATTGTTCACATACAGTTCACACGCGGAGCGGGAATGCTGCGTAAGGCGAATTTTACACGTCCGTGGGGCCTCTTCAATTTTACACACCCGTGGGACTATTTTCTTGCTTACATTATTTTGATCACATTACACCCGCACTCGTACAAACGTACACGCGCACACACACAAACCCACACAAAACACGCGCGCGCAGACGCACACGTACATATGCTCACGTACACATACACACAGACAGACACACACACACACACAAACACACACACGCGCGCGCAGACGCACACACGTACACACAAACACACGCGCGTGCACACGCATATATACACGCACACGTACACATACCCATGCACTCGTACACATACACACCCACACATACACACGCATACACGCTCGCGCGCGCTCAATCACACATACATACGCGCTCGCACATACACACACACACGCGCGCACGCGCGCGCACGCACGCACGCATACGTACACACACACGCACATGTACACACGCACTATCGCGCGACTAACTGAATAATGTGACGTTTTCTGAAGTGTATTTTGTTAATTAGTAATAGATGCGTGGTGCCGGATTATCGTTTGATTAGGAGTGCGTTTGTCCCGCAGCGTGCTGGAGAAGGAGATGACGTGGTGGCGCGAGCAGGTGCGCAGCGTGGCGTCGCAGCTGTCGCGCGCGCACTCGCCCGCCGCGGCCGCCCCGCACCCCGCCGTTGACAGACAGGTACTACTCGTAATTAACAAATCTCTCCAACATTGTGTTGACAAAATTCAGTCTTCAAACGAAATCAGATTCATTTAGTGACTGCACTATTTGAATTTTGTATGCCTTAAAATACAAAAATTGATAGTCCTAATTAAGCCTGACGTTTGCCCAACGTCCGGCTCGATGTGCGGCTACTGGCATCAGCCGACGCATACTTACGAGAGTAAAGAAAGAAGAGGAAAGCGTGCTACACAAACAGGCACTTTCACCTCAGCCGGGTCCGTGAAGCGAGGCCCCCAAAACGACCGTAAAACTTTCCACCCCATTAAAAAAGCAAGTACAAAATAAAAAATTGGAGATTGAGGATTTTATGATTTTTGCAATAAATACGAAAATTGAAAGTTTTTATACAGTACACAAAGAAGTACCGATTTAAAAAAATATTAGCAGCTGTCAAGAGAAATCTTAACTTTCCGGGTCAAAAAGTATTAAATAGTATTAAATACGCAAGCTACGAGTATGTATTTAACACGTACTACGAGGTTAGTCCGGAAGTACCCGACCCAACAAGGAAAACACAAAAATTTAAAAAAATAATTTTATTTTTCAACATAATCTCCTTTCAGCTCTATACACTTTTTCCAGCGATGTTCAAGGAGTTCGATACCCTCTTTATAATAAGAACTGTCTTGCTCCTCAAAATAGCCATTAACTGCCGATATCACTTCTTCATTGTTGGAAAATCTTTGACCACTGAGCCATTTTTACAAGTTTGGAAACAGAAAATAATCCGAGGAGGGCTAAATCTGGCGAATAGGGTGCATGAGATAGCAATTCAAATTTAAATTCATAAATGTTGGCCATTGCAATAACGGATTTGTGAGCTGGTGCATTGACGTGATGAAACCACTTTCTTTTTAGCCAAATGCGGCCTTTTTTGTTTGATCTCTTCGCTCAAACGTTGCTGTAAATTCGCATAATATTCGCCGTCGATAGTTTTTCCTTTTTGAAGGTAGTCAACAAAAATTATACCACGCGCATCCCAAAAAACCGACGCCATGACCTTGACTGCAGATGGAACGGTCTTCGCCTTTTTTGGAGCCGGCTCTCCCTTCTCAGTCCACTGTTTCGATTGTTCTTTTGTCTCGGGTGTGAAGTGATGGACCCATGTTCCTTCTATAGTTATGAAACGGCGCAAAAATTCAGCTTTGGTGCTGTGAAACTTCGCTAAACACTCAATTGAGACATCTTCTCGACACTGTTTTTGCCGGAGTGTGAGCAAACGCGGCACCCATCTTGCACACAGCTTTCTCAAACCAAACCCAAATTTTCACTTAATACACGATGTACCACACTTTTTAAAATGCCTACTATCTCTGCTAGCTCGCGCACTTTCAGTCGACGATCATCCAGTATCGCTTTGTGGATTTTCTTTATCATTTCTGAAGTTGTAACCTCATTTGGTCGACCACTGCGTTGCTCGTCTTGACAGCTCGTACGGCCTCGTTTAAACTCTGCTACCCAATATTTTACTGTTGTGAACGAAGGAGCCAACCAGAGTAAAATCCAGTTCAGCTTTTATATTGGTTGGGTTGAGGCCTTTCAAATAAAAGTATTGGATCACATAACGATGGCCAATTTTCTCCATTTTCACAAATTTACTGAAAATGTTTACTATTAATGGCTGGCAAACAAATACTAAACCACGACGCGTCTCCAAACTTGAATCATATGCTTTTTTGCTTGCGTACTTTCTAATACAGTGATATTTTTCAAACAACTAACGCCATCTCTAGGTCAGGCCGGGTACTTATGGGACCGCCCAGGTATATATGGTATCAATCACCGTTCCACTGTTCCCTCCCTAGGTCTAATGACGTCATAGCGGTCTTGCGCCTAATTGTTTTGGTCACGTAGTATGTGTTTGCTTCTTTTTAGTGTCGCTTTTTCGTTTCATCGAGTTTCAAATCACAATTCTAAAGAAGTTTTAACTAATAAATTGTTGTATTTCATTTTAATTTGAAAATACTGTTGCACAGATGCAGATGGCGCAGGTGCAGGGGTTGCTGGCAAACGACGACGTGAACGGTGCTTTCCAGCGCGCGTTATCTGCGTCCGACCTGTCGCTGGTGGTGTGCGCGTGCCGCTGCATCGAGCCAGCGCTCGTGTTCGGCCCGCCCTGCCGCCTCGAGCAGCACGTGCTGCTGTCGCTCGTGCAGCAGCTCGCCGCCGACATGCAGCGCGACACGCTCCTCAAGCACAGGTGCGTGTGTGTGTACTGTGTACTGTGTACTGTGTACTATAGCTGGTGGTGCCCTGCCGCCTCGAGCAGCACGTGCTGCTGTCTCGAATTGCTTAGAAATCGCATAGAATTGCTTGTGTCTAGTATACATTGAAGTGTTTGTATGTAGTATACATACAAGTATTTGTATGTTATATACATAGAAGTGTGTAGTATGCATTGAGGCGTTTGTATCAGTGGCGAAGCTAGGGTTCCAAACTAGTGCAATCCCAAGATATGGTTTAGTTGTTTTTAGCAGTTTTATAAAAATTTACCTTTTCTTTTTTTTCGATTTTACTTTTTCCTCGCCGATTAGCACTTTAACACACTTCTATTCATTACAAGGAACACTATTCCATTTTCACTAAAAATCTATAAAAAGCATAAATTTTCTTCTCGCAATATTTATTCGCTCAAGTAAACACACAGTAAACATTGAAATGTGAAGTATTGCAAAGGAATCGCCCGCGCGCCCCCGCGCTTGACTAATGACTAACTTCACATTAAAAGGCAAAAAGCCGGGCTTTTTGCTTCAAACAAATTGCTATATAAACAATCGTAGCTATATTTCATTATAGAACATTTTGCCACAGGTTATAAAGAGAGCGATCGTCTTCTCGAAAGCCCGGTAAAAGCCCACGCATGCGAGAGAGACGACTAATTTTTATGACAGCAGTGTTGCGCAGTTTTGCCGCGTGGTTGACGTTCGAGGTCACTACCTGTGTATATTGTATAACAGAGGAGCGCGCCGGAAATTAAAATAGTTTGAAACAGTTTACGAGTTATTAGTTTATATTATTGATTGAGCAGTTTTATAGGGCAAGCCCGGCTTTTTGGCTTCTATGGAGGCTTCGCTACAGGTTTGTATGTAGTATACATACAAGTATTTATATGTTATATACATAGAAGTGCTTGTGTATAGTATACATTGAGGTGCTTGTGTGTAGTATACATTGAAGTGTTTGTGTGTAGTATACATAGAAGTATTTTTACGTAGTATACATACAAGTATTTGTATGTTATATACATAGAAGTGCTTGTGTGTAGTATGCATTGAAGTTTTTGTATGTAGTATACATACAAGTGTTTGTATTGTAAGGGTACCTCAAAAGTGGATAATAGAATTCTAAATAAAAGGAATTAATCAACGCAATAACAATATTTATTTCGAATAAAATAAATCAATGGCACAGTATTACAAAACAACATAATATATCAGAAACCTTCTTGTCACTCCGGCGGCTCGTCTCTGAATGACGCTCGACTGCTAAGTCCTTACTTTTTATCCACAGACAATATTTGACGTAACTTTAACACAATCGATTTGAAACGTAATCGATTATTTTATCGGATATAACAACACTTGACCATAGACTTTAGTATTGATGGATTGATGTTAACAACTACTCTAATGGACAAGTCTTGTTACAGTCGGCCATCCTTCAAAAACGAGTCCCTTCGTTTCTTCTTAGCCCATATAAGTTAAAATCATGACACTGTTTTAATTTTTACTATATTGTAAAATAATTCATATGCCTGAACTTACATAATTGTCACACGATTTTAATTACTAGTGGTAACCATAATGCAATGTGTTATATCTATATTTTTCAGCTATGCAAAGTGAGAGCTACTTCCTTTACTCTTACAATGCTATCACTTATTATAATAATTGAGCTACTCATGGGCGGCTAATACATGGGCCAATCATGCCCGACGCACAACATTGTCACTAAATCTTAACAATAGCCATACGGTGTGAGGGTTACTTCCTTCACCGTCACTCCGTCGTCGGCTGCGGTACTTCAAGTCAATCATGGGCGACAAGTTCATACGCCAATCCTGCCCGACTCTAATACCCCTCACTCAATCAATATCTATAGCCGTGTGGTGTGAGAGTTACTTCCTTCACCGACACACCATCATCGGCTGCGGTACTTCAAGTCAATCATGGATGACGAGTTCATACGCCAATCCTGCCCGACTCTAATACCCCTCACTCAATCAATATCTATAACCGTGTGGTGTGAGAGTTACTTCCTTCACCGACACACCATCATCGGCTGCGATGTTTAGAGCCACTCACGGGCGGCGAGTCCGTACGCCAGTCCTGCCCGGCTCAAAACATCCTTACTTGTCTCCATGGTATGTTTATTTCATGTCTGGCACGTTCTTATGCCGGTCATCATTTAACACACCACTTCTACTCACTATCAATGATCAAAGACAACAAATTACAATTTACAAACAAAAAAATATCGTATTTTAACTATGCCTAACATGTAGCTAAACTAAAATGTATTTAGTGTCCTAATTTTTGTTCAATTTATACATAATTATATCTCTATTGGAACGAAGTTCCTTATCGCACGGTACGAATTTGGCAGATGGGGGCTAGACGAGCGAGATGAAATAATATCCATCTCCCTCGCACTTTTTCTTATCTTGCCAGGAAAGAAATATTATTTTAAATGACGCTTCATTTTAATAGACGCTAGTAATTCATTTATTTGCATTTGTTAATCAATAATATAATAAGTTTATCAATAATAATATACTACGAAAGGAACTTCGTTCCAACCGAGTGTTCCACGACACTCACGCATGTTATTACTTTCACTGACTTTGAATTAGCGATTTTTATACAATTCCCGCCTCGAGCAGCACGTGCTGCTGTCATACATTGAAGTGGTTGTATGTAGTATACATACAAGTATTTGTATGTTATATACATAGAATTGCTTGTGTATAGTATGCATTGAAGTGTTTGTATGTAGCATACAGGGTATTTTGAAACGCCCCGAAAACGAAGACA
The DNA here is from genome assembly GCA_029286625.1 of Parnassius orleans. Taxonomy (NCBI): domain Eukaryota; kingdom Metazoa; phylum Arthropoda; class Insecta; order Lepidoptera; family Papilionidae; genus Parnassius; species Parnassius orleans. The sequence continues at coordinate 4,164,218 of JAGSMP010000059.1, forward strand.
GATGATAGTACTAAGGATACCTATGATGATGGGTCACAAAAATTGATCCTGAGGAAAAAAATCATCTTTTCACAACGTTTTATTAACTTTTTTCACGCTCCATCATGTTATTACAGTTATTTGAAACGATCTTTCACAAAAAATCATGAAAATACTGAAAAATAAAACCAGCAGTGGAATTACTGAATTACAATCAGCTGACTAGGGTCAATGTACGCGCGAACGCCGAATTCGCGCGGCCTGCAACTAGCGATGGTACCACAATACCTAATAATTTACAACACTTGTCTAAATACTAACTTATCTACTTAACTCACTAATTTGCCACTGTGCTTGTTCCACGTAGCCACTTTAATTGAATTCACAGGTTAAATAAACCAAATAACTGGTTCGATTCTGCCAATGATAAAATACTTAAATAAAATGTTTACAAGGTTAGAGTCATGCTTGTTATCCATTGTGTAGGTATTTTATTATTCTGATTACGTGGTGCCATGCTGCAGCTATATTAGTAGTATAGTTGTAGCACGAATGGGTCGGCTCGACTGGGAAGGACCACGCCTCACAGAATACCACCGTAAAATAGCAGCTTAACACTGCTGTGTTTCGTATGGTGAGTGTAGAGAACCGGAGACCCTTTTACTGGAAAAGAGGCATTCCATCTTAGTCCTCACGGGTGACAACGCATCTGCATTTTGAGTCTTTATTGAGGATAGATGTAGATGTCTATGGGTCACAGCAACCACTTACCATCAGGTGGACTGTGTGCTCGTTTGTCACCCATACTATAAAAAATTATAGTCCAGAATAAGTTAGTATTCAGTTATGTACCTATTCAGATCAGTTCAGTACTAAGTTATTTAAAAAATTAGGTATGAAACAGCTACTGATCCTCCGTGACCTTATGAGATTCTTCAAGGCACATTAACATGTTGCCGTATTCACGAGCACTATAAACGTACCTACGCGTTAGACATTATTAAAACCAAACAAAAACACAAAACGTAACAACAAGAACATCATTAATTAATAAATAACAAGTAATAACGATAATAATTTAATAAACAAAACAATTCAACTATCGCTCGTGATAGTCAACATGGCACTGTCTCAAAAACTAAAATTATTGTAATGTCCTTGAAGCATGTGTAAATTCCACAGCGCGAGGCGACACGAAGCAGCGTGTGTGTGAAAGGGAAGGGTAGAGTGAGTAAGTAGTATAACCTAATGCATTGTTTCGTACCGATCTAGGAAAGAGTTCGGTGCCCGCGAGGATATTGACCCTATTGTCAGTTGATTTTCTTTTTAAAGTTTCACTGCTGGTTTTATATTTCAGTATTTTCATGATTTTTTTTGTGAAATATCGTTTCAAATAACTGTAATAACATGATGGAGCGTGAATAAAGTTAATAAAACGTTGTGAAAAGATGATTTTTTTTTCCTCGGGATCGAATTTCTTTGTGACCCATCATCATAGGTATCCTTAGTACTATCATCTGTCTTCGTTTTCGGGAGCGTTTCAAAATACCTGTTTATATATATATATATATATATATATATATATATATATATATATATATATATATATATATATATATATATATATATAAGTATTTGTATGTTATATATATAGAAATGTTTGTGTGTAGTATACATACAAGTATTTGATATTATATACATAGAAGTGCTTGTGTAGTATACATTGAAGTGGTTGTATATAGTATACATACAAGTATTTGTATGTTATATACGTATAAGTACTTGTGTGCAGTATGCATCGATGTGTTTATATGTAGCATACATATAAGTATTTGTATGTTATATACATCGAAGTGCTTGTGTGCAGTATGCATCGATGTGTTTATATGTAGCATACATATAAGTATTTGTATGTTATATACATCGAAGTGCTTGTGTATAGTATACATACAAGTATTTGATGTTATATGCATAGAAGTGTGTAGTATGCATTGAAGTGTTTGTCTGTGGTATACATACAAGTATTTGTATGTTATATACATAGAAGTGTGTAGTATGCATTGAAGTGTTTGTCTGTAGTATACATACAAGTATTTGTATGTTATATACATAGAAGTGTGTAGTATGCATTGAAGTGTTTGTCTGTGGTATACATACAAGTATTTGTATGTTATATACATAGAAGTGCTTGTGTATAGTATACATACAAGTATTTGATGTTATATACATAGAAGTGTGTAGTATGCATTGAAGTGTTTCTCTGTAGTATACATACAACTATTTGTATGTTATATACATAGAAGTGCTTGTGTATAGTATACATACAAGTATTTGATGTTATATGCATAGAAGTGCTTGTGTAGTATGCATTGAAGTGTTTGTCTGTAGTATACATACAAGTATTTGTATGTTATATACATAGAAGTGTGTAGTATGCATTGAAGTGTTTGTCTGTGGTATACATACAAGTATTTGTATGTTATATACATAGAAGTGTCTAGTATACATACAAGTATTTGATGTTATATGCATAGAAGTGCTTGTGTGTAGTATACATTGAAGTGTTTGTATGTAGTATACATACAAGTATTTGTATGTTATATACATAGAAGTGCTTGTGTATAGTATACATACAAGTATTTGATGTTATATGCATAGAAGTGCTTGTGTGTAGTATACATTGAAGTGTTTGTATGTAGTATACATACAACTATTTGTATGTTATATACATAGAAGTGCTTGTGTATAGTATACATACAAGTATTTGATGTTATATGCATAGAAGTGCTTGTGTGTAGTATACATTGAAGTGTTTGTATGTAGTATACATACAAGTATTTGTATGTTATATACATAGAAGTGTGTATAGTATACATACAAGTATTTGATGTTATATGCATAGAAGTGCTTGTGTGTAGTATACATTGAAGTGTTTGTATGTAGTATACATACAAGTATTTGTATGTTATATACATAGAAGTGCTTGTATGTAGTGTACATAAAAGCCGACAACCGCCTTGTTCCAACCCCCAGTAGCCTTCGCGTGACAAAACTAACATTGAACCATATTTTATGCATACTACTGCTAGACGAGCACTACAGCACTAATATACAGTGAGATTAGCCAGGTTAATTTTCCACAACCGTAAATGATAAAAAAACGATAACAATAAATGAACTCAATGATAAATTACATTATCGTAACGTAGTAGACTAATGGTTGAGATTTGTCGTCCCTATTAATTTTTATAGCTTTCTATAAATATGGTAGAAAATTTAATGCGTCTCTAATAATATTAAAAATGTTATTACAACATTGAAAATGTTATTTATTGGGTATTTATTACTGAGAACAATCAATATAATCGTCTCGCTTTTTCCAGATACCTTGAAGAAGCAATAATGAACCTGGACACAAGCAACCCAGTGACTCGGGAGCACTTGCCCGTGGTGGTGCGAGAGTTGCAGAAACAGATCACGGCCTACCTTGCAGCGAATCCGGGACACGCTCTGACCAGGCAGTTCCGCATGTTGCTTATGGCAGCGGACTCGCTGGTCAAAAGTGCGGTTTGACAACGCTGTCGACATTGCGTCTGTATCAGTTGGACTACATAGTAGTGATGGATGATATTATGCGAAAGTGAAATTGCTGTTTATGTTATAGAAGTACCGGCGGCGCGCGTGTTAATTATAAAAAAAAATCTACAGCTATCTCTGTTTGTTTGTTTGTTTTATAAATGATTTAGTTATGAATAAATGAATCGTTAGTTGTAATGTGGATATGCCTCGCAATTTATTAAAGTGCGTGTTATCCGATTCCCCCGCAAGGCGGTAATTAGTTTTTAGTGTGTGGGTGTACGCGTGTTGTTATCAATTCCTATATTAAGGTGTCGTAAGATTCGTCTACGTCTCAGAATTGTCAAAGGCTACATTTTATGGAAATAGATTGCAGTTGAAGACCGATTTATAGATAGTAAAATAAATACTATTAGCATGCTCACAAAAACAATGTTTAAAACTTATTCTGTCAAATGGGTTATTTTATTAGTTGGTAATAGAGCGATCGAGTTGGACTGTATATTTTCTTTACAACATCTTGGATCTGACAATATCAAAATAAAAAAAAATAAAGACAGACAAAGTTGTGGCAGAAAATTGAAATAAAGCCATATTTTAATATAAAAACTCCTGTCCATTAATTTTAACAGTTAGGATATTAAAGTTTTTCGATAGATGAAAAAAGAAAGTTTTTTGACATTCGTATTACAGCAACAGCCATTATGTTTGTATTGAAATTAGTTAGTTGTTGAATTGTTGGGCATATTCATAGTAATTACAGCTGTGAGAAATCTTTCCTCGAGCTGATCATAAATTAAAACAGATATCAAACCATATTGACCCAAAACCTACAAATAAAACTTACTTACAAATTCATTTTTTATTTTTTCACTTGAAATAATAATATATTATCTCTAAAAGTATTTGTCGATCTAATTAGCGCCGTTACTGCTTATGTATGTAATATTTTTATACAGTAACCATTATACAAATCCTTGTGTAAAATTTATGTGTGATTGCCTTGACTATACCTCAGTAACTCAGGCTGATTTATAAGTAATAAAAAGTGATTATTATATTAATGTTAAAAGAAATTAGTTGTAAAAGATAAGATTTATAGTAAGCGTTATAAATACTAAATATAAAACGGACTGCCACTAAAAATGGTGATGTAAGCTGGAAAGTTAACCTAATCCTTGTTCAGACCTGCGAAGAAAGATAAAAAGTCCTCTGTTGAACTTTTGCTTTACTGTAATAGGCCTTCCCTATATTGCCTCATTGGGGATGTAAAATGCACGATAACACCGACACTAGGTATAGATACAATTTATCGCTCCGTTAGTTCAAAGCACGTCGAATACGTCCGTACCGCCACCGCTGTTGGCGATCGAATGTCCTCACCTATCTGCTGAGTATACTAGACAATCGAGTATACCCACTGGTATGCCGTATACCATCGGAGATATTTGTCACAGTTGCCATGCTTGGCAGGCGGGTTGGCACCAGCAGTTTTTTATTTTTAGTTGTTATTATGAACACACTGCCCATCTCCTGATCTGTTTCTCTCTGTTGCCTCTTACGACACCCACGGGATGATATGGGGTAGTGGATATTCTTACACCGCCACTACACGGTAATTATTTATTAATGTTATGATAATGCTTTTCATAGATATAGAGTCTTATGGATGGAAAGTTAATTTCTTTTTAAAAGTTACTTTTTAATATATTAAGTTAAATTTAGCCTATCTATCCATTCTTGCCGGCAAATAGCGCCACTCCTTTGCTGTACGCATTACGAAAGACGAAGCAAATGATGTTCGAATATGTGGAATATCTAAAACAAAGTGAGAGTGAGAGACCCACCAAATGTTTGGTTGTCCGATGTTAAAAAGAGGAGCGCGAAATTAAATCATATGAGCAGGAGATGGGCCTGGTTAGTTTCTCTCTGTCTGTCTGGAAGATTTGGTATAGTGGATATTCTTACATCATCGCATTCGTACAACAGACAGAACACTACTGTTTATCTTTCTTTGTTACTCTGAGAATCCTAGATAGTCTTTTTATAATGTCATAATTTCAGTTTTTTATGTGTCATTGTATTAAATTTAGTGCTTTTTAGTTTTAGTCAGAAAAATAAATTTGTTTAATTAACAGAATATAAATGTATGGTTAATTAACAGTGTCCTATTTTTGTATGACATTAAAATACTATTAATAATTGATCAACACCGGTTACAGTAAAATAATTAGTTTTAGTATCTTTTTTACAATTTTGAGGGGATTGTTTTTTTTTCTTTTTCTAAAATGCTAATAAAATACGGATGGATTATGCAAAGAAGTCGGCACGGGTTTTCTTTAAGCGCGGAATTCACTAGACGGACATGCCCACGGGCTGTCTGTCCGGTCATGTCTGTCGCAGCAATACACTACACAGACTCATCAGTTTGTTTTAGACCGGCTAAGTGATTAGTTGTGCGTGCACATTAAGATGACAACGAAACGACGAAAAATTGCAATAGTAGCTGGTGCTGCATTAATACTGTCCGATGATAAGAAAAAGAAAAGATTTTGGTGCAAAGCGTTCTTTGCACCAAATTCTTTTCTTTTTCTTATCATTGTATAAAAATATAAATAAGTTCAGCCATATCAATTTACTTAAAGAATTAGAAATTGATGAACCAGGAGACCTGTACAATTACTTGCGCATGGATATAGAGTCGTTTGAATTTTTATTACAACTGACAGACTCTCTTTTCAGAATGTTTTATTCTCTTTCCAGAATATTTTATTATCATTAAAACTCATTGCAAATTAAAAAATCTCCTAAGTTCGTTAAATTATAATAATAGGCCGTCTGCACTGCTTGCTGTCGCTCTTGTGTCTGTGAACAGACAGCCCGCAGTTAACATTCACGGTCGGGCATGTCTGTGCCCGCGCGGACTTTCAACAGGCAAATCTGCCAGACCGACTGTGACGGTCCTACACTATCAAACTTTGCACAGACCTATAGTAGCGAAGTCCGGCAGGCATGTCTATAGACATGCCCGCGGGCATGTCCGTCTAGTGAATTCCCCGCTTTAGCGATGAACAATTTTGTTGGATGAATTTGAATTTGGAAAATAGTGAATGTGTTTATTGTATGGTGCTTACACCAATCACAGTTTACAGGTAAAACAAGGAACCAATTGGAAAGCGGCAATAGTGTCGTCGCATCCGCCCTTCATATCATCCCAAGTTCTATTTACTGTGCCCGTTGAGGCTTAGGAAGCGCTCACAAACCGTGCCACTTGCGATATTTATGTTATGACATGTAGCTGAAAACGTGTACTCTTTGAATTTTATGTTTTATATGTGTTTGCGTTATGCAACAAAGCCTTCAATTTTGTGCGATACAAAGGTTTTGCTATATTATGTTAGTTTTTGTTAAGAAATAGGGTAAATTTGACATATTTTTCATTTAATCTATGTATAAAGACTGATTCCAACAACTATAGCAAAAGGTATTGGCTATGCATATTGTTGGAATTCTTCAACAATATTTAACTTAATTCTTTAACCATTTCCCTGTCCCATGAATCATATGTGAACATTGCAATTGTTTAACTATTGTGTCTGTTGCGCGGACAGGGAAACTGTTAAGGTTTAATTGGTAAGAAATTTAGTTTGATTAAAGCGTTTATTTATTGGAGTGAAACTCAAAAAGTTATCCACTGCTGAATATAGACCTCCCCCATAGATTGTCTCATGGGGCCTTATATTTGTGGGTTCTCAAACTAAGTTTTCTTTTATTTTGAATTGTTATCAGGAAGATTCTGCTGCCCATATCCTGTTTCATTTCCCTTTATTGCCTCTTACGACAGTCACGGGATGGTATGGGATTAGGCCGTTAAGTATTACCCTTACACCACCCATAAACAAAATTTCTGCTTTTAATATTGTATACATTTTTCTAATTTGATAAACAGCAACCCAAACTTACTCTTGTAACAGACATCATTACAGGTACTCTTTGGTGACTCCAGACTGTTTTAGACTCTCTTTTCCATTATAAGAATTATGCATCGTCGTAGGTGTCGTAAGAGGCGACAGAGGCTAACGAATAAGATGGGCAGCTGCGTATTTCTATTAGCAACTAAAAAATAGTAAACTGCTGTTGCCAACCCGCCTGTCAAGCGTGGCGCCTATGGCAAATGTGCCCTCTATGAGGCACTTTTAGGGGAGGCCTATGTTCAGTAGTGGACATTTGATAGGCTTTAACAGAAAATAAGGTAATAAGTAAATAAAACTTATTAATTTGACTTTTACTGCACTTTAATAAAAGTTTATTTTGGACAAAATACATAAACATGTTAACATACCTATTTAACAAATTAAAAAACATGCAGCACTTTACTATTGCATAGAAATATTATGTTACACTATAGATATATCAATTAACAAATCTTACATCCTTATAATCGTTGATTATCGCTTACTTAAGTATTGGTTATCTCTATACCTGTCTCTTTCTATTGTCATTTAGTGAAAAGAAAGAAAGAGAGAGATAGAGAGCAACTTAAAATTTTTAAAATGTAATTAATTTTTTTAAATAATTTCTATTATTAAAAAATATTTCTGTAAAAATTGTCAACACAACCTAAATTACTTTTGCTTTACTGACTGTTGATTCCATTTAACATCTCTTCAGGGAGTTAATTGAAAAAAAATGATACAAATTATAAGACACCAAATTATCATTATGTAGGTGCTAAGTATTACGTGTAAACTATGTAAAATAAACTTTAATATTACAAGAAATATACTTACCTAATACTTTGGTATAGTATTATTTTTGTTTTTTTTTCAACCCTATTTCCAACTGACTTCGAAAAAAGGGGAAATTATAACATGAATGAATGTATTTATTTATGTATGTTATACGTCTCAGTGGTTTGTATTGATGTTTCAGAGAGCATGTAGATAGATAGCCCTACTTTACTGATAATATGTACTTGAATTTAAATTTTCAAATAAGTATGTAAAATTTTCACTGTTTGTCCTAATAATAGTAATCCTAAATAATCTCTATATAAAAATCAATTGCTGTCCGAGTCTCGCTAAAACTCTAAAATGGCTGGACCGATTTTGATTAAATTTTTTGTTTCTTTGAGTGAGTTGTCTGGATGATCTAGACGATTCACAATTGGACCCGGTAGGTGGCGCTGTTGTCGAGATCCAGAAATCACCTGAACTGAACTCACAAACTCATACAAAACCAAAATAGTTTAAGTTTACAAATGTCTGACAGACAAAGACATCACAAATTTAATCTGTCAACACATTCTAGTGGACTAATTGCTCTATAATCCTCTCTGAATTACGAGACCTGTGCCCAGCAGTAGAACATATTATCGTTATTCACTTATTAATTTATTACAGCTTGTCACAAATCCAATGCTGCCCAGAGATTACATCACAGGGGGATATTTGCTATAATAGCCACACTTATACAGGTTGGCAACCAATTCATATTTTAATATCTGCATCTGGGATTGCAATGACAATACATTATCATCACCATCAGCTTGTAAATAGTCCACTGCTTGAAGATTAAACAACAAATGCAGCTTGTTTAATCTTCAAAACAACACAGTTGAATTAGATGTGACAACTTTTACTGAGACTTTTTCCCCATCAGCTATCGGTTCTTCGAGCTATATGGCCAACTCATTGCCACTTCAGCTTGTTGATCCATTAAGTTATCATGGCTCTGATTCTACTGCGGTGGATATCTACATAACGACAACTAGTAGGTTCAGACGTGGTAAAGTGCTATTGCCTCTAAAGGTAAGGGACTATTTAAATAAATTCATTGATTTCCTGGCTCCAGAGCTATAAAAATGTGTTTCAAGAGCTATAAATACTTAGTAAAATGAAAAGAAACGTGCTGAAAATAGAAATCAAACTTTATAAAATATATGTCAAGTATTTGTTTATTTCTTATTTTTAGTTGTAGTTATTATTCATATAGAAGCAAATATGTTTGAAATACTTATAAATTGTGGCCAAGTTTAACAGTCGTTATTTTTTACAAAAAGTAATTCAAATGCTATTTACAAATAAATTTAGATATAGTATAAGAACTAGCCAAAGCTTTGATTGTAAAGACCATATGCCATTCATTCTCAATAAAGTATTCTATATGGAATTGAATGATCAGTATTTCCAGAGACTCAAATGATTAAAAAATTGTAAGAACAACAGAGGAAATGAAACAGGAGATGGGTAGCAGCATCTTCCTAATAACTGAAAATAATAAAAAATAAACTGCTGTGTTCAACTGCAAGCATGGTGACTATTCCAAATATCCTCCTAGGCTATCATTATGTATTAGGTATTAGACAATGTTCAGCAGTGGACTTTTAATGGGCTATAATAAATGAATGATCATACTTAAGCACTGCCACAAAATGTAAAGAGGATATCTCATTCTAATAGCATTTGAGTTAAATTATTGTTCACCCTTTGTGAAAATCTGATAGTTTTAGCTGACAGTCCTAAGTGTAGGGTCAAATACTTATGTATAACATAATGATTATAATTTATATAAAGAAAATATATATTATACAACATTTAAAATTAATTAAGTATGAGTTTCCAACAATATATTACATTTAAACATTATTACTGCAACTCTAACAATTCTGAAATATATTGACCAAAGTATAAAACAATAATCAAAAGTTACAAAGAAGAAAGTAGGATTTTTGCAGCATGCAGTTAGCTTTACAATTTCTCAATTTAGTGAATATTGAATTTTGAATTCTTGTAGTATAAAATATCATTAAAACTTCATCTCTGCTTTTTGTTTGTAAATTGCTCCAGTTATTGTGCCGTGTCTTTGTATTAAACAAAGCTTTTTATCAGCCTCTAAACATACGGTAGGTGGCTTTAAGTTTGGCTGTATTTTACAAGCTTGCTCTGAAATTGCCACTATTATTCCAGCCGAGTCTACGTGAGCCGTTCCTTTTGCTGCTAAACAAAGCCCCTGATGGTCTGCGACTAAACATCCACTTATATTAGGCATTGCCATAATTTCGTCTACTACTTTATCCAAATCCTTTTCCATTTTTATATTCTTGGTTATAAGATTAAGCAATTGCTTCAGTTTCTCTGCAATTTAATGCAATGTACATAAATCCAAAACAACAATAACATAGAACTCTTGATTGTCTTGATATTGATAAGAGTGATAGCGACACCTAGTGACACTGACAGATGACAGCTGACACTTTTTTATTAAGATTTTTGGCTTGGTTGCTTGTCCCTTAAGATTTTCAGTATCAAGTGATATTCTGCTACACAATATCGCTCACCCAGTAATATATTGGCACATATACTTTTTTCATATTTTACAGAAATTAGGATCAAAGATTTTACAAATGTTTGAAATGAAATTATTCGTGGTTTTGACTATTAGTATGAACCTTAATGGATATTCAGGGATAAAAATTTCCACTACAGTTTTTCAGGATTTACTTCATAACGATCAAAGAAGATTAAGAGTCATGCATTTGTGTCGTTGTTACTTCGAAGAACTTCCAAAAATGTCATATATGCGCCTGGGAACTTATAGTACACTGTGTGAAAACTAAGTAATTAGGAAAACTGGTTGATGGAAAACAAAAAGCTTAGTTTGTAATAAACACTTAAATGAATTATGTTCTTGAACTAAATTAAAAACCTTTAATTGACTCATAATCATTTCGAAGTAATCATTATCAAACTATAACAAATGAAATTTAAAAGTAATCACTTATTATCTTCTCTTAAGAAGGTGCATTCAGAAAATTGGCGTCACTGGTAGCTTTCAAATATTTCACAGTTTCGATTAATTTGTCAGTATTTAGTAATTCTTAATTAATTAGAAAATTAAATGTCGCTCTATTAATTATAATTATTACTGGTCAGTGGTTACTCTTCGTTTAAAAAACAAATGCACATAAAAGCATCTAATGGTGGTTTAAGTTTAGATACAGTTACGATAGTGTGTAGTGGAGATGTAAGAATATCCACTACCCCATACCTATCATCCCCTGGGTTTCGTAATAGGTGACAGAGGGAAACAAATCAGGAGATGGGCAGCAGCGTCTTCCTAATAACGACTAAAAATAAAAAACTGCGGTTGTCAACCAGCTTGCCAGCTATGGAAAATATCAACCCTATGAGGCAATCTATGGAGGAGGGCTATGTTCGGCATTGGACTTTAATAGACAGTAACGGTAACCGTAAAGTTATGATGCTAAAATTCAGAATTAAATCAGGTTTTACCTAATCACTCCGAAATTTCAAGAAGTTTAACTTTGATAAAAGTATCTTAGTTAAATGAAGAAGCAGTAAACAAAACTAGAAGCATATTGCATAATATTAGAAACTTAAAGCTTTAAGCTGAACCATCCAGTATGGTAGGTTGGTAGGTATGATAATGGTATTTATACATATTTACGAAGATTGTCCCCAAAACTAATAATAATATCAGTGTTTATTAAAATAAGAATGAGAAGTTAGTAATTTTAGTGTAAAACAAATAATTATTAAATAGCGTTAAAAAATTGCTGTAATTTTTTTATATTACCATGAAAAAATAATATTATTATATAGCAATTATTTTAAGATTATGTAAATAATCTTTTTTTATTAATTGATGATTTAAAATAATTTTAAAATATCGTTGGTACTTATTATATTAAAGACTGTTATAAAAGCCTTCATAATATAATTAACATAATTAATTGTATTAAATATTTTTTCTTTGAATCAGAAATATTAATTTTTTGATTATATGCTGGTTTGAAATAAATTTTAATGGTTAAGTTCTATTTCGCCCGCGTGATAATTTAAGCTTAGCTTGGACCCATTCTCCTTCAAAAGATGTTTTAAATTTAAGTCACTATTTTTAGTGAATATAATCATTGTTAGCTCAGTAATTTTTATTGTATCCCCAAGGGTTTCCCACTTTTCTACCGACTTCAAAAAGGAGGAGGTACTCAATTCGACTGTATGTTTTTTTTGTGTGTTAAGTCATAACTTGGTTCTACGTGAATCGATTTCGATGATTCTTTTTTTTTTGAAAGCTGGTGCTTTTCATCTGGTCCCATATAAATTTGATCAAGAACTGACCAATAGTTTTTGAGTTATCCTTAATAGTATTATATTGAAGTCGTTTGTACAACATCTTTAATTTTAAATTATTTAGTATCTTGTATCAAATTAATGTATTCTATATTATCTGACACGTATATGGGTCCAGATTTTTTGGCTCTTTTTATTGATTTTTCAATCAGAGAATGTGCCTTGTCACCTTTCATTTTGACTGTAGCTGCTGATTAAAATCTTATGGCATACAGAATTTATAGCTAATTTTTCGACAGCGTTAATACACGCTGAACAGATATCTAAAATAAAAACAGATTTATTAGAAATTATAATAATTAGGTAGGTAGGCATATCAAAATATTCGCGATCAACAATTTTACACGTACCGGGTTTTTTTTGTTGACTACAATAATTTTCACTGGAGAAAATAACATTAGAATTTGGATGCTTTTCAGCAACGTGCTCTAGGAACTTGTAAGCGCAAGTTCCTATTTCTGTAGAACCTTTAGAACCTAAGCCTTCATACTAAAAGTAACAACTAGTTGTTTTATTATGTGTATTAAGTAAAATAGAATTGACACATTTGTCAAATATGCCATGTTTATAATAACTCGCTAAATGAACAAAATGTCATAACTGCCATTTACGCCAACGTAGTTCTCAAAGCGGCTGCAGTTTGCAGAGAAACCCGCACAACTGACCAATAAGTCGTTGTTATACGCGGAAGCGTGAAACACACCAAGAGCTACAATGCACTGAACGCCCTCTCTTGATAAATACAAAAGCTAACAATCTGCCGTTTTACCATTGTATAAATTATACATTTTTAAGCACTTAGGCCGTAAAAACTCAATTTCGCATTTTTTGTAAATGTGCCAATATATTACTAGGTGTGCGATATGTTGATGCGCCACATTGCGTAGTTTTTGTGAGATTTTGACGACAACTTGAGCCAGCAGATAGTTGGTGACAGTATCTTAAGGCGCCTAAGCAGACGGACACCTTATCTTGAGATTCAGATCACCATCGGAGCACTTGTTTCACCGTTTCCACAAATAGTTCACATGCGCAGACATTTAATACACAAAATCGCACCACTTACATATCAAAATTCAATTGAAACTATTATTTAAACAATAATACAGGAGCAGCTTTGACGGCTCCGTGGCGCAGTGGCTTAGCAATGAGTTGCTGCCCTAAGGGCCGCGGGTTTGAATCCCGCACGGAACAAGTATTTGTATGGCCTACAAATAATTGTTCCGGGTCTGGATGCTTGTCTTTGTGAAATGTATGTATGTAAACTGCCCCCATGATACAGGAGAAAATCCTAGTGTGGAAGTAACGTTGTTTAAAAAGAAAAAAAAAAGAAAAAAGAAAGAAAGCAGCTGCAACCCGCCGCCAGTCAAGTTCCCGCCAAAAACCCAGCTGACACTCAGTGCTGCCGGAACATAGAGTAAGGTATGATGTATGTCTAAAGATTTTGTTTAAAGTTTCCGGTTCTTGCTCTTTGGTTTCCTATTTTCATTGTAAAATCCAATAAGAAGTGAATAAGAAACATAAAAAATTTAAAGGTTTAATATTTCATTCTTCGGCATTGTTGTACAATTGGCCGGTGTTTCTTAATACTTACTAGCTGGTACTCGGCGCGTTGCTATCCCAGAAGAAACAATGGGGTATTACACCCATTTTCAAAAAGTGTTTTAAATGAATCCTAGAGTGATAATGAACCACTATAATTTTTATATAAATTTTTTAAAACTGAATAGTGCCATAAAAATTACTTTTAATCTATCGTTTTAAATTTTTGATTTTTTACATGGTGTAAAATACCCTATTGTGGAAATAATATGATAAATAACTGTAAAAAAAATTGTGAAACATTACTCGCGCCACCTACTGGAATTTAATTGTACTATGCCCATGACCTTAGCGTAAGTGCCAGCAATAAGTTGACAAAGTTTAAGTTTAAACAAAAATTAATTTTTATATAATAGATAAGTAACACTGGCCAACACATTGGTTTAGAATACAAGCACTCTGCTCTGTCTATGTATCAAGGCCTCATTTTATCAAAGTAAAGCAATCATTACCATCTTTGTACAGGGTGGATGACTCGCTGGTCCACTCCGCAAAGGAGAAAAGCATTTACGTTATCTTTTTGCGTCAAACTCGACTCTCGACGATAAGGGGAATACATCGCCAACCATACCACAGTGTTAATGCATGTTCGGTTCACACAATGCCCAATACGTAAAGCACTACTCTCTCTGGACGTCGATAAGTTAAGTGTGCTGGATGGAATTACCATCAAGGACTTGTGCTCCAGAGTTGACACCAGTTTTTATACGATTTTTTGGTACTCCTAATTTTTGGGCGTCGTTCCAAGCAAACAGACAGGCTTTGCACACCCGATCCTTAAAAAGTGAGCACTCAGACCCGTCCAACTTCATGCCTATCAGCATCTCCTCCTCGTTATCCAAAATAATGGAGTCCATTATTAACTGCCAGCTCATGAGGTTAAAGCGTCAGCTGATAAGTGACCGCCAATACGGTTTCCGTCAAGGTTGCTTAGCTGATGATCTTGTTGTCTACCTCACTCACCGACGGGCAGAGTCAAGACCAAGGGGGAAATGTAGCTTGAATACGGTGAAAGCCTTCAATCGGCTTTGACACAGAGAGCATATTTCGAAGCTATCTTCACACGGGTTTCCCGAGAAATTAGGCAATTGTTTCAACAATTTCCTTGCAGATTGGAGCATCAAGTTCGTGATCTCATTTTTGGGCGCGGCACCTCAGCACTAGGTCATTTGACCGCATTCAATGGGAGTGGCTCAAATAGTCGACTACCAAGTTCTTTCCATCCGCTTGATCCACTAGCCCCGTAAAGAGTGCATCTTCCATCGCATATACCACGTAGAGTGCTCAGAAATAAATTACTGCTGCCAAATTCCACTCTGTCCACATTATCTCAATACACTACCGTGCATTTTACAAGGAATTATATGCCGTGTATTACCGTGTAGTGGCGGTGTAAGAATATCCACTACCCCATATCATCCCGTAGGTGACGTAAGAGGCGACAGAGGGAAACTAATCAGGAGATGGGCAGCAGCGTCTTCCTAATATTGACTTAAAATAAAAACTGCGGTTTCCAACCCGCATGCCAAGCGTGGAAACTATGGCAAAATTCCCCCTTATCAATCTATGGGGGAGACCTATGTTCAGCACTCAGCAGTGGACTTTAACAGGCTGTGACGGTAAGGGAAGTCAAAAATAAATTTCACGTTCTCACTTCTCAGTGAAAGTTATTCAGTTCAATGAACATATTTAATGAGGTTTTTTGATTTTACTCATACACCTATAGATAGGAGTAGGTAATAGATACTTATTGATTTAATTTGATTTGATTAGGTTTTGAAATTAAACATGTTTATTGTACACATCGAAAGCGAAGCGGAGATGTGGTGCTCTATTTTATTTTGATATAATTAGAGTAAATTTAACTATCTCTCCTCATCTCATGATAGGTTCCTACGTTCTTCTTCTAACAACAAAATCTGTATTCCTGTTCACTTCACTGAGTTCTATGGTAACTCCTTCACTGTTCAAGCTACACGCCTTTGGAACTCCTTGCCCGATGACATCAGAAAAGCGCCCAATAAGTACGCTTTTAAAAAATTGGTCCGTAATCATCTATTGAAGACAACGCATTTTACATGGTTCATCCATTTAATATGTATTGCTAAACAGACGTATATATTCATAGTTATTTGTATGTACTAATTATATATGTATTTAAATATGTATATTTTTATGTATATATTTGTATACATATGTCATATATTTGTATATATGTATGTATAGGTCATATATGTATAGTTTATTTATTAGTAAAATATATATATTATGTAGTTAATTATCATTTTGTGTAGTTTTATTTTATTCTATATTGCCACACCTACGTCAAATTCTCACCACTCCATGGGTTGACTGGTAGAGAATGTCTCAAGGCATTAAGTCCGCCCTTTGTATTCTTTTATTTTTAAGGAATGCAATAAAGAATAAATAAATAAAAATAAATAAAATAATTGTGTTAGGTGTAATTCAAACTTTATAATTTTTCACTACCAGTTTTCGTCACTTTCACGTCACAGTAGCTTTAAATTTTTCGTCATTTGTCATTTTACTTCACCGTCGTTAAAAATTCTGCAAAACGATTCGCGATTGTGGCAAAATTGGTGGCCTTAGCGATCTACAATCAACAGTTAATCCAACAGTTGATGGAATGAAAGCACAACTTCTTATTGATTCGATTAGTTCTAGAAGTTACATAAACCACACACTTTTAAACAATGTTGGTTAAAATAAGAATGTCTGAACATTCTCACACATCATGTGTTAAGGGGCGATGTATTACTTCAATTACTTGAGGAGGTTATGAATATAAATATGTTAATTTGTTAATAATAAAATATTAAAACATATTAGTCAACATTTTAAAGTAGAATTTAATTTCGGTAGACTGAAAGAGCTATTAGAAATATGCGGAGTAGCAGTGGCTTCACTACCGCCAGTATCTGTGATTCCTAATTTATTGGTGCAAACCCATTGCCACCAAATCCAGACGTTCTTCTGTCGATGATATCATATTCATTGAAATAGAAATACAACAACTACTGTCAGATAGTGTAAGAGTTCAAGTTTTCGTAATTAAAAATGAAAATCACAAGACTGATTGACTATTCCCTAACTATTAACAAGTATAGGTACTAATCTAGATGCTTATCCGTTATTCAATATGGAAACCCCTGTCCCAGAGATAGCTAAATATTATGAAATGTTCCCTAAAATTGACATTAAAAGCACCTATCACCACATTCCTATACTTGAAGATGAAAAAGCCATATACTGCATTTGAAGCTTCCGGAAACTAATATAAATTTTGTAGAATTTCGTTCTCAGTAATAAATGATGTAAATAGCTTTCAAAGAACAATGGACTGGATATTTAAAATACAGTAACTTTAGGCCACATATTATGCCTATCTTGATGTTTATCTGTCTGTGGCAGAAATAAATATGAATATGGCATTATTCTGTTCCATTAATCTGTGGTCTGAATATTTTTTTCTTAAATTATATATAATAATCAAGCAGTAAATTAATTTTCAGTCATTACAAAACTCTTGCACCGACATCGCTAAGGCGACAACATAGAGCGGGTACACATTGGGCGCTCGGCGTTGCGTTTGGCGCGCGCTTGTAGCATACATACAGCGCGCTTAGCACGGCGTTTAACGAGCGTTACCAAGGTGTCCATACTACTAGTTCAGTTCGGAAATGGACGTCAAAGTGATCGCTTGTGTGGAGTTTTATACCGTCGCTATAAAAGACGACGGCAGAGGTAAAGAGAATATTGGGTGCACCAATATTACGAGATAGACTGACGCATGGAATGTTTGTAACATTGTATCCAAAATTAAGGCAATATGAACCTAAGTTATTTAATTATTTTAGAATGTCCATAAAATCATTTGATGACTTACTCCATGTTATTAAAGTAGATATTACTGGTGTTTCAACGATTTTGAGAGATTCGATTTCCGCAGAAGAAAAACTCGTGATAACGTTAAGGTAAGTATATTTGTTTATTCAAATAAATCTAAGTTGTCTGAATCTTGGCTGGAGGCTGAACGTGACGGTGACCATGATGACGGCGGTGGTGGCGGCGTGGTAGACCACTGTTGTGTTGTTGAGGGTCTAGCAGTAGTATATCCAGAATATGTCGGTGTAGAATATGTGTATTGGTGATGATTAGTTTCTAGTGGTAATGATTGATGATAATTCTGTGCTTCTTTAATGACATTGAGTAATTCAATCTTTGTAGTTAAGCGTCGATTTTCGGGCACGTTTTTTAATTCACTGTACAATGATAAACAGAATAGTTTATCATCGTCTTCTTTAGTTAGTCGCCTCATTTCATTTTGTTCCCTTGCATTTAAACTTTTCTGTAAAATGTCGACTATTTGTTTATCTACAGCATTTATTTTCTGTCTTTTCCTTGGGCCTTCCATTTGATCTTTAGGAGGTGGCATCAAGTCTGCATTGTCTATAATATTATCTACATCTGAACCAGTTGTGCCAGAAGATTGGTAATTGCTCTCTGTGTCGTTATATGCTGTAGAATTCGCAAGAAATTGTAATTTCCCGTAATACACATATGGCGTATGTTTGGATGATCCAGATCCAGATGGAAGCTTTTTTTGCCTCTTAGACTCCCTAAGATAATTGTCCCGAATGCTTTTCCATTTTTTCATAAGTGTACCACCTGAAAATAAACAATAACCATTTTTATTTTGACAGATACTTGGCCACAGGCTGCTCTTTCGCTGATTTGCATTACGGATACCGTCTTGGAAAATCGACAATTATAAAGATAGTGGAACAAGTTTGTAAAGTACTATGGAGCAAATTGAAGTTTACATCTATGCCTGAAATGACAACAGAAAAGTGGAAAGAAGTAGAAGAAGGTTTTAAGAAATACGCTAACTTCCCAAATTGTATTGGTGCGATTGACGGGAAACATATTGAGCTAATACAACCAGAACATAAAGGGTTGGTTTTTTTACAATTATAAAACATACTTCTCATCAGTCTTACTAGCAGTTTGTGATGCAAATTATTGTTTTGTATACGTTGATGTCGGATCCTATGGCAAAACCAGTGATTCTGCTTTTTTTAAAAATTCCGAATTTTTTAAACGGATTGTGAATAATAAGTTAAACATTCCTAACCCCAAGCCCATATCAAATATCGATAGAACTCCATTGCCTCATGTGTTCGTCGGCGATGAAGCATTTGGAATTATGTCGAATGTGATGCGGCCGTATGGAGGAACACAACTCACACACACAAAAAAAGTTTTCAATTACAGATTATAGATTACAGATAGAGAGCAAGGCGCTATATTGAATGTACTTTCGGAATAATGAGCAATAAATGGCGAATATTTCATAGACCGATAGATGTAAACATAGATTTCGCGGAGAGTATCATCAAAGCTTGCACAGTACTACATAATTACGTTCGAATGCGCGATGGTTACAGATATGAAGATACACTTTATGTTTCACCTCTACAATCTATACATTTAGAAAATTTACCACGAGGCAGCTTATGTGCTAGAACAGCAAGAGAAAAATTTGCCAATTATTTTGTGAACGAGGGAAAATTACAGTGGCAAAACAACATGATATAATTATAGAAAACATCAATAAATAATTATACTCACCCAACAGTTTTTTCTTTTCCAAATTGTCTTCACAGTCACTAAAAATTTCAACTATTTCCTCCCAATTACGTTTTTTTAATATTTTATTTTTATAATCTGGACTTTGCATGTCCCATATAGCTGGACGCTTTTGGATTTCGTCGATAAATAAATCTGTATCGAAGTGTTCGATCTCCATGATGTACGTGCACCATACACGAAAGCGCGCGATCAAATGTACAGCAAAATGGCGGTGCATGTATCTACAAGCGCGCAGCTGACGCCGGCGCAACGCACGTTCCAACGCAATTCTAAGAGCGCGCGTCCGACGCGCGCTTGATCAGAAGCGCGCGTTTGCATGTGTACACTTCAATAGGGACTTTTGGATCTCAAAACGCGCGTTAGTAAATCGCGCGTTTCAAAGCGCCCAATGTGTACCCGATCTTATGTGGTGGCTGGTGGCGTGCTGACTCGCCGCGTTCCACAACAATGCAAATACTATAAACTAGTTTACTGACAATTTTCAATTATTACAAAACACTTGTAGAGCATGTTGTAATTTTACATTTAAAAAAAAAATTATCAGTTCAAAAAAATACCGATATAGGTCTAATTAACATCTAAAAACCACGGAGGTTTGACTTGATGCTAAATAATTAAGTTTAAATCAGCATATTATGTACAAAACACAGTATAAGTAAGTAGTTAGGTATGTGAGTAGGTAGTAGGTATAGTAAGAATATAAAGACTAAGAAGGTAAGTTAACAACTTAGTTAAAGTCAGTAGCAAGGTAAAAGTAAAAACTAGGCAGGTAGGTACGTTATTGTTAAGTAAGTAGATATATATTGTTGCGCGCCACTATTAATGTCTTTTACATGGCAACACTAGCCACTAGCGCCCTCTAGTATCGAGTAGCAGAACTAGGAGAGTCAAGATCTTTCTAGAAATTTCGGGACCGATATGTATTCGAACATTCTAGATGTTTCCACAGTAGAAGGTTCTGGAAAGTATCGGAGGCGCTATATAAGGCCGGTATAGACCACGACCGAGGCAGTATTGAATTGGCGATACAAGCGAGGACTTCGAAGCGATACAACTACGAACTTAAGCGATCTGTAGTAAAATTGTATTTTGTTATTAGTGTGGTTAAAGTTGTAATTAGTGTTGTATAATTAAAGTGTCAATTTTGGTAATTCAATCGGCAGTTTTTAATTGTCTCGAACCCCAAGCTCGTAACAATTGGTGTCAGAAGTGGGATCAGATCATGCCGATTTTACCAAAGGACGACACTGAGGGTATCCGTACCCGAAGTCAACGCCAGCAAGAGACGGACCAGAGACGATTTGGTAATGCAACGCCGCAAAAGTCGGAGGGCCAGCTGCCGACCACGGAGGCCGGCCCGTAAGCAGCTCCTGCATCTGCAGCACCTGACTTAGGTGCTCTGATAATGATGCTGCAGGAGCAGGCTCGCCGACAGGAGGAACAGGCCCGCCGACAGGAGGAACAGGCCCGCCGACAGGAGGAACAGGCCCGCCGACAGGAGGAACAGGCCCGTCGGTTGGAAGAGCAGCTGCAGCGTGGACAGGAGGAACAGGCCCGCCAACAGGAAGAGCAGATGCTCCTCATGAAGGACCTTCACACTACTTTCGGGAAAGAGATAAGGAGGTGAAGGATAGGGTTGCTCAACATGACAACCGCCTGTCGGAAGCTGAAACCCGAATCGACCAAGTGAACAATCGGGTTGACAACGTGATTGCTGACGTGAAGAAAACGCTGGACGACCTCAAACTTGGGGATGGAGTTACAGCCCCCGTGGTAGCTACAATACCTTCGCTACGTGGATTCAAAGTGCCGCCGTTCGACGGGACTTCTTCCTGGTCGGCGTGCAGAATCCAGTTCGAGGCTGTCGCGAAGGCGAACGGCTGGAATAAAAGTCAGGCCATGACTGCTCTCACCCTAGGCTTGCGCGACCAGGCCTTAACTGTTCTGGAAGCTCTCGGTAAGGAAGTGACTTACGAGCAGCTCCTTGAGGCGTTGGAGGCGAGATATGGCGACGCTCACCTGGAACACGTCTTTCGTGCGCAGCTCAAAGATCGCGTGCAACGCAGCAACGAAAACCTGCAGCAGTGGGCCCTTGAGGTGGAAAAGCTGGTTCGAAAGCATACCAGTCTGTACCTGCGCTCATTGTAGGAATCTGGTGCAGACATTCATCGACGGCATCCGCGACCTTGAAGTCAGAGCTGCTGTGAGGCTCAGGCACCACGAGACGCTTAAGGACGCGTTAGCCCATGCACTGGAGGTGGAAGCCGTACGGCAGGATCATCGATCCCATCGCGTCAGGGAGGTTGCAGCAGCTGCAGTTCGCGACTGCAATAAAGGATACAGCCCTAGGTGCTACGGCTGTGGGGAAAGGGGCCATCTTCGATCCAGCTGCCTAAGCGAACTGTAGAAAGGAGGTGATCGATCTCGGAGGGTAGTGCGGCTAACAGCACCGCCCAGCAGCAGCAGGGAAACGAGTAAAAGCCAGAACTGTGGGGCGGGTGCTGGCTGATGTTAAAAGAGCCCCAAGGATTTCGATCTCACAAACCCATGATGGGAACAGCCTAATCATCAAAGGCGAGGTCAACGGAACGCCGTGTAAACTGACCATAGACACTGGAGCCTCTCGCACGGTTGTCAGTTCCCAACTTATAAGTCAGTTCCTTGGGGACTCCGCATACAACCGAGGCGCATTAATTTGGTAACAGCCACCGGTCAGCGCATACCCGTCCGTGGAGAGAAGGAGATGGAGTTGAAGCTAGGCAACATGATCTATCTGCATAATGTCATCGTGGCTGATATAATGGACGACTGCATCCTGGGCTAGACTTCATGAGGAAGAATTGTTGTGAGATCGATGTTAAGCAAGGTGTTTTGAAATGTGGACATGAGGAACTTTTCGTGGAAGGGCGATACCGGGAATGTGTACAGCCTTAAGAAGATTGTTCTGCCGCCGAGATCGGAAACGATTGTGCCGGTTAGTCTTCCTCGGAATCCTGGGCAAGCTCATCGTTGTGTACTCGTGGAAAGGGTGGACAATGACCTTCCGTGGAAAGTGGCTCGAACCGGTCAGAACCACCGACATCTCAAGAGTACGTGTGCTGAACCTTTGTGATCAGGAACAGATTATGGAAAAAGGCACACTGGTTGGTACTTGTGAGGAAGTGGATTGGTTGCGTAGGTGCCAATATCCATCGACTGGGACCCCCAGCAAGGATGCACAAACGAGGGTGACCACACTTTTAGAAGACTGTCGCAGCGTTCTCTCCCCGAATGAAGTGGTCAAGGCGAAGAAGTTGTTACTCAAGTACGCCGATGTTTTCTCGTCAAACGATGCTGACATAGGAAAGACTGGCTTAGTTCAACACAAAATAAACACAGGAGAAGAATTGCCTATCCGTCAGCGCCCAAGAAGATTGCCGGTAGCACGTGAAAAAGAAGTGGAAACCATGATTGAGAGAATGGTGAAGGATGGTGTTATTGAACCTTCATCTAGTCCATGGTGTTCACCTGTGGTGCTGGTAAAGAAGAAGGATGGCAGCATGCGGTTTTGTGTTGACTACCGCCGTCTGAACGACGTTACAAAGAAGGACAGCTATCCCTTGCCAAGAATTGATGACACGCGGACATGCTTACAGGCGTAAAGTGGTTTAGCACACTGGACCTGAAAAGTGGCTACTGGCAGGTTGAAATTGACCCTAAGGACAAGGAGAAAACTGCATTCTCGACAGGAAAGGGTCTGTGGCAATTTAAAGTTATGCCGTTTGATTGTGCAATGCTCCAGCAACGTTTGAAAGGTTGATGGAGCTTGTACTACCGGGTTAATTGGCGATGCCTGTCTGGTCTACTTGGATGACATCATCATCGTAGGCCGTACGTTTGAGGAACACCTTCAAAACCTGGAACGCGTGCTCATGAAGATTCAGAGTGCCAACCTCAAGTTGAGTCCGAAGAAATGTTCACTATTCAAACGGCAAGTTAGCTTTTTGGGGTATGTAGTGTCGGAAGAAGGTATCCGCACGGATCCGGAGAAAATTGCCGCTGTCAAGGATTGGCCGGTCCCAAAGACAAGACGCAGGTTAGAGCATTTTTGGGATTGTGCTCCTATTATCGGCGATTTGTGAAGAACTTTGCAGATATAGCCAAACCTCTGCACAAGCTAACCGAGGAGAAGCGACATTTCTGCTGGGATGAAAGTTGCGATATCGCATTCCAGGAGCTCAAGGACCGTCTGTGCAAAACACCTATTTTAGGGTACCCTGATGCGGGCAAGGAATTTATAGTTGACACAGACGCAAGTGATATAGGACTTGGCGGTGTGTTGTCTCAAAGGAATGGTGATCAAGAGGTTGTGATAGCATACTTCAGCAAGTCGTTGTCAAAGCCGGAAAGGAACTATTGTGTCACAAGGCGAGAATTGCTTGCTGTGGTAAAGTCGTTGCAGCATTTTGCAAATATCTTCTGGGGCGGAAATTTCACTTACGAACTGACCATGCTGCACTGAAATGGCTATTGCAGTTCAAAATCCAGAAGGACAAGTTGCGAGATGGATTGAACTACTGCAGGAATACGACTTTGCGATCGAACATCGCGGCGGAAATCTCATGGCAATGCAGATGCATTGCCATGAGATTTCACTAAACAGAAGGTAAAGTGGTATCTGTGAGGATGCTTATGACAGACCAGCACAACAATGAGTGGAAAGACAGCCTACGACATGCACAGCAGGAAGATTCGGACATCAAGCCGATTCTGGAATGGATGAAGGCCAGTGCTCCTAAGCCGAAGTGGGCGACGTCTCAGCGATGAGTTCGACCACGAAAAGCTATTGGGCCCAATGGGACAGCTTGCTGATTCAGGATGGAGTCCTGTGCCGTAAATGGGAAAATGGCCGGGAGACAGTTGTCATTTGCAAATGGTTGTCCCTAAAGCTAAAGTACCGGATGTTCTACAGCTGTACCATAATGGTTGTTCAGGAGGTCACCTGGGAGTTAAACGAACTCTACTGAAGATCCGAGAACGGTTTTACTGGGTCCACTGTCGTAACGATGTCGAGGACTGGTGTCGCAAATGTACAAGTTGTGCGGCTGTAAAGGGACCTCAAACTCGTAGTAGAGGTGCATTGAAATTGTACAATGTTGGTGCACCATGGGAGAGGATAGCCGTTGACGTTGCAGGGCCGTTTCCGGAAAGTGAAAGTGGTAACAAGTATTTCATGGTTGTGATGGATTACTTCACTAAGTGGCCAGAAGTCTTCGCCATTCCAAATCAAGAAGCTTCAACAGTTGCAGATAAACTAGTTCATGAAGTCTTCTGTCGTTTTGGAGTACCTTTAGAGATTCACAGCGATCAAGGAAGGAATTTTGAGTCTCAAATATTCCAGGAAACTTGCCGAGTTATGGGTACTCATAAAACAAGAACAACTTCTTACCACCCACAATCTGATGGAATGGTAGAACGATTTAATCAGACATTGGAGAGGTACCTAGCAAAGTTGTGGAAAAACGGCAACGAGACTGGGACAGGCACATACAACCGTTTTTGTTGTCATATCGAAGCGCTGTTCACGAAAGTACATCAGTGACACCAGCTTTAGCAAATTTTGGGAGAGAATTACGGCTGCCTGCAGACCTGATCACCGGAATACCACCTGATGCCCCACGCAGTATAACCGATTATGCAAATGACTTGCGGAACAAAATGAATGACATTTATGAGCACGTCAGACAATCAGGACAACAAACGTCTGAAAAGATGAAAACACGGTATGACCGCAAAATGAACAACAAAGGGTTTGACGAAGGTTCACTAGTGTGGTTACACAATCCAGTTCGCAGCAAAGGAAATCTCTAAGCTTCAAGCTAAATGGGACGGACCGTACCGGATTGTGACAAGGATCAATGACGTAACCTACCGGATACAGAAAGGTGCAAGAGGTACCCTAAGATCGTCCATGGATCGACTGGCGCGTTATTATGGGGCCAATAATGCTCGGGACGAGCATGTCTTAGGAGGGGCAGTGTTGCGCGCCACTATTAATGTCTTTTATGGCAACACTAGCCACTAGCGCCCTCTAGTATCGAGTAGCAGAACTAGGAGAGTCAAGATCTTTCTAGAAATTTCGGGACCGATATGTACTCGAACATTCTAGATGTTTCCACAGTAGAAGGTTCTGGAAAGTATCGGAGGCGCTATATAAGGCCGGTATAGACCACGACCGAGGCAGTATTGAATTGGCGATACAAGCGAGGACTTCGAAGCGATACAACTACGAACTTAAGCGATCTGTAGTAAAATTGTATTTTGTTATTAGTGTGGTTAAAGTTGTAATTAGTGTTGTATAATTAAAGTGTCAATTTTGGTAATTCAATCGGCAGTTTTTAATTGTCTCGAACCCCAAGCTCGTAACAATATAGTAGGTAATTATAATTTAGATAGGAAAAAGCTTTTGAGTTTAGTTTTAATGTTTTGTTGTGATATTTTTATACAAACATCAAAGCGCGCCGCCGCCTAGTTTTCCGCTATCTACCGACCTTGCGAGTGGGTGCTGACTCATGTACACCCTCAATACTAAATCATATTGAATTATTGGCCATTACAAAACTCTTGCCAATTTTTGTCGCCAGCTCTCCTACTATATATACCACCCCACTGTCAGGCCCAGGCCTCCTTGAAAATCCTCTCATTCTACGAGTCTTAGCACTCGAAGAATGACTTAGACTTAGGCGGATTCACTCGCTCACGGTGCCCACAGTGAACTTTATAATGCACAAACGAGTGGGGCTTTCTCGATATACCCTCAATTCTATAACCCCACCATCGATATGACACTCCGCTAGAGTGATGCAACATCACGCTCACTCTCGATACATCCCGTATTTTATAGATGTGCCGACAAATATATTAACTTTGGCATCTCAATATATTTACGAATATTTTAATGTATGTTCACAAAAATAAAAGTAGTTTTAGTTAAAAAAAAGTGATATACACTCTGTTAACACTAGGAAAAATCACAAGCTAGTGATATCAGTTTCTCCACTCCACAGAGTCAGTAATTGATTCATGGGGAAATGTATACGCTATTACAACAAAGTCCCAGAAAATGTACAAGGTCTCTCTATTGCCAAGCTTAAATATTTTATTAACCTTAGATAACTAAACATTCGTCCACGCGACCACGCACCTCCACACGAACGTCAAACTCGAAATTTCCCGTCCCTTCTGATCTCGGCTCTTTTTTACCTTTCATATTTGAGTACCTAAACAGTGAAACACGTGACGCAGGGGTGTGAATTTGTGGGGCCCTAGGCTATCACTAATTGGGGGCCTACCATTTTAAGGTCGCTGCATACGTAACGTGTTTTATTCCGGACGGAAGAGGACGTCAAATAGACGTAAATTTGGAAATATAAAAAATGTACGTGAAAATGCATACGTTACGGGACGGGGACGTGGCATGAACAGGACGGGAAAAATATCGTCGGCGACGATGTTTACCCCGTCCCGTGCCGTGCGCGCTACGTCGCGTCCGTGGTTCCGCTGCGTATGCACAGTCGCTCCGTTGAATTCTTCAAATGAAAAATCCATCTTTCACGACACTAGCACGTTAGTTTCAAGTCACTGTCACGGTGCGAATGCATTAAACTCCCAACTCACATCCGTGTTGACTTAGAACCACATTCTGTCTCCATCACGTGCACGTGCTGATTCCGTCCTGTATGCAGCGACCTTTAATCAAACTAATGGCCACTTCGTCAAAAAACTGTTTTTTAACAATTAACAGGTTATGTTTAGTTATCTATGCATATAATAAATCTGTAGAAAAGTCGTGTCTGTAATTCTAATATATTCTTGAAAAAACTAGTCCAGGGGACTAAATAAAGGGTTCTGAAGCCAAATTAGTGGTTTTTGGAATTTTTGTCTGTATGTCTGTCTGTCTGTCTGTCTGTCTGTGTATTCCGGGTTCAGGCAAAAACTACTGGATCGATTTACATGAAATTTTGTATGTAGGTAGTTAGTAACCCGGGGCAACTTATAGGCTACTTTTTATCCGATTACGGAACTTCATAAAAGAAGGTTAAGTATTTTCCTTCCTTTATACATTAATTTTCTAATATATCTTAGTTATAAGCGGGATGACGGGTGTTTTTCAAATAAAAAATAATTGGTAAAATAATTTGAAACTATACCGATTTAGTTATCAAAACAGCGCCATCTATCATCAAATGGAAAAAAGTAGTATATTTTGCCTTCAGTTACTAATAAATTAAATAATATAAATAACTTACATTTATATGTTTTAGTGACGTCTATCAAAAATATGAAAATTTATAAGGTTTTTATTTCAATTACTAATCTATATGTAAACTGATTAAAACTGGCCTGTGCCCAGTGGTAACATGTATGTAAGCTGCTACTTTTTTACTTTTCATGGGGATATATATGCAGTTTTTATTTCATTCATATTTTCGAGTATGTTACTTTTTTGTTTTCACTCTACCGTAAATATTAAGGGTTGCAAAGATGAGTATAATTCATTATCGTCAGCCTATCAAAAGTCCACTGAAATGAACATAAGCCTCCCTCATAAATTGTCAAATAGCTGGATATTTGCTATAGTTGCCACGCTTGGTAGGTGGGTTGGCAACCGCAGTTAATTTTAAGGATTTTATCGCGTTTAATTTTAACTTTTTTAATTCCCGATGTTTTGGGCACTTTAGAGCACTCATGGTCACGGGAGGACTGAGGTGTTTGACGACCTGATGTCATAGTTAGAATAGAATAGAATAAGAATAGAATAGAATAGAATAAATGCAGTAGTATGCTTGGGTTTGAATTTAATTTTAATAATTATGGGGTTCTTAGCAGATGGTAGCACTCAGCTATCTTCCTTATTAAAATTAAAATATCTTTTTAATTTCAATAGCCTCGCGAATCATCATTGGTAGGAATCGGTGTTCTATTGCAAGGATTTGTTGTCTATCAGATCCGATATAATGTTTAAAACGATACTAAATATGTTGACATACTTTAGACTTCCCGGAGCGTCGGTGCTTCACATCAACGAAATGTTCTTTTATGCGTCTTTTTATGGAACTTTCATCCAAAGATGCGTAAAAAACCCCTACCCTACCATACCCCTTTAGTGATGTAAATTACACATGGAATAAAAAATAGTTTTATTCCATGTGTAGTTTACATCACTCTTCTGTAGTGCATTTATGCATTTATGAAATTTGAAGTCTACTCGAACGTAAAAATAATATCTACATCTATTTTATGGTGCCAATCATTATTAAATAGGACCAATGATATGAATAAAATATCTCTAATAAACATTATTCCGTAAATTGATAGAAGACCATGAAATTCATCATTATTTTGTTAATACTAAATTAATTTTATTTATAATTGAATGTAAAGAGTAAAATATAAATAATAATAATAAATTTTGATTCCAAGACAATTTACCTTTCTTATGGATTCATCGGAAGACACGCCCGATATAAAAAATAATAGGTGTTTCTAGACATATATATTCACGTGTTCCTGTAGCATATTATATCTATGCCAAATACCAATCATCTACGTCTAAGTCTTTTAGAATTAAAAAAAAATCTTTGACAGACATACTGACATAGAGATAGAGACATGATAGAGACAAGAGAGGACAGTTACTATTGGTTACTATACTCTTTGGACAAGAGACACAGTCACAGACACTGAGGTGACTCTAAAAGTGATCGAATTTTGCTAAATTTTGCACGAAACAGCATTTAATGATGTTCCTAAATTCAAGCTCAAGCGAGCGAAGCCGCGGGTAAAAAGCTAGTGTAAAATAAATTATAAAGACTATTCTAGATTTTTGCGCTGCAAATTCCTTTATTTGCTCATCTCATTGCAAGTTCTTTGTTAAATCACAATTTATGGCAACAAAGTGATAAATTATTTAGTCGATTGTTGAACATTGTTGTCCTATATTTATTTTCTATGTACGATATCCTGGTGAAACAGCACTACGCTTTACAGCTAGTGAGTTGACAATGTTAAAAAAAGCAAGGTGTATACTGATTAAAAAAACCGACTGCGTAAAAGTACTAATAATAACAGAAACCTAAATATGATTTTCAAAGACCTAATCAATGATACCCCACTTGACATAGTTCGCCGACTTTCATTATTTTCTCTTAGCAATGTAGGCGTCTGGTTGTCGCCATAACACTCATAAGACTAAGACAAATCGATTCACGTAAGAATCATAAAAATCGGCTCACGCGTTTGGTCTCCAGAGCGCCATA
This sequence comes from Parnassius orleans, assembly GCA_029286625.1. Lineage (NCBI taxonomy): Eukaryota > Metazoa > Arthropoda > Insecta > Lepidoptera > Papilionidae > Parnassius > Parnassius orleans. The sequence continues at coordinate 4,194,501 of JAGSMP010000059.1, forward strand.
AAGGAACAAACATACATTACATATCTACATATAGAGACTGATAAACACATTACCCTCCGCAGCCGGGTAAAAATCTATAAGATAGCAAAGCAATGTGAGAAAACATCAACAAGCTTCTATTCATTAATTAGCATAAATATTTCACTGCAAGAGGTGTAACTACTAGCTTAGACGTAGCTTAGACGTTAGAGTAAGATTTTAACTGAATGCACTCACAAATATTCGTCTACGTCATTTGGATAATAATCAATAATATTACGTAAACTTTTCAGATCTATGTTTTCCATAATATCGTCTTGCAAATCCATTAAAAATTTGAATTCTTACTACCCGTATGTCTCATTCAAAATCCAAAACAACATATCCAACGCAATGTTTAGAGTGTCTCGTTTACATTTTTCTGAGCCGTAAACTGAGAATTTATCTGAAAATTTTGAAATAATCCGTCTTTTGTTTATGCCACTGTATTCTGCTCCCACAATACTTAGTATTTAAATTTTTAGCTTTGTCCTCGTATATCTTTATTTTCCGATCCGATTGGTGTCGTATATTCCTCACCAACTCTTGACTAATGACATAATTAACTTGTTGCTTCTCTAAAATTTCTTCCCAAAAAATAGTATCGAGTTTCGCCACTTTATTAAATAAATTTCGTGCCTCTTTTCGAAAATTAACTTTCTCATCCTTATTTCTACTAAAATTCATGAACTTTTCATAATATCATCATAAATTTTTTTAAAGCTTTGTCAGCTATGGTCTTCAATGGGGTCTATAAGGGGCCCAGGGGCAGAGGCCCTTTATATCCACGGGACCCTGGGCTGCCGCCTAAAAAGCCATTCTAAAAGATCCGCCCCTGGCGTGACGCACTTGCAGTCATAGTTCAATAAGGAAGTGAGCTATGGCTATCCCGTCGTCCACTCGACGAAAGTTTAGTTGCTACGTAACTTTTTTGTCAAGGTATGTACTTACAGTCGTTACTTTTCTTATTTTACAGTGCAGAAATGCAATAGATTTTCATATTTATAATTAAAAAAATAATAATTTGAATATCTTCCTAATTAAATTCCATTATATCATGAAGATAGGAGACCAACTCATGGAGCCCTGGCTGACACAACAATTACAAACGGTGACATTGAGACGTGACATCAGGACCATGTTACCGGATATTCTTGGTGATTCTTCACATATAGAAGCTAATGTTCATTCTGCGTCGGGTGTGCGGAAAATATGATACCTGTGTAAAAAGTTCCTACATTTATTAAATTATTTTGGTGATATTTACGTCTTTTTAATGAAGTATGTAATGTAATGCATAAGTAACTGTAAAATGAGTTTAGTAATCTAGAGTTAAACAAAAACTGTACATTTTTTTTAAAATAGGAAACGGGTGACAAACGAGCACACAGTCCACCTGATGGCAAGTGGTTGCTGTGGCCCATAGACATCTACATCTATCCTCGATTACGAATCAAATAAATAATCTAAGGAATCAAAATGCAGATGCAGATTGCCACCCGTGAGGACTAAGATGGAATGCCTCGTTTCCAATAAAAAGGTCTACGGTTCTCTACACTCACCATACGAAACACAGCAGCATTAAGCTGCTATTTTACGCTGGTATTCTGTGAGAGCGTAGGTCCTTCCCCGGTCGAGCCGACCCATTCGTGCTACAACCATACCAGTAATATAGCTGCAGCATGGCACTACCAAATATAAAAATATAAATACCAGTTTAAAAAGGGTAATTATAATATAAATGAATACATGGTTGTCCTTCCCAGAACAAAAGTTTTATTCCGAACCAAAAAGTGGTAAAAGCAAAAATTAAATTCAATAAGAATTATAAATAAAAAATATTCTATTTTATTTTATTCTACTTACGGTCGAATTACAATCACGAGGCGACCATTAGTTTAAAATGTAAATATGTAGATGTCTATGACTTACAACCCACTAGGGATTGCAATCCGGAAAAACGGATTCGGTAATCCGGCGGATCCGGCATCATTAAACGTTTACCGGATCCGGTACCAATATACCGGATCCGACGACCGGATCCGGTGCTAGCAATTTTTGGCAAAATAGTAGAGCTGTTGCATGAGTAGGTACTTTAAATGTGTGGTGTTTATGCGTGCGAGTCGTTTGACGCCGAGTCGCCCCACCCCACTAAGCTGCGCCAGTACCGCGCCGCTCCCCCACATACCGCATCCGCATCGCGCCACCTAGTCAGTTTAGTATCATCCGCCTCACTCGAGGCAATAAATGCGTGTTTTGTTTTGTCGGTGCTTCGTCAAAATGTAAGTAAATAGACATTATTTTCTTGTATTTACGCGAGCGATAGTATCTGCAGAAACGTGTTTTATTTAAATAGAAATAGACATTGTTTTTGCTCAATCGATAAATTAATCTTGTTCACTTATAGGTGTGAGAATTATATAAGAGAATATTAAATAAATAAACAAGTAATGCTGGATAGTTCACACAAATTGTCTGAATTATTCGACTTCAGAATGAGTTGAGTTACGTTAAGTACAAACAAACATTTGAATTAAAATTGTAATTAAATATTTTTTATCTTTTGTTACAGGTATTACTCGTAGTATACTTATTTATTATTAGTTTATCCTAGTTAAAAAAAGTTTCAAAACATGTCACTTTCAAAACCAAGTCAAAATGAGGAGGATTATGGTGGGGACAGTGAGAAAACTATATGGCATTATTTTAAAAAAATGCAAAAAGACAAGTATGTAAATGCGGAATGCACATTGTGCTCTAACATAATAAAAATAAGTAAAGGTTCTTATAAAGGCTTAAAAACACATTTGAGAACAAAGCATTGAATTTGCATTGATCAAAGTTCTGAAAATAGCCAATTAAAACGTCCGAATTCCGATTCATTCTCTAAACCATCCACATCAAAAACTGATTCAGCTAATATTATTTGTGAGGAGGAAATACCCAAGAAAAAGTCTAAAACAATTGAGTTATTTTAAAAAGAAAAATTCGATGGAAAAGATGATCTCTAGAATGGTCTGTAAAAATGGTGTGCCCCTCAGTTTATTTTGTACATCGCCAGATTTGAGATATTTGTTTTCGAAAAGCGGATTTCAACTTCCTAATTCACCAAATACTATAAGATCTATTGTTACAAATTTCGCAAATACCGTTAAATCAGATTTGATAATTTTATATACATGTTTAATTTTTTATAAACTACCTATATTAAGTACAATGACACTTGATTACTAGAGCTATCGTTCGCATACATTACAATACATTAAAATTAAATAGAATATAATAGGTCGGGGAAAAAGTTTCTTCGTATTTTGTTTGTATAAAATTGAAGAAAAATCTCTTTGGTTCATAAAAATCTTAATAAAAAGTAAAAAACACTTTCCCGCCATTTTTCAATTGTTTTTCTGTCCGCCAAAATGAGTGAATCTAACGAAGAAATTCGATACATTCTGAAGTTATATTACAAAAAAGGGAAAAATTCGACTAAAGCCGCGAAAAAAATTTGTGACGTTTATGGACCTAATGCAGTCAATGTCAGTAAGAGCAACACAAAGTTTTTTTTTATAGTATAAGGGTGACAAACGAGCACACAGTCCACCTGATGGTAAATGGTTGCTGCGGCCCATAGACATCTACATCTATCCTCGATTACGGATCAAAATGCAGATGCGTTGTCACCCGTGAGGACTAAGATAGATTGCCTCGTTTCCAGTAAAGTTGGTTCAACCGTTTTCAATCCGGGAATTTTGATGTCAAAGATGCAGCTCGCTCTGGTCGCCCTCATACCTACGGATAAAGTCGATTCCATTTTTGAAAAAGTGGAGCAAGATCGGCATGTTAGTAGTTACGACATAGCCGAGGAATGGAGGATTGACCACAACAATTTTGACCCATTTGAAAAAGTCTGGCTATACAAAAATGCTCGATATTTGGATACCACACGAGCTCACTGAAAGAAACCTAATGAATCGTGTACTCATTTGCGATTCTCTATTGAAACGTATTGAAACCGAACCATTTTTGAAAAGATTGATCACTGGTGATGAAAAATGGATCATCTGCGACAAGAAAGTGCGAAGAAAGATAATGGTCAAAGGGTAGTCAAGCTCCACAGACTGTAGCGAAACCCGGATTAACACGCAATAAGGTGATGCACAGTACGCGAGCAACTCGGGTTCGATCCCCGCCGGCACCAATGAAATTGTTAATTGCAATTTTAAGTGCTGATTTTCCACTGCATGTCTGAGAAATAAGAAAAAAATATATTTCGAAGACATGTGAAGTTCGCTAACACACATTGGGGCAGCGCGGCGGACACTTCCTTGCCCTAAAACCCTCTCAGAAATGAGAGGAGGCGTGTGCCCAGCAGTGGGACGTATATAGGCTGTAACTTTAACTTTTAACTTTTTAAGGTGATGCTGTATGTATGATGGGATTGGAAGGGCATCGTTTATTATGAGATTTTACCGCCGGGCAAAACCATCGATTCGGATCTCTACTGCCAACAACTAATGAGACTCAAGCAAGAAATGGAGAAAAAAACGTCTTTCATCATGATAACGGCAGACCACACATATTTTTGGCCACTCAGCGAAAATTGAGAGAGCTTGGTAGGGAAGTGCTATTACATCCACTATACAGTCCTGATCTTGCACCCTCAGATTCTCACCTGTTTCGGTCTCTTCAGAATTCTTTGGGTAGTGTTAGGTTAACATCAAGAGAGGACTGTTAAAACCGCTTGTCACATTTTTTTGATCAAAAATCCCAAGATTTTTACAGCAACGGGATTTTGTTACCACCTACAAGATGGCAACAAGTTATCGAACAAAATGGCACATATATATTATAATTAAATTTAATTAAACTTAGAAAAAAAAATGTGTTCACTTTGTATATAAAATACGAAGAAACTTTTTCTCCCGACCTTATATTATCCGAAAGTTTTCGCGTTGACATTAGCCAGGAGAACATCATTAAGTAATAAATTAGATTTAAAAAATAATAAAAAGAGGGATCTTGTGGTTTCACACAAGTACAACTTTATTTTTTAATTAAGGTACGGACTGTGATTATAGAGGTCAGTGTACTGAAATTAATAGGTTTGAATTTATCATTTCATTGCTGTCAGAAATTACATTTATCATGAGTATTTTCAGCTTAGCTGGACTGGTTAAAGGTTTTATTTTCTTTTTTGAAGAAATGGGAATGACAAACAGTCACACAGTCCATCTGATAGTATGTTGATCCGTAGTTAATTGACATCTACATCTCTTAAAGAAGTGTTTTTACCCCTAGTACTTGATGGAATGCCTTTTTCCCCAGTTATAAAGGCCTCGGGTTCTCATCATACGCTGATACTTGTGCGAATTCGATGTGGTTTTGTTTGTCACATTATAATGATTATATTTTTGAATCAGACTTGAAATCTGAGTCCCATTAACGTTTTAAACTCCCCGTCATGGAGCATCCTTGTCCGCAGCATTGCAGCTATACGACTTGCCTCTGTGGGAAAATATTTTTAACTAGCGACCCACCCCGGCCTCGTCTGGATAATATCTATTAATTTGGAGTTATTTAGATTTAAGATAATCAACGACCATATAATTTATCGATTTTTTCAAAAAAAAATCTTCAATATTTTGGAATAAAATATAGCCTAGATCCCTCCTGGCATTGTTCTCTATTCGTTCGTAAAGTCTCATCAAAATTGGTTCGGTCATTCCGAATATTAGCCCGAATAGATAGACAGACAACATTTTTGGAAATGATTGTTTATGTCTCAATAGCATTCAAATAACCTCCTGGGCTTAGTAGCAGATAGTTAATTCAATATTACAGATACACATCAATTTTATTTAGATTAAGGCAAACACATGTGCATGCGCGACGATACGTAGAGACGCGAACATTGTGCGAACGCGTAATGTGGAACCGATTCGCACTTTCGCGCTTCTTTCACGCACTGGACCATTGATAAAACTTGTTACCTATCGTTTATTCTGTGATGTTACTTCAATGCACTGTACCGCGATTTTCTTGCGATGTGTTCCGATATACACTGTGACCACTGTAAGGTGTGACGTTACACGTCAATTCAGTATACTGTGAAGGTGAAGCCGTTCCTTTTTAGTTTGCTATACTGGTTACTGTTTAAAACGGAACGCCTGGACTGCGTCACACGTCAATTCACTATACTGTCATCCCCACTTTTCGACACTGTTTTCAAATGAAAATATTTATCATGTACACGTTTTCTGTTGGATGTATATTGAGTGTATATTGGAACTCTTGGTTGTTTGACGCGCTCCAAAGGATGCACGGAGGGCTAACTTAATGCGAATTTGGAAGGCTCTAAACTTCGCACCGCTCAGTCTAGTTTCATATATGGTCGTTATGTGTTTTTCCTTGATTTGTATACTATCGGCGGTGCCATAATTATTACACTTTTTGTGTACGGCCCCATATTTACTTAACTGATATTCTGTACATTTTAAGGGATAAAAAAAAATCAAGAATAATCCACGTTTTTATTAAGATATTAAAACATATTCACAGATATATTTACATTATATTCAGAAAAGATATTATAATATACATTATAATTAAGTATTAATTTATTTTATTTTCTCCTATTTTCGTCTTAATTTTCTTATTTCTTTACTTTTAATAAACATAATTAAAATACCTACGTTAATGCACAAACTGGTTCAGCACCCACTTATCTACATCTGCCGTTAACAGCAGTGCACTAAACCCTCTGTCCCCTTTAAAGGTCTGACATCTGACAGTATAATTATGTTAGGCATTGATTGAACCTTAATTCTCAGGCATCAGTTTGTCAGGCAACACATTTTTTATAGCCTTTTTTCTTGAAAGTGGTCCACTGGCTGCCGTAGCCACTTATTGTCAACTGTGAGCTCGTTCGACACTAATAACACAATTCAAAAGTTTATCATACTATCCTCCAGCCCCTTTAGATACCATGCGATAATCAGTTGATGAGATGACATTTTGAAATGAATGTTGTAAGGTGTCAAAATGATTCTGTCGAAACTGTTTATATGATGACGACCTTCGACTCGCGAAACATGTAAAATCGAAGTTTAGCAATAGTGCTTGTTTTCGTTTTAAAGCCTCCGGTCTTTCACTTTCGACCCTGAATTTTTTTTATTCATATTTTTACTGTATTTAAAATTAAACTAAAAGTAATAAAATAATTTCATCATAATTTTTAAGCTTCTGAAGTCAGAACTCGACGCTTACATTTATAACAAAACTGAGCATTTGAGGCTCCTAATGTGTATCATCATTCATCATTACAGCCCTTCACAAGTTGACTGCTGAACCTTTGGAACCTCCAAGGAATGCCACAAAGCACTGTCCTGAGCCACCTGCATCCATCGACTTCCTGCATCTCTTATCAGGTCGTCACTCCATCTAGTGGGGGGTCGCCCTACACTTAGCCTACCGGTACGAGGCTGCCACTCGAGTGCCATCGGTTGTCGGTCCTTCGAGCTATATGGCCGGCCCATTGCCACTTCAGCTTACTAATCCGTTGGGCTATGTCGGTCACTCTGGTTCTACTGCGGATCTAGACAGTCGGGTTCCTCTCCCTTTTACCAAATACCTATATCATTCAAGTTATGCAAACTAATTGACACTTTCTTTAAACCACTATCCAGACAGATTAAAAAAGGCTTTTTGACATTAAAAGTCGCGACTTCCAAGACTTGCTCTGATCACTGAGTCACGCGATTCATGTGATTATTGTAATTTTTTCATTGACATTTTGCATATTTAACGTTTCCTTTTTTTAAATGATTTGTTTCAGTTCCTGTGAAGATAGTAAAACATAAACTTAGTAAGATGTTAAAAGAAACCAGCACAGCGCCAGCAGCGGAAGACTCGAACAAACCTGTGGGAAATGTCGTCTAAGTTACTTAATTGTGTAAAAATATGACTTTAAGTAAATTTAAAATATAAGGTTGTTTATACCAAACATGTAGTAAGAAAAAAAATGTATTTTTTATATAAAAAAAGATATCCCTTATTTTTGTAGATATGTAACAAGATTACGAACACTTTCAAACTTTTAGTTCTCTTGCTGAATTCGATAATCTTAAGTTCCAGATTTTACTATTAATTTTAGATGCCTAACGGTCGAAGAATTTTTAGTATTCATAATAACGATCGTGCTAACGGTCCATCTGATAAGTAAATGCTACAACCTATGACATCATGGCAAACAATATTAAACAAAAGAAGCTGCAGATGCACTGTGATGATGAAGGCGAATGAAAAGGGTTTGAATTGTGACAGAATTGGGAAAAAGTTACAAATGTGTTAGTTTTTTTTTTGAAGCATTGTTGTGTTATTTACAATCCACAGTCATAAGGATTGTAATAGTACTTATAAGTTAAATATAGGTACGTATTTTTCGTTGACACATTTCTTTTACTTTTTAAATAACTCCCCCATTTCCCATCACAATACGATATTGAGTAGTTAAGAAGGGAATAGAATAGAATATTTTTTATTCAATATAGATTATTAAATATATTCAAGAATTTAATCATGGAGAGAAACACATCCACGATCATCATTTGCGTACCAACGCCTTACGGTGCTCAAAATGAGGTGCTTCCCTCCCAAAAGCATTTTGAAGACGAGTAGTGCAATCTTGCGGAAAAATTGAGCTTTTAAAATCATAAAAAAACCATCAGCCCTAAAATATTTTCGCAATAATTTCATTTTTGCTACGAATGACGAATTGACACGCACTTCCCGCCAAAAATATTTAATCGTAAAAGAGTTTCATATTATGTTTAAAAAAAATGTAACATTCGAAATTTAAACATTTATGAGCGGCCAGGAGCGCAAATATTTCAGCGTCCAATGTAACTGAAATAAACTAATCTGGCTGTTTCAACATTGGTGAAATTTCTCTTTCTTTCGACATATGCTGCAGAACTAGTCTGATTGCTAATTTAGATACATTTGGAGTAAAACACTGGAATCCACAAGACTCAATTTCTCTCCATTTAAGCATAAAAGTAGGGGTAAAATTCATCTTAGCCCTGGAAAGAATCAATAAATGGTTGTCCCATTTATTGATTCTTTACAGCCTACCGAAAGTCCACTGTTTACTATAGCTGTACTGTGTACTGTATAGTATAGCTGGCAGCTACGGTAAATATCATCAGCCGGACAATTTTAATAATTTTATTTAACTATTAATTTTATTTTTTAAAAGGGTTTTTACAAATTATTAATTTAGGCAAAAAACGATACACTGGAAAATGGCAGTTGGCAGTCATTATAAGGTCTTGGGTTCGAATCCTGGGCAAAATTAATTCTCAGCAGCTGCCCGGAGTCAGGAAGTTGGCGGTGTTTCACTCCCGTGACTCGGAAAGCACGTAAAGGTGTTGGTCCTGCACCGTATCTCTGCTTGATCCATGCTTGTGCATACACTCGGGCACTATAATCCTGGCCTGCGCAGATGGCTAATCTCCGTTGAGACTGGTCGCCGTGACCGAAATTCGGTCTGGAGGACATTATTAGGTTTGGATTGTATCGTAAAAAATATTCTACTGTCATTATTCACGTAGTAAATAGAGGAATACGTTTCGTTTGTATGGACCAAACACCGCTCGAATATTCTCGGATCGGATTCAAGAGATCAAAAATATGAAGAACTCCAAGGTTTTTTCCTTTTTAACCATGAAACAACATTGCTTTTTCATTCTAACAGGCGCTTATGCAAATTGATTTTACAATTTACTGCACACTTTTTATTTATTTATTTTGTACAGTTAGTAATTGTTTTTTATTAACATTATTAATTATATGTTTAATGTAAACTATTCACAACTCAATAATATTATAGAAATTTTGTAGGTCATTCGCGTTTGAAAGATTGTGCAATTTGACATTCGCTAATGCAGCAGAACCAGTACGATTCGCGCGGGCGTGCTATGATAACGGATGTTAGTTTCTAATAATACTCGTAACTAAGTTCAGTAAATATCTCTAAACTAAGGTGCATTTGTTTTTCAACGTAGTGCATTTAATTAGCCATGTTTTTAGTTATATTACTAGCAGTAATCGGTGCTTTAGCGGTGACTTTTCTAATTATTGACTCCTTATGGAGTTTCCTGGAGCTGGTAACTTCCTATTTGATGCCTTACTTCCTTCCCTCGGAGGTGCAGTCACTCAGAAAAAAGTTTGGTTCTTGGGCAGGTGAGAATAAGTATTTCATATTATTTAAATGTGTAATTATAATGTATGTATTTAAATGTATTCAAATGAGGCAATGTTTTGGTGTATAGTTGGTCAACTCGTCCTTTCGAGCATCTTTGAAATAGTTGCCTTTAAAATACTTACCTATTTATATATTTTATTTATATTTATACTCAAAAACTGAAGGTAGCAGGGCTAACTAGGACATCGGGACGTCAAAGTCAAACATCTCAGTCCCCCCCGTGACCATGGGTTGCTCTAAAGCACCCGAAACGTTGGGAATTAAAATAAGTAAATTAAACGCGATAAAATCCGTAAACAAAGTTTTATTAAATGGTATTATTTAATTCATAACATAACAATGCACTTAATAACTTACGTTATTTGCATTAACTCTTCACTATATCCACGGTCTTAGCATATACCGTGTGACTCAGTGATTCAGTGATTAGATTAAGCCTTCGGAGTCGTGACTTTTAATGTCAAAAAGCCTTTTTTAATTTGTCTGGATATTGGTTTAAAGAAAGTGGCAATTAGTATGCATAACTTGAATGATATAGGCATTTGGTAAAAGAGAGAGTACCCCACCAGCACTCGTATTGCCTAGGGGCCCCTACATGACTCTACATGACAATTAGGACCCGGGTGGAGCATTACCAGAGCTTAGCGCTATGTAATGGCATATTAAGTAAGTTCTATATTTTTTCTAATAACGGCAAAGGCCCTGAGTGCGCTGTAGGTACCCCAGCATTATAGATGAGAGTTTTATCGTTTTCCTGCCGTATTTTAATTTATACATCTTACATCACACACTATCAAAGTGATATGTATTTTATGTGAGAGTTTTCATCACCATGAGTTAAAACCATAATGTTAGTCTGTGTGAACTCTTCCATAATACAATAGATATTCCAAATGAAGGAGAATCATTTAAAAAAAGACACACTGAATGTACATTCTGTACAATGCGCAGAAGAGGGTGGCGTTGGAGAAAAGATGACTTGTTCCCCACAAAAAAAAATGATTTCGTTTTATTTGATTATCTAAATTCCCTAATTTGATCTCGTTTGTATGCCATATGGGTCGGCTCGACCGGGGAAGGACCACGCTCTCACAGAATACCAGCGTAAAATAGCAGCTTAATGCTGCTGTGTTTCGTATGGTGAGTGTAGAGAACCGGAGACCCTTTTTACTTGAAAAAAGGCATTCTATCTAGTCCTCACGGCTGACAACGCATCTGCATTTAAATTCGCAAACGAAGATAGATGTGGATGTCTATGGGCCACAGCAACCACTTACCATCAGGTGGACTGTGTGCTCGTTTGTCACCCTTATTCTATAAAAAAAATACATAAATATATCGCTTCTAGTCCTACACAAGCCCATAAAAGTTCACAGCTGGACCTCTCTGGTTGTATATTTTCTTATTGGCAGGCAGATTGACGATCGCAGTGCCAGACGTGAGCACCTTTGACGCTGCTTCTCCTCGCCTGGGTATTTTCTACTAACTTCAAAAAGGAGCTGGTACTCAATTCGACTGTATGTTTTTTTTTTAGTTTTTTTTATGTGTGTTACCTCATAACTCTTTTCTGGGTGAACCGATTTCGATGATTCTTTTTTTATTTGAAAGCTGGTGCTTCTCGTGTGGCCCCATATAAATTGATCAAGGTCTGACCATTAGTTTTTGAGTTATTCTTAATAATTTATATTGAAGTCGGTTGTACAAAATTTTAAATTTTAGATTATAGGCCTTGCGTAATGAGATAATTCTAAAATTTTTTGTGAAACGCACGGTTGTAATGGATGATGGATTCTGTTAGAGCTTATTCGTGATCATTATCATCGTTACATCCTATCAAAAGACCACTGCCACATATGCCTTTCCTATAGATTAGGGTAACAACCTCAACCGCAGTTTTTATTATTTTGAATTTGTTATCAGGAAGATGCTGCTGCACATCCTCTGTTTATTTCCCTCTGTAGTTTTTTACGATACTTATTAGTTTTCAATATAAACATAGTTAATAAAAAGGCCGTCTTTGTCCCGCACGTAATGAAGAGAGACATTATTACGTAACCTGTTTGAGCAATAGATCGTTCGCCGCTACAGTGTTGAAGCAATGTTATGTTACCTTTGATCTCAAGCTTGCCCCTAAAATTTTCTATATGATTTTCTATCAAAATGTATTAGGGGGAAGTTCCCTAAGCCCGGACGGCATCTGAAGTCTACAATGTGCCAAAAAATACACTGTTCGACTACATTAAAAAATTAAAACAAGGAGGAGAAATAAAACTAACACTCAAAAAAAGAAGGTTTGACCCAACTTTTACCGAGGAGTACGAAGAAGCTCTAATTGCGCATGTGGTGGATATGCCAAATCGGTGAATGCCTTTAACTAGAAAAGAATTTTTGAAATTGGCTTTCGATCTAGCAGAGCAATTAAAACTGAACCATCGTTTCAACATGACCAAGAAAAGTGCTGGTAAACATTTTTATTACGATTTTATCAAACGCCATCCAGATCTCAGCTTGAGAAGGCCTGAGTCAACGAGTATGATGAGAGCTGTTGGTTTTAATAGACCTCAAGTTGAACGGTTCTTTAATAATTTAAAAGATATTTGTGAAAAATATAATTTTGGACCATCGGACATCTATAACTGAGATGAGACAGGGGTCAGCACTATCCAGAAGCAGGCTAAAGTGATGACACTCAAAAGTAATCGTCAAGTTGGCAAGTTGACTTCTGCTGAGAGGGGTAAAAATGTCACAGTTATGTTCTGCATGAGTGCTGCTGGGTATTTTATCCCACCATTATTTATTTTTCCCAGACAGAGAGTTAATGAAAGGTTGATGATTGGTGCTCCATCTGAAAGTGTAGCCTTGGCACAGCGAAACGGATGGATCAACGCTGAACTGTTTTTAAAGTGGTTTCAACACTTTGTGAAATTCTCACAGCCATCTAAAGAGAAGCCTGTGCTTTTGATCCTAGATGGCCGTAGCAGTCATAAAGATCTTGCTGTTATAAGTTACGCAAAAGAAAACCACGTGCATATGTTAAGCACCCCACCACACACGACCTACAAACTGCAGCCCTTAGACAGGGTTTTTATGAAGCCATTCAAAGATGCATATTTTGAGGCCTGTGGGCTGTGGATGAGGGCAAACTCCGGTGCAAGAATAACAGAATATGAAATAGCCACCATTGCGGTGTCGCAAGCTTTCACTCGTGTTGTACATTTAGATATAGCAAAATCTGGATTTCATTGCACTGGAATTCTGCCTCTGAATCTAAATGTTTTCACAGATTTAGATTTTCTGCCATCAGCTGTAACCGACATGCCTCTACAGTCTGATGCTGAACTTGAACATCAGACTTTAGCAGCTGAAGTGAACATCGGCAATGACGCCAATACGGGTACACCCGAAGATCTGCCTTCGGAGCCTTTCGACGTCAATGAAAAGGAGAATGTTGATACTCAACCATCAACAAGCAAAGCAATTGTCACTATAATTCATCAGCTATCGCCAGTTCCGAGCGCTGCAGCAAAGAGAGCCGTGAGTCGACGACGAAAAGCTGAGAAAAGTGAGATTTTAACATCCTCTCCCTACAAAAATGCGCTCATTAAAAATAAGGCAACAAAGGCTAAGCCTCCTGTAGTTAAAATGCAACAACTGGAAAGCAGGAAAAATAACGACTCGACTAAAATAAAAAGGACCAAGATATCGGCGGCAACTCCATATCTAATATCCAGAAAACGATATTTCAAACATCAACATCAGTGACTGAAAATGCAACAACTTGTTTAATCTGCCAAGAAGATAATGATGAAGATTGGATTTGCTGTCAAACATGCAATCAGTGGGCTCATGAAGCGTGTGTTGATGTTGAAGAGGGCTCAGTTAGCTACATTGGTGATTTTTGCAGGTTGTACAATTAAAGTTTTGTGATCCTATAGAAAACGTTCATAATTGTGACCAAAGTTAATTAGAATTAAGAATAGTTTTCTTTATAAACAAGTGATTTTTACTATTATAATAGATATTGTTACGAATTGTTTGCTAAAATAATATTTAGGTTTAAAAATGAACGAAAAGTTGGCAGTCCGTCATTAGGGGACCTTTGTAAAAACGTCCTTTTTTCTATGTTAAATGTTCCTTAGTATCTACTACATTTAAAGTAACATTTGATGCTGTTGATATATCTGTGTTGATTAATTGTATAGTTGAGAGCTTATTAAAGTGAAATAAACAAATTAGACTATTATACGTTTATTTTTTATTTTTGTTGTTCCTTAAGTGTCCGGTTCTCGGGGACCTCCCCCTAGGTTTTGACAGTTAATTTAACATTAATTAAACTCACAAGACATGTTATACGACCTTAGTAGTACTCTATACCTATTAGACTCCCTATAACTTGTTTTCTCTTAAAAATCGGTTTCAAAATTTTGAGTAAGTACTGCGACAGAGCGAGTAAGGGCGCATGTATACTGGGTTATTTTTCAAAGAGTAGCCAAATTTTAAACTTAAGTTCAAATATATAAATAATGATATACCGTTATAACAGTTTCAGAAAATACGAGTAAATAAGCCTTCTACTTTTGAAATTGAATATGATTATAGCAGCATTATAGCTGAGATATGGGCAACGTTTTTGCCTACCGATCGACCCTTATGAATGTGTGCGTGCGCAGTAACACGCATTTTAAATTTTAAAGATAAAAAGGACAGAATGTTTGAGATTTTTTTTAATAAATTTTTCTGCACCAATTGCCTATATTAGTTATTCTGAACCTTCTCTGCAAATTTGGCCGGTTATTGCAAAATAACTCTGTATACTTACTTACTTAATTTCGGGAAAGGATTTAACTTATATCTCTTCTACGATTATATTGATACTAATAATATCTTAGAAGATTATATTATTGTAAGATTAGAATTCATAATCATGTGACGTAGGATCAAGTCATTTGCTAACAGTGTTAGATTAAACATTGTTTGTAGCGTATAGGATACAAGTAGCATGGTTCTTTGTAATATTTTTTCGTACTTTCAATAGAATCATCACAGCTCATATTCAATGCAAGTTTTTTTTTAAATAAAAATTTCATTTAAGTGTCATCTCTACATAGTATAAAACAAAGTCGCTTCCCACGGTCTGTACGCTTAGATCTTTTAAACTACGCAACGGATTTTGATGCGGTTTTCACCAATAGACATAATGATTCAAGAGAAAAGTTTATGTATTATATATTATGTAATCCTTCTGTCCGTGTGTATGTGACTGAACTTCTCCTAAACGGCTGGACCGATTTTGATGAAACTTTGTGTGTGATTAAGTTGATTAGAGAATGGTTTAGATTCACAATTAGACCCGGTAGGTGGCGTTGTTGTCGAGATCCAGAAATCGGAATCAGAATCGGAAGAATTTGCAGCTATATTATGATTGTAGCAAAAATGGGTCGGCTCGACCGGGGTAGGACCACGCTCTCACAGAATACCAGCGTAAAATAGCAGCTTAATGTTGCTGTGTTTCGTATGGTGAGTGTAGAGAACCAGAGACCCTTTTTACTGGAAACGAGGAATTCCATCTTAGTCCTCAGGGATGACAACGCATCTGCATTTTGATTCTTAATTGATGATAAATGTAGATGTCCATCAGGTGGACTGTGTGCTCGTTTGTCACCCTTATTCTATAAAAAAAATCAACCGTGCGAAGCCGTGGTGGATCGCTAGTCTTATGATGAAATACACCAATTTTTACAGATTTTAACACATTTGAATATAAGCCAACACGTTGTGTACCTAATCATATCGATAAGTGGTAATTAAATACGGCGACCTTCCGTTTAGTAAATAATTTTGTCGTATACCGATTTAACACGTAATTCTTACATTACATTTTAAAAGATATATGAGAAGCTATTTATGTGTCGATTTTTCTTAACTTTTATTTTATTTTATTTATTAAGAATTACCAAGGTTGACACAACAAAGACATGTTACAAATCTTGGTTATAATTTATAAATGCCATAGAAAAAGACATGTGTCACCTTACTAAGGCTGAGATCTATAGAACGTACTTTGACTTTGCTCAGACTTTACTTACGAATAATTTAAAATTAAAAATTTTACAACCGACTTCAAAATAAATTATTAAGAATAACTAAAAAACTATTAGTCAGACCTTGATCAAATTTATATGGGCCCACATGAGACGCACTATTTACGCATTATTTAGGATAAATTAAAAAACTACTGGTCAGATCTTAATCAAATTTATATGGCACCACATGAGAAGCACCATCTTTCAAATAAAAAAATAATCATGATCATAATCGGTTCACCTAGAAAAAAGTTCTGAGGTAACACACAAAAAAAATACAGTCTAATTGAGTACCTCCTCCTTTTTTTAGTCGGTTAATAAACTACAATATAAATTGCGACAAAAATCATTATCTAATATCCTCAGCATGTATAAGGCAGATATTTGCCACAGTTGCCACGCTTCGCAGACGGATTGGCAACAGCAGTTTATTTCCCTCTGTCGTCCCTTACAATACCCGCGGGATGATATGTGGATTGTTTTTAATTGTTTTAATATTTAACTGTACAATATATATTATTTTTAATATTTAAATAAAGTCCCGCTGGGTTTCTTCTTGGTTCTTCCCAGAACAGAGACTTTTAAGCAGTGTTAAAGCCAAGTAAAAGCAATACTTTCAATAAGTAATTTTGGTATCTATATAGAATAAAAAAATCTGTTCTATTTAACCATCACCGCATTTCGAGTCATAGCTGACCCGTGGATGTCGAAAGCGGCGATAAAAGGAAAAGTTAGAAAGACCTCTTGACCTCTGATAAACCGGCGGCGGGGAGCATTATAAAAGTTACGAAACATCAAGTACTGCGATTGGCAATTCGCCACCCAAACGTGGTGATTATTAAAGATACTAAAAAATTATTAGCTGAGATCCGAGTAATAAAATAAAATGATGTGTCTTACCTATTTAAATGAAACTACGGATTTTATCGCGTATAATAACTTACCTAGTTTGAAGAGTACCTTCCGCCCTTCCTCAATTGTGTGCACTGTCCCCTTTACCACTAATCCCAGCACCAGTACTCCCAACACCACTACACTAGGAAAGACACACCACCGTCGATAATACGACACGTGTTTCGCCTGTACGAGTATATGAGCAGGCGCGGTCGCAGCCTGAAATTTTGCAGGGGGTCACTAATAATAAAATATGTCGAGTAAATTATACTTTATTGCACAATACGCAATTTTATTGCTCACATTATAAAACAAACGGAAGTCTTTTATTTTTATTGGCAAATCGGGTGATAATATATGAGACGTCTGGAGCTATATTAGCGTAGAAAATTATCTCTCCGACGTCGCACTGCTTATAGGAAGAGTTGCCAGAATTTTCAACAGTCTTTATATTTGGGTAGAGATCATCGTCGCAAACTTCGATTGTAGAAACCACACACTTAGGAAGTTTTGTATCAGTAATTTCTTTGAGCTCCCGTTTCCACTTTGAAATCTATAGCTGATACTCTGTAACGAGAGTGGCAGCAGGAACACTCAAGAAATGGGAATAACATTCTGTCAACAACGTCGGGAATTTAAAAATAAGAATAATTAAACGCGATAGAATCCGTAAAAGTAGTTTTATTCAATGTGTATTGTTCGCGTAAATATAAGAAATCATAATATTCTGATACTTTTTTCACATTAATAAGATCTTCTTCTGTATATTCCGATTTTGGCATAAAAATGCCTAATCCGAACAGGTTCATCGTATCCGCAGAAAGTCGGACCTGTAGGTCAGTCATTATGCTATCTATCAGTGCAATATAAACAGTCCTCCGAAAATATTCCTCGTCATTTCCTTGATAATTATCGCGAAGAGTCTGTCAGTAATTTCTAGAAGATTTTTCAATTTGACGTGTACGATTTGGGGGGGGGGGTCATATCCCCTGTGACCCTACCCCTTCGGACCGCGCCTGTATACGAGCCATTCTCAGATGAAGTAGACTCTGCGGTGGATGATCGCCTAACAGTGGATTATTAAGGCCTGATGACGAAGATGTTATTCGTCAGTTCGAAGGAACAAGGGCTAAGTATTACGCCGCGTTTTCTATTTCACCATATAATTAGACAGATTAAATGCATATAAATAATATTAATTTTTCACTAGCGACCCGCCCCGATTTCGCCTGGATGACATTAATGTGGCGTTATTTAGACTTTGGAGAATCAAAGACAATTAAACAATTTTTTTTTCAAAAAAACTTCAAGTTCCTTGGATAAATTGTAGCATATATCCCCCCTGGTATTGTTCTCTATCTGTTCGTAATGTTTTACCACAATCAGTTCAGACATTCCGAAGATTAGCCCGGACAGAGTTATTTCAATGTTACAGACAGACAGATCTAATCTAATTATAATAGCCAGCTTAATATTTGAATATACACAAATATACACATCAACAGAATCTACTTATATTTCATAAAATATCTAAAAATCTATGAAGAACTTTCTGATATAGGAAATGGAAGAATGATAGGTTATTTTAAGGTCTTTAATAAAAAATAAAAAAAACATTTCGTAATTTTTTTGTTTTAAATAAAATGGTAAATTTTTTTAATCGATTTTTTTTAATAAAAAAACTTCATTTTTTCTTATAAAACTATTAATTTTAATTAAAATTGAAAAAATCTTATATAATCGAATTATTAATAATCAGTGTTGCCACCTCTTACATTAATTACACATCGACATCTATTGTTCATACTTAAAATTAAATTGTCAATGTCTTGCTTCGGTATGAGGTCCCATGTTCTTTGCAAGTGTTCATAAAATTGTTGTTCCGTCGTCAAATTTGGCGGGAAATCTCACAAAGCTTTTCGTTGTAACATGTCCCAGGCATGCTCGATAAGATTTAAGTCGGGCGACTGTGCAGGATTATGCAAAACTTGAATGTCGTGGTCTAGGAAAGCGGCCGACACCAGCCGCGCCTTAAGGGAAGGAGAATTATCGTGCATGAGTAAAAATTCCTGGCCCATTTGGATTCTGTGTGGGACAATAACAGGCTCTACTACCTCCTCGTGGTATTTTTTTGCAGTCATGCTGTCTTAGATCCAAACGAGCTGGGTTCGTCCGCCAAGACAAATTCCTGCCCACCATGATTGTCCCGCCTTGGTATGAGTGGACCTCCTGAGGGTGCTGTAGACGGCTAACTCTCCCTGGAGTTCTCCAAACTCGTGTTCTTCGTGAATCCGGATGAAAC
The DNA here is from genome assembly GCA_029286625.1 of Parnassius orleans. Taxonomy (NCBI): domain Eukaryota; kingdom Metazoa; phylum Arthropoda; class Insecta; order Lepidoptera; family Papilionidae; genus Parnassius; species Parnassius orleans. The sequence goes on from JAGSMP010000059.1 coordinate 4,214,059, forward strand.
CTAAACCGGGACTCATCGGTGAACAGAACCAAAGACCATTGTTCGTCACTCCATGGTAAATGCTCCCGAGCCCACGAAATCAGCCGGCCACGAATGCCACGTCGCAATGCTGGAACACGTACCGGTCTTCGAGCATGAAAACCAACTTCATGCAACCTCCTTCGCATGGTTTGGTCGCTTACCAGCAGCTGGTAGTCCTCCTGGAGCCTTTGTAGTAGTTACATCGCTGTAATTATTGGGTTGTCTTATGGTGGTAATTTGGAGAAATCTATCCTGTCTCTGCGTAGTAACACGATATCTACCCGTGTGCCGTTCAGCCACATCCCCAGTACTGCAATAACGTGACAACAACCTTGATATCACGTTCAGGTATCACACAGCACGTTAAATTAAAAAAGAAAAACAATTTAATCCCCTTTCATTAATTAATATTAGTAGAACAATTTTAATTTTCCTTGACGTAACGAATTACTAACAATTTTGCCGCCGTATTTTGTTTTTTCTTTTGTTTTTTTTTTACATTTTTAAATTTTGAAAATAGAATAAAAGATGTTTCAATCTGTATATAAACTTTTTATGGAAACAAAAAAGATTTTAAACTATAAAGTCGTAAATAATTTAGGATTAAGATATCCCTAGATTCTGTTGATGTGTGTAGTTATACAAATGAAACAGGTCATGCGAGTTCCATTGTTACGTAGTTTATAGTTTTACATGCGTTGGTTGCTGCTGGTGGTCACTGGTCACTAGTCAGCTGCAGTGTTGCCACCTTAGTGGATTTTCCACTAAATCTGGTGGTTTGGAACCCCCTTTTAGTGGCAAATTTTTGCTTTTAGTGGCTAGTGGTTTTTTTAGCGGATTAGGAATTTTATAATAAATTATAAGAAACGAGTCGTTTCATATAAATAGTCGTTTCAAACGTCTATTTAGCCATATTTTATACTTTCAAATATAAACCTATATATTTTTAGGAGTATATTTTACTACGCAGGCAACACCAATCCATTTCCATAGACATTGGATTGGAAAGCATTCACGGGGGTTCCCCGTTAAATATATTTAGTATAAGGCAACTAATATAAAACGATGGAATGCAAGGGCGAGATCTATCTGTATCTCGCTCTCCGGAATACTAAATAGTTGAGAGGGATATAATTTCCGCTTTCTATTCTATTTGACAGCATTTTACAATACTTAGTCCAATGTTTTTGAACTCGGTCACGCACGATCACTCGGATTCAGTGCCTCAATGTGCGTTGTTGTTTGTTTTTGTTTCGTTTTGCGATTACACATTTTTAAATAAAAATATTATTCATACGACGTCATGCCGAAACCTCAATATTCCCAAAAATTTAGGGATTCTTGGCTTCAAGATCCCGATTTAAAAGAATGGCTTCAAGCAGTTGAAAGTACCACTGGCCAAGTAGCAAAATGCAAGTTTTGTGGAACGATATTAAGAAGTCACTACGGAGATTTAAAAACACATGCTCTTTCGAAAAAGCACCAACAAAATAGAAAGGTAAATTATAGCTTTGTCTTTGTTATTTATAACGGTTCGAACTTGGTCAATTAATGAGGTTGCATTTAAATTTTTCTTATATATTTCATTATTTGTTTATAGGTTATCACCAAACAACCTAAGCTGACATTCAAAAAGGAGTCTACTGATAATAAAAAGAAAGATGAAGCCAGAGTTGCCTTATTTACAGCAATGCATACAAGTATACGAACAGTTGATCATTTAGGAGAAGTTATTAACCATAGCCATGAAAAAGAAATAAATAAAATGCAGATGCACCGAACTAAGTGCACGTATGTAATAAAAAATATTTTAGCATCTCATTTTACAGAACTTATAAAAAACGACATTAAAGATCAACCATACAGTTTATTAATAGATGAATCCACAGATATTGCTGTACAAAAATATTTGGGTTTAGTTATAATTTATTACAGCACTACACATGAAAAATAGTTTCAACTTATTTGGACCTTGCTGAACTCGACGCATGTAATGCTGAAGGTATTGTTTCTGCCATAAAGCGGACGCTTAAACATTTCGACTTGCGAATTGAAAACTTAATGGGTATTGGCACAGATAATGCTTCGGTGATGGTTGGCGTAAATAATGGAGTTTTTTCCCGATTGAAACAAGAAATACCGCACTTAGTTTTGGTACGTTGTTTATGCCACTCCTTGCAACTGGCTGTTTCAGCAGCAGCAAAGGAATTTCTTCCGCGAAATCTTGAATTTTTAATTAGAGAGACATATGATTGGTTTGCTCGCTCGTCTTCCAGACAAGTTATCTATAAAGAGCTATACAAATCCATCAACGATGGACAGAAGCCTCTTAAAATTGTTCAAGCCTGTCAGACTAGATGGTTATCCATAGAGTCTGCTGTGTCGAGAATTTATACGCAATGGCTGGAGCTTAAAACTCATTTTCGATTGCTAAGTTGCACGAAAGGTGCCACACGTCAGAGCTATTGCACTCTATGTATGCGAATGATATAAACTATGCATATGTATCATTTATTTATCCAATTTTGATTGATATAAACAGAGTTAATAAAATGTTTGAGTCAAAAAATACGGACCACACCTTATTGTGCGGTGAATTAACAAACTTGATTGATACGCTTGTCACCAAAGTAACGTTGCCTACACATAAGATAGATATCTTTACTCAAAATATTCGTGACTATTTGGACCAAAGATGCTACCTGGGATTCCGATTCGAAAAACATATTCAAGAAATGAAAGAGAAAGGTTTTCCCCGGGAAGAGGAAGAAGTATTGCGGAATAGGTGCATACAGTTTATAGTTTGTCTCATTGACGAAATAAAAAACAGATTGCCGGAAAATATTACTCTCATGAAACAAATATCCCGTATAAGTGTCGAAAAAGCCCTGCATCACAACAAAGAAAATCTTGTTGATATAATGGCTCGGTTCGTAACAAGTACAGAATTAATTGCAAAATTGACGATCAATGGCAGCAAATTCATTTACTGAGATGGAATGAAACAAAAGATACAAAAAATTTTTGAGCGAAGTCTTGAAATTCAAAGATGCACAAGGTGTTGCTCGATTTCAAGAATTAGCAACATTTGCGATTACACTTTTGGTATTGCCACATTCGAATGCCGATGTGGAAAGACTTTTAGTAGCATGAATATTATAAAAACAAGCAGCGAAACAGAATGAAGCTAACTCTTTTGAAATCAATTCTAAAAATACGCTGCGGTATGCAGTTAATGGGAAAGTGCTGCAACAATTATGAAATTCCTTTAAATCTTATAAAACAAATTGGGACGAAGGAGTCATATCAGTCCGATAAGGATAACAGTAAGGCTGAAAATGAAAATGCAGATTCATCTGAAGACGATTTATTAATGTAAATAATATCTTAAGCAACTTTATTTTTAATTACTAAAAGTAAAAAAATTATATTAACAACAATGAGATTTTTAATAATAAACGTACTTTTACTTTTTTTTTGCTTTAATCATATTCATATATCTTAGTGGAAATTTTAGTGGTTTTCAGAGGGGGACATCTTTTTGTTAGTGATTTTCTGGTGGTTTGAGGAGCCTTGTCTGGCGGATTGCTATTTCATCCGTTGGCAACACTGGTCAGCTGTCAGTTCAGTGTGGTTCGTGCTGCCGTCTTAATCATACGTTTCCTTACGTTCCAATTTGTTCTTATTTATTAAATTAATATCAGACGCGTAAGGTATTTTAATGGTGTGATTATATTCGTATTTAAAATTGTATTATTTGAGAGCGTCATGTTTTTCGTAATTGCTTTCGCGGTAATTGGGGCCTTGACCGTGGCATGGTTTATTATCGAGGCTTTATGGAGTCCTTTACAGTTAATATTGTCGTATCTGACGCCCTATTTTCTGCCAATGGAAGAACAGTCCCTTAAGCAAAAATACGGATCTTGGGCGGGTAAGATTTTTTCTGGTTTTGATTTTTTTTTAATTTAGTCGGTGTATTTTCTGTCTTTTTCTATAACAGCTTTAAATCGTTAGTTGGGCATACGCCTTTGCACTAATGCGTCAATTGAACTGTATAACTTGAATAATAGCCCATACTTAGCTTATACCCGCAACTTCATCCGCGTAGACCTTAAATTTAAAAAAAAACCTGCAGATCTGTAATAGTGGTCTATTCTCAAGTATTTCAATTATATGAAAAAATACTTTAAACTCAGTTTTTTTGTTATTATCTCTAAACGATGTGCAATTTGGAAAAAAGTTTAAAAGGTCGTATCACCTTATCTTTTGACACTCATACTTTTGGAACGTATGTACTACTATTATTTATTCTGTGGTTTTGTTGAAAAATGGTGTTAAAGCAAAAATATTTGAAAAATCGATTTTGCATCAAAAGTCAAAACTATAAGTTTATGATAAAGTTGTAAGGATCTTTTTTGTGTAAAATTGCAAACCAAAAAAGTTTTTTCTTATAAGTAGTAGGTATAGGAGATAATCAACAAGAAACATTTATTTTATCAGTTTTTCAACCGACTTCAAAAAGGAGGAGGTTTACAATTCGTCGGAATCTTTTTTTTATGTATGTTCACCGATTACTCTATTATTATATATTTACTCTAAGTTCAGACGTCTGAACCGATTTGAAAAATTCTTTTTTTTGTTTCAAAGGGTACACTTCCCAAGTGGTCCCGTTTAAATTATTTGAAACCATAATAAAAAATAAACTAATAATAAAAACTTAAATTATCATACAGTCCTACTTCCCGCGGTATAACGCAAATGCTGGCTGCGTTTTCTTGCTGAATATCACGGCTTTGAGCTAGAAAAGAACCAGCCCTCTTATCACCATACAATTCCTTTAGGAACTGCACCGCACCGATCCCACGGACTGATAGTCTCTACAGCAAATGGCACAAATATGTGGTCATCTTTTAGAGATTCATATTTTCACCACTTAGTTCAGCTTCCCTGATGCCGCCTCGCCTCTAAACGAGGTACCACTGAGATGAGTGACTGCCAATGTTTCTTAGTATCTAATTAATTTGGTAATGGTTAATGGTAATAAATAATTACATGCAGGAAGTCAATGGATGCAGGTGGCTCGGGACCGTGCTTTGTGGCATTCCTTGGGGGAGGCCTATGTTCAGCAGTGGACTTGTGAATGGCTGTAACGATGATGATGATGATGGTAATAACAAAAAATAACCAAAAAAAACTCATGAATACTTTGAATCTTCCGTGAGTCCGATAAAGCTGTTAGTAGGTACTAAAATATCTCCTAATCAAAAACACAAATTACGCCGGAAAACGACGCTATACAAAAAAATAAATAGAACAAAAAGTTCAATTTTAAGATGTCTTAAGTTTTTGTTAAGAACTGTGTTATAAAATTAGTAATTTAAATGATTTAAAAAGCACTTTAAAATGTAATTTATTATTTAAGTGCTCATCTTCTTGAATAAACATTGTTTTAGTAAAATTTTATTTAATTTACGAATCGTTGGCCAAAGAGTATATTACAATCACTACGTTTTATCGTCGGTGACCTTAGAGTATACATAAGCAAGCTAGACGACCGAGTTCTTTTTGATCAGAAAGAACTAGGTCGCCTTGCGCCTGGCTTGATTCAATGGCGTTGTGAAGATAATGTTACATATCTTTGCATTTTTATACTAAGCGTTTATTGGATGTGCTCCAAATAGCCGACAAATTCCACCATCGCAGATGGCAACAAAATTTTCTATATCATCCACAGCATCGTGATGTTTGGCGGTTCACTACTTTGCAGTTATCGTTAAGTATTCTTCGTGAAACTTTTTAGTGGAATTAACTGAGCTCACCATTTAGCTCACCGCCCACCGCCAAGTTGCTTGTTTGTCGGTCTTCTACAGATTGTAATTCGGAGTGTGCCCATGAGCTTTATAAGCTCATACTGCCATTTCCATTCTTCTATCGGAATACCAGACGTACTGCAGGTTACCATACACACTTGGCTGATGTTCCGAATATTCACACTAAGCGCTATAAGTGATCTTTCATAATGCGCGCAGTCAAGGAGTGGAATGCCCTGCCGGCGTTTGTTTTATTTAACTTTTTATTTTTGTTGTTGTTTAATCTGAACCTCATCAAGGTGCGTGTTAACAGGCTTTTCCTGGGCAAACTCGCTCCATCGTAGACCTCATCTTTGCCCTCGGGCCAGATGGAGTTCAAGAGTGAGCCTAGTATAATAATAATAAAAAAAACTATCACTAGCGAATTTTCCTGACCTAATAAAAGAGCCTACTCACTCCTTTAAGGCCAGCAACACATCTGCATTAAACCCTGGTGTTGTATATGTTCATGGGACGCGGTACTCACTTATTGGTAAACCGTATGCCTTTGCCTCCTATTTTATAAAAAAATACATTAAAATATACGTGGTAGTGTAATGGTGCAGGTGTATTATTGCTGGAGAACGCATGAAAAGCCTCGACTGTCATGGAGCATGGTTTCACAAAATACCAATGTTAAAAAATGGCATAATGTGACTATTTTTTTGTGGTATTGGCTTCAAGGCATTTAGTCAAAAAGAATACGTCTGAAATATATTTTCTCCACAATATGTTGGTGCGTCACATTGCGAAGTTTTTGAGAGTCGATGATGATATTGTCTCAAAGCGCCTATGCAGACAAAATAACTTCACCATCACCATCGGTGAACTTGTCTTATGCGCAGACATTTTGTACACAACATCGCACCACTTTTCTACCGATTTCAAAAAGGAGGAGGTACTCAATTCGACTGTATGTTCTTTTTTTTATTGTGTATTACCTCATAACTTTTTTCTAGGTTAACCGATTTCGATGATTCTTTTTTATTTGAAAGCTGATGCTTCTCATGTGGTTCCATATAAATTTGATCAAGGTCTGACCAACAGTTTTTGAGTTATAACTAATAACTTATATTGAAGTCGGTTGTACAAAATTTTTAATTTTAAATTATACTGTGTTTCATATGGTGACTGACGGAAACAGATGCATCCCATTTTAGACCACAGATAATAGATAGATATGTAGGTGTCTTTTGGCCATAGTATCCACTTACTGGAATAATGAGATGATGGATTTGCTTACCCCGCTGTACGCGGCCTACTAAACATATTATATTAGTAATGTTATAAATTACTGTGTACCTACTGTGTGTGTTTAATCTTGAGAATTTTGAGATGTACTCCTACGCCTTACTAATAATGTAGACTTTGAGAAAACCTGTGCTAAGGGAGACAGGAGTGTTTCCATTAAAAATTACGTCTGCGGTTTTTTTTATGGAAACACACGAGCATGCGGCGCACCTGATGGTAAGTGACTACCGCCGCTTATACTGCAACAGCAGTGGAATTGCAGGGGTTGCTTAGTACATTAATTTTAAAAACAATCTCCTTGGGTAGATCTCGTCTCGATACCAATTTTTATCAATGTACGTAACGTACGTGTACGCTACGCAGTTGCGTAGCATGTTTGACTACCGCCCTCCTTTTTCATATTTTCTCAAGTACCTTAAAAATATAGCTTCGGCTATGCAATAATCTATGTTAATCTATTTTTATCGCCTTCAATGCCGACGTAATTGAATCCACTACCCCATATCCATGGGTGTCGTAAGACGCGGTAGAGCGAAATAAACAGGAGATAGGCAGCAGTACCTTCCTGATAAAAACACAAAAGAATAAAAAAACTGTGATTGCCAACCCGTATGCCAAGCGTGGCGACTAGGTATAGCAAATATTCCCCCTATGAGGATCACATCAGTTTTTGCGCTTTAAGTATTGCAAAAGATTCGATATTCCTAGATAACATAGCTAATATGTAATGATTTTTTATATTTACACGAACACGTTTTTCCCCCGACGTTTTGACGTTTATGGTGCTGCAAAGCACCCGAAAAGTCGGGAATTAAAAATAAGTAAAATAAAAAACGCGATTAAATTCGTAAAAATATTTTTATTTAATTATCTAATGTGCACAAAGGTCAGTTTATAGCAATCTAATGAAAAAGCTAAGCCTCATTAAAATTTATTTGAATTTTACGAGCAAAAAACATGAATATGGAGGTTAATGTTTACGGAACCGTGTTCATCAAATATTTGCTTTAACGTTTGGTCGCTATTTATGTCAAAACGAGAAACAACTCGATATTTTAATCAAGGTCGCCTTACTAAATCCTCCTCTGCGTTTACTCTCCCATGAAATGGAATATTCACTTGAATATGATGAAAGATACTTATGCAACCGATCGTCGTTGTTTTTGTTACGTAACCTTTTGTAGTCCTTACTGCATTGCAACGTGTGAGATTATTCAAATGTTCGCTATACGATGCTTGATACAGGCAATTTTGAAATGTATGAAGATTTTTTTTGTAAATTTTAACTTCAGGTGGTGGCGCAATAACAAAATCCATTATTCTTTCTCGACTCGTGGGCAGTAAGAGGCAAAGGCAAGATATGTACGCCCTCTTAAATTGTGCTAGTTTTGTGCGGCTCGCACATGAACTGGACGCGTTTTAGTCAGATGTCCGGGGCTGCCGCTGGAGGCTAAGAGTGTCCGGGGTCGTTTGGGACCTTTTTTTACATGGGGAAATGCCTACGCATACCCGCATATCTTCACCTGCGCAACGGACGCCCCGGTGTCCAATGGGCGAAGGCCATGAGGCCAGAAAAAACGGGCACTTCTGCACTAGCCTTCCTGACCCCAGTGGCGGATCTGGTCTCTGGCTCCGTCGTCGACTAAGATTCGGCTGCGGAGGGTAGGGATAGCAGCGCCTCGCTATACCGACATCTCTACCCCACTTGGGTATCGTTGGTGCAGTAGCCCCACCACTACTGCACCAACGGTGCGGCCCCGTCAGAGGCGTGGAGGATAGTGCGAGTGGCGCATTACCATACCAACACTCCTCTTCTTCCGTGACTCCACCTCGGCTGCAGCGGTAGGGGGAGAGGACACCCCTCTCGCCGCAGCCCACCAACACACATCGCTAAGCCCAGTCGGAGTGGCCACCTCGGTTTAGCCTTTCACCTCGGGCCAGCCGTGTGGATTCCTCTTTGTTCACTGCGGGTGACCAAGCCACGGCTATTAAGCCCAGCTCCACGACAAGGCGGGAACCCGTTCGGGGTGCTTTGGGACCTAGGGCTGCTGCCGAGCCCTTGGTTGTGGCGGCTGAGTGTATATAATGGCAATTTAAGCTCAGTTTCCCCAAAATCAACTGGCGATCACCTACACACAGCAATCGGTATAACGTTGATTCTTCTTCTTTCCATCTTCGTCCTCAGGGGTGACAACTCATCTGCATTTAGATTCTTAATCAAAGACAGGTGTAGATGTCTATGGGCTACAGCATCCACTTACCATCATGCGTTCGTTTGTTACCCTTCTTCTATAAAAAAGAAAAATTAGTAATTAGGTTCTTTTTTTTCTTTTAAGAAATTCTTAGTAAGTAATTCCTAGTACATAATTTGAAAGCCTAAATTTATTTTTTATTTATTTAATCTTTATTGTAACACACCTTAATCTAAGGGTTACAATAAGCGGAATTGCACAACCTTGGGAGAAATCTATACAAATAAATAAAATTGAAGTGTCTATTGGTAATGTTAAAATAACAGCTTTGTACTAAATGCACATGAAAGGATATGCGGTACTAATAACGAAAAAACAATTTTTAACATTTTGTGTGTCTGACTGTCTGTCTCTCTGTTTGTTCCGGCTAATCTCCGAAACGGTTGGACCGATTTTGACGGGACTTTCACTGGCAGTGACCCGATGTTATAAGGAGTAACTAAGGATACTTTTATTTTAGAAAAAGAAACAGGGTTCCGCGAAAAAATATTAAAACCCTTGCAACCGTAGTAAATTCCAATCGGGCGAAGTCGCGAGGGACAGCTAGTAGATAAATAAAAGTTGTAGGTGCTAAGAAAACTGTTTAAAATAACAAGATATGTATAATGTAAATAAACATTAAATATGTACACATACATACTAATATACATATAGAAAACAAACATTGCACATATAACGATCCCAACTTTATGAGGCTAAAATAAAAATGAGAAGTCATTTATTGACTTGGGACTATGAGAAATCAGAAGAATTATTGGTGACCCTTAAATAGGTGTTAAAACGGTAGTGGACAGCACTGACGCACGCCCTGTCGTCCGATCCCAAGAATTTAATCGTAGGGCTACCTAACCACTCAACTTATCCCCAATTGCAATCTCTCATCCTTTTACTTATATTTTTTAGAGAATTATGTAACAGGCTTGCTAGCATACGCTCTCTCTCTCTCTCTCTCACTCTCACACACTCACACACACACACACACACACACACACACTCACACACACACACACATACATACACTTACACACACATTCATCAACTCACTCACAAGTACACGTGCGCCCCTTTAATTAGAATCTGTTTTTATGTCTGTAATTTTCACAAATTTTTAAGTAATTTTGCTTTGCTGCATAATTGTTTTACGTAATTTCGACAAATAGCCACTTTGATCTATTGTAAAATCTTTTGTTTGACCCCACGAGACAGGCCATGCCTAGTGTGGAGTCACAGAACTTATTGTATTTTGGCTAAGTGTTTTCTGGTAAATAAATAAATTTATTTATTTATTTATTTATTTATATAATACATAAAATTAATAAAGATAAAAATAGAAATAGAAGGTCAGATAGAGTTTTCCTCAACATAATGTTGTCGGACCAGTTTTTAAACGTATCGGTGCTTTTCTTTAGATCGACGGGCAGGGCCTTCCAGATAAATATTGCCTGAACTGTAAATGAATCAAAGAATCATGTACTTAACTTTCATAAATTAATGCAGTTAAAAGATCTATTCCTACAAGATATCTGCAGTAACAAAATTGATAGCCCCTAATTAATTTAATGCACTTTACAACTAAGACCTTCCACTAAGCGCTCTAGACATACTTCGTCTAAGTTACTCCTTATGCCATCAGCTATCTGCCAGTGAAAGTCCCGTCAAAATCGGTCCAGCCGTTTCGGAGATTAGCCGGAACAAACAGACAGATAGACAGACAAAATTTAAAAAAAGTGTATTTTTGTTATAAGTACCGTTTATATTTTCATATGCATTTAGTAAAACGCTGTAATTTTGACATTACAAACAGACACTTCAATTTTATTTATTTGTATAGATGTATAGATGTGCTGTTGGTTCTATGAAACATAAAGAAAAAAAAAGAATTAAAAAACCGGTGTTATGCTGATTAAGTTGTTACATAATTATGTAATTTAGTTAGAAGAACGAGGTTCACGGTCAAGAGTTGAATACCGAAAGTTGTAGTTATCTTTAAGATAAGAGGAAGAAGTTGGATTCTGAAGATTCTGGAGCAACGTCTCTGATGAATAGAAAGCCATGTAAGTTTGGAACGAAAATTATATTAGTAGTATTTTCGTGAGTTGAAGATAAATCTTATACAGTTGTTGAGAAGGCGTTCCAACTTGTTAAGAAGATTTTACGGTAGGTCTGGACATCACACATCTGCATATGGTTCCTATATCTGCTATAATAGGAACCATAAGGGAATTAACCAGTAAAAGCTTGGTTTTCAAGGGTAAGAGTTGTTTAAAACTATATAGCGAAGGTCGAGTGGCAACAAATTTACGATTAATTTCTGTACTCCCCAGTTTATAGTGTGATCTATGTGCCCCAAAAACCCAAATTAACTATGGAATGAGATAATGGAATTCATTATATAAAATAGAATTTATTATATATTCAGCATTCTGGGGCTTCCGACAACCTACCGAGTCGAAACAGAGACCCAGTCAAACACACACAAAAAAATTCATCAAAATCGGTCGAGCCGCTTTTGAGTTTTAGGGTGTTATCACACCAATCGATCGATTGTCGATAGATGGCATCGATCGATCGTGGAATGGATTAGTTGACGTCGATCAATAGTTTCTACCACATCGATCGATCGATGGCATCGATCGATGGTAGAATGGATTAGGCGACGTCGATCGAGCTGCTTGATTATTTGAGAACCCGCCCCGCTCCACCGACAGCTATTTAAAATGTCGTCTAGATGAATTTAAGCCATCCCTGGCGTTAAAAAAACGGTCGCATCCAGAATCTTCTCCGTAATAATAATACGAGCAAGAGCGTACTGGCCAACAATAACAAGATAATGGCGAAGAGCCCACAACCACATCGATTAATTGTCGATCGACGTCGATCGATGTCCATCGACGATTGAACAACATTTTATCGACCAGTATGCGTCGATTCCTTAGCGAGACTAACGGACATCAATTGATTTTTATTTAAAGAGATACATTATAAATAATACTTATTGAAAGTCACTCTTTTGTTTAGTTTACCACTGGTTGGTTTATAGATGAAGGTCATCAGCATACAGATGGCACGAGCAACTAAGATCATTAAACTAAATACGAAGTTATATAATCATTAAAGTAAATACAAAGTTATATACAACTCATGCCTGTAAAATGGCTCTACGATACAGGAGAAAATCCTTGTGTGAAAGTTATAAGTTCCATTTTTAAAACAACAAAAAACCTAAAGGAAGCCACAAATTACTTACACAACTGTTGTCGTACTGCCTATGACATAACGATTTGTAAGTGCAGCTGTTTGATGGAGTGGTTTACGTAACGCTTTTGCTCACACTTGTTCTCTTTAGGCACAGGCTACAGTCACACATTATATGACGGTTCTAAATTTAATTATATTACTTAAATATCTATTATTTAAATTTAATATATATACTTATGCGAATTATTAAATTATTGTTAAGTAATTATTTTGTTCTTAATTATTTGTCCAGCTCAAACCTGTTTAACAATATTTAAATGACAGTAAACAGTAATAATGCGAATTTAATCTTGACTGTCGAGGTATATTTTTACAGAGAGTGCTACGTGCTTCTGGTCATTATCGTGTTGGAATGTCCAAATTACCGGGAGATTGTTATCTGCATGTAGCAGCATACGTTCTTCGAGTATCTCTTTGTATTGATATTGGTTCATGTTACCTTGTATCAGCCTAGTAGGTCCCACGCCATAACCAGAAAAGCAATCCCAAATCTTAACTTTTCCACCGTCATGCTTCACGGTCTTTTTCGTGTATTTTGGATCAAATGCCTTATTCACAGGTCAGCGTACGTACTGCTTGTCATCAGAGCATATTCTATTTATCTTGGTTTCGTCCGAAAAAAGTACATTCTTCCACTGCTGCTCTGTCCAGTTTTGATACTTTTTTGCAAACGCTAGTCGAACGTCTCTATGGCGTGGAGTGGACATGGGTACCTTTCTCGTTACTCGCCGAAACAACCTCCACCTCCACTCCACTAGCCGTCTTCGAACGGTACGCGCAGAGATTGCCCTAGGTTATTCTCACCAAAAACTTAATTTTTTATTTCATTTGAGCCTTTAAACGGGTCCTGTTTGGCAAGGTGAACTATTCATAAATCCTCTCGTGGAGACGTTTTTCTTGCTTCAGGTTTGCGGGGGACATTAGAAGTTGTCTGATGTGTTATAAACAAAAAAAAATCTTGCTTCACAGCCTGGTGGTACACTATCGTTTTTGAGCAATGCAAGTGATGATCAATTACGACCACGCAACTTTATTATTATTTCTCTAGCAGTAGAGTCGCAATATTTACATATTTTTTCCCATTTTTATCAAAAATAAATAGCAGGAAACGTATATCCTAACAGTAATAGCGCGAAAATGCAATAAAAATAGTAGGTAATGAAGAACATCGTATTCCATTTTCAAAATTATGAAAAAGGAATAAAATATTTTCGTTCTTAATTTGTCCAGCCACTATTCCGGAAACTTTATGGGTTCCTATGATTTAATAAATAGAAAAATAATAAAAGCTTTTAAAAAGCTACATTATTTTGACAAGATTATATTAAACTAATAATACAGACCGGTCTTAACAATGTTCTACAACACTATCGGAGTAAGTTTAGAAACATATTGAGCACTGAAATTATGGTGAAAACATAGTATTGGCTTCGTACTATTAATCGTTTTTAATTCTATGACCTCTAATGTATATATTGAATTGAATACTTATATAGTGTTTATTTATGTTTAGTTTTGATCCTTAATATAATTAAACTTTTAAGAAAAAATACAAACCAATTTCAAGAGGAAACTACTAGAATACCGTCTAAATAATAACAATAAAATCTTCATACATAAACATAAACACTCACGCCTGTCACCCAGAGGGGTAGGCAGAGACTACGGACCTCCATTTGTCACGATCCTGGCACACCTCTCTCGCCTCCTTTACATCCATATATCTACGCATACACGCTCGTCGGTTAAGGGTACTCCTAATCTGGCCTTTTTTCAATATAACGCCAATTTGGTTGATAAACCTTCGTCTAGGGCGTCCCATCCCGACTTTACCGTTCACTTCTGCAACATAAATTTGCTTTGTCACTCTTTCCTCATTCATTCTTTCTACATGACCAAACCACCGAAGCATTCCTTTCTTAATCCTCGTCACAACGTCATCTTGCAAACCACACTTTCCTCTTATCACACTATTTCTCACCCTGTATTCAGATTCAGCCCTAGCATACTCCTTAATGACCGCATTTCTACAGCATTTATTCTACTCTCATGCTTCTTCTGCCAGACCCAACTTTCACTACCATACATTAAAGTAGGGACTAACACAGTATTATGAATTGTCAAACGTGCCTTTTTTGACACATTCTGACTCTTCACAATAGCGTGTAGAGCCCCATTCACTCTATTTCCTGCGTTAACTCGTCGTTCTATATCCTTATCATATCTACCATCCCTGCTAAATAAACATCACAAATATACAAACTCATCCACTTGCTCAATCAACTCCCCTTCTATTCTTATTTCACATAACGTTTTACTTTCTTCTCTTTCAAAAACCATCACGTTCGTATTACTTGCGTTCACTTTCATACCCCTTACTTTTAATGACCAGTTCATTAAAGTAACCATCATTAGCAACTCGGCCGCCGACGATGCAAATATGACTTGATCATCGGCGTACAAAAGGCATTTAACGTTTAACTCACCCATTCTCGGCTCCGTCGCGCAGTGGCTTAGTAATGAGTTGCAGCGCTGGGGGCCGCGGGGTCGAATCCCGCACGGAACAAGTATTTGTATGGCCTATAAATAATTGTTCCGGGTCTGGATGTTTGTCGTTGTGCAATTTATGTTTGTAAACTGCCTCCACGTTACAGGAGAAAATCCTAGTGTGGGGGTAACGTTTTATTAAAGATTAAGATTAAAGATTCTCAACCCACATTCTTCAACTTTCAAGTTTGCAAACAACTGTCCATAAATAGGTTAAACAGCCACGGGGAAACTACACAGCCCTGACTGACACCTTTTTGGATGCCAAACCAGTCCGAGTAGACCCCGTTGATCCTGACACAAGCACTAGAGTCCCTATAAAGAGACCTTAATGCCTGTATCAAACCAGCGCTCAACCCAAATGAGTTCAGTGTTTGCCATAGCATATTCCTCTCCACTCTGTCATAAGCCTTTTCCAAGTCCATGAACGCACAAAAAACTTTCTGGTTTTTGGCCAAAAACTTCTCCGCAATCATGCGTATGGAAAATACTTGATCCGTACACCCCATCCTCTTTCTAAATCCAGCTTGCACATCCCAAATTTTTCCATCAGTTTCTTCCATAACTCTTTCAATTAATACCTTAGCATACAGTTTACCCACAATACTAAGCAAGCTGATACCACGGTAGTTTTTACAGTCCTGCTGTGACCCTTTTCCCTTATATATTGGAACTATAACGGCTTTGCACCAGTCTTCCGGTACCCGCTTCAGTTCCCAACATAAATTAAACAAGGTGTACAGCAGGCCTGCCACCACTCCCTCTCCAGCCTTTCGAGTGATACTCTATCATATCCGGCTGCCTTACCTGCTTTCATGCTTTTCATTGCTTTCATTATTTCATCTACACTATCTCCCTACCTCTCTCCACTTCTTTCGGAGTTTCTATTTCACTTAATTCAGACGACTTTTCACTCATAAACACGCTTTCAAAGTATTCCTTCCATCTTTTTAAATTCGAAACTTCATCATTCAACATACAGCCATTCTCGTCTCGTATAGCATTCATTCTAGGCTGTTTTGAATTTCCCCTGGCAGTTCTTACGAGTTTCCAGAACATTTTAATATTTGCCTAGAAGTTATCAAATATCCTTTTAACATTCTTATCCTTTCTTTCTTGCTTTTTCCTTTCAACAACTTCTTTTACTCTCTTATTTATACGTCTAAAGTCTGCTCTTTTTTCTTTCAATCTCATCATTCATACCGCCAGAATTACCAGTTTTGGTTGCTAGTAAATCTAGCCATGCTCTCTTTTTTGCTTCAACTTCCATCCGAAAATACAAACGAATGTTTGCCACAGTGCGCGCTAGCCCTTAGACCATTGATATACAATTTTGTACATCAATGCCTTAGACCACAGACTAATATGATGGCCTTAGACGTATAGGTACGCTAGATGCAACATGACGCTTTGCGTACTGTTATGCATGCATTATCGATTATCCTTTAAAATTGAATTGATTGATGTGACCGACATTCTAGCTATGAGCACAGAATATATAATAGTACTATATATACTACGACTGACATGCACGCATGATTGTCTTTGGATTGGCATGTCATGCAACAGCTCAGTGGGATACAAAAAGAAAAACTATGAATGGACAAACACAAATAAATCTCCCTTTGAAATTGACACTTAAAATTTTAAGAAACAATACCTAATTGTTCAAGTTCTACAACAACTCAAAGACCTTTTCAGTGCTATGCAGGAGGTGCTGAAATGCGACAAAATGATTAATGATATTGCTATTCGAAGGTTCGTCAGTTCGTCATCCTGCATTACCAGCTAGCTCTAGAGTCTGCTTGAGAGCTTGAGACCTAGAAGTGATTGCATTTTTGCGATTTGTAAACTGCTATAGTATATAATTTTGCCGATATTAATTGGCTATTGTTGCCACATTATGTAAGCGACTGCCTCGTTCTTCTAGTGGTCTGAAAGCGCGACTGTTGAGCATGACCCGGTTTTGTAGAGCGGGTAGGACCAAAATGTGTATTTCTACCAAGAAATTCTCAGTAGCAGCCCGGTGTCAGGAAGTTGGCAGTGCCCCGTGCCTCGGAAACCACAACTACTTTGAAATTTTAATATGTATATTGCATCTGTTCACGATTTTACGATAATAATAAAATAATTCGATAGTAGCAGAGACAGAGAGAACGAATATCCGTGTTGCAAGAAGTAAAAAAATCGCATTATGACATCGGCACCGTGCGAACGCGACCTACAGCCAGGGTTCACTGTCCTTGATACGCTGTTTTCGCTGAACTATTTTCTTTTTGAAACGGCCTTTCTTCATCGACTACTGTGAATGTTGTATAAAGAATAAACTAAAAAAAAACTTTACCTCCACAAGAACTATACCTTAAACATTATTTTACTTATTATAAACCAGTCCTTGTCTACGATTGAGTGGGAGGTAAATTGGTGATGAAGCTCGCTAAGATGGGAAATCGCACTGTCTTAGCGTAACAAAAGCTTATTTACCCTAGCCTTGAAGACGCCTAGAACTCGGAATCAATTCAATAAAATGCGGTTGCCAACCCGCCTGCACAGCGTGACAACTATGGAAAATATCCCCTGTATGAGGCAATCTATGAGGGAAGCCTGGTAAAAGTTTTTTTTTTTATAGAATAAGGGTGACAAACGAGCACATAGTCCACCTGATGGTAAGTGGTTGCTGTGGCCCATAGACATCTACATCTATCTCTCTATCTATATCTACATTCGTTTGCGAATTAAAATGCAGATGCGTTGTCAGCCGTGAGGACTAAGATGGAATGCCTCTTTTCCAGTAAAAAGGGTCTCCGGTTCTCTACACTCACCATACGAAACACAGCAGCATTAAGCTGCTATTTTACGCTGGTATTCTGTGAGAGCGTGGTCCTTCCCCGGTCGAGCCGACCCATTCGTGCTACAACTATACTATTAATATAGCTGCAGCATGGCTCTACCACGTATAAATAATAATAATTGAAAGTAAAAAATTACTTTTAATAAGTATTGCATATAATCTATATTGAATAAAAATGATTCTATTCTATTCTATGTTCAGCAATGGGCTTTTTATGGGCTGTTATCATCGGTATAATAGTATAATAAGTGTATGGCTGTTATGAATGAATACGAATATTTTTGTTGCGTGTAGCATTTACGCAGAGTAACAAGCAAGTGCGTCACCACTGCTATACCGAGCCGTCTCCACCCATTAACTCATTAACCACCAAAATGTTTTACGCAAATGTTGGCTCCGTTTATGATTCGAAACCATAACCGTTAATAGCCTGGTATTCCGACCACAAAGCCATGTGGTCATATTACATAATCTACCTAAATTAAATATCTGTGCTGAGACACAGTGTATCGAAGATTTGAAGCTGCGACTCCAGAAGTTATAAATTTTTTATCAATTATTATTTTTTGATGACGTCATCAAAAAACTAAAAAATATTTATTTTTTTGTTTTTTGATGACGGTTTTTTTACTTTTTTTTAAGTTTAATTTGATACTTTTGAGTGGACTAACCAAAATCACGACATAAAGTTAAATTAAAAAAAAAACTAGTGTGCAGTTCACACGCGGTATAAGTGAAACCTTCAAATTAAATGAAATATAAAATATAGGTACATAATATAAATTTCGACTACATACGACTAATTTAATATAATATTCTATCTCATTCTCTCGCAGGCTAAATCCTACAGATGTATATGTTTGTCTCTTTTTAGTGTCGCTTTTTCGTTTCATCGAGTTTCAAATCACGATTCTAAAGAAGTTTTAACTTCAAAAACTATTATTAAATTCGGTTCAGAATTGGCGAAGATATCGCGTAACATACATACGAAAATGCAGCTAAAGTAAGTAATTTCTTGAATTTAATTTCTTAATATAGTGACTATTTAATTTTGTTTAAATAATGTTGAGAATATTATTCGGGGCCACTACCGCTCTATCGTCAGCAAACCATTATCAGTAAACGTTCACATATAGTGCACGGCACAAGGTCTATCCGCTGCGAATTTGTAAATCGTATTACCATGTCAAAATATATAATACAAGTCAAAATCAAAAATATTTTATTCAATTTAGGCTTTTTTAAAGATTCTAGAAAAGTCAAAATCTATCATTGGTTCCAAAAGCGAGACCCCTACAAAGAAGAACCTCTTGAGTCTTTTGGGTTTTGGGGTCATAATTCGGCGGACTTTGAGATCACTGTACGTAAAATTGAAACTTATCTTCCAGAGATTTTTGTAATGATTGATCGGAGTTATTATTCATTGCAAACTTTTTTGAAGCTATTGAACTTTGCTTCAGAGAGGATTCTAGAGATTCGACTAAGAGTCTTTTTTAGTAGCTACGTGTTCAATATGTTTCTGATGAAGTATATATTTTATTGCTAAGACATAAGTTATATAGGTTTTATCTAATAAAAATTAATATTTGTATTAATATATGTATTTTATGCGCTGCCACACCGTTCATCAGATTGCGCTAAAACTTTGTCAACTTATTGCTTGCTTATTAAGGTTATAGGCATATTACAATTAACTTACAGTAGGTGGCGCGCGAATCGTACTGACAAATTTATTTGTAAGTTATATTGTATAATTCAACTTCAATAACTTTTCCAAATTTAAAACTGTATTTACGCAATTATTTCTTCTGCGGCTACAACGCGCCGGGTACCACCACCTAGTGCTTTATAATAAATCGTAATATATTTGTATTGCACTTTAAATTAAACAATTACATAAAACAATCCTCATATGATGGCGTAAGAGCCGTAGTAGCTCAAATGGTTAGCGCTCGCTGTAATTTTCGGGTTCGATCCCCGCCGGCACCAATGAAATTGTTATTTGCAATTTTAAGTTTACCACGTGCTCGGCGGTGAAGGAAAACATCGTGAGGAAATCTGAGCATGTCTGAGAAATAAGAAAGAAAAATATTTCGAAGACACGCATTGGGGCAGCGCGGCGGACATTTCCTTGCCCTAAAATCCTCTCAGAAATGAGAGGAGGCCTGTGCCCAGCAGTGGGACGTATATAGGCTATAACAGTTATGACAACATTTTGATTAAACTAAAAACTTTAACTACTTTTTAGCTATTGTGAGAGAACGGAAGAGTAATGTTAAATACTCGAAGTAATTACTAGCAATGTATGTAATTATTCTCAAGGTTAAATATAATAATTTATCGTATATAATTAAACTCTTACGTCACGAATGGTCGTGGATTTCGTCATCACCGACCGAGTGCTGAGGTAGCTGTTGTACAAGCCCAAGGTCACTATATTATCGTCCAATACTTATGATATTAAATCAATATTTGTTTAATTTATTATATTTGTAATTATTACAAAGTATACTTTACTTTCTGACATACTTTTCTAAAGTGCCACATAGCTACTTTGAGAAAGTGTGTCAGCTATTTGTGATTAAAAAATAACATACCTACACTGTAGCACTGAAATTTACCGACTATTGTGGCGTGAATAAAATTGCTTTCTTTCTATTAGACTTATCGATTTTCGCAACACAATCGAGACGAGATATACATCGAGATAATTATAGGGGTGATGCTGGGTGATGTTTTCTTTTTTTGCCGCCACCAAATGGCGCACTGGAAATAGATAGATAATTCTACATTGCACACACCGAAACAAAATGGAAGAGACAAAAAAAAAATACAAATTGTTAAAAGGTAGTCAAGATTCGAAACTGCCCAAGGACGTTTTTAAGACTTTATTTGACACTTAAGACTAATAATGTGTGATACATTAATTAATACGCGATTTATTATAACTTAAAACTACATGTCCGATACATGTGGGAGCCTAACTAAGACTATCCTAATTTTACTCTTTAAAGAACCGTTAGCAAATATGCAGACGAAGGACCATCCGTCTTTCAGACGCAATTCAGCAATCTTACGGCTACGCTTACGCTTGAATTGTGATGGTCTCCGTTGCAATACCGGAAATTCCGGGATGCATAACTAGATAGTCATTGATATACTAAAAATTTTGTATATCAATGAAGGTAGTATATAAAATGTGCGGTCTTCATCATTACAGCCCTTCACAAGTCCACTGCTGAACATAGGCCTCCCCCAAGGAATGCCTAAAAGCACGGTCCTGAGCCACCTGCATCCATCGACTTCCTGCATGTCTTACCAGGTCGTCACTCCATCTAGTGGGGGGACGCCCTACACTTCGTCCGCCGGTACGAGACCGCTACTCGAGAACCTTTTTTCCCCCATCGGTTGTCGGTTCTTCGAGCTATATGGCCGGCCCATTGCCACTTCAGCTTACTAATCCGTTGGGATATGTCGGTCACTCTGGTTCTACTGCGGATATCCTCATTTCTAAGTTTATCACGCAGAGAAAATGAGCGGTCTTATCGTTAAATATTTCCTAGTTTTCCATCTTACAAATTAATGTAAGACAGTATGTAGTATTAAATGGAAGAATACCTACTGACATTTACTTCAAGCGTTTCTGCTTATTAGTTATCGTATTGACACAGTTGCTATGTTGTATTATATATTCATGTTGTGTTGTAATTATTTTTCGAAATCAATGTAAAAGTTGCTATGTCAACATATGTCGAGATATAGAGATACCAAGGTTGATCTTTTCACTCTTATAAAAATAAACAAGAATTACCTAGCGTCCCGCTGTCTTTGTAAAATCCTTAAAATTTTATTCTGTTTGTTTATCCTAAATTGTCAGGGCGTAATAATTGAAGTATTATTAAATAGGTCTTGAAACAGTTTTGGGTTTTTTTTAAACTACTTGTAATTATTGAGTTTAGTTTTCGAAATATCAAGTTTAAAATAAGTCCACCGTCATTTTTATTAACATTCATAATTCGGAAAAATATTTGAAAATAATTCCTTATAATTCGAAATGGCATGGAAATTTGTACTATGCTTCCAGTTCTGTTTAAAGTTTCAAGTCTAGCTCATCGGGAAGTTAGTTTGAAATCGGTTGCGAAATTTGGGTACGACTTTCCATTGACGTCCGTCGAGTTGGGGATTGATATTTTTTTTACAGAAAGGTTACATTATTATAAGCACACACGCAACGTTTCAACATGCGGAAACGCGTACTTTTTGAGAAAAAAAAATTGGTTTTTTACACTTAATATTAATCCGTAAAATGAGGAAAATTTCCTCAGAATTAAAAATGAAAAAAACTAGAAAAGGGGGGCTCCGAAACTTTCCTTTTAAGGGGGTAGTACACCTTCCCCTGCACCTCCCACCCCTCCCCCTCAATTCGACGAATGTCAATGGAAATTAGTATAAAAATAATTCTGTAATTTAATAATATAATTCGAGAATTCGATATAATCTGTGGTAGGGATTGACATAAATATTGCAAAAATAATTAATTTTCAATAATTTTTTTCTCAAAAAGTACGCGTTTCCGCATGTTGAAACTTTGCGTGTGTGCTTATAATAATGTAACTTTCTGTAAAAAAAAATCAACCCCCAACTCGACGGACGTCAATGGAAAGCTAAGCCGAAATTTGTACCAAACCGATAAACAAATAAAGAGACACACAAGAAAGAAGAAAAAAACGCGGTAAAATATTTACTACCGACTAAATTTACAAAAAACATAGTACATCATGAGAATTTTAGAAAAAACATATATTAAATAATTTACACAGCGGAATCATACATTTGGTACTTATTTTTTGCGATAGACAAGGTAAAGGCATTTGATGAAATAGAGTAGAAAACAAAGATAGTTTTTTAACAAAATATATAAAAAAAATCGTGTAGGGCTTTAAGAAATTGTCTGAAAAACCTATATAACGCAAACCCTATATGAAATTGATTGTTAATTTTTGTTCTTAGTGCCGGTTAGAAAACTAACTGCGAGTGTCGGTAACGAAAAAAAGTCTTGAGAAAGCCGACAACGCGAACTGGAGCACGGCGTAGTTCTATCTCTGGCAAAAATAAGAGTAGGCCTGTACTCTGAAAGGGACGCCGCGTCATTTTACGTTCACTTTTGCGCAATTAAAGAAAATTATAAAATTTCAAAGTACGTGAGCAACCCGTGTTCGATCCCCGTCGGCATCAATAAAATTGTTAATTGCAATTGTAAGTGCTAATTAACCACGCGCTCGACGGTTGAAAAAACATCGTAAGGAAACCTGGGTGTCTGAGGAATAAAATATTTCGAGGACACACAGCCCAGGTGTGGGACTTTTATAGACTGTAACTTTAATTTAACTTTTCTGCGCAATGGCTGGACTTTTTATTTTTACACCTTTGTCCACAAATATAATTAATGCTTTGCAAATCAGTCAGTGCTAAAAGCCTTTCTTTACCAGTCTTTATAAATCTACTTCTAATTTGGTTTCGAATCTATGTATCTACCGCCATATGGTGGTCGTCAGAACTTCGTTCAGGAGTGGTAGTTGTCCCGTATACATAAAAAGCAATTATTAAACATAAATAATTTGCATTTTCAGCTATCACAGGCAGCACGGATGGAATCGGCAAGGAGTATGCCATGGAACTGGCACAACGAGGCTTGAACATTGTCCTCATCAGTCGAAATGAGGAGAAGCTAAACAACGTAGCTCGGGAGATAGGTAAAGATCCTCTTTTTATTGCATTTTTTGCCGACTTCAAGCAAGGAGAATGTTATGAATTCGATTGTGTTTTAGAATGTATGTAATAAAATATCTATGAGGCTAGTTAACCGAGAAAGAATGTTACTTTCAAGTTAGTCCCATTAAAATTTCTATTAAATCCGATGACAGTTAAAGTGAGTTTATTTTCTTCAAAACTCATCAAAATCGGTCAAGCGGCTTTTACAAATCTCGTTTAAATACGAGTATATAAAGATAATCCAACTAAGAAAATTTGAGAATAAAGCGAGACAAGTGGCATGATCTCGTATAGTTTTTTCTAATTATTACTCGTAAGCCATGTCATGTTTAAAAATATTTTCAGAGTATATAAAACTCTATTAAGGGATTAAGGAGGACCGCAAGAAGAAAGAGATTACATCATTTACCATTCCGTCCCGTGGGTGCCGTAAGAGGCGACTATTGAAATCAGAAAAGTCCCAATGATGATGAAAACAATGGAAGGCGGCTTACCATTTCGTTTACGTCGGACATAAGAGATAATCATAAACTTTCACGCCTGTCATCCAGAGGGGTAGGCAGACACTACCGACTATTTAGCATGATCCCGACATATCCTCTCGCTTAAAAACTGACTTAAAAAAAGAAAGCAACAGATGCGTCAAATCTAAAACCCAAGAAGGAATGTCTAACAGCCGGTAATTATACTGTGTTCAGGCACTCATGTTTGGCGGCAGAAATAGGTAAGGTAAGGTACATCCCAGACGGACTCTGTTTATTATTTTTTTCCTCATTTTTACGCGTAGAAGGACATCAGTTCGTTTACACATTTTACGACGCAATTTTAAACATTCTAAAGCATAATAAAATATTGCCTCATACTTTGTAGTATCATCTCATAAACGTAATGTGTGATTTATATTGTATGCACTTTATGTTATGTTTATGTTTCATATTGATCGTTTCTTTTTCTTGACTTTTAAATGAAAAAAGGGCACGGGTTTGTCATTGTTTACACATTTTACGACGCAATTTTTCTTACGATAATTGTATTACAAAAATATTTATGTTTGCATATTATATGCACAAAACTTACCAATTCATTCACCGTTACAAAAATACAAAATTTCTCACTGGAACATTACGATTTAGCTGTCATAGAATTTAACATTAAAATAATTACTCGTTTGGGCACATGCTTCTATATCTTATTGATTATTTTATAAATAGGTACATATATTAATTAAAATAATAGTTATTAACTTACTATTTAAAACATGCAACTTACCTTCGAAAACTCCGTCAGTCAGTGGAAATTATCTAAGATATATCTGGTGAGTCCTCCTACGACAGCGTTTTTTTAAACATACTTATCATTTTATTCGAAACGTGTATTCGTACAGAAACAGAAACTTTGTTATTGAATATAGATTATA
This sequence comes from Parnassius orleans, assembly GCA_029286625.1. Classification (NCBI taxonomy): domain Eukaryota; kingdom Metazoa; phylum Arthropoda; class Insecta; order Lepidoptera; family Papilionidae; genus Parnassius; species Parnassius orleans. The sequence continues at coordinate 4,239,277 of JAGSMP010000059.1, forward strand.
AATAATACTTATTGAAAGTCAAACTTTTGTTTAATTACCTCTGGTTCGGAATAAACCTCTGTCCTGGGAAGAGTTAGCAAGAAAGTCATGACTTTTTTTTAAATTACAACTTACGATCATGTATATTACACAATTAACACAAAACAAATTAGAAATAGCTTAGTAGCAATCACATCATCCCAGGGTTATTATCATTAATAAATTCCTTTATATTATAATAACCCTCTTTACACAAACTTAGTTTAATAAAGTTTTGAACTTTAAGCACGGGAAATTTTGTATATTTTGTAAACTTTTGTAAAAGCAAATTTTATATAATCAGTAATGTAACTCATAGGAATAACTGAAGTAAATATTTTGTGTCCTCTGGTATTATCTCCAATTTTTGTAATATTATGAGAAATATTCCTGATACCTATAATAATAAATTATAAAATGTTTACATTGCGTTTGATTTATAATATATACAAACGAACATTTCGTTTCTCAATGGAACGATTTCTTACGACTTTCAACAGCAAAAGATAACTAAGGACTAATGCCAATGACCTTAAAACCATCGTTCAGTGTAAGTAGACCTCCCAGTACTAGTAACTGCCTACTAATGCGAGATCAGCATATACTGGTTAATTATTAAAAGTAGCACTTCTCATTGCCACTCTTTCACGCGTGTCGCATGTTTGCCGCGGGTTCGAATCCCGGACGGAACAAGTATTTGTATGACCTACAAATAATTGTTCTGGTTCTGTTCTATGTATGTAAACTGTCCTTGCGATACAGGAGAAAATCCTAGTGTGAAGGTAACGTTTTTAAAAAGAGAAGAGAGACAACTAATGAAATTAAAATTTTGTACAACCGACTTCAATACTAATACGCATTATTAAGGATAACTCCAAAGCTACTGGTCAGATCTTGATCAAATTTATATGGGATGTATAAATTATAAGCACCAGCTTTCAAATAAAAATAGAATCATCAAAATCGATTCACCTAGAAAAAAGTTCTGAGGTAACACACATAAAAAAAAACAGTCGAATTGAGTACCTCCCCTTTTTTGAAGTCGGTTAAAAATGGTAAGTAGGTAAATTATCTGAGTTTCAAAGACGTTCACGTTGTTATAATCTTAATTTTCCTCGATGTTGCATATTAACCTTCCTCACATTGAGAATAAAGTTTTTATTATCAGCAAATTGATGGCTCCGTGGCGCACTGGCTTAGCAATGAGTTGCAACGCTGGGGCCGCGGGGTCGAATCCGCACGGAACAAGTATTTGTCCTTGTGAAATTTATGTTTGTTAACTGCCTCCACGATTCAGAAGAAAATCCTAGTGTGGGGGTAACGTTTTTTTTTTTTAACAAAATAAAAATAAAATAAAAGAAATACTAATACATTGCATAACACCTTTGTATTCTACTATATACCAACTAATATCAAAGGATTCAACTTGTTTTCTCACAACAACTAGCCCTACAGTAGAAGCGGTCTTAACAAAGGCGCGTAAGGGCTAAATGTAGTAGAAACGTCAAAACGGTAGCTTTTAGTGATTAGTACTACTCGCTTTACGTACTCACTCACTTACGTATGTTTCTAGGTATTATTTTCGACTTTCTACGTTTCGAGTGACACTAAAGCTCTAGCATTCGATTGCTACTAATATAGGTACTAGGTACGTAGTCGTTTTAAACACTAAAATAATGTAAACTGCCATTAATAATGTTGATAAATCAAGAAATGTACACGACGACATTGGTTAGACATCGACGAGAAAGAAGGGTCTCCGTATTATATTGCAGAGATCAGTTATAAAAGCAACCTTTGATTACTCTTTTGATTATAAAATCTTAATTATATTGTACATAACTCTCAACACTAACATAAAATTTTAAGGCTTTTTGTGTAAGACATTACTCAAGCTGTTATAAAACTATTTACGACCAGATTTATACATTAAGCTTGCGAATAAACTTTCGATTTTCGAAATTAGTTCGAACCATCGTTTTCAAACTAATTTCAAGCCCGTTTTGCTGACATTAGAGTGATAAAGGACCTAACAATCTCCCTTCTAGCACAGAATACATAATGGTACAGGTACTTATAGTAACTACAGCAGACATTGGACCTAGCAAGCATTTGTAAACAAAGAAGGCTACTCACGTGTTTTGAACTAAAGATTAAGATTGAATGCCCACAAAACAGTAGAGCTTGCAATGCTGTGTTTTGCCCTGAAGGGTATAGAGAGCCAAAAAGTAAAGTAATGTTACAGCCTATATACGTCCCACCGCTGGGCACAGGCCTCCTCTCATTTCTGAGAGGATTTTAGGGCAAGTAAATGTCCGCCGCGCTGCCCCAATGCGTGTTGGCGAACTTCGCATGTCTTCGATTTTTTTTTTGATTTCTCAGACATGCAGGTTTCCTCACGATGTTTTCAGCATTTAAAATTGCAATTAACAATTTCATTGGTCCCGGCGGGGATCGAACCCGGTTTGCTCGCGTACTGTGAAACTTACAGCGAGCGCTAACCATCTGAGCTACCACGGCGGCAGTAAAATACTAATTATTCGATAGCACAGTGGTTAAGCTATTGACTGCTGCAACCCGCGGGTTTGAATCCCGTGCGGAAAAAAATTTGTATGGCCTACAAATAATTGTTCCTGTATCCGGTATTGGTATTGACCGGGTCCAAATGTGAATCTAAGCCATATAGGGATCCATTCAAACACCCAAAAAATTTCATCAAAATCTTTTGTCGAGCCGTTTTTGAGTTTTAGCGAGACTAACGCACAGCAATTGATTTTTATATATAGAAAGATGTACCCATATCTATGATATAAAAAAATCGCATTGATTTAACTCCCTAAATCCGATTGTTGGTTACAGAAAAGCAGTACAGCGTGAAAACAAAGACTATTGTGGCCGACTTCAGCGCCGGTATCGAAGTGTACCGACATATCGAGGAGCAGCTCAAAGATATTCCTCTTGGAATTTTAGGTAGGTAATCGGCGGGTCGTACAAGTACTGTGTTGTGGCGTTTTAAGAATATCCTCAACCCAAGATGACGACCGCAAAAATATCAGGCGAAGGAGCAACGGCTTTACGTGCTTTTCGAGGGACGGAGTTGCAATCCCGCCTACTCTCTGACTCTGGGCTGCTACTGAAAATTTCTTGATAGAAACAGTTAATAACTTATTTTTGCCCGACCCGGGCCCGGGACTGTTGATCATGGGATAAGGAGTCGCGCTTACGAAAACCAGACCAACGAGGCAGACAAATTTGCCGTTATACCTGGTATGCGTATCATATCAGATCGCTATACCAGAGTTTTGTAATTTCTATCGGAGAAGAACCACGCATTCACAGGATATTAAAGAATACCAGCGTAAAAAACAGCAATGGTGAGTGTACAGAACCGGAGAACTTTTTTTTACTGGAAACGAGGCATTCCATCTTAGTTCTCAGGGGTGACAACACATCTGCATTTTAATTCTTAACCAAGGATAGACGTAAATGTTTATGGGCCACAGCATCTCCTATCCAAAAATACTACATCTCTTATCCGCACGCTATATATTAAATTTTATTTTAATGTACATATTTACTTACATATCTTCGTATATAAGCATATTGTGTGCTTCAGTGAACAACGTGGGGGTCCAATATGAATATCCGACGTGGCTGTGGGAACTGCCGCAGACGAAGTTATGGGAGATCATCAATGTGAATGTGGGAGCGGTGACGTCGATGACGCGGATTGTGCTGCCGGGCATGATGGAGCGCGGCCGCGGCGCTATAGTCAACATCTCTTCGGGCTCCGAGTTGCAGCCGCTACCGCTCATGGCGGTCTACGCCGCGTCCAAGGTGAAGCTATTTCTTTTGGAAATAATTCATTAATTCTTCTTCTTCACCCTCAGATCGTAAAAGTCCACGGCTGGACATGGGCCTTTGGGAGGATTTTAATCGTCAGTTTTGACGCTACTGCCTGTCTCCGGCCTAGGTATTTTACGTCTGGCTTATCAAGATGCGTATACCGCTATCTATCGGAAGCCATGAGATCAATAACATTTTTAGTCTCCTCTTACGATTATCACGTAATACGCGGTATATCAGCACTTAAAATTGAAATTAACTGTTTCATTATAGCCGGTGGGGAAATTAGAGCCGTGATAGCATTATAGTAGTATGTTTGTGTAATAAAATATTAGGGATGCATCCGATACCGATAACGATATATCGGCGATAGCTTGATTTTGCCGATATAACGGCATCGGCAATATTATTATTGCCCATACAACCTAATATATCGAGAGAATCCGATTCGCTTGTTTTCTGGTTTAATGACGTCCTGTACTCAAACTTGAAAAAAAGTGGCGCAGAAGTACTCTAGTTTCCAAATGAGCTTTGTCGCATCCGCGAAACTATTTTCTATCTCAGGTCTCATTCAAACAGACTTGTGAAATATCGAAATCCCTTTTTCCACAAAATTTGAGAATACTTTATTTGTTCAAGAAAAATTATATTAATGTTAATTTTCATTACGAACACTATTAATTATTAATTTTAATAACTAATAATCTTATTTTATATCTGTATTTTTTTATTAATTAAAATCTTGTGCTTTAGATTACATTCATTAATATTCATAATCGTATCGGTATCGCCTATATTTTTAGAGTATCGGTATCAGTGTCGTATCGGAAAAAAGGCTTATGGACACAGAATAAATAATAGTACTACGTACAGAAGTTGCATTTCTTTGATATTGACTACTTGCCGACATTTTAATAGCCTACATAATTTTATTTTTATTGAATAACAGTGACAAACGGGCACACAGTCCACCTGATGGTAAGTGGAAGCTATGGCCCATAGACATCTACATTTATCCTAGATTAAGAATCAAAATGAAGATGCGTGTCACCCGTGAGGACTAAGATGGAATGCCTCGTTTCCAGTAAAAAGGACCTCCGGTTCTCTACACTCACCATACGAAATACGGCAGCATTAAGCTGCTATTTTTTATGCTGATATTCTTGTAAACTGATATATCTGCTGATACAACCATAATATAGCTTCAGCGTGGCTCTACCGCATCTAATTAGATAAATCACGCATGCAAGCTAAATTATTACTGCGCGCGAGTGTCCGTATGCCTTTGCATACGGACACTCGCCGGTAGGAATGGGTCGAGAATTGAGCCCTGAGGGACATCCATTAGTACAGGTGACCCGGAAGAACTTTTGCCATTGATAATAACTTTCTGCATTCTATTACTTCAATATGAAATAATAAGTTTAAGCGCTGTGTTCTTGACACCATAGTACTGTAGCTTTCTGATTAATGTCTCATGGTGAACACAGTCGAAGGCCTTGGAAAGGTCACAAAATATACTCAAAGCATCCTCCGAATTCTCCCATGTACAAAAAATATGTTTAATAAGCTCAACTCCAGCGTCAGTTGTCGAGCGACCCTTGTAAAACCGAATTGATTTTTATGTAGCAATTTATTAATATTAAAGAAACTTAAGATCTGATCTAAAATTAGTTTTCACAAATTTTACTATATGTTGGTAGTACAGAAATCGGTCTAAAATGGCGTAATCTAATGTACTACCAGATTTAAATAAAGGTATGACGTTACTATGTTTCATTAAATCAGGAAACACCAGATTCGACGCTTGTATTAAACATAGTAACTAGATAATGTGCTATTTTATCTATTATAGATAAAACAACTTTAACGGAAATCCCCCATAAGGCTGCCGTTTTCTTAACATCAATAATTTAAAAAAAATTAAAGATATCTTTTGGCAATACTCTATGGAATTTAAAAGTATTTGAACAAGCCTTTACATTTTGTTTAAGCAATGATTCGGCGACAGTAGGAGAAGAATTTAATGATTTTGTTGTCAAAAAAGGAACATCAGTAAAATGTTTCTCAAAAGCCATAGCAACTTCTTGATCAGATCGAGTTAAATTATTGTTAATATTCAATTGAAAATCCGAGTTGCGCGGTTTGACCTTGCCCGTTAATATCACTATTTATTATTCTCCAGGTCATTTTAATTTTGTTAGATGCAGTTTTAATTTTGTTACTTAAATGATAAGCCTTATCTGTGGAGTCGCCCATTCATTAAATGATTTGCGACTGTTAAAAGAGAAAGTTTTAGAAGTAAATATTCTACTAAATTCAGGAGTTATAATTTTAAATAACGTACCATACAAATAAGTAGCACTATTTTTAAATGAAAGTGATGGAAGTCTTTTTATTATATTACTTCTAAACCTCTCCAAGCGATGTTCATTTATTGGAACAAACACAACTTTCTTTTTTTTTTCTGTTTTTTTTTTTGTATATGTAAGGCAACGATACCAACTGTCCACAGTGATCTGAACTTAAATTTTGAATAACTGATTTATGCAAGGGCTTAACATCTGTAAAAATGTTATCTATACAGGTCGCACTAGGCCCAGCAATACGTGTTGGTTCTAAGAATAAATTAACAAGATTATACGATTTAAACAATGAGCTAAACTTAAAACTAATGGAAGAAGTTTCAAGGAGATTGATGTTAAAGTCTAATCATATTACAACAGATTTGCTATGTTTACTAAGTTTGAGGAAAACTTCTTCCACAATCCTTTCAAAATAGTCATAAGTAGCACATGGGGGTATGTAAACACTTACAACAATGAGATGCTCGACCTCGACACAAGTCATTTCTACAGTTCGCTCAACAATATTAAATTTAAGAAAGTTAAAAAAAAACTCCAAATCTGACTGTCTGACTGAGGTATAATTTAAAATTCATATTCGTTAATAATTTCAATAAATTATTTGTTGTTTTTTTTCATTATTATATTTTGAAAATTGTTAATGAATGTATTTTCTATAATATACAGGTTGTCCCAGAATTAGTGAATCAAACTGCTATGGGAGGTAGTTTGACCTCTGACCTATCCTAAAAATATTTAAAAATATAACGCACATGACCATCGATTTTTATTAATTTATTTATTTTATTGAAATTGTATGGAATTTTCTTAAGTTTACGCCTATACTTATTGTGTTTTGAGTTTATTTGCACCTTTTTCTTACTAATAATAATTGTAAGTGATTGTGTGGTCTGACTATAAACAAACTTTTTAAAATAATGACTAGACTTGGAGTTCAGAGCACTTTATTTTAACATTTTTTTCTGTACTAATAATGTTTGTGTTACTTTGACTTATCGTGGTGTAAAAAAAATGTATGGTCCCTTTCTAACAAATAATTGGAAAAACTTGCCTACTTAATGGAGATTCTAAAATGGTACCCATCATTAAATTCGCTCAAGGGTGTTCGGAGATATTGTAATTCTTGTAGTACAAAGGCAAGTTTAGTTTTTTTAATTATTTTGTTTTGGTAATACAACATGAAATAACTATCCGTTTTGCAACACTACGATGCTTACAATATTACGTGTCTGTTGTTATCAACTCTGCTACCACCTACATGGGTCCTCATAACCTGCTTTGATTAATAAATTATTTAATTTTTGTTTTGTATTATGTCATTTAAGTGCACACAAATAACTATAAATGTAGGTTTTTGGAGCTGGAAGTTTAGAGAAAAATGAAACAAAAGAAACGGATTTAAAGTTTATTTAAAAAGCAATTTTCACAAAAGATGTTCGAAATGTTTACCATTTGTTCGAATGCATAACCTGCACCTCCTTAAAAAGTTCCTTTTTAACGGCCGTAAATTTATTTTGAAATTTCTTGAGCAGCTTGATGGACACGTTGTCTTAATTCTTCTTGTGTTGTTATCGGTTTAGCGTAAACTCTGTCCTTCAGACAACCCCAATAAAAAATCAAGAGGGTTGAGATCTGGTGACCTTGGTGGCCAAAATTGGCCCTAAGCCAATCCACCGCCCAGGATAAGCCTCATCTAAGTAAGCCCTAACTTGGCGACCATAATGGGCTGGACATCCGTCGTTTTGTAACCACATGTTTTCCCTGATTTCTTGTGGCTCTTGTTGCAAAAGTCCTGGCAGCGTGTCTCTTAAAAGTTCTAAATAATTATCAGAATTTAAAGTCGACGGTATTTCCACAGGTCCTATGATACGGCCGTTAAAAATACCTGTCCACAAATTAATTTTAAACTGGTATTGCGAATGATCTTGCCTTGTCTCGTGGGGGTTGACTGTCTGCCAACTATGCAGGTTGTGCAAGTTTATGTACCCGTCCTTCCTGCAGGCGGATTCATCGCTCCACAAAATTTTGTTGAAAAAGTTCGGGTCCTCCCGATAAAACTCCAACATTCTTCGGCAAAATTGTACCCGTGACGCATAGTCGCGAGATAGGAGAGTCTGGACCTTTTGAATATGATAAGGATGATATTTCATTCTTTTTAGAATTCGATTAACGGATGACTTAGGAATTCCGGTTCTCCTTTGAATAGCCCTCACTGAAGTCGACGGATCTTCTCTAACTTGTTGAATAACGACATCAAGTTACGTCCGCGAGTCTGCCTTCACTGCCTCGGCCGCCGGGTAGCCTTCCTTCAGAGGCGTTGTGAACACGCAAAAATACTCCATATTGCGGGTGATGACGATTTGGATATCGTTCCGCGTAAATCCTCGCCGCTTCCCTGGCGGAGTAAGATACCCCTCCTCTGGTGTTTAAGCGTCTCGTTTCACCGTAAATGAGATGCATATCGGCATACTCGGCCGAGGTATACACATTTTCGCTGTCTCGTCGTCGATTGGCCATAATGCGAAAGAAAATCGATGTCCGTTGTAGCGCCTAGTCTTAATGAAAAATCATTCCAAAACACAAACAATCTCAATGTTACAATTCTAGGGAAAGCACAGCCAAACGGGGATAGCACAGAGCGTCGCACGTGTAACTGAATGAAATGGAATGCATGAGAAAACAACACAATGCTATTGTGGGAGGGTGACAACACAATGACACGCGCTTGGGTGGGATAACAATAAGGTTGGGAAGCAGGTAGTAGATAAAGAGTAGACCCGCGGTATTTTTAATCTTCAGTTGCAAAAATAACAATTTGTGAAATTTAGAATATCTTGATAATTTTCCCCTTGTCCTACAATAATTACAATATCTCCGAACATCCTTGAGCGAATTTGATGATGGGTACCATTTTAGAATCTTCATTAAGTGGGCAAGTTGTTCTAATTATTTGTTAGAAGGATACCATTTTTACACCACGATAAGTCAAATTAGCATAAACATTATTAGTGCAAAAAAATGTTAAAATAAAGTGCTCTGAACTCCAAGTCTAGTCGTTATTTTAAAAAGTTTGTTTATAGTCAGACCACACAATCACTTACGATTACTAGTAAGAAAAGGTGCAAATAAACTCAAAACTTAATAAGTATAGGCGTAAACTTAAGAATTCCATACAATTTCAATAAAACAAATAAATAAATTAAAATCGATGGCCATGTGGGTTATATTTTTTAAATATTTTTGGGATAGGTCAGAGGTCAAGCTACCTCCCATAGCAGTTTGATTCAATAATTCTGGGACACCCAGTATATATACATACAAATTACACTAAAACTTATACAACTATTTTATCCTATAATTAAAAAAAAATAAACAATAAACAAAAACTATTTAAGTTCCAAAAAATCTATTTACGTAAACAGTATTAAATAATTTTGAAATTCACTATACGCCGCTCGTCTAAAGCGCGCTAGCCCTGACTGCGTATGTAACCTGAGGTGCATCCCTATAAAGATGTTCGTCCGTGAATTCGGAGGGTGTTGTCCTGCGTGCAGGTGTACGTGCGCAGCCTGACGCTGGCGGTGCGCGAGGAGGCGGCGGCGCGCGGCGTGCACGTGCAGCACGTGTCGCCGCTGTTCCTGGCCACCAAGATGAACGCGTTCTCGCCGCGCCTGCTGGGCGCCGGCGCGCTCGTGCCCGACGCACGCACCTACGCGCGCCACGCCGTCGCCACGCTGGGCCGCGTGCGGCACACCACCGGCTACTGGCTGCACGGCCTGCAGGCAAGTCTACACCTATCCATCCATTCATTCTGTTACAGCCTATCAAAGTCCACAGCAGCGGCTACTGGCAGCACGACCTGCAGGCAAGTCTGCGCTCACACACTGTACGACACAAATAGAAAAAGAAATAGCAAACGAAATAGAAATAGACATAGATATAGAAATGGAAATAGAAATAGACATAGAAATAGAAATTAAAACTTTTTTATTCAATATATGTGGATTATAAATAATAATCTATATTGAATAAATGACTGCCTCGTTGGTCTAGTTGCCGTGAACGCGATTGCTGATCATAAGGTCCCGGGTTTGAGTCCAGGTTCGGGTCAAAATTAGTTATTGGGGTTTCTGTCAAGAAATTCTCAGTAGCAGCCCGGAGTCGAGAATTTGGCGGTGTTTCACCTCCGTGCCACGGAAAGCACGTAAAGCCGTTATTCCCTGATCCTGATCGCCTGATGTCTCCCCGTTCTTGTCGAATTACCGCCCCTTCGGACTGAGAGTGAGGGAATAGAGAGTGCATCTGTGCTTGCGCATGCACTTGGGCACTATAATCCTGCCTGCGCAGATGGCTAATCTCCGTTGAATCTCCAAATTGTATGTGGGTTTATTACCTCTGCATTGGCCGAGGAAAGAGTATAGTCAAAGACCCCGCTTTACCAATGCACGTGTCGGTGAGTTCAGAAGTGAATAAATTTTTTTCACAAACACTTAAATCCTTTAATAAAGACCAGAAAAATAAATTCACTGTCATAAATGCCATTCCTATATGTACGATGTACATCTATATATCACTAATAGGACCACCGGGTTGTTTGTTACATACTATATGGGTGGGGTGGGGGCTAAGGCACAGTTTGTACCATAACTAACGCGACTATACGTCTCGCTTCAAGCGGGATAGTCCCTTTTACACATATCTTAAATATGTGTCCAACTATCCCCAAAATACGTAAAAATGTAGCGTTTGACAAACAAAAGCGTAGCAGCGTGCAAGTCCTGTCCCCTGTGTCAACTTTGTGGGTCCGCACCGCGCATACCAGTTTTGCCAGCGTGGCTTGACTAAAAGTTAAAGGTTGTCATGTCTGAAAAGTTAAATTTGTAACCCTTTACCTGTCCCATGAATCATATATGAACATTCAATTGTTTAACTATTGTGTCTATATCGCGGACAGGGAACCTGTTAAACTAAAATCAAAAAGAATTGACAACTTTTTAATTGACTTACAATAAATTATTAAATAACATTTACTTGCTCTTCTGAAAATTTAAATGTCACGTTAACCATAACACACTAAAACACACACAGGGTTGCATTTAACACACTGGAAATGTTAACTTATTTTTGTTCATAGTTTATTATATACATATTTGCTCAGAAGAATAATGCTTTAGTTATTGTTCTTAACATATTTAACATTTATTATGTATTATTGCCTAAATATACAAGGTCTCCCTATTACTAAATTTAAATATTTAATTAAAACTGTATAAAAAGGGTTATTGTAATATAAATGAATATATGGTTGATGATAACTCATGGGAATGAGGTGGTCGCTTCCAAGATGTTTCTAAAATAAATTTTGTAAATACTTTGTAACCTTTCATATTGTATAATTTACTTTTTTTTTAAAGTCCCACTTGGTTACGTGCTGGTTCTTCCCATGATAGAGATTTTTTCCGAACCAGTGGTAAAGTAAAATAAACTGACTCAATAAGAATTAATCTATATTGAATAAAAAAATATTCTATTATATTATTAAATAACATTTATATAACATTTGTATAAACAGAGGGAGCGCTACATAAGTGTCGCAAAAACCAAGACAAAACCATGTTCAACTTATAGTAAGAACATCATTTGCAACCGGCAGCATGGTTTCAGATGCCTATGGGTGCATCATTTACGGGCTGATAAAGAAAGAAAGAAGAAAGATGTGTACTTGAGTGTGGATCAAGAGGTTGAGCATAGTTTCGGAGTCACTTGAAATGATGGACGCAGCGCTCCGTCTATCTTTCTTTGTTAGTCTGAGACCGTAAGGAAAAAATAGTGGAATGAAGTTTAAGGATTATTATAATAAGTGAATGGAGTAGAAGTCTAAAGGGTAAATATTATTCAAATTTAATGTTTTTTCATTGACAAATTGCGACGAGTAACGGGTGCACATGATTTAAATTTCTTTATTAAGCGCTTTGTATTATTTTTTTCAAATTAAAAACTTTACTTTTGATATATAAAATTGAAAAGTATTTAAACCATAGACTTCTACTTCGTTCACTTTATACACCCAATTATTTCCTTATGGTAAAAAAGACACCTGTTCTATAGTCTCTCATAACTGCCCCGTAAGAGGATCCAGTGTCGGCGTAAGATAATCCACAACCCCATGCCATCCTGTGAGTATTGTAAGAGGCAACAGAGGGAAACTGAAATAGAAGACGTACAGCAGCATAGTTTCATGCATCAGAAATTCGGTTTGGAGGACATTATTGTGATATCGTGTAGTGCATTTCCTCACGCACTCACTTCACATCCTACAATAAATATGCGTATTTACCAAAGACATTTAAGTACAAGTCGCGGTACGTAAGTCTAGCGGAACGAAAAGTGGAGAGGACGCGCACGAATTGAATAGCACGAATGTGACTGGAGAGCCAATCAGCGCGTGCGAACGATGCGCACGAGCCAATCAGCGCGACTTATGCGCAATAAGCCAATCAGCGCGACTTATGCGCAGTAACGGTCACCGCTAGACTTTCGTGCCGCTACTTTTAGTAGTAAATTTAAATCTCTTTAGTATTTACATTTATGGTATTTACATATTATACAGGGTCATTTTGCAATAACCAGCCAAATTTGTAGAGGAGGTTCAGAATACGTAATATAGGAAAATGGTGAAGCAAAACTCATTAAAAAAAAACTCAAACATAGTGTCCTTTTTATCTTTTAAATTCAAAATGCGTGGTGATGCATTATTTTAGCTGATTTTATCTCGTACGCACATATTCGTAAGGGTCGATCGGTAGGCAAAAACGTTGTTGCCCATAAATCACATTCAATTTGGGATAATTTCAAATAAAATTAGAAGCGTTATTTACTCGTATTTTCAAAAACTGCAATAACGGTATACCATTATTTGTATATTTGAACTTAAGTTTAAAATATGGCTACTCTTTGAAAAATAACCCTGTATAGTAAACACAACAATTATAGTATTTTATAAATTAAATAAACTGTTTCTGACATGATGATTCTGCCAATTTATTTATAAAAGTTCTCAAACTTTTATTTTGATTGCTAACTTTCCTGATTTTGAGAGGGAGTTCTAAAGAAGGACAGATGGAATTGAGAAAGAGGAATGGACAAAACTTCAGCTTAGAATTTATCCAATTTATCCGCTTAACCGATATTATATCCGATATATTGTATTTTTTATTGTAAATTATATTATTTAAATTATATATTGTAAATTATAAATATATTGTCATATTTGATTTCTCTTTCAGTATTTCTCTATCAAGTTAGCCCCTGAATGGATAAGGATCAAAATAGGCATGCACCTAAACAAAAACTTCAGGAATGAGTACTTGCAGAATATCAGGGCGGAGGCACGCTGATTTTCCAAGCCGAGATTCTAGTACAATATATGCATTTGTGAATAACTGTAACTGTATTTGTAAAAAAATATTTTATACGTTTGAGAATTGGACGTAGTTACCCAAAAAGGATTCAATCCAAACCCTAATTAGAAATCAGTAATAATAATATACTTTCAATTAACACTTCTCAATACTTTAATACTAATCAATATGACTGCCTCCTTGGTGTGAGGTCGTAAGTACGACTGCTGATCAAGTGGTCCCGGTTTCAAGGAGTTCTCAGTAGCATCCAAAAGTCACAAAGTTGACGGTGTTTCACCCTGTGTCTAGGAAAGCACGAAAATCTATTGGTCCAGTCTGTGCCTGATTTCCTTCGTTGGGCTATGAGCGTGAGGGAATAGAAGTGCACCTGTACTTGCGCATACACTAGTGCACACACTCGTGCACTATAATGGCCGCCATGACAGGAATTCGGCCCAGAGGACATTATTACTAAATACCATTAGAGCAAGCCGCATTTGATACAAATCCAAATTAAAAATGATTCGAAGCAAGCCACCGCACCGATCAAAATTCACACCTCAATATCCCAAAAGTAATATATTTGTGAATTGGATCATTTTTGCATATCACGTCCAATGGTAGTAGGTACATACGTTTGATATTTGTTTTCCTTTTTATCTCCTATTTTTTTCCTATATCTTTCTCTTTCGATTAGGAATTGCGTAGTTGACACCATGAAATTACTATGTACAGTATGAAATTTGAATTAGCCACTTTTAGATATATGAAAAAATATTTTTATAAATTTTCTATATTTGGGGTCCTTGGGACATTGTTGTTTTAAAAAAAAATTAACAACACGCAAAATGATAAGTAATGTATTGTTTAATATTATTTAAAAAAAATAAAAAACTTAAGTATCACGCATTGATCATGAGCTGTGATGAACCTAGTGAGAATACTAGGTTATAATCATAGTCATAATAATAGCTCGTCTGCAAGTGGGTGAAATCTGAAATACACACATTAAAATGTGGCAAATGTGATAAGGTATTTTTAAGAAAAATATTCAAGAGTTTTTGTCAAAAATGTACTGATCGCAAAAAATGTTCAAAAATATATTTTTAGTATTTTTGAATATTCTTAAAAACGAAAATAAAATAAGGGTTGTTTTTCAATCAACAAATCTAGCTAGTCGTGTGGTCGTTAATAAAATTAATATAAGGATTTATATAAACAAGTACGCAAAACCGTCCAACGTTAATTTATAATATAAATTAATAGATGACTCTGTTATTAGTCATTGTTATATTCAATTCAAAAGTTCTAAACTTAGCTAGATAATATGTTGATCTATAGTTATGTGAGTAGTTTAATGAAAAGATTTAAAATAAGGTACGTGAGGGGTAATATGGTCACCTTAAGTTTTGCCGTCCTATAAAACCTAAAATAGTATGAAAACAAACAAAAACACATAGTCGTATACTATAACTAATATATTAAGAAAAAATAACAACTACACTACGCAATACTAAAATCGATTAAAATATTTACCATAGTGTCAACTGTCATAATGGCGTCGACAAAGCAGCGCCTAAACGTAGTGATTATATTCTCTTTGGCAGCGCCCGTTTGACCTTTTATTATTTGTTTGACTGATGAAGAGCTATCGTATTGCAGTCATGTATGCAAACAAGGCTGTAGTTTTTGAGTTATAAGAAAGTGACCATATTAACCGGATGACCATATTATGATATTACCCTCACGTACGTAGTCGTAGAGTAAATGGTTTAGGTGCAGCAATCCTAGAAATCTAACCACTTATTAGGAAGATACGAATTTACTATGCAGCTGTTTTAAGGAAATCTGACAACGAAAAATAAGAATCTAAGAAACAGGAATAACCGCAAAGATTAGCTTTCTTTGTCTTGCTATTCTTTCATTTTTTCATATTTACTGTACAGCATGATATATGTTCATAAAACCACATAAGTTCTTTCGCTTTTGTTTATGAACGGTGCTTATTTGTTGTTATGCATAGATAATAAAATATAAAATATTGATAGGCATTTATCGGTTGTTGAAATAGTTTTAAATAAAGGAAGTTATTATATAATTATACGTTGTTTTTTTTTCATTTCCTCAGTTATATTGACTCAGCAGCTTAAGACATCCCAAACCGAAACATGGTGAAAAATGGTAAAAGCGGGCTATTCGCCACTACAAAAGTTCTTATTAACTAGAAAGGAAATTTCTAACAAGCAAACCTTAGTAGCAACGAGCAACCCTCTTGAAGAGCGGTAACGATGCTCAGTGTTCCATGAAATCAGTAAAACTAATTACCATGCCACAGCGCCTACTGGAAAACTATTTCTTGCATTCACATGATACTAATGAAACTGCAGTTTTGTCTCGTCACTATCATGTTAACCGTGTAGTGGCGGTGTGAGAATAACCACTACCCCATATCGTCCCGAATGTTTCGTAAAAGGCGACAGAGGGAAAATGAAACACGCGATAACATAATAAAAAATGCGGTTGCAGACCCGCCTACCAAGCGTTTTTTTTATAGCATAAGGTGACAAAAGAGCACACAGTCCACATGATGGTAAGTGGATACTGTGGCCCATAGACATCTACACCAATCCTCGATGAAGAATCAAAATGCAGATCCGTTGTCACCTCTGAGCACTAAAATGGAATGCCTCGTTTCCAGTAAAAAGGGTCTCCGGTTCTCTACACTCACCATACGAAACACTGCAGCATTAAGCTGCTATTTTACGCTGGTATTCTGTGAGAGTGTGTTTCAACACCGGTCGAGCCGACCCGTTCGTGCTACAACTATAGCATAGCTTTGGCATGGCGTTACCACGTGTGCGTTTTTGCTGCATCTTACTAAAAATCTTGTAAAATGGGTTCACACTCTTGGATGATTATATCCTTTTATCAGCCGGTCCCTAAAGCCTTGTCCACCAATTATTAGTAAAGATGCGATTGGTATTTGGAGAAAGAGCTGACATTAAGAGGGAATCCCTAACAAACATGAGACTCAGTTTCAGCAGTTTCCCTTCGCGTTGTTTTCGGGAAATATGACCTTAATTTCTAAACCTTATAGTTTAATCTGAATTGAAATTGTAATATTTTCCGCGGGACATCTTACGTTAAACAAACTTTACCTGATATTAAACATTTCTTCTTTTCTGTGTATTATTAGACACGGATTTATAGTACTTCGTTAATACACAAGTAAAGTAAAGAAGTCTTGAGTAAATGAGTTCTTATATTTTAAGCGTCATTGACAATAATGATCATTGCTTAAGCAATCGAGCTTTTTAAATATTCTTTTTAAATGACATCAAAGACAATATAATATACTTGTTACTGATGTCAGATATGGGTTTTATTTTGAACTCTGAAGTAAATATGAAACAAGAATAAAATAAATAGTGTACCTAAAAATGAAAGAATCTATTATAAGTTTACCTTGGAGGAAAGAGAAAATCTCGAAAGACATAGAGCAACAAAATAATATCCAAGAAAATGAGGTACCTTTTTAAGCAACATAATATAGCGTATAAAATTTAACGAAAGCCTTTTATTACTGAGTAAAAACAAAATTCTGGCGAAAAACAAATCCAGTTCACTACTGTACGTTGGTGGACTTCGCAAGTCTTCGAGATATATTTGTTTGTCAAACATGCAGTGGCCGTAGCTTAGGGACTAGACGTCTGCCATATTGCACTGGACGCGAGCAAACTTAGATTGATCGCTGGCACCTAAACTCCGTGATTGACTTCCAAAGAAAACATCGTGAGGAAATCTGCAAACCTGCGCTAACCTTGTACAAATACTCAGGCCCTATACAAAACCGTCTATATGTATACGTGGTAGAGCCATGCTGTGTTATGGTTGTAGCACGAATGGGTCGGCTCGACCGGGGTAGGACCACGCTCTCACAGAATACCAGCGTAAAATAGCAGCTTAATGCTGCTGTGTTTCGTAGGGTGAGTTTAGAGAATCGAAAACCCCTTTTACTAAACAAGGAATTCGATTTTAGTCCTTAGGGGTGACAACGCACTATGCATTTTGATTCTTTATCGAGGATAGATATAGATGACTATGGGCCCCAACATTCATTTACCATCAAGTGGACTTTGTGGTCGTTTTTCACCCCTTTCTATAAAAAGGTATATATATGTGTGTGTAGTTATTTTGGTGGTACCGTGAGAAAATCTAAAATCCCATTTCGTCTCGTTGGTATTGTAAGTAGCGACTTTAGAAAGACTAGTATTTCCCAAAGTCGCTTCTAACAATACCCACGAGACGAAAGTTCCTACCTTCGAAGTCTTTCTAGAAAGACCTCGAGGCATCCGATAGATGGTGGTATACTATCTCATTTATGCCAGACGTAATAGAGGGTGTCCAGTAAGGGTACCGGGTATTTGACAGTTAAATAAAATGAGAAATACAATAAATTAAAGATATATATCCTTTATATTTAATTCAAAAACAGTTTCTTAGAAATTTATTTGGCGAATATAACATTATCTAAATGTGTACTCCCACGCTGCTGGCACTCCTCTAACCTTGAACGCAGGTTGGCGACGACGCGTTGACAAAGCAAAGTTGGGATTGCCCTCATCTCTGACGTGATGTTCTCCTTCAATTGACTCAGATTTGTTGGGTGGTTATCGTATACCTTACCCTTAAGGTATCCCCATAAAAATAGTCGAGAGGACTAAGATCCGGACTTGGGGCCAGTTAATGGTGCCCTACGCGAGATAACTTTGGGAACAACCTTTACAGCTTCTATTGACGCCCCTGCCTGGATAGCATATGGGGACAAAATTTATCCCCGATTATATCCACTGACAAGAGATAAATTATTTTGTTATGTCAAACGGGGAGAAGTATAACCCCGTTTGACATAACGAGTAGACATATATCCCCCGTCCGTAGCATGGAGCCAAATGAAAGATAAAAAGTTATGCTGTTTTGACATTTGAAAGGGACAATTTTATCCTAGTTCATTGGACGTGGGTTTATATTCATACAAAAAAATCTATCTAAGTCAAAGTCTATCTCCCATTTTATCTACTGTGGATATTATATCCACCGGTGTGCCCATGCTCTAAGGGTGGATAAAACTAAGCGAGGGGATAAACATTTTCTCCTTTCCCCGGGTATAAAATTGTCTCCTGCCCATGCTAGCCCTGCTGCGGTATGGCATGTGGCTCCATCTTGCTGAAACGATGTTCTTGAATTAAGCCCTGGGAAATCTTGTAATGCGGGCGCCAAAAAAGTCCTTAACATGTCACAATAACGGTCTGTATTCACCGTAACTGCTCGCCCACGTCTGTCTTCATGGAAAAAGGGGCCGATTATGCCTCTACCAGAAAAGACGGCCCAAACGATGACCTTTGGACTATGAAGTGGTCGTTGATATTTTGTTTTAGGGTTTTCCTTGGACCAGTAGCGACAATTCTGTTTATTAACGTGACCGTTAAGGTGGAAATTGGCCTCGTCGCTAAACAAAATATTGTCAAAGCTGTTGAATCGCTCTAGCATTTCAGTAGCAAAATTTAACCGACTTTCATAATCGGAATCCTTCAATTCTTGGACTAACTGGATTTTGTAGGCTGTGAAATGCAAATCTTTCTTCAAAATTACCTGCAGTGAAGATTTTTTGATGTTTAGTTCTTGTCCTCGTTTGCGAATTGATAGCGACGAATTTTCATGTACTGAAACTCTCACTTTTTCGATTGTTTCTGCATCTCTAACGCTTCGCGGGCGACCTGTATTTTGAATTTTAACAGTCGACCCGGTATTCTCGAACATTTTAATCCACTTTCGTATGACATCGTCGCTTGGCGCTGTACGTGTGCGATATTCTCTGCGATATAAACGTTGAGCAGTAACAATGGAATCGTTATTGCGATAATACGCTCGCACGCAAAAAGCGCGATGCGTTCCGGGATACGGCTCCATGGCAACTAAAATTCCACGAACCGATGCGCGCGACGTTGCCCTCCCCGCGCCCCTGCTACTTCACTTGACGCCGTGAACCATTAAACAAACTCCCCCCACTCTTACTGGACGCCCAGTATAACGGGCAACAGAAAGCAGCGACAACGGCGCAAAACATCTGATACCGCGATCCCCAATCTGCACAAAGCATGGTGATTTAGGGAAATCTTACCTTAAAAGGGAAAGCCCCATGTCCATCAGTGTACTATACCTACTATACTATACTGTTACGGACTGATAAAGGATAATGAAAAATAATATGTATGTATTAACTACCTATCCATTTTATTGAAAACTAGCTGTCCCTCGCGACTTCGCCCGCGTGGAATTTACTACGATTTCATGTTTTTTTTTTTTTGCGGGGACCTCTAAATCTTTTTCTAAAATAAATGTATCCTAAGTTACTTCTTATAACATCAGCTATCTTCCAGTGAAAGTCCCGTCAAAATCGGTCCAGCCGTTTCGGAGAGAACAAACAGACAGACAGACAAAATTTTTAAAAATTGTTTTTTTGATATATGTACCGTATATACTTTCATATGCATTTAATAAAAAGCGGTTATTTTAACATTACAATCAGACACTTCAATTTTATTTATTTGTATGTATGTATGTATAGATGTTCAAAATTAATTAGCTAAGATCCACGTTATAAATAAAATTATGTGTCTTACCTAGTCTGAAGAGCACCTCCCGCGCTCCCTCAGTTGCGTGCACTAACCCCGTCACCACTTATCCCAGTACTACTGCTCTCAACACCACTACACTAGGAAAGACACCACCATCGACAATACCAAACTCGACACGTGTTTCGCCTCTAAACATGGTATTCTCAGGTTGAGTAGACTACGGTAGCTGACCGCTAAGAATCCACTAAGCCCCACATCATATCGCGGGTGTCGTAATGTCCTCCAGACCGAATTTCGGTCACGGCGGCCAGCCTCAACTGAGACTAGCCATCGCTGCAGGACAGGATTATTGTGCCCAAGTGTATGCAAACACAGGTGCACTCTCTATTCCCTCGCTCTCATAGTCCGATGGGACGGTAAACCGAAATGACCGGAGAGAGCGCAGGACCAACGGCTTTACGTGCTTTCCGAGGTACGAGGGTGAGACACCGCCAACTTCTTGACTCCGGGCAGCTACCGAGAATTTTTGATGGAAAAGCTCAATAACTGTTTTTTTTCGGCCCGACCCGGGATTGGATCACGGGACCTCATGATCAACAGTCGCACTACTACAACCACCAAACAAACGAGACAGTCGTGGGTGTCGTACAAGACGATTAAATCAGAAAATTTTATTTAATTCTTTTGCGGGTTGTCTGAAAGTAATTGCAGTGTTGCCATAAGACCGCCCTTTGTTTCTGACTCAATATATTTATATAGTTTTAGTAAGGTTTATCGTTCTTTGGTGTACAATAAAGTGTATCATATTGTAAAATGTTTCAGATTGAGTATCCTATGTGGTGGAGTAAGGATCAATTAACACGGAGCTTCCTCAGTTGTACAGAGGATACCATTTGGAATGTCTTCATCTGTGTAATTGTGCTACTGTCTATTGTGCTAGTAGCTAACAACACCAACGCATCGTTTATGCATTTCTTTGACAACATCTATAACGTGGCTTATGCTGTCCATGTGCTGGGTGTCGCCATTAACCTCTATGTCAATCGGGAATCTAGTGACATTACTTTGTTTACTGCATGTAAGTTCATTTCAACTGTTTCTTTTTAATTTTCATAAGCTCGTACATCGATATATATGTACTACGTACTAGATTTGGCATTCCGAACATTCACTATGTTCAAATACAGTTCGTACTGCAATTTTCATAGAGTGTTATTTAGTGTGGCTTCAATATTCATAGAGTGTGGAGCTGCGCTAATAATACGAGATTTCGAATTAAAGTTTAAACCTGAAGGTAATTAATAATTTAATAGTTAAATAAGTAAAATTATTTGTTGTTCAAGTGAATAAATAGGTAATAATATTACAATAGAAAAAATAAATTTCTTCATTTCTCCCGCGCATGCGCGAAATCAGAGTAGTGCACATTTTTTTGTTTGGAATAGCTTCTCTTGTACGTAGTACATAGAACTCAATGAGCTCGTAAAAGTCTACTTACTGTTAGGAGTGGGCCTCGCCCGATGCTGGGATTTGTGTTATATGGGGTTTCTATATTTAAAAAAAACGCTTCGTTTCCTTTTACGAGCCGTTTAGCAGTTTTGTAAATTAAGTGCATGGAATCTCCTTTATAAAACAAAATACCAGGCAACTATTTTATGAGAACCGTAAAGTTTCTTCATTTCAAGACATCCTAAGTTGCTAAAGAAATAGTTTAGTAGAATATAAACTGCTTTTACATTTTGTTATAGAATAAGTGAGCAACGAGCATACAGTCCACCTGATGGTAAGTGGATTAAGAATCAAAATGCAGATGGGTTGTCACCACTGAGGACTAAGATGAAATGCCTCGTTTCCAGTAAAAAGCGTCTTCGGATCTTTACACTCACCATATGGGACAGCAGCATTACTGGTATATTTATATATTATATACGCTGGTATTCTGTGAGAGCGTGGTCCTACCCTGGTCGAGCCGACCCATTCGTGCTACAACCATAATATTGTTGCAGCGTGGCTCTACCAACTATGCACCTATAAAACTATGCAACTTGTATGTGATAAGACGGATCGTTAAGGAGAACGGAACGTTTATTGAATATAGGAATCGGTCATTAATCACGTTTGGCATGCGGATTGATGATCGCAGCACCAGACGTCTCGCACCCTTGACGCTGCTGCCCGACGCCAGTCTAGGTATTTTTATGTTTGGCGTAAGGGTGCTTTTCCACTAGAGATGTGCTATGCTACGTTGCTATGCGTTTTATATCCACCAATCATATTCATTGGTCCATATAGCTTAGCACTGGTGGAAACAGGTTCAACTAAGCTATGTTTTTTTATATGGATGGATGTGTGCTCTGGATGGTCGCGAGTGGTTTAGCTATGTGCAGAGCAGGGCTCCCCGTGCCTTCCCTACAACCTCGCACAGCTACAACGCGGCGGTGCATCTTCATAGCACATCTTACCCGCCCCGCTACATAGCTAAGCATCAGTGGAAACGGTCACATAGTTTCGTAGCTTAGCTTTCACATCCTCGCAGCATAGCTGCATAGCACATCTCTGGTGGAAAAGCACCCTAAACGAAATGGATATATTTTATCGGAGCCCATTAGATTTTCCTGGCATTTCCCACAGTCGCATCTTATGACAACCACGGAATAAAATGCACAGATCGATTCTCTTTCATAACATTAGAAGTCACAAATGAGCTTGCGGCGTACTTGCTGGTGAATAGTTACTGTAATTGACGGACACTTGCAGCCACTTCTTAACAAAAGAAAACTTCCCCTAGAGAACTAAGATGTATTCTTTTCTTACCTCTTATACTCACTTCCTTACGCTTTCAACTGGAACCCTGTGTAATTAGCTGCTAACAACCCAGCAGCATCTTCCTAAAAACTGCGATTGCCAACCATATAGCAGCATAGCAAGTGAAAGCCCCCATAAGAGGCACTTTATAGGCCTAAGTTCAGCAGTAATTAATGGATGGATGAATGAACCCAGACGAGCTACGAAGGAAATTTCATCGACAGCATCATAGAATATGAGATAAACGAGCGTGCCGCTGATGGTAAGTGCTCACCATCACCTATGAACAGCACCAGAAAAATTGCAGGTGCGTCGCGGGACTTTTATAAAGGAGTAGACGCTGTTCTTGAAGGTCCCTGAATTTAGATAACTGCAGCTTTAGTACAAGCGATGGCAGTCGGCGACACGTCAATGGATAGCCATGGTTCTTGTTTCAATAGCGTGCCGCATCTACTATTTTATCTAGTGACTGTTAATAAACAGAAGCGATAAATAGAAATTCAGAAAAAAAAAATTGATCCTTTATTATTTCTTCTATTTACTAGCGTTTTTCTTCTTTTTTACTGGTGTTTCTGTTTCTTTTCTTTCATCATCATCATCATCATTACGGCCCTATAGAAGTCCACTCTTGAACATAGACCTCCAAAATCAATGAAAATTATATAAAAATTAAAACTTATTATTTTAGGACGTAAGAAATCAAAATTTGTTTAACAAGCGAAATTTTGATTTGATTTCATGAATTGAAGAATCGAATACGTATGCAGAAAAGAAGAACAAAAGGCTACCGACTATCGATTTTAAAAACAAAATCTTGTAAATATTGAGCAGGTTGCAAGTTTTAACAAAGATTTCTCGTGTATTTTCCAGTGGGCTTCTTAATCGATGTGCTGTCTTACTTCCATTACTTTTTAAATGATTTTCATCCGAGAGAGAGCAAGCTGATGTGTTACTACATGCGGTTACACAGACCCTTCAGATATCTTTGTAAGTTTACAGATTTAATGTATGTACATATACATGGTTATTTTGCGATACCAAATTTGCAAAGAAGGTTCAGAATAAGTAATATAGGCAAACATGAAAAAAAAAAAAAATGTCAGACATTCTGTCCTTTTTATCTTTTAAATTCAAAATGCGTGGTAATGAACTATTTTAACTGATTTTACTGCGGACGCACAAATTTGTAAGGGTCGATCGGTAGGCAAAAACGTTGTTGCCCATAAATCACATTCAATTTGGGATGATTTCAAATAAAAGTAGAAGCCTTATTTACTCGTATTTTCAAAAACTGATGTCAAGCTAACCTGTATGTATGAATAAAATGGAATTTTCAATTAATTCTTCACGCACTCCCGGACGCCTGAGTAATCTGAGTTACAAAATCAGTTCAGAAGTATATTTAAAAATATCATTTGAAATTTAGGATAATGCACGTTATAAATATCTAAAACCATAAAGTGATGATAACTATTCTACTTCCTTTCACCATCGGACAACCAGACGCTCGGCCAGTCTCCCATCGACAACAAGCGGTTGTCGATATACCACGCACACGAACTAAACCGTATGCTACGTCGTTCATCTGTGTACAGCAAGGGAGTGGAATAATTTAGCAGCCTCTGTCTTTTCATGCGATTAAAAAGTGGGTTTCGTTAAGAGTGAAGAGGCTTTTGTAAAGTCAAGTCAGTGCACTTTACAATCATCAGGAGGTATAGTAGTCAAGCACTGGCTTAGGATAGTTAAAAAACCTGGCAACCGGAAGCTAAAAAGCTACCAGTGACCATGCTACCGTAGCATGCGGTTTTTATAGGCGAGGTCTTAGATTTTGTTACTGGTCAGAAATTACATTAGATATGCCCAGAAGGCCAGCAACAAAATACCTATAGAAACAAATAATTGGCCGGACCTGACAGCCGGTGCTATCTACCACTATGTCCATGTACCAATTTGCATGCAACCGGTGCACGTGGTTTTTATAGGCTTTTATTTGGCTAAGGCTGTGTGTTTTACCATCCCCGGCAATTTTATTATTTACCACCAGCAGGGCTAGCATGGGCAGGACACAATTTTATCCCCGGGGAAAGGAGAAAATGTTTATCCCCTCGCTTAGTTTTATCCACCCTTCGAGCATGGGCACACTGGTGGATATAATATCCACAGTAGATAAAATGGGAGAAAGACTTGGACTTAGATAGATTTTTTGTATGAATATAAACTTAAACCCTTGTCCAATGAACTAGGATAAAATTGTCCCTTTCAAATGTCAAACAAGCATAATTTTTTATCTTTCACTCGTTATGTCAAACGGGGATATAAGAGTACTTCTCCCCGTTGCCGTGCTTTGGTATAAGGACAAGATAATTTTATGTCTTGTCAGTGGATATAATCGGGGGATAAATTTTTTCTCCCCAGCCCATGCTAGCCGTGCAGGTGGGATAGTTGGCAAGCACTCGCTTATAATAGTTTAAAAAAACAATATTAATAATTATTTTTAATTCATTGTTATTATTAATTATGCTTTTTTATTTGAATAAAGCTAATTCATGATCATTCTGCAGGGACTCTTAACAATTATAACCTCAAAAGAAGTATTCTCGTAACGGCCTTGAAATATTTTTATCTTTTCTTTGTGCTTCGAGTCACCTGGGCACTTATTTGGTTAGAGCTTCTGGAGGTATGTCAACGTTCATATTAAGCACAGTAATATTTTTAGAATACAATTAAATAGAATAATTTTCTATTCAACATAAGTAACTTATTGAAAATACTTATTGAAAGTCATTTATGCTTTTACTAATGCTTTGGGAATAACCTCAGTCCTGGGAAGAACCAGCAAGTAAGTCAGCGCGACACTTGCAATGTTTAGAATCAGGAGTCATACTTTTCGGATTATGTTTATACAAGCGGGTTGATGATAAGAGATCGCCGCCACCCAGGAGCATCTGCAAGACCAGATGAATCATATTTTGTTTTGCTGGCTTGAGTGAACACCTATTAGCTCTTCAAAATGCCTTTTTTATCTTTGGCATTTATTTATTTACACTTTATTGTGTAAACCTATAAAAAGGTTTAAAAAGTAAAACTTTAATGCCTTCTTTAGGCATTTTCTATCAACTTCGGGTGCAGGGAGATAACGTGATATAACGTTTAATATGAATTTTAGAATGTACTAATTGTATATTGTTCATCATATACTTGAATAAGTAAATCTTTGACACTGACAGAAATTTCGATGAAAATACTAGGAAAACAGATTTGTTTTTGATTTCATGGATTAAAAAACATTTGAGTTTATTTATTTTTATTTTACATTAAACAGTTTCTTAGGGGGAGGTGCGACTCGGGATTGGCGATCTCATGTCAGCCAGATGTCGTCTCGTTAGAAGCTCGTCCCTGTTATCATGTTTAGATTTTGTATTGAGACGATAAAGCTATCCATGCCCGTTGAACACCACGAGGTTATTTACCCTGGAATTTCATTTCAAAAAGGAGGAGGTTCTCAATTCGACTTTTTTATGTGTTACCTCATAATTTTCTGGGTGAAACGATTTCGATAAATCTTTTTTATTTGAATGCTGGTGTTTTTCGTTTGGTCCCATTTTTGACGGTTCCGTGGCGCAGTGACTTAGCATTGAGTTACGGCGCTAAGGGCCGCGGGTTCGAATCCCGCACGGAACAAGTATTTGTATGACCTACAAGTAATTGTTCCGGGTCTGGATGTTTGTCCTTGTGTAATTTATGTATGTAAATGCCTCTACGATAGAGGAGAATAGGATTTTCTCCTCTATCGTAGGTGTTACGTTTTTAAATAAAATAAAAATATTTTTTTTTAATTTGATCAAGGTCTGACCATTTGATTTATTCTTAATAATTTATATTGAAGTCGGTTGTACAAAATTTTTAATTTTTAATTATTCAACTTATACGATACACTGTTAGTTATGAAATGATGGATTTCCTTATGCTTCCATTCATCACCTTCATCTTTACTGCTCATCACAGGATCACCGCAGAACATAGGACTCTCCCATTTATTGCCAAAAGCAAGGTCCCGCCACTTGCACCCATCGACTTCCTGTATGCCACTTTGCCACGTGAAGTTTCAATACTTTAATAGTATCTTCTGTTTAGGTGGCCATCGTAAAGTTGTCGTTATTGTGTAATTGTCAGGATATTCATCGACCAAGTGGAGTGTACGGGAGATTGGCCCGAGACGTGCATAATAACGTGGTGCTCAAACATTTGCAGCAATACAACGTTAGCGGATTTCAAAGCGCGGTGTACATTATCAACAAGATGTTCATTCCAATCGGGTACAAGTTCCTTATTTTTTTTTTTATAGAATAAGGATGACAAACGGGCACACCGTCCACCTGATGGTAAGTAGATGTGGCCCATAGACATCTAAATCTATCTATCTTAGATTAAGAATCAAAATGCCGATGCGTTGTGGCCCCTGAGGAGTTAGGTGGAATGCCTCGTTTCCAGTGTAAAGGGTCTCCGGTTCTCTACAGTCTACACTCACCATACGAAACACAGCAGCATTAAGCTGCTATTCTGGTATTCTGTAAGTGCGCGGTCCTTCCCCGGTCGAGTCGATACATTCGTACTGAAACTATATAGCTGCAGCATGGCTCTATCACGTATATGTACATAAAATAAATATAGATAAGTATAAATGATAGCGGTTAAAGCTACCGTTATAGCCTATCTAAAGTCCACTGCTGAACATAGACCTTCCCCATAGATTGCCTCGTAAGAGGCATATTTGCCATAGCCTCCATGCTTAGCAGGCATTAGCAACCGCAGCACCCATTTCTTAGTTTGTTTTATATAGCTGCAGCATGGCTCTACCACGTATAATTTACTTTGTCCTTTAATCAAGTAGTTATTACATTACACTGAATTCTTTTTTTAAATTCCATTTTTTTTTCGTTTTTATCAGCCTGTAAGAGTCTACAGGTGGACAGATGGACAGTACCGCTGTAGGAGTTTACCTTAATTGTCACACTTGGCAGGTGGATTGAAGACTGCAGTACCAGACTTGAGCACGTTTGCCACTGCTTACCGTCGCCGGTCTGGATATTTTACGTCTGGCGTAAACGAGATGGTTATGCCGCCTTCTAAAGGATTCTATAAGTATTCAAACATTTCCCGTAGTCCGTAGTCGACTCTCACGATATATACGAGACAAAATAAAATACTCCTACGGTTTTAAAGCAAGGAAGAGTACGCTACGCTGCTTCAACAAGAGTTGGAGGACTTAACATTCACGTCTTTGGAATATTTTTTTATTTCTCAATCATGGTTTCCTCACGATGTTTTCCTTCACCACCAAATACGTGATAAGTGAACGCTTAAAGTTTAGTTTTTCTTGTTAAAAAAAAGTTGCTTCCACGCTACGAATATCTCCTGTATCTTGGGGGCAGTTTACATACATAAATTTCACAAAAATAAAAACATCCAGACCCTGAACAATTATTTGTAGGCCATACAATTACTTTTTCCGTGCGGGATTTGAACCCGCGGTCCTTAGCGCTGCGACTCATAGCTAAGCCACTGCGCCACTGAGCCGTCTTGTAATTAAACAATATAATTTGTCTCGGAGGAGATCGAAACCCAAGTTTTCGCGTACCTTCAGCTCATAAACTTGTGTATGTATTATAGTATTCTATGTCATACACTACCACGGCTCTATATATAAATATATTATCCAGTACTGGTCCACAATCCTTCCACCACGATGGTAAGTATTGTAGCCTTGCTATTACTTGAACTAAACTTTGTAATACTTGTACTAGAAGTGGTTAAGGTCGAATGCCGATGAACCCACGACTTTTGACTTACGCGTCCCGTGAGTAAACATTACGCTGCCACCATTATAAATCCGCTAAATCATACTAGATAAGCCATCGATCACTAATAAAGAAGTTTTTTTATTAGTGATCGATGAGATAAGCTTATAAAATGGTTAATCCAAACATTTAACACTTAATACCCGGCCAAGTGTGATTTGGACTCACGCATGAAGGGTTCACGTTCTCGTACACGTTTCTAGTAGGGGAGCTCCTTTTAACTTTTAATTTATTTTATTTTTATTCATCATAATATAAGCCATCGATCACTAATAAACAAGTTTTTTTATTAGTGATCGATGAGATAAGCTTATAAAATGGTTAATCCAAACATTTAACACTTAATAACCGGCCAAGTGCGATTCGGACTCACGCATGAAGGGTTCACGTTCTCGTACACGTTTCTAGTAGGGGAGCTCCTTTTAATTTTTAATTTATTTTATTTTTATTCATCATAATATAAGCCATCGATCACTAATAAACAAGTTTTTTATTAGTGATCGATGAGATAAGCTTATAAAATGGTTAATCCAAACATTTAACACTTAATAACCGGCCAAGTGCGATTCGGACTCACGCATGAAGGGTTCACGTTCTCGTACACGTTTCTAGTAGGAGAGCCCCTTTTAATTTTTATTTATTTTATTTTTATTATTTGTTGTTATAGCGGCAACAGAAATACACATTCTGTGAAAATTTCAACTGTCTACCTATTACGGATCATGAGATACAGCCCGCTGACAGACGGACGGACGGACAGCGGAGGCTTAGTAATAGGATCCCGTTGGTTACCCTTTGGGTACGGAACCCTAAAAAGCATGAAAGACGTCATGTTTTTTGGGTCTAAATCAGTTATTGGGTTCTTCTGTCCAGAAATTCGCAATAGCAGCCCGGAGTCAGAAAATTGTGCCTTGTAAAGCACGTAAAGCTGTAGGAGCTGAGCCTAATCTCTCTCCGGTCGTGTCGGATTACCGTCCCATCGGACTATTAAAGTGGAGGAATTGAGAGTGCACCCGTGGTTGTGCATACATTTGTGCAATATAATCCTGTCCTGCGCAGATGGCTAGTCTCCGTTGAGAGTGGCCGCCGTGACCGAAATTTAGTCGGAGGACATTATGGCTTTATATTTATATGCTTTTTCCCAGACCACCGATATACCCGGAGACGGACATCGAGCGCGTTACTTGTATGCTGGTCATGATAACAGGCTGTTTGACGGTGGGAGGCGCCGCTGTCGCCTCGCTGTCCCTCGTGATTGCAATCTATATGAAGCCTGAGGAGACATTCCGAGCGAGATTCCGCTTGATCATGAGAGACATGGTAAGCATTTCATGACCCTGGATTTATCAGAAATTTAATCCCAGTGCAGGTTAACAGATTTCCCATTTTATTAACTTACTAGCTGATACCCGCTCGCTTCGCTGGTCACACGATAATAGAAGATAATAACGTAGGTAATAATGATAATAATAATAAAATATTTATTCATTGACCAAAAGCACAGAATAAATAATAGTACTACGTAACAAAAGTAACAAAACATGTAAAAGTTAAACTAATACAAAAATAATATTTTAAGAAAGACAATGAAAGGGTTCTGACTCAGCATGTGTTGCAGAGAATCTACAACGCTGTTATTCTGTCAGCACCCGTATACTTAATTAACTAAAGTATAACAGTACGCGTACGTCACTGATTATATTACAAATAGCAAATGATTTGTTTAACTATTTATTCAGCCAGTACAAGAACTATTTAATCAACTGGTACAAGTTTTCATATTGTTACTATTAATAGATTAATAATTAATATTCATGTACAAAAGATAAACATAATATAAACAAAATATAAACGAAATATAAACAAAACATATGAAAAAACAAAGACATTTAAGTAGTAGTAATAGACCGGACATCAGCAACAAAATGGTCACATAGGATATATTTCGGATTTGTGCCATTTAATCTTAGTGACATCGTCAAAAGCTCAAGACGAATTCGTTTCCTAAATTTAAAAAATATTTTTAAAGAAAATATGCCTGATTGTGCATTAAGGTATTGTAAGTCGCGATATGTAGCAAAAACTGAATGTGATTTCGGTTTATATCGCAAGTATAATGTATATTTACCCCATAATTTTTATTTTTTTTTTATTTCTGGTAGATTGTTCTAGAATATTTATCATTATTGTAATAAGTGCCCTCTGTTATCCAGTAACGTCACCAAATGATTAGTGATTAACAACGTTTATCGATTGGTGCTATCGATAAAAAATATTATACAGAATGCAGATTTAATCATCTACAATATTTAAGGAGGTGAAACAGTAAACGATACTGTATCCATACCAATAAAGAAATCGGGTGGGCCTATGTCGGGGCACACGGCCGTTGGTTTTAACGTGAAACGTCCTATGTCAGCCAGTAGAATCAGTCAACAAGATAGCCTTTTTTTAATTTTTATATAATTCTACAACATCAGGAGAATTGCAGATGAGTTGCCGGCCTTTTAAAAGGAGTAAGCTCGTTTCTTGAAGTTCCTTAAGTCATATCGGTCCATAAAAATCGCCGATAGTAAACGACTCCTAAGAAAACTCCTAATAAATCGCACGGTAGTGGACGGTATGTGGATGGTGGAAGGTATGTGGATGGTAACGTAAGTTTTGTCGCGCTGTATGTTGGTGAAATTCGGTGGCTGGAATTAATCCAGTTCGGATTAGGTTCCTGTACCTCAGAGCACTCCCCGTGGTAAATACGATAGAAAATGCAAAGGGATGCAACATCGCAGCGCTAGTGAATCGAGCCAATCAAAGAGAATTCGGTCGTCGACGATTCGAGCCGCCCCACTTGACCGCATAGAGAGCACTCTATACTCAAGTATAGAGTTATTTATTTATTATTTATTATCCCCTATAGTCAAGTAGGGGTCAAGTGGGTATTCCATGTGAGGCCGAATCTGTAAAGTTGCAAACGGTGTGCAGGCATGAAATACTGTCCCGCTCTACTGAGTACGCCAAGCTTTTTAGAAGCCAATTTAGCTTTCTCTTCCAAGTGACCATGCTACTGCAGGTCATTCGATATGTCGACGCCGAAGATTCCGATACTGGCTGCGGCAACAAGGGAAGTGAATTGAGGAGATACGACAAAGGTGTTCTTTTTAGCGGTAAACGCGCAAACTTGTGATTTTGTATAACGATTTACCGTGTAACGACTTTTAAGTTCAGTGCTTTCCTAAAATATGTTAGATTTAAAGTGTATTTTTGTAAAAGAAACTAATTTGAAAAACATGGAGGCGCTCTCTTATTGGATTTGACGTTTTGCGATGTGTCTTCGACGCCGACCGACCAATCATATGCTATTATTATAACGTCTAATAGACCTAGTGACGTCATCCAAGATGCCACCAATGTGAATTGATTCTTAGTTATTGGAAATTAAATATTTTATTTCATGACATTTCATTTCATTCATGACGTTATTCATGACTTAAAATGTTTATATGATTTGTTTGGTGTGATGGGAGTCATAATAAATAGATTTATACAATAAAAAAGCATGCATATTCCCTATTATTATATCGTAAAGCATTACAAACTTAGTAACCTTCAACAACATTATCGATACTTTGATGTCGAAACGGTAACATTCCTAAAACGGGTTTTTACCTTACGTTTATAAGCGTCACCTACTGGGGAATAGCTGAAATGTTTTCCTAATAAATATTCAGCGTAGTTTTGCTATGTTTGGCTGGAGGTCGTCACACACGCGTGAGTTCAAAGTTTTTGTATGCAAATGTTCCCTATGTCCGCTCTATAGTATATATATTTAAATCTCTTTGTAAAAAAAATAATATTAAAAGTAAGAGCTAATTTCAGTTTAAGTATTTAGCTTAAGTAAAGTTTAATAAAAATAATAATAAGAGTATTATTATTAATAAAAAAAATCATTCTCCGATTCGATTAATATCTAATGTACTGAATCGATTCTTTATTAAATCAAGCATTAAAAGATTGATTTTCGATTAATCGCGACATTTTCAAATATGCCTAATAATACATATAAGAACAACAATACTTTAACAAAAGTGCAAACTACAACGTACATTCCTCCATAAATCAAACAATACTGTTTACTTCGTTACTATAAACTTCAACATATAATATTTAGTTAAGTTAATTTATAAAAAAATGTTGAGATTAACGTTTCTTTTTAAAATATTAGCTATAGTTTTTATTAATTAGATTGAAATGGATAAACCAAACTGTGGTTATTCCCAAAAGTAAAGGAATTAATAATTAAAAATTAAAAAATTTGTACAACCGACTTCAATGTAAATTATTAAGAATATCTTAAAAACTATTGGTCAAACCTTGATCAAATCTTGATCAAATTTATATGGGACCACATGAGAAGCACCACTTTTCAAATAAAAAAGAATCATCGAAATCGGTTCACCCAGAAAAGAGTTATGAGGCAACAAACATAAAAAAAAAAAAAACATACAGTCGAATTGAGTACCGTCTCCTTTGTGAAGTCGGTGAAAATAGAGTTAAAAATGTCCAAAAAATTAAAGAGCAACCACTGAGACGTTGTTTTGTGTATTTTTGTACCGAAAACTTTTATTCAAATTACAACTTTTCACTTATGTTGACACTGTGTAACAAATAACTTCACTTCAGTCCCAACTAGCGACATCTGGTGAGCGGTAAATTATTAGCCCTCAATCCAAGTAAACTACGCTAAGCCTTGGTTTATTATTTCTTCTGCTGTAACCCGTACCATGAATGAATCGAACATAGCATGAAAATATAACAGCCTATGTTCAAAACTGATCTCAAAGGAGACACTTTCTTTTTGTATGGAGAATGGGCCCACCACAAATTGTGGCTAAACTTAATGAATTGCATATCGATTAATTCCTTAAAGTCAATAGATTACAAAAGTCATGTTAGTTTTTCCGCATCTAACGGGAATACTGAGAAATCAACAATTAAAATATGACAATAACAATAACCTAAAAACAAACTAAAAGCGATTGTCTGGTAGTTTTCACCGGTATTATAAGTTGAAATAGCGCACAGTTCAATAACTAGTAAAACAAAGTTGTAGGTACATTCAACATTTATTTTATAGGTAGTTTAAAATTGATGGAAATCCTTTTAGTGGTTCCGGCAAAATATAGTGCACAGACATACAAACGTGGTGTGGATTGTAAGTCATCATTTCCAAAGTAGTCTCTTAAAAGTACAATAGACATACAGACAGGCGCGGTGTCAAGACTTTGTTTTAATATGTTTTGATTGATTAGTAAGTATACACCGTAAATAACATTAAACCCAAAATTACTGGGTAATAGCATACCCATTTATGATTTTAAACAGTAATAAATAAATAGAAAGTTAATGTTTTGAACTGGTTGTGTTTGAAAAAAAGCAATGTATAATATCACAATATTTATTACAGACACTCATTTTAACTCACGCAAGCATAGACACAAACACACACACACACAAACAAACACACACGCACACGCACACGCACGCACGCACACACGCACGCACGCACGCACGCACGCACGCACGCACACGCACACGCACACGCACACGCACACGCACACGCATACGCACACGCACACGAAAACGCACACGCACACGCACGCACACGCACACGCACACGCTCACGCACACGCACACGCACACGCACACGCACACGCACACGTATACATCTATCTATACATATAATAAAAATGTAAATAGCAGACGTCTGTACATTTTATATTTTTGTGTATTTTTTTGTAGTGATTGAGAGGTACTAAAAATAAGTAATTGAATACATTTGTACCATATTTTTAATTTTCTGTCTGTCTGTCTGTTTGTTTGTTAACGTATCATGTATAAAGTACTAATTTATATCATAAGAATCGTTAGGAAATTATAAAGTGTATCTTCGTGTTACATTTAGTCTTTATTTTATTAAAATCAGTGCATTCCAATTCAAAAGTCCATTCAAAAGTTATGATAAATATTCTGAAGTATGGGTACCTACGAAGTATAGGTACGAATTTGTTCAATGGTGGCGTTGGTTGAGTCATCAAGTGCATTTTAGACTAATATCATATCATAAATTATAATTAAATGATGTAAAATAATATTATAATGATATAATTATATCTAAAGTATAATTATAAATAGAGATTTAGATTAGATATAGAAATTGTAATTAGGGCTATTCTGGTTTGTAATCTATAATACTGCCAAGTTTCATCAAATCCGTTAAGGAGTGTTTGCGAGGTTTAAACTTTTATATTATTATAATGTCTCACAATTCTAAGATGGTGCTCTATAATTGAGAATCTATATGTGAAGAGAAAACTTTGTATCCTTCTCATTTATCATATCGCATGCCCGAAAGAGTTTAATATTTGGCATTTTTATTTGGTTTGTTTAATATCTCGTCTCTATATCTAAAGTATAATTATATCATTAGTAGTATTAAAGAACGTAATAAATATATACAAAAATATATTAACCTTAATATCTAAATCTAAAGTACAATAGTTAACCAATTTCATCGATAGATGACATCGACTGTAATACAAAAGGCAGGTTGTGGTTTTTCCTGTAGATGAGTTTTATATTTGCTGGTAATCTTTATATTACTCGCTGCCCTACTGCGTGTTGACAAACTCATTTATTCTTTATCGCCGAGTGCTCTATGTGGTAAATCAAATTTTAAAAGAGCTATTAACAATTACGTTGGTTTCACTGATTTATAAGTTCTTTTATGTTTTATATAATGTATCAATCGCGTTAGTTAATCTCTTTTATTTTTAGTTCCCAGTCAGCGTGTGTTATGCGATGACCGTAAATAAAACGCAAGGTCAAACTTTACGCGTTGCAGGAGTGGACCTCAGTACTGACTGTTTTGCACATGGCTAACTCTATATTGCTTTTTCCCGCGTTAGTAGCCCCCGTAACCTTTTTGTGTACGCCCCGGCTAAGTCTACTTTAGTAAGAGTTAAGTTTAGTAAAACCTATATACGCGAGCTACGCCGCGGGCACAGCTAGTAATTAAATAAACTTTCACTCACAAACCCTACAGTATTTATAAGTACATTAGTTGCTATCGTTTGATTGTCTTAATTTTAGAATTTAAGTAATATATACCATTAATACTTGTAACATGGATATAGTAATGGAAGGGCGGACCCTCCAAACACAGGCATTATTTGCTTAAATGGAGGTTCCAATCTACTAGTTTTTAAAGCATGTAGTTTTTAAAACGAAATAAAATTTATTTATTATTATTATATAAGCGAAATACCACTGACTCACTCACTCATTACGAGATCTCCAAAACTATGCCCGATTGACTTGAACTTGGCATTATATACTCCTTTCTCGCCGTAAAAACCCACTAAGAAAGGATTTTGGAAAATTTAACACCTGAAGGGGTGAAATAGGGTGTTGCAGCTTGTTATTTATATATATAATTTAATAATATAATTTATTTATTATTGTTATAAGAAGGACGGTAAGAGTAAGGTAAAATGCGATTACCACGGTCTGTCTGGCTTACGGAAATGATTTCTGTTTTGCTTGCATTACAAAACTGAGAATTTTCAAAAGCTTACCTACTTAGAAGAAGTTTTCAAAGTACTTTACTACTTTGAAAACGACTTCTTCATAATTATTTATCATGTAACAGCCGCCAGCTTGCCATAGGCTTATCACATTGCACGGAGGCTTTGCAATTTTCGGATTATGAACGAATTCTTCCTCTTATATAAATATAATCCATTATAGTCTATAAAAGGCCATTTAATATAGGCCTCCCCCATAGATTAACTCACAGAGAAGATCATGCCATAGTTCAAATTTTGAGTTATCAGGAAGATGCGGCTTCCCATATCTTATTTCAGTTTCCCTCGGTCGTCTTTTATGACACCAACGGGACGATATGGGGTAGTGAATATTCTTATATTCTTACACCACCACTACACTGTATATACCTATATAAGACCTTACTTCATTGGTTCGTTTCTATAGTAAGTTATTCACGAGACCTATATATCATAATGTATGTTTTTTGTGGCAGAGCCACGCTGCAGCTATATTATCCGGAGAAGGACCACGCTCTCACAGAAAACTACCGTAAAATAGCAGCATAACGCTGATGTGTTTCGTATGGTGAGTGTAGAGAACTTGGGACCCTTTTCACTTGAAACTTCTCAGGGTTACATCGCATCTGCATTTTGATTCTTAATCGAGGATAGATGTAGATGTCTATGGGACACATCATTTACTTACCATTAGGTGGACTGTGTGCTCGTTAGCCATCCTTAATCCTTGTTCTATAAAAAAAATTGTTACACATACAATTTTTCTAAGTTACATCAAAATCAAGTATAAATTTTACTAATAAGCGGGAATATTTTCAGAAAGAATCCAAGGTGCCTGAAAGTCTGAGCAAGAAGGTACACACGTTCTACAAGATGTACTGGCACAAGCAAAAGGCTGTTTGTACCACTCAGCTTTTGCCTACGTTCCCGCCCTGGCTGCCCTCTATTGTCCACACGGATATTTACTTTAAGGCTACCCAAAAGGTAAGCTTACTGATTTACTCTTATGCGTGGTCACATTTGTTGCAGAAGTGACAACCGTTGGAGTAGACATGTTTGGAATGTAGACCGCACTTAGGTTGTAGCGACGAGCTGCACAAGGCGGCTGGCTGGATGCGTGAAGTTGAAGATCGGGCTACGTGATGCGCCTTTGGAGAGGTCTATAGCCCTAAAAAACTCGAATAACGACTATTTGAATCTGATAATGATGAGGTTTATTATCTACTAGCTGTTCCCGCGACTTCGCCCGCGTGTAATTTAGGTTTTTGCGCGGAACCCTAATTCCTTTTTAAGATAAAAGTAGCCTAAGTTATTCCTTATAACATCAGCTATCTGCCAGTGAAAGTCCCGTCAAAATCGGTCCAGCTGTTTCGGAGATTAGCCGGAACAAACAGACAGACAGACAGACAAAATTCTTATAAATTATATATACTTTCATATGCATTTAGTAAAAAGCAGTTATTTTAACATTACAAACAGACAGTTCAATTTTATTTATTTGTATAGATGGACATTGAAGGAGACAATAAGCCACAGCCTAATAGTTTTGTGTGTGCAGGGACAACAATATATTATATAAAATCGAGGCTCGAATCGATACAAAAAAGGTTTTAGTTTTAATTTAGTAGACAAAAAAGGTTTTAATGTTTTAACGATATAAAAAAAAATTTTTTTGATTTCAGAGCCGCATCCTCTGCGACTTATCGTACCAATTTCTCTGTGAGGTTGCCAAAAACATGGAGACGATTCATTATATTCCTGGCGATACAATTATCAAGCGATCCACTAAAAAGTCTTCTATTATTTACATCAGTTACGGGGACATTGAAGTAAATATTTTCATAATCTACTAACTTTCTTGTACCTTTTGGTTCTTTTGCATTAATCTATATAATTTTTAATTAATCTCACTTCAAATCATTTTGTGGTTGATAATGGTTGTTTATAATAGTTTGCTTTTCGTTATCACAACTAAGAATTAGGGTGAAATAGGTCAAATCTTGTAATTATACTAGGTAGGTACCTTATCAAGCTACAAAACGAAAGTAGCTGTGGTGCAGATTGACATCATAAATAGGTAACAGCGTGA
The DNA here is from genome assembly GCA_029286625.1 of Parnassius orleans. Taxonomy (NCBI): domain Eukaryota; kingdom Metazoa; phylum Arthropoda; class Insecta; order Lepidoptera; family Papilionidae; genus Parnassius; species Parnassius orleans. The sequence goes on from JAGSMP010000059.1 coordinate 4,277,916, forward strand.
TACTGCCACAAACGGACTTCTACTTAGAAGAGGACTCTCACTAGGTGGCAATGTTGATGTCATAACTAACTGAAATCATTATAAATTAACAGTTAAAATCGTTACCATTGATATATTATTTATTTAGGATAACCAACAAGACATACATTACACATTTTTTTATAGAATAAGTGTAACACGAGCACACACTCAACCTGATGGTAAGTGCATGATGTGGCCCATAGACATCTACGTCTATCCTCGATTAAGAATCAAAAATTCAGATGCGTTGTCACTCCTGAGAAGTATCGAGTGAAAAGGGTCTTCGGTTCTCTCCATTCACGATACGAAGCACAGCATCATTGAGTTGCTATTTTACGCTGGTATTCTGTGAGCGTGGTACTTTCCGATCGAGTTCTACCACGTACAATGTTTTACAATATTTCTATTCTATGGTTTAATACTAAATGTTGCCTTAACAATAGGTTACCACGACATGCATTATGGACGAGCTATATATATAGAACACTCGGTTGGAACGAAATTCCTTTCGTAGTATATTGATAAACGTATTATATTATTGATCAACAAAAATACAAATAAATGAATTACTAGCGTCTATTAAAATGAAGGGTCATTTAAAATAATATTTATTTCATGGCAAGATAAGAAAAGTGCGAGGGAGATGGATATTATTCCATCTCGCTCGCACTATAGAAAGGGGGCGTGACGGAAAAATCTTACACTTTTTCTCGCCTAGCCCCCATCCGCAAAATTCGTACCGTGCGATAAGGAACTTCGTTCCAAAAATATTGATTTTGCAATAATTTCTTTAATATTTCTATTAAATCAACCGATGTGCAATAATTAATTTCCTCCTCGTATATAGTTTGACCAAGCTACGCAGCAATTTTGCATATAAATTATCTATTTTAAAATTAGCAAGTACTAAATCTAAAATTTTATATTAAAGATTTATGACATAACATATTATATTGTTATGTCATATATGTTAACAATATATGTCATGACATATCATATATTGTTATGTCATGACATATATTGTTTTAAAGTCATGTCATAAAGTAAGATCTAGCAGTGTAATAACGCACGAGTTATTAACTGTAATACTATGAGGTGTAATAGCTGATACGTCGCTACACTAATATAATGTTAGAATTTTGTAATAAAAACTGTAATTATTGAAATATTTAAAAAGCGAAAATAAACACTTAAGCGACTCCAACTAGGTATTTTACAAGTGGTAAAATTAACAATTTTGTACAACCGACTTCAATATAAAATTTATTAAGGATAACTCAAAAAACTACTGGTCAGGCCTTGATCAAATTTATATGGGACCACATGACAAACACCAGCTTTCAAATAAAAAAAGAATCATTGAAATCGATTCACCAAAAAAAAAATTGTTATGAGGTAACACACATAAAAAAAACATACAGTCGAATTGAGTACCTCCTCCCTTTTGAAGTCGGTTGAAAATGCTTGTGCTCGGAGTCATTTAGATATACGAAAGTAGTGGAAAGGTGGATTCGATCCCACGAATTTTTAGTTTCTACTAATAAATTTTACTTTTTACTTTTACTTTATAAGTGGTAGAGCCATGCTTCAGCTATATTATGGTAATAGCACGAATGGGTTGGCTCAAGCGGCGAAGGACGTGGTCTTGTCATTCTGAAAGTGATCTCATCCAGACAAACTTGGAGTAGAGGAGTCATACCGTTACAGCCCATTTAAGTCCACTGCTGAGCATAGACTGCCTCATAGTTGGGATATTTGTCATAGTTGCCACATCCGGCAAGCGGGTTGACAACCGCAGTTTTTTATTATTTTCAGTTCCTATCAGGAAGATGCTGCTGCCCATCATCTGTTTCAATTTCGCTCTGTCGCCTCTTACGACACCCACGGGACGATATGGAGTAGTAGGTATTCTTACACCGCCACTGCACGGTAAACTACAGGACTCATGCAAACAATTATTTTAATAAAGGGGGCTTACAAATATATATAGCTATATATATGTTCCTGCCAACTACCTTAGTTAGCCGTTCAATTAACAGCCTAGCCATTTTACTAAACGGCGCCCTTCATTCAACTAGCGGCCTAGATTTTAACGTGGTAGAGCCATGCTGCAGCTATATTGTGGTTGCAGCACGAATGGGTCGGCTCGACCGGAGTAGGACGACGCCCTCACAGAATACCAGCGTAAAATAGCAGCTTAACGCTGCTGTGTTTCGTATGGTGAATCTAGAGAACCGGAGACCCTTTTTACTGGAAACGAGGCATTCCATCTCAGTCCTCAGGGGTGGCAACGCATCTGCATTTTGATTCTTAATTAAGGACAAATGTAGATGTCTATGGGCCACAGCATCCACTTACCATCAGATGGACTGTGAGCTCGTTTTTCACCCTTATTCTATAAGAAAAAACGATGATATTCAGACGAAGCGTCTAATACAACATTGCACATATATCTTGTAATATCAGCGACAGTAGGAAGGTGCGGCTGGGGTGGCCCTTGGGCCACACTAAAGCCGCATATATTTATATAATATAGCACAAAGCGCTAATTAGGCACAGACTAGCGACCGTCTCGTTGGATAAAATTAATAGGGTGACCATGCCATATAATGTCTAGGCTGTTAATTGAATGGCTAATTAAGCTAGTTGGCTGCGACATATATACATATAAATATAGATAAGTATTCCTATTAAAAAGTCTTTTGCAAGTATTAAGAGATTTAGCACGACGGATGTGGAGAAGTAAGGAATTCCACAAGCGCACAACAGTGACAATAAATGTTTTTTTTTAAAGTGGAAGAATGCACAGGAATAGAGAGAGAAATATCATAATTATCAACATCGCTAGTCCGTTCCATTAATCATTACGCCGTTGTCGCTTATTTTTTAATTGTTCCAGATGTTGACTGCAGAAGATGACAGTACTGCTATGCTGCGTATGACTAGCGGGACAGTCCTCGGCCCTTGCGCTGGTTGTGTACCAGCCGGCTGCGGAAGAGCCCATGTGGAGATCAGGGCTGCCACCTTCTGCACAGCGCATGTCCTAAAGGCCGTTGACCTTTGGCGAACTGCACTAAAATATGGAAAGAATAATGGACAGAATGCGACAATTCTTGCTTCGTTCTACGTATTTATTATTTAATTGTTCCTTCTTTCTTCTTTTTCAGTCTGTAAAAATCCCACGGCTGGATATGAGCCTCTTTTGTAATAGAAGTAAAGGTGACAAAAGAGCACACCGTTCACCTGATGGTTAGTGCATGTCGAAGTCCATAGACATCTTCATCTATCCCCAGACCAACAAGGAAAGACAGAACGCTACGTAAATTTCAAGTTTAGCGGAAACCATGCTCAACTTATAGTAGGAAAACGCACTCATGCACACATATGCACCTAAAACCATGTTGTTGGTTGCAAATGAATTCGTCATCTGTTGATGCAATTTCTGTGGTTTATTAACATAATTAATATTTCTTTATATTACAATATTATTTCCACTGACCTCTACTATACAAGTACGCTTGACTGGCAAATACACCGTGAAATCATGAGGTGATTTGATTTTCGCGATTTTGGCGATTATAGCAGAAGTTAACGTCCACGGAACTGACAATAGAGATAGGACAGTGTGACAAAATATATCGATAAAAATTCTATAGCCAGGCATATCATTCTATTTATATGTCATTTCAATATAATACCATACAATAAATAAATGTATCAATTAATACTTATGTCTTGACACAAGCTTTATACCTTATATGAATAACTAAAACTCATATAAAACAAAAATCCACGCTGCGTTAGTCTATTTACGTTTTTCTTCGTAACTATAGAACAGGTTTTGTTCCGGGTTTCACTCTTGGGTATGTATGTCTCATTTGAGAGAGGATTTGTCAAGGTAAAAGGTCCAATGAGTAGGAAAAACTGGAGTAGGTAACAACAAAATAAAAAAATAAATATAATTTTGTAAATAATTTATTGTTAACTATTGATTTAGTCCTAGTAATAGAGAAAATCAATAAGCTGCCAAAATATTATGCCTATTTCAACAATATCTATGTATACGATTAGAATTTTACAAACTTCAAATTACATTAAAGAATACCATACCACAAATCATTTACGTCATAACCAATTTGCTTCGGACGCCAATTCACAGGTTTTATGCTTTTTATTCACAGTTTTAGTATCGAGTCAGTTGAAAACCTGTAAATTAATAAATATCTGTAATGTCAGCGACTTTCATTGTTGTAAAAACATATAGGTAGAAAAAAACATCGATAAGTATTATCGACAAGGAACTTATGAACTCTATTGAAACTTATTGTACAAAAATAGGTAATTTAAAGCCAAACACGTTAGTAATTACATTTAATAAGATAAGTGACAGATTTCTAAGAGCCTATATTATCAAATAGTTTTAATTTTTTAATATAAGCTGTAAATCCCCTTACTCTTTATATTAAAAAAATTGTTCTACACTTCCATTCTGTTAACGAATTTTACATTATCACTGTTACTAAAAACACTTTTTACATTATTTTTCTCGTTTAAAAGTTCCTTAGTTCCCGGTACACTCAATGGCGGCGCTTGAAATTGGCACAAACGTTTTGTAGGGCATAGCCAGTCACATCGTACTATAATAGTATATATTGAGGTCAGTGATTATTTCTTACAAAAAAAATTTGATTTGTTTTTTTAAACAAGAAAAACTAACAACAATAAAAAATTTATCAATTTTGTTTCAGGAACATTTTGAAAGGGTTAAAAGGCATTACAATTTAAAAGTGCCTGAAGAATGCAAGTGAGATATTTTTAATTTTTGTGAAAATTGAGAAAATTCCTACAGCTATTAATATTAAATTTGTATAAAATTATGCCAAATATTAATATTAAATTTTAGATAAATGTTATTGATTGTATTTTAAATTTTTTAATATTAATTTGGCGAACGAGCTAAGAGCCCATTTGTTAAGTGGTTTGCAACCCATGGATAGTTGCAGTCCCCTTTTTTATTCGTTTATTTAATCTTTATAATAATAATAATAATAATAATAATAATTCTACACCAGGAGCTCGCTCTGAAATACGGTCTCGTGGACCGGAAATTGCCGTATTACAAGTACTTGCCGGAAGCCGTGCTCGAAAATGACCGCGCCAGGCTCTATATTGTGCTGATGGACCGGGCACAGTCAAGGATATTTTTGGTCGACATTACCATTCCGTATGACGAGAACCTCGTGAAAGCCGAAACAGATAAGCGAACAAAATATCTAGACCTGGCTCACGAGGTGACCGACATGTGGGGTGGATTGCCGACTGAAATTATACTGTAGTCGTTTCTGCGAACGGGTTAATCCCAGTCAGCCTCTCGAGTCATCTGAGGCGACTGGGACTCCGTGACGGACCGCTCCAAGCTCAAATGCAGAAGGCGGTGCTCCTCGATACCGCCCGCATCGTCCGCCGGTTTCTCCCTTTCCCCTAACCCTCGGCTGTTTGGTCTCCTGCCGAGGGTTTCCATCTGGTTGGGTTTTATTTATTTATGTATTATTTATTTATTTATGTTAGTATATTAAATATATATTTATGTTTATTTATTATTTTTAAAATATTTATTCAGCCCAACCAGATGAGAATACTATATAAATACCCCAAAATAATAATAATAATAATATGTGATATTGTGCTGATGGACCGGCACAGTCAAGGATATTTTGGTCGACATTACCATTCCGTATGACGAGAACCTCGTGAAAGCCGAAACAGATAAGCGAACAAAATATCTAGACCTGGCTCACGAGGTGACCGACATGGGGTGGATTGCCGACTGAAATTATACTGTAGTCGTTTCTGAACGGTTAATCCCAGTCAGCCTCTCGAGTCATCTGAGGCGACTGGGACTCCGTGACGGACCGCTCCAGCTCAAATGCAGAAGGCGGTGCTCCTCGATACCGCCCGCATCGTCCGCCGGTTTCTCCCTTTCCTAACCTCGGCTGTTTGGTCTCCTGCCGAGGGTTTCCATCTGGTTGGGTTTTATTTATTTATGTATTATTTATTTATTTATGTTAGTATATTAAATATATATTTATGTTTATTTATTATTTCCTTTAAAATATTTATTCAGCCCAACCAGATGAGAATACTATATAAATACCCCAAAATAATAATAATAATAATATGTGATATTGTGCTGATGGACCGGGCACAGTCAAGGATATTTTTGGTCGATATTACCATTCCTTATGACGAGAACCTCGTGAGAGCCGAAACAGATAAGCTGACAAAATATCTAGACCTGGCTCACGAGGTGACCGACATGGGGTGGATTGCCGACTGAAATTATACTGTAGTCGTTTCTGCGAACGGGCTAATCCCGGTCAGCCTCTCGGGTCATCTGAGGCGACTGGGACTCCGTGCAGGACCGCTCCGTGCTCAAATGCAGAAGGCGGTGCTCCTCGACACCGCCCGCATCGTCCGCCGGTTTCTTTCCCTTTCCCCCTAACCCTCGGCCGTTTGGTCTCCCCTGCCGAGGGCTTCCATTTGGTTGGGTTTTTATTTATTTATGTATTATTTGTGTTAGTATATTTAATATATATACATATATATTTATGTATTTTATTTACTATATTTCTTTTATATATTTATTCAGCCCAACCAAATGAGAATACTTTATAAATATCCCATATAATAATAATATCGGCGTAGGGAAGTGACGACCCCATCGCCCGCTGACGTAACAGTTAAGTGACAAAACTGCTACGTCGGCGCAGTCAGTCAGCACCTTGCCAAGAGGTGTGAGCGCCGTGCCTCGGCAGAATTGAGGGTGCAAAAGCCCGTTTGTGCTTACGGCCACACTATTAAACGGTGCCGGGCCTGGGCGTCTCCCGTTAATTGACGCCCATTTTTATGGATGATGGACAAGAATAGAAAGCGCATAGGGCCGCTGCCTGGGGGTCGCCGGGGCGCGTCTGGAGCTGGCGCTGGACGCGACAGCATGCGGGCCGCCAGCCGAGCGCGAGGTACTGCACGACCACCTAGCAGTCCCTCGCATCCATCATCCCCACCAAATGGCTTGGTGTCGGCTGGGTTCTCTCGGACTCGGCAAGCGGCACCCGCCGCTGGTGGAGTACGCCACATGCGTTGGACAAAATATATGAACATAAACGCATTGCGGGCGTACTATAGGGCGAAAGGGGAAGAAACTGGAGGAACAGCGTATCGGGCTCGGATGCACCGCTTTTTTTGCTGAGCTGGAGCCGTCTGTTCCCGTCACAGAGCAAAACCTGGCAGACCGAGTTCGGTACATCATACGCTCGAAAATATTTGATGATGCCGAACTCGAACGACTACGGCGTGAGGCTATTCCCTCATCGAATGAACCAGCTATAGCTGGGGATGCGGCTCCTAAGGCCATAGACCAGCAGCCATATGTGGAAGCCGCCATGGATCTTCCCGCTTTGGTTGATTCAGGCGATGATGGAATGGTCACCCAAGAACTAGAGCAGATGAGGAGTAAATTTGAGGAGGCGATTGTGGAAACGCGCTGTACGCCTCTCGAAAATCGACCGCGACTCCCACGCATAACCCTAAGCAAGCGGAATCGGGATGTCGTGACGGCCCTGAACCCATTGCTGGCAACCTTTTTGGAAACCAGCCGGGACCTTTGCGATACGGACTCAATACTCTTTGGCGCCGCATTGGCAGTTTGCCGTATTGTTGGTGCCAAACTTCCCACGTCTGGACGTGCTACTGGGCAAAGTAGCGCTATCCCAGCCTGGCGAAGAAGGATTGAGGACCGTATCGCAAAGGCAAGGGCCCTCATTGGCAGACTGATAAGCTTCAGGTCGGGCAATAATAGGCCGAGAATTGTGCGCACCGTCAGGATGGCGTTTGCTGGGACAAATATCAGTTTGTCTCAGCGGGATATAACGTAAAAACTGACGGAGCTCATAGACGACCTGAAGCAGAGAATCGCTGCTTGGGGGAAGCGGATTCGGCGATATACCGAGAGGTCGACACGGTTCAACCAGAATCGTCTCTTCCAGAGTGATCAGAAGAGGCTCTATGAATCATTGGAGCGGCCGATGGTACGTGGAACGGGCTCAGCACCGAATTAGGCCGACACTATCGCATTCTGGCGCGGCCTGTGGTCAGAGCCCGTAAACCACAGCGAGGGCCCTTGGACGGAAGTTGTGGCGAGTCAGTGTGCGAGTGTTACGCCCATGGACCCCGTCATCATAACGCCGGAGGACGTAGCTAAGGCGGTCCGTGGGGCCCCGAACTGGAAAAGTCCGGGACTCGACGGACTGCATCACTACTGGCTGAAGGGGTTCGTGGTGTGTCACGCTGTGCTCGTCCGACAGTTTCAAGAGGCTCTCGACCAAAAGTCACTCCCGAGCCTCTTCACTACTGGGATCACTCATTTGGTTCCTAAAGACCGATTCCACAGACCTGAGCAAATACCGCCCCATAACGTGTCTACCTACCATATACAAGACACTAACATCCATTTTGAGCGCGAGAATCACTCGTCACCTGAACGCAAATCAGGTGATCTCGCGCGCTCAAAATGGATGTCGGGCGGTGGTCGTGAACCAAGGAACCACCTCATTGACGCGGTCATTGGCAAGGTGGTTAAACGCAACCGCGGAACCTCTCCGCCGCCTGGATAGACTACAAAAGGCATTCGACTCGGTGCCTCATACATGGCTTAAGAGGGTCCTCGAGCTGCAAGGTTGACTGTACAGTTCGAGACTTCCTCGGGCAGTGTATGGGGCAGTGGAGTACGATCCTTTGTCATCTAGGCGAGCGGATGACGGCTGCGGAGAACCACATAAGGATAAGAAGGGGCATCTTCCAAGGGGATTGTTTGAGTCCAATCTGGTTCTGCCTCTCTCTTAACCCTCTCAGTACCTTACTGGAGGGTTCCGGGAGGGGATTTCAGCTTCGGAAAGGTGGTACAAAAGTGACCCACCTTTTCTATATGGATGATCTCAAATTATTCGCCTCCAGTCGCTCTCATCTTGTGGAATTGCTAAAAATCACTTGTGATTTTAGCAATTCTATTAGAATGGAGCTGGGGACGGATAAGTGTGCGGTCCTCCATGTCGAAAGGGATAGGGTTGCCAACTCTGAGGGTATAGACTTGTCTATGCCCATCAACATAAAGACCCTATCCGAGGCTGAAACATACCGATACCTGGGTATGTCACAGAACATAGGTATCGATGAGGCAGACATGAGGCAGTCAGTTTGCGATGTGTTTTATGCACGCTTGACAAAGGTGCTTAACAGTCTTTTGTCGGGCGTTAATAAGACACATGCATATAACGGTTGGATCATGCCTGTTCTCATGTATACATTTGGCATACTCAGGTGGACTCAGACCGAACTGAACGCTCTGGATAGAAAAGTCCGCACTATTATGACGTCCCATAGGATGCATCATCCGAGATCGTCACTAATGAGGCTGTACTTGCCGCGGAAACATGGTGGGCGCGGCTTTTTAAGCGCGCTTACCATGCATAATCGCGAAGTGTGCAGCCTTCGTAATTACTTTCTGACGAGAGCGGATGATCCATTCTATAGGGACGTTATTTTTTGTGATAAAGGACTTACCCCTCTATCCTTAGCAGACGAGCAATGGCAAGACCCGCCAGTACAGAGCATTTCCGACCGGGAGACCGTATGGAAGGAGAAGGAGCTCCACGGGAGGTTCTACAAGGCTCTACATGAGCCTTTCGTAGACACAGTTGCCTCGCTCCACTGGCTACATTTTGGTGACCTCTTCGGGGAAACCGAGGGTTTTGTCTGTGCAATACAGGATCAGGTTATTAAGACCAACAACTATCGGAGATACATCCTAAGGGATGGCACCGTCGATATTTGTCGAGCTTGTCGCCATCCCGGTGAATCACTTAGGCATGTCATCTCTGGTTGTTCGGCGCTTTCTAACTCTGAGTACTTGCATAGGCACAACCTAGTAGCCAGGATTCTACACCAGGAGCTCGCTCTGAAATGCGGTCTCGTGGATCGGAAACTGCCTTATTATAAGTACATGCCGGAAGCCGTGCTCGAAAATGACCGCGCCAGGCTCTACTGGGACCGGGCCATCATCACAGACAGGACCATTCTTGCGAATAAGCCTGATATTGTGCTGATGGACCGGGCACAGTCAAGGATATTTTTGGTCGACATTACCATTCCGTATGACGAGAACCTCGTGAAAGCCGAAACAGATAAGCGAACAAAATATCTAGACCTGGCTCACGAGGTGACCGACATGTGGGGTGGATTGCCGACTGAAATTATACCTGTAGTCGTTTCTGCGAACGGGTTAATCCCAGTCAGCCTCTCGAGTCATCTGAGGCGACTGGGACTCCGTGACGGACCGCTCCAAGCTCAAATGCAGAAGGCGGTGCTCCTCGATACCGCCCGCATCGTCCGCCGGTTTCTTTCCCTTTCCCCCTAACCCTCGGCCGTTTGGTCTCCCCTGCCGAGGGCTTCCATCTGGTTGGGTTTTTATTTATTTATGTAATTTTTTATGTATTTATTTTATTTTATTGATATTTATGTATTTTTATCATTTTAATTTACAATTATATATTTATACAGCCCAACCAGATGAGAAAAGTATATAGATACCCCACATAATAATCATAAGGGATATGAAGGGCGGACTTAACGCCTTATGGCATTCTCTGTCAGTCAACCCTGAATGATTTTAGAAACTGAGGCTGGTGTAAACAAATCACTTAAATAAAATTAATAAATCTCTATATATAAAAATCATTTGCTGTATATTAGTCTCGCTAAAACTCTAAAACGGCTGAACTGATTGTGATGATTTTTTTTGTGTATGTTTCATGTATGATTTTTTTTCTGGCCCGACTCGGGATTGAACCCGGGACCTCATGATCACTTCGCTAGTAATGAATAAAGATATAAGGTATAATAAAATGCGAATAAATAGAATATAGTTATTAAAATACTTTATATCTACCATTTCAAACAAAGAAGGCCATACGTACCCTGGAGAACATAGAATATAAAGATAAAATACCCCTCGGCCTGTAGCACAACACGGGCTTTCATACCATCAGCAGCAGGTTATAAGTTTTTATAATTAATGCCGCGGTGTGTGTGTTGTAAGAGGCGATCCCATGGGAAATGCTAAAAAAACATTTCCCATGGAATCCAGCTTACGCCAGATTAAGTAACAGAAATTCAAATATCTACACGAATTTTTACAACATATACATAATAAGTTACAGCCTATATACGTCCCACTCCTGGGCACAAGCCTCCTCTCATTTTTGATAGGGTTGTAGGGCAAGGAAATGTCCGCCCCGCTGCCCTAGTGTATGTAGGCAGACTTAACATGTCTTCGATTTTTTTTTAATTTCTCAGTCATTCAAACGGGTTTCTTTACGATGTTACCCTTCGCCGCCAGGCACATGGTAAATCAGCACTAAAAACTGCAATTAACAATATTGGTGCCGGCGGTAAAATAATACCTATATTAGTATGGATCCTTTATTTTTTTTAATTCTTTATCTTTATTCAAGATACAAAAGTAGCATTCGACACTTCAAACGTAACTTGATGATGCTGAAAGAAGCCAGAGACGAGAACGGAGACCTGCTGTTGGCTCGCAGTGACGTCATGCTCGAGATTGCTGGTTGCTACATTATGAGAAACGTTGGTTTTAAAATATTTTTATCATTTAAACTGAAGCAAACTAGCGTGAAAACTATTTAGCTGGCCAGTAAAGACTTACGGAACTGAAACGTGGTTCTTCACAGCTGGCCGTATTAGGAAGCTCATCATGTGATGGATATGCTTGAAAATTCTCTACGGGATAAAATCCATACGAGGACCCCCCACCTCCAATAGGTGGAGTGACGAACATCTGATGAAACACCAGGCAGGCATGCGGTAGATGCAGGTGGTTCAGGACCGTGCTTCGTGGCAATCTATGGAGAACGCCTATGTTCAGCAGTGAACTTGTGTTGGGCTATAGTAATAGTGATTTTGTAAACTTTAGTTAATATGAAATTTGATATTACAACAAGCCGTGCTTATTGGCTTCTATGAAGGTACCCTCACTGGCGATAATATCCGTTTCGATCCAATTTTATACGATGAATAATGTTCATTGGATTAGAACAGATTTCAATTATATTGAATAAGCATAATTTTTTTCTTATTAATTTATTTGTGTGACTTACAAATGTAGACGTGACGGTGATGTTCACTCTAAATGCTTAAAATTGAAATTCATTCATTTACAGCCAACCTCAGCGCGTCGCAACGGTTACGACGCCGGTAACGTTCCTAAAGGATTCAAATGTTACTAATAAAACATATTTTATACGTCACACCGCTATATACTTCGCTCGTGGCTTTAAAGAGTTCATCATAATCACCTTGTTCCTCAGATACCTACAAATATGTTCACTGCTAAACATTCTACGTTTACACATGGGTCAATTTCTATTAGAAATAATTTTCCTATTGCACTGGAAGAGTCCCCTACACAGCTTCCGTCACTGGTAACTTTTTAGCACCCGTCCATCCATTAAAACCTGTAGAAGTCCACTGTTCAACATAGGCCTCCCCGAAAGATTGGCCTCATTTGTCTAAGTAGCCACGTTTTAATTATCTACGCCCAATAGTCTCTGAGAATTCAAAAAATCTGAAATGTGAATTTCTTATCAAATATAACCAATCATTATATATCAAATCCATCCATCCATCCATTAGAATCCATAAAATTCCCTTGTTGAACATAGGCCTCCACCATAGCTTGCCTTAGTTACCGTACTTGGCAGATAGGTCAGCCGCAATCGCAATTTTTTATTATCATAACTTTTATCAGGAAGATGCTGCTACCCATCTCCTGTTTCAGTTTCCCGCTGTCGCCTCTTACGACACCTACGCGACGATATGGGGTAGTAGATTTTTTTTTCTTTTTTTTTTTTATAGAATAAGGGTGACAAACGAGCACACAGTCCACCTGATGGTAAGTGGTTGCTGTGGCCCATAGACATCTACATCTATCTTCGTTTGCGCATTTAAATGCTGATGCGTTGTCAGCCGTGAGGATTACGATAGAATGCCTCTTTTCCAGTAAAAAGGGTCTCCGGTTCTCTACACTCACCATACGAAATACAGCAGCATTAAGCTGCTATTTTACGCTGGTATTCTGTGAGAGCGTGGTCCTTCCCCGGTCGAGCCGACCCATTCGTGCTACAACTATACTATTAATATAGCTGCAGCATGGCTCTACCACGTATAGATATTCTTACACTGCAACTAAATGGTTAATTTTTTGGTATGTCTCTAGACAACTATACGAATACGGAATGAAAGTGTGCGAAGGATTAATTACCTTACTCGTACACCGCCGTCACTTGTACTGTGAGAACAAAGGTTGATTTCATTAATTTCTTTCCATTAGCGCGCGGACGTATCTCTTACTGATGAGTCGGACGAGATCTGTCTGCGATCGACGTTCCCGTGCATCTTACAGCCGCGCTCCTCCCTACAAACCCTCTGGAACACCTTCGTGTGCTGCGTTATTGTTGCTGTGTGCTTTGTGAGTGCTTTCATTTACTGAGCTTTGATCGTTACGCGAAGTTTTCGTCATTGCTTTGTTACCGTGTAGTGGCGGTGAAATAATATCCACTACCCCATGTCATCCCGTGAGTGTCGTAAGAGGCGACAGAGGAAACAGTGTCTTCCTAATAACTACTAAAACTAAAAACTGCGGTTGCTAACCCGCTTGCCAAGCGTGTCAACTATGGCAAATATCCCCCCTATGAGGCAATCTATGGGGAGGCCTATGTTCATTGGTCTTTAATAGGCTGTAACGGTAACGGCTTTGTCACGTTATTGATGCGGTATTTACTTGTTTTTCTACAGCCTGCAAACATTCTACTCCCAGACTTTCGCTTGTTCCTATTAAAATATAGGAAGATTCGCCCTTTAGCGATTTAGCCCTCAGTGTTCCAAGCGTCTCATGACTTCCAAGTCCTTTCAAGTTCAACAGTCCCTTATATGGTCTTGATGCGACTTGCCAGGGGCATCTCATTAGGTTTATCTAAGCTCAATATGTACACCATGTCAAATCTACTCCCATGGCATTTTTAAAGTCATGGTAGTTAGTTTCGGACACCGTCCCTCCGGCGAAGCATTCGTTTACGCCGCTATCACGTAAGTTTAAGTCTCTTTTTCCGTCTAGCAGTACGTATAGGTTGATACGACCTTCTTACCTTTTACTGTCATTACTTAAAATTTCACCCACTCTTGTGTTTAATGTTGGTCGCTGTCGCTGGTACGCTGCAGTAGCGATCAGGTGGGCTGAAAAAATTACTGCCTCTATGGTCTAGCAGTCGTAAACGCGAATGCTGATCATGAGGTCCCGGGGACGAATACCGGGTCGGGCTAGCAAAAATCAGTTATTGAGTTTTTCTATCAAGGAGTTCTCAGTAGACCGGAGTGAGCATTCTGCCGGCGTTTTCCCCGTACCTCGAGAAGCACGTAAAGCAGTTGGTCCTGCGCCAGATATTTCTCAGGTCGTGTCGGCTTGCCGCCCAATCAAACTATGAGAGTGAGGGAATAGAGAGTGCACCTGTGGTTGCGTATACACTCGGGCACTATAATCCTGTCCTGCGCAGACGGCTAGTCTCCGACTGACTGCCGTGACCGAAATTAGGTCTGGAGGACACTATTATTACAAAAAATAAATATAAAGCGCACTCTTTAATCGAATTGTTGTTTGTTTTCAATGATATATCATTGTTTGCTGTGTTCCAGACTCACCCATACTTCATAGCCTACAAGAAGAAAGTGCCGATCGAGTTCAGGTTTTACGACTATGTAGTGACGTTTATCTACCTGCTCGATCTCTTCGTTTATCTCTCTACTGGAGCTAACTTTGAAGATGGTAAGAGAAAATCTTAAATCCACCTACTGTTAGTACTTTTAACCATGTAGTGGCGGTGTAGTATCTGATACTCCAAATCGTCCCGTGGGTAACATGGGGAAACTGAAACAAGAGATGGACAGCGTCATCTTCCTCACAACAACTTAAAATAATTAAAAAAACTACGTAAAAACTCAGTATTATTGCAGGTTGTGATGCATTTAATATTTGTCTTTTCTTAAATTGATTACCCCTGTTCATGGGCTACATCCGTGTGCATGGTATCTTACCATGAGTTATACTTTAATCTCGTTCATAATTTTAAAAAATAACAAAAACATAAAACATTCCTTCTTAATCCATTGGAAAAGTGCGTCAATTGGCATGCATAATTTAAAAGCTATGGGTAATAATTTTAAACTCGCTATGCTTGTCAGGTAGATTGATGAGCGACGGAAGCCCTCACCCTGGTAGAAATCTCTACGTACACACACGACAATTATCTATATGTAAGATTTGTGTTTAATTTAGAAAGGGTTTGCATTTAAAATGGACACACAGTTCAACTGACGATAAGTAGAGATGTGACACGATGTACGCGTCATAAACACTTACATCGATGAAAATTCAAAACGCAAATGCGTTTTTAACTCTAAGGACTAAGATGGAACGCTTTGATTCCGGTAAAAAGAGTCAGTGGTTCTCGTCAGTCACCATACGAAACTTAGCACGTGGTAGAGCCACGCTGCAGCTATATTATGGTTGTAGCATGAATGGGTCGGCTCGACCGGGAAAGGACCACGCTCTCACAGAATACCAGCGTAGTTCATAGTTCACATATATACTGCTTTCGTATCCTATTGCCTATATCTATGACGTTTATTATTGCAATTTTAAGTGCTGGTTTACCACATGCTTGATGGTGGAGACAGTTATCTTGCGGAAACTTACTTATCAGAAAAAAAATTAAGAATAATACGTTGACATATGAAGATCGCCAAGCACTGAAACATCTGCTTTTTACGCTCTTAGAATCATTTCTAAAAGGAGACGTGTGCCCAGCTGTAAGACATAGGGCGGCTGAAGAGTTCGCGGCCTAGTGTACTTAACGATGAGTAATTAGCTTGTTACTCATGTCACTAGTTGCAATACTCAGTAGTAATATAAAAGCAATCACTAATTAAGTTTGCACTCATAGTTCAATTATTTATTGAACAACAAACATCACCATGTCAGCCGAATCTGGAAATTTTCGGAATTTCGAACACAGAGCCGTGATAAAATTCCTCGTAAAGAAGGGCAATACACCGAAAGACATTTTTGAAGAGATGTCATCGGTTCTTAAGAATTTTGCGCCTTCATATACGATGGTGAAAAAATGGGCCCGCGTGTTTCAACAAGGACGAGCTGTGAATACGACCCTCGCCCGGGCCGCCCTGTCACGGTATTGACCGAAGAAAACGTCCGAAAAGTCGAAAAAATCGTTCTGGCCAACCGAAGAATTAAATTGAGGCAGATTGCTGAAGAACTGCAGATTAGCAAAAATGAGTTGAAGAAATTTTACATGAACATTTGAATATGAGAAAAATTAGCGCTCGCTGGGTACCGAAAATGCTCACACCGCTCAACAAGCAACGTCGACTCGCAAGTTGCAAAGATTTTTTGGAGCTAGTCGGCGATAACAAGGAAGACATTTGGCAACGGACAGTCACCGTAGATGAAACATGGATTCGCCAATATGATCCAGAGTCCAAACAAGAGTCTATGCAATGGATAAAAAAAGGAGAAAGTCCGCCGAAGAAATTCAAGCTGGAAAAGTCGGCGTCCAAGCTAATGGCGACTGTTTTCTGAGATAGCGAGGGAATTTTGCTTATCGACTACCTACCCAGGGGAACAAAGATGAATAGCCAATATAACGCCAACTTATTGACTCAAGTTCGCGAGGCTATTGTATAGAAACGACGTGGGAAACTGACGCGCGGAGTGCTCTTCCTGCAAGGCAACGCGCCCGTTCACACCGCACATGTTGCGAGGCCTGAAAGACAGGGGGTTCTCAGATATTGACTACCCTCTGTATAACCCAGACCTAGCACCTAGCGATTTTTTCCTGTTTTCCAATTTGGAAAGGGACTTACGGGGCCGGAGATTTGCAGATGACAACGAAATGAAAGCTGCGGTTGATCGTCATTTTGAGGACAAAGATACAGAATATTTTTTGGGTGGGTTAAAGGCATTGTATGCGAGATGTGAGAAATGTATTTCACTTGAGGGAGATTATATTGAAAAATAAAAAATAGAACCCATATATTTTGTTTCATTAAGTATCTTAGGCCGCGGACTTATCAGCCGCCCTATATGTTATCATTAATATTAGATAAAATGTAACTCTTATTTTATTTTTCAGGTGTGCCAATAAACTTGGTGCAAACCGCATCGCAGCAGATCCGTAGCCACTGGTTCGTGTTGGACGTGTTCGCTACTTTGCCAGTGTTGGAGTTCATTTCTGACGGCCATTTCGCTGGCATTAACAAATTGCTAAGATTGCCAAAGGTCATTTTTTATAAAGCTTTAATATTATAAACCTAATTTAATAGAGTAGCTTTATTTTATAAAACTAAAGTGACAAACGAACTTACAGTACTTAAAGTTGGAACTCCATGGGTTTCACTCTAAAACTCCTTAGTGTTCCACCTGCGCCGCATATTGGCAGAGCTACGGAAACTATTTCACACACATTCGTGGCTCCACCAGCGCCGGCCGCCCTCCATGGCGACCCATCCTCGGGAGGGAATAATTTGTCCCCCTTTTCCTTGTCAGCAATGGCGCACCAGAACAAAAGACATGCCTTCCTACGCGGCCTCCAACTCCACCTGTATAACGGACCTTCTCGAATCCGACGTAATTCAAAAATTCTCCACTGTATGATTACCAGTAGATGGTAGGACTTCTTATCTGCCTAGGAGTACGTTTATGTAGGGACCACAATTTTACCTATTTATGCCGCCAAATAGCAGTCCTTGGATTGCTGCGTTCCGGTCTAAAGAGTACAGAGCTAGTATGATTAAAGGTTGTGAGGCATTCCATCTTATTTATATATTTGTACGTGGCACTGACCTCTATATATGGACTGGCTATACACCCTGACATAATGAGGCGATTTGATTTTCGCCATTTTGGCGCTGACAGCAGAAGTGAATGTCCACGGAACTAATAATAGAAATAAGACAGTGTGAAAAAATATATCGATAAAAATTCTATACCCAGGCCTACCCGTAACGTCCATTCTATTTATTTATGTATCATATTAATATAATGCCATACAATAAATAAATGTATCAATAAGCGCTAATAATATTCCACTCACCAGATGTCGCTAGTTGACACTGAGGTAAAGTTTTTGTTACACACTGTCTTTTAAATGAGAAGTTAGTTTTTAATAAAAGTTTATCAGTTTCTAGAGTATTATATTAATACACAAAACAATGCCTCGGTGGTTTGCTCTTTAATTTTTTGCACATTTTTTACTTCTTTTTAATTTTTCTACTTTTATGAATATCTGTGGTTTGGTTTATTTATTTTTAATCTTTTTAATATAAAATATAGTTAATAATACAGAAAGAAACATTAACCTTTACATTTTCCGAACAAATTAACTTCCCCGCTATGAAATCTGTCAAATATTATACCTCACTTTTAAGTGGCGCCGCCCTGGTGGCAGAAAAAGTCGTGGATGCCCTCATTAATACCTAGGGCTTAGACGCAAGCTTTAATACCTCATATAAAACCAAAATCGACGCTGCGTTGATCTATCTACGTTTTTACTCGTACTACAGAACGGATTTTGTTCCGGGTTTCAAATGAGAAAATGACTACGACGACCCTGCGTTGCAAGAACGGATTATGTTGGACTTGCACCTACTAAAACCCCATGATCTTCCACCTTCAACACACATTGACAGGGCCACGGAAACGCTTTCAAGCACATGCGCGGACCCACCAGCGCGGACTCCTAAGGACTTCCCTCCCTGACTTCCCGTACCCGATATGTGGAGGCCATGGAGCCAAGAAAAAACGAGCATTCAGAAGCACCAAGTGGTACAGTCCCGCCAAAGTCGCGGAGGATAGTCGAGTAGCGCATTACCATACCAACAATCCTCTTCCCTTGCAACTCCACCTCGGCTGCAGCGATATAGAGAAAGAACTCTCCTCTAGCCGCAGCTCACTAACACACATCCAAGGGCTCGATAAGCCCACTCAGAGTGGCCACCTTGGGCCAACCCTTCACTTCGGGCCAGCCATGTGAATCGCCCTACGTTTACCATGGGCTACCAAGCCACGGCTACTACCCCCCCCCCCCCTTCACCGCCACGATAAGGCGGGAACCCGTTCTGGGAGGAGTTATTTCTCACCTAAACTCACGCAAACTCACTAAGGACATTAATAATTTTACAGTTCCAATATAAATTTATTCCCTTGATACAATAAATTGGTCATAATAATTATACAGAACAAAAACTTACGTCTTGTAAACATAAAGTCATCATCAGGCGACCTTTCTACACTTGGCTATGGCCCTTGAGTCTGGGCGAAAATAAGGAGAGAAGAAATAAAAAACATTCGAAATAATAATCTAATACTTTTAAACTTACTGGTACTACCAGAAAATATTGTGGGTATACTGCACTTTTTCAAAGTGATGCGTTTCTCGTGTCCAATAGAACAGTCGTCTGTAAAGTGTTTAGAACAAAGATAATAATTTTGTTTCGGACCTCAATTCACAATTTTTGTACTTTTTAGCCATAATTTTAGTCTAGGTTCAGTTGGAAACCTGTTAATTAATAAACATTTGATAATTATCTGTTGTCGGCGATTTTGGTTGTGAACAGATATGGGTAGAAAATAACATCGATAAGTATTATAGACAAGGAACTCGACAACCCTATTGTGTTTTATTGTTTATCAAAACTCAGTAATATAAAGCCAAACATGTTGGTAATTACGATATTAAGATTAGTAACAAATTTTTAAGTACCTATATTATTAAATAGTTTTAATTTGCTTAATATTAGCTGCAAATTCACTTACTTGTGGAATGTTATCCCACTTTCCTTTTGGTAACGAGTTATACATATTACGCACACTCATTATTACTAAAAATAATTCTTATTATGTAACTAAAATCAAATATAATCAAACCACATAAAATACTTTCATTTTTTAGTTCAAAAATTCAAAATACAGAGATACGATTTAAATAATACAACAGACTTTGGCATATTATGTCAATTTTAGTTCCCGGCACGGACAATGAGGGCGCTTCAAATCAGCATAAGCATTTTGTGTGGCGTAGCTAGTCCAGGGTACTTTTATATATAGAGGTCAGTGGTACGTGTTATAGTTATACGTGGTAGAACCATGCTGCTGCTATATTAATTGTATAGCTGTAGCACGAATGGGTCGGCTCTACCGGGAAATGACTACGCTCTCACAGAATACTAGCGTAAAACAGCAGCTCAATGCTGCTGTGTTTCGCATGGTGGTGTAGAGAACTGAAGATCCTTTTTACTGGAAAAGAGGCATTCCATATTAGTTCTCACGGCTGGCAACGCATCTGCATTTTGATTCGCAAACGAGGATAGATGTAGACGTCTATGGGCCACAGCAACCACTTACCATCAGGTGGACTGTGTGCTCGTTTGTCACCCTTATCGTATAAAAAAATTTCCAAGACATTGTACAATGAGTTGTTACATTATATCTTTTAGGGTCATTAACATATCTTACCGGTATCGTCGTAGAAATAGCACAATAAATAATTTTTAGTATTTTTTAAATAATTACAATCTCAGTATAAAGATAAGATGTAATTAAAATATGTTGTAAATCTAATAATAATAATAGCACTTATTAACAAAATCTGATGTACAACGTAATAATAAAGTTACTTTTATTATAGAGTCTTAGTCCTCAGAGGTGACAACGCATCTGTGGCCATCTTTGTTTGTGGTTGGTTGGTTGCAGGTGTCCATAGGATCCAGTAGCCCCTTACGATCAGATGGACAGTAAGTTCGTTTGTTATTTGTTTTATATAAAAAAAGAAATGCAGAGGAACAAATGAGTGCCACGGGTAGTGCTCAGACGAATTGTTAGGACTAATTTTAGCCGCTAAATTTCACCATTCCTCGCACATTGCGACAAAACTCGCGATACTATCCATACCATCTGAATTATTGGCGGTCCAACTCTGTGCGATTTACTAGAAGTTTTCTTCGTCGCACAACTTCCTTGTGAAATCGACTACCACCGATATTACAGCTATCACAGATATTATCTGAAAAAGTTTAGTTTGCTGCCGTGTTTCACATCTTTGCAAACAACAACACCTATCTCCTCCAATATCTCTCATATATTTACTTCATGTTATAAAAAATATTCTATTTAGGTCTTGCGATTTCTCAAGTCATTAGAAGACGACTGGGTGTACTACAGCAACTTCTTGAGAATCTTCTCTTACTCTCTCCTTCTGGTCATAGCGTGTTACTTCGTCGCGGCGTTGCAGCAAGGCTTTATGTGTTTCCGGTTAGACCAGTTATTTTTTTTTTTTTCCTTTTTCATAAATTTATACATAAATTGCACATGGACAACACAATGAAGTAAAGATTTTTTATGCTTTTTTAACTTCAAACACAGAATATTACAATTGTATTGTCGCTTCCGCGGACCGAGGTGGAATGCCTCTTAGTCAGTTATACTGGCTCTCTCTCTCTCTCTCTCTCTCTCTCAGATTTATACCGGAGCATAGCAGTACGCACTGCTGGTTGGCGACAGATAAAGGTAAAGGTTGATTGATACCTATTCAAATGGTCTCCAATGGAATAAAATAGAATATAATTTTTTTACTCAAGAGTCTAGCTCAGCTAGGTAGCTCAAGAGCTAAGATATCGCCGTATATTTTACAGTACGTGAAAAGCCCTGATTAGATCTTCGCCGGCACAAATCATATAGTTAGTCGCAATTTTAAGTGCTGATTTAACACGTGCTCGGCGGTGAAGGAATACATCGTGAGGAAACCTGCATGTCTGAGTAATAAAAAAAAACATTTCGCATACATGCGAAGTCCGCCAACACGAATTGGGGCAATGCGATGGACGTTTCTTTGCCCTAAACGCTCTCAAAAATGAGAGGAGGCCTGTGCCCAGCAGTGGGGCGTATATAGGCTTAGGTAACTTTATATAACCGATATAGATTACTAGAATACGCTTTGAAAGTCATTCATGCTTTTAGAATTGGTTCGGAAAAAACCCTCTGTTCAGAAAAGAACCAGTATAAAACTCAGCAGTACATTTTTTTTTAAATATCATTTTACATTATAATCACTGCTTATATTTTTTAGTTTCAGCCATTGCTCTGTGACAAACTTCACTCATCCGCCATTTTGGGAACCCGTGCCGCAAAATGAAGCTAGCATCAATAATAGTTTAATTTTTGGACTATATTGGGCCGTTTCGATGATCACCTTCACCAGTATGTTAAACCTTTAAATCATTTTGAAATAGAATAGCCAGGATTTTAAATTGAAAATATTATGTTCCCGGTACGGACCCCATATGAAGTAATCTTTGGAGGAGGTTATGTTCTAACCTCCTCCAAAGAATACTTCATATGGGGAAAATTTGCCGCGGGGGGAGAGGTGTGACGGTATTGTGAGGCGCCGCTGTAACTACCTTCCGCGGCCGAAACTTGGTTGGCGGCGGAGCCACAGTCCAGATTCGCCGCTGGGGTTAGGAAAGCGGGTGCTTCCGAGTGCTCACCTGGCCCCATGGCCTCGGCGTATCGAGCTCAGGGCGATGCGTTGCGCAGATAGAGTTAGAAGTCGCGGAGGAAGGCGCGCTTGTGTTGCTGGTGCGCCTTGCCTGAGAAGGAAAAGAGGGAGGAGAGGTCCTCCCACTTTTCACATTTACATGGATATTACCCATCCTTGCCCCCGCGAGGCAGGTAAGCGTAGGTATTTCACCATGTAAAAATTTGCCATAATTGTCACGTTTAACAGGCGTTAAACTTTTTCTTCCTTTTTAAGGTCACAAAGAGACTAGTGGCATGCAAAACTGGAACTGGAACAATGCTTTCTACACGATGCTCGTGTTGGAGCTGTGCGTCGTGCTGCATATATTTATCGAGGGCGTGTACTCCGCTACAATCATGGTGGCCACTGCACTAAGGTAAAAGAATCAATGTTTTTAAATTCATGAATATTATACAAATACTTTCCCATGCAGTGGCGGTGTAAGAATATCCGTTACCCCATATCATCCCGTAGGTGTCGTAAGAGGCGAGAGAGGGAAACAAATCTAAAAGAACTGCGGTTGCCAACTCGCTTGCCAAGTGTGGCATCTATGGCAAATATCCCCATATGAAGCAATCTATGGGGAAGCCTACGAGTATGTTCCCAAAAACGGCAACGGTATTATTCACCAAGGGTATAGAGCTTTACTAATTAAGTAAGATTTGTGGCCTCCGACAGATGGCGACATAAAAACCTCCAAAAGTTCTCTCATATTATCTTTCCAGGGTTGGCGAATAACCCTGTCACAACGTCACATAACGTCTCATCTGAACTGTACTAATACAAAATAAATACAGTTTAAATTCCCTTTGGCGCCATTCCCAATACAGTATAGATTAGCCTCAATAATAAAATATAAATATTACATTCTAACCTTGATTTAAATATTTGTTGAATCAACATACAATTCAGTGATTGTAATAGATTATGTAATATCTGTATTTGAAATGCGCTACGAGTATGAATTTCTTGAGAAATTTTCCCATATTCATTACATTATTTAGGGATATTTGGGTTCGGCAAATATTCAAGATTGGTGATTCTCTATCAGATATACAGCATTTACCCGCTAGGTACCTCTACCTGAGCCTCGTTGGTTAATAGTGTGCATCGCACACAGGTGAAATTGGCATATAAAGTGGAGATGATCGATGTTACAAAAACTTATGAAATCGATTTTGACATCACTCAAAATCGATACTCCATATACTAACATCGAACAGAAAACATATTATTTTGCAATTATTTTACTTTATAACTAATAAAACACCATAAATCGTATGAAATTTATTTATTTAAACTTTTGATAGGATGTTTTTTTTATAAAATCAGGGTGACAAACGAGCACACAGTTCACCTGATTATAAGTAGATACTGTGCCCAGTAAACATCTGCATCTATCCTCGGTTAAGAATCAAAATGCAGATGAGTTGTCACCCTCGAGGACTATTAAAGAATGCCTCAATTCCAGTAAAAGGGGTCTCCGATTCTCTACACTCACCATACGAAACACAGCAGCATTGAGCTGCTGTTTTACGCTGGTATTCTGTGAGAGCGTGGTCCTTCCCCGGTCGAGCCAACCCATTCGTGCTAGAACCATAATATAGCTGAAGCATGGCTCTATCACGTATAAGGATGTATGCTATAATAAAATAATATCACAATCAAGTGTTACTTCTTCTTTTGATATTGTTGATGGGACTTCTACTGATCTGGTCGTGACAACGCGACATTGATTGTCATCATAGGCTGATGACGATATATGATTTGGCAGTACCTGAACGAAGCAGACTTAAAGACCGTATCAACAAAGGCTAATGTATTTTACACGTCGCCAAATGAAATACTCTTAAACACCGGCGATATTAGCAACGAGATATATGTAATTAAGCAGGGGATTTGTGAGGTGAGTGTTGAATTTATTTACGTCGTGTACACGAGTGAAGCTATACAAAGTACCATAAAAGTTCAAGCGACAGTTAGGTTAAGGTTATGAGTATGGGGCGACATTTAGATGATAATAAAAAATCGTAGAATATGTATTTTCCATTAAACAACTGTCGTAAATGCGCATTATCAGTTTAGTTATAAATATACATATTTAAAAATTCTGACTACTTTTTAGCGTGTTTTTGACACTATATAACGTTGTTGTAACGTCATTAATTAAAATTTATGGCGATAAAAACAGCGCCTCTGGTTACCATACCATTTATATTCCTATTCTGTACTAGCTTTTTACCCGCGGCTTCGCTCGCGTTGGCTCCAATTTAGAATTACCATTAATACTACTCCAATTAAAGTTAACATTTCATAAATGTAGTTCTATTCACGATGAACGTGTAAGAGGAACTATATTATTTTTTTTTTTAATTTAAACTTTATTGAATCTTACACATTAAGTACAGGAACAAAAAAAGGCGGACTTAATGCTAAAAGCATTCTTTGCCAGTCAACCTTAGGGCAGTGATAGAACATCGAAGGCGGTTACAATGAAATATACATACACACATAAATATACATATTATACACACATACATACATATATAAATACATCAATATACACAAATATATAAATTTATATATTATATATTTGGATATATTCATGAACGGGAGTAGAAATATAGAGAAGATGGGCAATAGCGTCTTTTGGATTATAGCTCAAAATAATAAAAAGATACAGTTGCCAACCCGCCTGCGTGTCAACAGCGGCTAATATCCAAGTTATTTCGTAATCTATGGTCGGAATCGAAATGATGAACGGTAGTAGAAATATACTAGCAATGTAGAGAATAGTAGTGGGCCGTGGGCGGCGAAATAGAAACCAATTCCTCATTTCGTCTCGTGGGTGTCGCAAGAGGCGACAGAAGGGAAACTGCAACAGGAGATGGGTGGCAGCATCTTCCTGATAACAGTGCAGAGTAATAAAAAGCTGTGGTTGCCAACCCACTTGCCAAGCGTGGCTACTACTGCAAATATCCGGCCCATTTGACAAACAATGGGAGAAGCCTATGATCAGCAGTGGATAGGCCTATTAAAAGTAAAAAATTAGCAGCCTACATACATCCCACTACTGGGGACAGGCCGCAGCCAGTTTTAGGACCAAAAAAGAGTTGATTGAGTTAACTCCAACGCGCCTAAAATGATTTCCGAAATATTTTTTTAACTTCTCAAATATGCAGGTTTCCTCGCGATATTTTCCTTCACAACCGAGAACGTGGTAAATCAAAACTTCAAATTACAATTAAATTTTGAGTGGTGTCGGTGCGGATCGAAATTGGGTTCCTTACGTACTATGAAATTTAGTATTAGTTAATATTAAAATTAAAATAAACATGCGTTTAAAATTTGCTGTCTTTGATATTTATAGTACTTTTTCGCAAGAGCCTGTTCATTTACTCATGTCAGCTATGACACCGGGACTGTCACAAAAATCTCAATAGGTAGGTATGTCTGAAAATATGAAAGCTATCTTATATGACAAACTGTTTTATAAGTCTCATTGAAAGTAAAAAAGTAAAGAAGCAGCTTACATACGTCTTACGACTGTGCACAGGGCTGCTAATTACCCATGTGCAAAATAGTGGTTTCACATGTCCACGATTTTTTTTAAAACTACTTAGATATCAAGGTTTCGCCGCCAAGTTATTCCTTACCACTTAACTGAACACGTGGAAAATAAACAAATCAAATGTTCTTACCAGTTTCATTAGTCCTCGCGGAAATCGAACACTTTTGTTCCTGTGCCTTGAAATCTTACGGCGTGCTACACGGCTCTCGTATTTGCTTAAATAAAACTCATAAAAACTGAAAAGAAGCTTTTGTAATATCGTGGACCCCATCTACCTAATAATTTATCATTCAAACTATTCCATCATTTAGAGATGAAAATCTTACAGTCCACTTAATTTTCAATTACTTACATTGGACTTGATACAAAAAGAAGTTGGTGTAATATTGCTATTTTGAGAGACACCCAAAATATTCAACTGAAAAAGAAAAGAGAGAAAGAAAAGAGAGAAAAGAGAGAGAGAAAGAGAGAAGACATTCTGTCTTAATCACAGTTTTGTGTACACAGTAAAAGTGACAATTATGATAAATTATCCCGACATCAGTTTGGATATTTTAAGTCTGACAATTTTTGATGCTGGTAGAATAAGTATTCAATATAATTCTCTTTAATTTCATCAGTTACTTATTATTAGTTTATTTAGCAGTAAGAAGATGGCGCTATTATGAGATTAAAACTATGAAAACAAAAACTGTACCCTCTAGTACTCAGCGACAATAAGTTGAGGTACGACTGGGGTGGCCCAATCACACAACAAAGCCGCCAACATTTATATAATACATAAATTAGGCATAAAGTGATGTAGATTCTATTAAAAATTCTGCTTCTGTCAAAAATACGCTATCAGCGCTCCTAGCGGTGGGTAATGAAATGATTTTACGATATAAACAATTTAAAGAAATAGTAATGTTGTGTTTAGTTGTTAATATCGCCAAACGATCTCTATTCATTGATTTGGTCAAACTATATCATGATATAGTCAAAAAAACAATGTTAAATTTAATTAAATGCCACCATTTCGTGCCATAATCGACCACTTTATGATATTATTAATTTTAAGATCTGGCCAATACATATATAAAAATCTCTTTATTTAAACTATATGAATAGTGAGAGTTTTGCAATAATTACAGTTTTTATCAGTTTATTATTTAGATAAACAAAACTTTTTATAGATTAGAAATTAAACTCAGAAACATCTCACATTTTATGATTTTCGAACTTACATTTATATGAAATATTGCTATTCTGAGAGACACTATCGAAAATCAAAAAAAAAATTATCTTATTCAAATAAGTGTTGAAATCTTTATATTATTATGTAAATAAATGTATAAAAAAGTTAGGGGATTTCCAAAGTTAGTGGTCATATAGCGTACTAGACTACTAAAAGGTTGGGTGTAATTTATTTTTTGTTAATTATGAATTGAGAAATTGACAGATTGTGTTTGTGCATCCAATATTTCCTTTTATAATATCGAAGATTCGAAGAGGTGAGGATGAAATCCTTAATATTTAACGAAATTATAATTACTTTCAGATATTAAATCCAGAAACTAAAGAGGTTGTCAATGAACTAAGAGCGAGGAATACTTTCGGTGTCCTCGAGTGTCTGTTACGTGAGTTGTAAAAATTTATTTACTTCTTTTAATATTTTAATCTAACTAATTTTTCTAGTGTCTGTCTAATAGAAATGGGTAGAGATCGTTAAATTTAAAACAATACGCACTTTCCTTGTATTTTTTTTGATTTTGTCATATTTACCGTATATAAGTATCATAAAATCTAAATCTTCGTCATTTTATGACAATCGACAAGGTATAAGTGATAAAACTTACCAAAAACACAAAAATACAAACACTGGGACAGCTCAGTGGCTAAGCACTCGCCATTTTTCATAGTGCACGAGCTAGCCGGGTTTGATCCCCACCGGCGACAATGAAATTCTTAAACGAAATTTTAAGTGTCGTTTTGTCACATGCACGGTGGTGAAGAAAAACATCGTGAAACCTGCATGTCTGAAGAATAAAATTGAAGACAAACCAACTTACAGTCCAACTGATGGTAAATGGCGACTGTAGTCCATGGATATTTGCAACCAAAGAAAGCTACAGTTGCGTTATCACCTATATGAATTTAAATGGAATGCCTTACAGCCTGTAATTAAAGTCAAGCACTGACTTATATAGATAAAAAATATACTGGTTTTGTAAACCCTACACAGTAGTGCATTCACTGCAGCTGGGCCGCAAAGGGTGGTCGGTACCTGTCGAGATCTAATCTTACACGTAATTAAACTATCGTATTTATCGTGTACTCGTATATATATAAAGGCGGGACAAACGAGCATGCGGCTAACCTAATGGTAAGTGACTACCGCCGCCCAGGAACAACTGCAACACCAGGGGAATTGCAGGTGCGTTGCCGGCCTTTTAAAAAGGTGTAAGCTCGTTTCTTAAAGGTGCCTAAGTAGTAACGATCCAGAAAAAACTTCTGATAAATCGCATAGTAATGGACCGCCAAGCATTCAGATGTGGATGGTAACGTGAGTTTTGTCGCGATGTGCGTTGGTGAAATTTGGCGGCTGGAATTAATCCGAACAATTCCTCAGAGCACTCCCCGTGGTAAATATATGTCTACAACATGGCGACAGTAGTCTAATGGCAGGGTGCGGACCGCGAACTCAAAAGGTCGTGGGTTCGACTACTGTCGTGAACCATTCCTCACATAAGCATTTTAAGTTTACCAGAAGTGGTTAAAGGTAATATTAGTAATGTTAATAGCATTGCTAGTATTTTTTCATAAAAAAATATATCATTTAAATCAACACGTTTCCCTTATAAGGTCTGCCAGCTTTCTACACAATACGGGCAGCGACCCATGTGCAAATTTTCTCTATATCCCGTAAATATTTACTGCGCGCCATCGAAATACCGCAGATCAAGGATGCCATTGAGTTTGCCAAGGAACAGCCGGTGAGTTAGTTAAAAGGTTTTTCCAATATCATTTTGTAAGACTAATTCTTCTTCGTCATCCCATTAGCAGTTGACTGGACGTGAACCTTGCCTTCCATGGCCTTTCCTATAGTAAATAGGATTTGCTGTAATTCCTTAGCAAATAAAATACAAATAAATTTTTTAATCAATGTCGGTCCAGCTGTTTAGGAGGAGTTTTGTTACGTGGTAGAGCCATGCTGCAGCTATATTATGGTTGTAGCAAGAATGGGTCAGCTCGACCGGGGAAGGACCACGCTCTCACAGAATACCAGCGTAAAATAGCAAATAACACTGCTGTGTTTCGTATGGTGAGTGTAGAGAACCGGAGACCCTTTTTACTGGAAAAGAGGCATTCCATCTTAGTCCTCCCGGGTGACAACACATCTGCATTTTGATTCTTTATTGAGGATAGATGTAGATGTCTATGGGTCACAGCAACCACTTACCATCAGGTGGAAAGTGTGCTCGTTTGTCACCCTATCCTAAAAAAATTACTATGGTGATTGATAGGAACTGGATGTGTGGAACCAAATATCGGGCTAAGTGGCGCGCTTTGGGAGATGCCTATGTATGGACTTAGCTTAACTTGAACTGGGTCAGTTGAATGACGACCGGGGAAAACGCAGGGAGTTGAAGAAAGCAAGCTCAAGACCGTGCGTTGTGCCAGTTTTTGGGGGAAGAACTATGTATTCGATTTTTCCGGACCGATACGACTTAGGGACCTTCAAGCCTACTTTTTTTTTGAAAAATGTACAAAGTAACGTTGAAGAACTTTTCCATGCGTAGATTGTATTAAATTTTACTTAGCTTACGAAGTTCGCATCGTTCGCATTCGTGCTACAACTATATTATTTATAATATATAAATAATATAACTATATTATTTGTAATATATAAATAATATAGTTGTAGCACGAATGGGTTGGCTCGACCTGGGAAGGACCACGCTCTCACAGAATACCAGCGTAAAATAGCAGCTTAATGCTGCTGTGTTTCGTATGGTGAGAGTAGAGAACCGGAGACCCTTTTTACTGGAAACGAGGCATTCCATCGTAGTCCTCAAGGGTGACAACGCATTTACATTTTGATTCTTAATCGAAGATAAATGTAGATGTCTATGGGCCATTGCATCCGTTAACCATCAGGTGGACTGTGTGCTCGTTTGTCACCCCATTCTATAAAAAAAAAAGTTTAGTAACATACACATGAACAGAAGAACGTGCCTGACTACAATCGTACCTAATGGTAAGTGGTATAGTCGATGATGGAAAAGCACACTGACTTAGCTTAACAAAAGCCTATTCACTCTTGCCTCATTTAAAGAGACGCCACTCAAATACTTCCTCCCTAGTTTCAGGGGTCGAGGGCTTAAGTCTTAATCCGCTAGATAGATCTGAATCGTGTAACAGAGAGAGTTAGGTTCGTTACGAGTATATTATGTTTATTCAAAAAGCAAATGGTGACGCTTTCTTTTAATTAAAAAAATTAAGTTTATGATTAATGGAGAAATAAGGTTTATGAACAATAAAGCATTATTTTTGGGAACGTTTTGCTCGATCCGAAAGAAATACGATATTGAAGATATCGTATTTCTTTCGAATCGAGAGATTCACTATGATTATTATTATTTGTACTTAAAAGATTTTGGACAAAGGGCTCTGATCCGGCAGGTAAGAGTGTTCTGTCCCGCTGGGTTTCTTGCTGGTTCTTCCCAGGACAGAGGTTTTTTTTCGAACCAGTGGTAATTAAACAAAAGAGTGACTTTCAATAAGTATTATTTATAATCTATATTGAATAAAAAAGTTTCTGTTTCTGTTTCTGATATGCACCGATAATGACTTTAATAAATTAAAGTTGATTACATCCTGACTATGGAGTCATGAGACAAATCAGAGAAAACAAATCTGATCGACGTTCATTAATAACTTTTTAACGGTGTTGAGTTCAATAACAAAAATCAATAGGGATCCTCCTTAGAATATATGGAATCTTATTTAATACATATATCTCAATCTATTGGTTACATTATCGTAGCCGCGGCGGACATATGCCGGAAATCATATTTAAAAAATAAATGCCATGAAATTATCTACCAGATTATAATAATAAAAAATTAATTCCAACAATATTTCTGTCTTGTATTATTATTTAGAGTTCTCAAGCTCTTAAAAAATCATCCTTTATTTTTTCAATTACATTTTTTGATAAGTAATCTAAAGTGAATCAATTAGAAAATAAACTAATCTTATAATTCAATGTGTGTAGTTATTGTAACGTCAATAATAATATGGATTTGATGTCTGGCTAAAAGTATAAGAACGGTTTTATGTAGCGAAATTGAGGTATGGCCACATATCGAGAGTAGAGCACTCCCTCGTTGTGAGGCGTGCAATATTGCTATGTTTTAATTTCGAAGGAATACAGTCGCTTGCAAGTACGCAGTCAGCCATTTCTGTCGTACCGGCCGCCAGATCCAATACCCAACGTAGAGCGTTTCCGCCTGCCGAGGAAGCACGAGCATGATTACGCTTTCCTACAACCGTTCCATCGGCTCGGCTTTTTATCTGTATTGAGGTAAAGTTGAATATAAATTTTATCTACTAAAACTAATACAAAGCCCATCACAAATCCACTGCTGAACATAGAATGTTTTCTTAAGGTAAATCACCAAGAGTAAACTAGAAAGTTTGATCGTATTTATTTTATTATTATTAATCTGGAAATTGGATAAATCTGTAGATTGTAAATAGAATTTGTCATTTTTTAATTGATAGACAAAATCTCTAGAATTCTTAGAAAATTAAAAGCAACGAATAAACTTTCTAATCGTGTCCATTTTATTTGAAATAATTATTTAAGGATATAACAAAGGAGAAGCATAAATAAGCCTTGTGGTGGCTGTGTAAGGAGATCCCGTGGGTGTTACCATGCGTGAGAGGAACTGAAACAGTAGATAGACCGCAATGTCTTCCTGATAACACTCAATTATTAAAAAAATACTGCAGTTGCCAACCCGCTTGCCAAGCGTGGCGGCTATGAGAAATATCCCCTATGTGGCAATCAATGAATGAGGTCCATGGTCAGCAGTGGACTTGTGATGGGATGTAATGAATGGATGGATTGAATGAGGAAATTGCTATCTTATGTGCTGATTAACCATGCGCTCGGCGAAAGCATCGTGAGGAATCCTCCATGTTTGAAGAATAAAATATTGCCCGCAACAAACACTGAAGCAGTACGGCAGATTAATGAGGACTAATAATCTTACACTCATCAGATGTTGCTAGTTGGGACTAAGGTAAACTTATTTGTTACGCAGATGGTCAAACAGTGTCGTCATCATTGAAAAGTTGCGATTTAATTATAAATTTTTCAGTTTCTAGTGTATGTACACACATCAACATCGTCTAGGAATATTTCGTATTTTCTCAATTTACTCAAAATTTGTTATAAATAATATGTATATGTTTTTATAAAGCCCATTTATCAGACTAGATTTCAGAATAAAACAATTTTGTTTTGTGTACAGTTTTATTTAAATAAAGACGAAAAGTGAAATATTGGTAAAACTAACGATGAATGTATTTTTCAAGAAAAAGTGAAAAATAAAGCGAAATTATTCCGTTTTCTGCAATTATGCGAGAAATCAGTAGTCAGTAAAACCACCCATGACGTTAACAACGGTCCTGCAACGGTTTTTCATGTTTTAAATCAAGTTATCAAAGTCTTGCTGCGGGATATTGTCCTAGGTCCTGCTAAGATGCCAAAAAAGTTGCTCTTGAGTCGCAATGTTTGCAGGAAAATTCTTCAAAGCCCTTCTTCGGAGCATGTCCCACGCGTGCTCTATGGGGTTTAGGTCTGGTGAATGCGCGGGCCAGTTAGACCGATAAGCCGTGCTCCTGCAGCCGGCTGGTCACCACTCGCGCTGTGTGCGGACGGGCGTTATAGTGCATAAGCGTGAATTCTTGGCCCATTTGTAGTCGATGGGGGTAGACAATTGGTACTAGCACCTGGTTACGATATTGTTCAGCAGTCATGATGTCTCTAATTCAAACGAGGTCTGTTCTTCCACCAACACAAATTCCCACCCAAACCATAATCGTCCCGCAGTAGTACGGATGGACTTCCTCAGGGTGTTGCAGACGGCTCTCGACCAGGAACTCGCCATACGCGTACTCTTCGCGAATCGGGATGGAAACCGAATCGGGACTCATCAGTAAACAGCACTACAGACCACTAGTTATCTTCCCAGAGCTAATGTTCACGAGCCCACTATAATCTTCGTCCACGATTTCTTCGGCGTAGTGCTGGAGTAAGAAGCGGTCTACGAGTATGAAGCTTAGCTTCATGCAGTCTTCTCGCAGTTTGGTCACTCACAAGCAACTGGTGCTCTGACTGGAGCCTTTAAACCAACTGCATGGCTGTAACATTTGGTCTTGTCGTTGGGTGGTTATGCGCTTCACGCCTGGGTGTCTTTCAGCCACTTCACCAGTAGCACGATAATGTGACCATAATTTTGATATCACGTTTTGTTTTGTTCCAATCTCCTCAGCAATAATCCGTTGAGTAGCCCCAGCTTTGAACATGCCTGCTGCGCTTAGCATTTACTCTCTCGTTAAATGACGTCGCTGCGTGATGCATTATAGTGGCATACATTCGAAATTAACTGCTAACTTGTTTTAAGACTTTATTTGACACCAAAAAATAACACAAACTATGGTAGGTAAATTGAAACCTTCGAACTTCGCTGAAGTTATGCCGCGCAAATCTTTTGTTAATAATGTATTTTTTTTTTAATTTAAATTTGGAATCATGCAAAAGGGCCTACAAAATAATCTTTCTTCAAAAGATTTTAAAACCGGGCAGTATTTTTTTGAGTTTAAAGAAATTTATACAATTTCCATAGACGGTGATGATGTGTATATACATATATACAAATCAATGCTTCACTGCTGTACTCCTTATTTTTTACACATTTTTAACTTTTTTTAATACGTCGACTTTATAGGAACATCTGTATTTAGATTTATCGATTTCAACCTCATTCAATATAAAACATAACTAATATTTCAGAAAGACACATTAAACTCTACTCTTTTCTAACAAATTATCTTTCCCCGCTATGAAATCAGTAAAATATTTTATCTCGTTCCTAAGTGGCGCCGCTCTGGAGACAGAAAAAGTTCTGACCCTCATTGCTCCATAACCCTCATATAAATAAGAGGCCTGTGTCCAGCGGTCGAAGATATAGGCTGTAATTTTTACTAACTTAAATACTATTATTGTACTCGGGATCGCTCAGGTATACGTTCCCGCGGTTTACGATCCGTCCGGATGGCGAGTACCTGATGCGGATGGAGTGGGTGCGCGCGGGCTGCGCGCTGCTCTCCGCGCTCCTGTTCCCCGGGTACGCGTACCTGACGCTGCACGCTAAGTGGCTCTACTATTTTGAGATTCTTCTCGACACGACCGCGTACTTGGACATGTAAGTTTATGTTAACCATCATTCTCTTGGGTTTTGGCGGGAACTTGACCGGCAGCGGATTGCTGCTCTTGTATTATTGTTTAAATAATTGGTTTGAAGTAGACTTTGAGAAGTAAAATTGGATTGATTTGAGCATGTCTGCGCATGTGAACTATTGGTGGAAACGAGGAAACAAGTGCTACGATGGTGATATGAACCACAAGATAGTGTATCTGCTTAGGCGCCTTGACATTGAGATACTATCGTCATCGATTGTCTACTGGCTTAAACTGCCATCAAAATTTCCCAAAAACTTGCCCATACGACACATCAACTTATTGTGAAGAAGTTTTTAAACAAACTATTATATAGAATTATTTCTTAATATACTTGACACTGGCAAAAGTACAACAATACGAGTCCATTACCAAAGAAAAAAAAACGATTCATATTTTTAACTCTATTACACAGTATTTCCACTGCATCTGATTTTGCTGATTTTTGATTTGTTCAGTTGAAAGACTCAGTGGTCCTATATAAAAACTTTAATAATAATTTAAAGGTGATTTATTTTATTTTAAAATTTGATACGTTCGTATGTAAGGTATTAGAGATTCTTAGATTTGTAATGTAAGTAAGTATTTCTCGAAAGGTATTTATTCTAGTCGGTGTAGATCGACGTACTTATTAACATTTTAACGTATATTTACCGACCTTGTAATCCCAAGACCCATTTCAGATACGAAAATCATTGAATTATGAAAATCAAATGATTTAATAAGTGAATTATATACAGATTGCAACGTATGCTGGTGGGATATTACAATGAGAAGGGCATCTTAGTGTACCACCCAGCTAGCACCGCCGGCCACTACCTCAGAGGCGCCTTTCTTGTTGATCTCTTCGGTTGCCTCCCGTTCGAAAACCTGGACACGTATATGTGGGAAATATACGGTAAAAAATTATAATACAGATACAAAAGAAAAGAAAATACAGATATATCTGTATTTTCTTTTCATTAGATGTCGAAAATTTAAGTAACTTTTTTTGGTAGTCTATACTATACATATTTCTTACGTGGTAGAGCCATGCTGCAGTTATATTAGTAGTATAGTTGTACCACGAATGGGTCAGTCCACCGGGGAGGGACCACGCTCTCACAGAATACCATTGTAAAATAGCAGCTCTGTGTTTCGTATGGTGAGTGTGGAGAACCGGAGACCCTTTTTACTGGAAACGGGGCATACCCTCTCAGTCCTCACAAGTGACGACGCATCTGCATTTTGATTAGTAATCAAGGATAAATGTAGATGTCTATGGGCCACAGCAACCACTATCAGGTGGACTGTATGCTCGTTTGTCACACTTATCCTTTGAAAAAATACAAGCAATATATTAATATTTGTTGCGGTTACATCCTATCAAATTCCACTGCTGGACATAGACCTCCTCCATAGATTGCCTCATAGGGGGGATATTTCCATATGCAACCGAAGTTTTTTATATTTTTAGTTATAATTAGGCTGACGTTACTGACCATCTTCTGGTTTATTTCCCTCTGTCGCCTCTAACGACACCCTCGAGACGATATGTGGAAGTGGATATTCTTACACCGCCAGTCACTAAACGGTGTACGGTATAATTATATTTTTATTAATTTCGATGAAATTTTCAGTATACGGGGGCGAAACATCGATCTAGCTAGTTTTCATTTCTGGGGAAATTCGTTTTCTTCATGATTGATAATTTTGCCACAGAGATCATATTCCCAACACAATGGCAAAAGCATAGGTCTACCACACCTGAGTGCACTACTTAGAATCCTGCAATATAGTCAGATTATTGTTTGTTCTTTGGTATTTTAATCCACACTAGACATGTGTCATTCATTCATTTATAGTGTCTCGATCATTAAAGTATTGATTCGTCTTACGAACAGGGTCATTCGAGTCAATCATTCAAATGGGTCATTTGGTGATTTAGTACTCTGTGATCTGTGAGATCCGCTCCATAATGTCGGTCGTCGAACATTACTATACTCTATGGTCGTCAATCGTTTGATACGGAACGTTCAAAAATGTAATTTCAATTATCAATACTTTGGTGCGACCCGGGTCAAATGAACGATTCATTCACATTCACGATTGACACATGTCTTGTCCACACGGTCACTGTTTGTGTTGCTAGTTAGACGTCTTTTACGGCTTGGTCGGACTCGAGACTCACGGCCGGAAGATTCAAAATATTGACAGTCGGAAGATTCAAAATACGCGTTACTTCTATGTTATTTAAACGCTTTTTTTGTGTTGTTTCTAATCTCTTGTATAATTTTTACAAAAACTGAACACACAAAGGTAACGGTGACTGGCTACGTCTGACGATGATGGGCCAGTTCCTCATGCTGAACCGTTTGATGCAGCTCTACCGGTTGCCGGCCGCCATACAAGGCCTCGACCGATACTTGCGCCGCGACATCGTGCTTGTGTATGCCACCTATACGTTTAAGTTCTAAACTTTTTATATTGGTTTTTTACTATTTTAAGCCAGCGCCTCACTACTAACCCACCTGGTGGTAAGTGGTGATTCAGCCGAAGCGTGTGAAGCGTACTGACTTAACAAAAACCCTAACACTCGCTTTCCATCCGAATACAATAATCGGATGGAAAGACCGATGTTGGCAACTTATTCCACTCCTTTTTGCTGTACGCATGATGAACGATGACAACGAAAGGGTGGAGACTGGTCGAGCATCTGGTTGTCCGATGGTGGAAGGGAGAGGGAGGAATTAAGTTATGCAATGTTGTATTTGCCATAAGTGCCTGCATGTCTACTTATTGTCTTTCTTTCCTTTTCTTTTCTTTATCAGCCAGTTAAAGTCCATTTCTGAATTCGAGCATCTCCCATTGTTAGAAGGAAACTCCTTAATCTTCATATTGGCAGGTGGTTTGACGATTTCAGTCAGATGTCTTGGATTTGAATATTCTTCATAAACGAAGTGGTTATATCGCAAACTATCAAAAGTTATAAGATTTTTTATCGTCATTGTCAGGCTTTTCACGCCTACTGCTGGACTCTGGACTCTGGAATGGGTCTACCATTCGAGATGTTAGTCCATAGGGTGACAACGGAATTGCATTTTGATTTTTAATCGAGGATATATATGTAGGTGAATATGGCCCACGTACCATCGGGTCGGGCTCGTTTGTCACCCATATTCTATAAAAAAAAAGTTCCGATACTCAGCACACTGGTCAGGAAGGATAGTGACCCGTAGAATAGACATCTTAGCACTGGTAACGCTAAATAAACGCATGAAATGCTTTGTTCGTCACTATTTACTCACTGTATACTATAGTGCAACATATCTAAGTAATACCTTTTGAGGTTTCATTCACTAATTTCAATTATAATTTTTAAAACAAAACAAAAATAAAAAAAATTAACTAGAATTCAATATTTTTCTTTACGATGTTTATTCATTTATCGCTAGATACATTACAGTAGTGTTTAGATAATTAAAATGATGTTTAAATACGAATATTCGGTAAAAAAAAGACATTATCGAAATAATGGTAAGTTGTGATGTATCCGAAGATGACAAAGCACTTATCAAAATAAAATTTCCTTTTAATCATTATATTACAGTATCAAAGCGACTCCATATTTTTTGACTCTGCTGAACGTGATGACGTGTTTCATGGTTCTCTACTCGGCGCAAATTTTCTCCACGCACAACAGCAAGGTGATAATAGTGCCGCGTCGGGACAAAGGCGGCTCCTGGATTAATTTGTTTCAAAATCACTGTAAGTTCATTTTTATTATGTTCATAGCCACATAATTTTACGTTGGAATTAAACTTCTTTAGGCGCAACTGGAGGGTAGTCAGACTTTTTTGGACGGAAGTAACGTTAAATAAAATCAGTAGTCCATTGACGCAGTTTCCCTTTTTTAAAGACAGCGACTGACTAGATTTTTATGAGTATATTATGTGTTTTATATATACAATATACAATTTCCAGACATTATGCATTAATACCAATTCGCCTGCCTTTTGCGGGCTGTAGATTAGGGTGGTGACAATTATTTTTATTTTATTTTATTTGGGGTGCTTAACTACATTTATAATCTAGATCACTATATTAAAACTTACATGTCAATAAAAAGCTTCCATGTATAGGCATAATAAATTAACAACAAATCTTTACTCAGACACACTACTTATGAAATCTATTAAAGTTAAAGTTAAAGTTACAGCTTATATACGTCCCACTGCTGGGCACCGGCCTCCCCTCTTTTCTGAGAGGGTTTTAGGGCAAGGAAGTGTCCGCTGCGCTGCCCCAATGCGTGTTGGCGATAAGAACAAAAAATATATATTAATATATATATATATTAATATTAATAAGTTTTACTTTTACTTTAAAAACACCATGGACGATAATATTACACACATTCATTTTATTTCTTCACTTTTCTCCACCTTTGCTTCGTTCTGCCTTCTTTATGCTCATCTCCGCTTAATTTAACGGTCGGCCACTCGAAAAGTTTTGCGAAACTAAGAAATAAAGTTCTGTGGTACAGATTTTATTATTAAATCTTTTTTTAATCTCTCCACCAGCATCTATACAAAGTTTCGTGCGTCTGAAACAATTTTTGCGAAACACTTCCCAGTCCGCTTGAAACACCAATTCGTCGACCTAATCAAACGCTGCTAGCGCATCTTCCGGCGTTGAAAAGTGTACCCCTTTCTGTAAAGTTTTTATTTTAGAGAATATACGGCGCCTAATCAAAGCTGAGTGCGCAGGTGCGTTGTCATAGTGAAGCAATACACTGCGGAACTCCGAGTTCAGTCGCTTGTGACTCACAACAGTGAACACTTCTGGCAACCATTTGGTAGTATACCATACGGCATTGACGCTACTTTGATTTCGTAAAGGAATTGACATCAGATACTTACCCCGTCAAAGTGAAAAAGCTAGTGATAAAAATCATTCTTGCGCTTCTCGATCGTTTCACTTTGATGCTAGCATAGCCACTGGCAGTTAGATAACAGTTGGCAGGTCTAGCCGATTTCTTGTTTCTATTTTGTTGATGGCTTTCTAAGCATCCCTGACTTAATTTCATGATCAGCAACAAAATCTAAGACAGCATTTCGCTCATTGAAACGTGCTACGATAACATGGACGATGGTACGAGTAGCTAGTGGTAGTTAGCTTCCAGTTGCCAAGCTTAGCCGATATATGTATTTTTCTATTTTGTTGCTGGTTTCCTTAGTATACCTGACGTATTTCTGACCAGCTACAAAATCATCTCGCCTTTAAAAACCATTGAAGTAATATGGTGTACTACGTACTACATACGAACCTACGTATTATTACTTCAATATTAAAAACCGCTAGTGCTAGGGTAAGCATGAACAATAGTAGTTTGCTACCGGTTTCCAGGCTCGACCAGTTCTTGGATTTTAGTACTCGATCTTACACTATTTTCCTGTATTAAATTAGCAAATTTTTTTACCTTTTACTTGAATAAATTAACATTGATTGTTAGATTATCTTGATATCAAGCTGGCAGTATTTTTTATAGAAACGATTTGATCTACAAAATCGGTTTTTTAGACACTAATTAATGACTATTACGCATTCATTTCTGCTAATTTTTACTGCTAACTATAAAGAGCTAGATAAATTTTCTAATGAAATACGATATTCTAATTTAGTTGATAAAAATGTGGGGGGGATATTTGAAACTGGAATATTCATAGTTTTACTTGTAATTGTATTTTCAAAAAGTTGTGTGACAAAGGAAAATATTTTTTTCGCAACACTTTCTACGTGGTCTGTTGTATTTTGTGACCCAGATGCTAAAACAAGACACGAAATCTTACAAGTTTTAAAACTGACAAACACACGTTACATTGGTTTATTACAGTTATTTCCAAAGCGTAACGTCCACGGAGCTTTGCACCGTGGTAATGTCCTATGGAATTTTACAATAAGGGAAACGCGACTAACATGGAAACTTTATTTGTTTTGCAGAAGAGGACATTTGATTAAATTGTAAAAAGTTTCTTGGAGTTATAGCTTCTTAGAAAAATGACGTATATGGAATATAGTAGTATCAAGTGAGAGAAAGTGGTGCTCTCAAACTTCACTATCTTAAATATAATGAACATTTACGCATGCACCTTAACGCACCAGAAAATGTCACGCCCTCTATTATCTATCTCAATAATTGATGTTCATAACTTATTACTTGCTTGTCCAGTTCGCTTCAACTTAACCGAAAACACGTGGAATCTTCACCTGGCCTGCTACTTCTGGGTGGTGTACGAGACCACCAAAACGGGCTACAATACCATAAACCCAAGCAACTTCAACATTATGAAGATTATGTTTACCGGCATGTTAGTCGGTATGGTGAATTTTATTTTAACGTTTAAATAAGCTCATTTATAAATTGGA
The DNA here is from genome assembly GCA_029286625.1 of Parnassius orleans. Classification (NCBI taxonomy): domain Eukaryota; kingdom Metazoa; phylum Arthropoda; class Insecta; order Lepidoptera; family Papilionidae; genus Parnassius; species Parnassius orleans. The sequence continues at coordinate 4,319,200 of JAGSMP010000059.1, forward strand.
TAAGGAACCTACTGGCGGGACAGAAAATTAAGGGATCCTTTGGCATCCTACAAGCAAGATGACAGCAACTATACCTATGTCCTGAGTCTTTAGACTTGTAGCAAACGGTGCTCGCGCCGAACTACCGCTTTTCAGAAGCAGTAGAAGTAGTTATATGTATGTATTTAAAATAGTACATTGGGATCTAGTGATCATAGCAATTCTGACAATTCGTAAAAACAATTGTATTACAGCAACGATATTGTTACTGCGTCGTTGAATAAAAAAGCTTCTAGCTAATATCGGTGTCATTGAGGCATGTTAGTGACGACATATCATATATATTTTAGTTCTCAGGGGTGACAACGCATCTGCATTTTGATTCTTAAGCGAGGATAGCTGTAGATGTCTATGGGCCAAAGCATCCACTTACCATAGGTATTAGGTGGACTTTGTGCTCGTTTGTCACCCTTGTACTATAAAAAAAGACTAGCTGTCAAAGGATCCCTTTAAGTTACTGTGTTAATAATAATAGTGGTGCGGGTTAATTTTAATAAAGTGTTCTAAAGATTATTGTAATTTCCATCCATTCCATCCATTACAGCCTAATGCAGTCCACTGCTTAACATAGGCCTCTGGTAAGATATGTTCGTTTAAATATTTTTTTTATATAAATTTTACCTCCACACTAGGATTTTCTCCTGTATCGTGGCGGCAGACAAACATCTAGACCCGGAACAATTATTTGTAGGCCATACAAATACTTGTTCCGTGGGGGGATTTAAACCCGTGGCCCTTAGCGCTGCAACTAATCGCTAACCCTTCTTTTTTAGAAATGAAGTTCTAATCCCCCGCATAACAATATGTTTGTAAGTTTGTTATCTTTATGTGATGTTATTGTTCTCAAACATTCCGTATGCTTTACTCATTAACAATTTCACGTGCTTCATTATATACGAGTGATTAATAAAATTTTATTACGTGGTACAGCCATGCTACATCTATATTACTGGTATAGTTGTAGCACGAATGGGTCGGCTCGACCGGGGAATGACCACGCTCTCACAGAATACCACCGTAAAATGGCAGCTTGACACTGCTGTGTTTCGTATGGTGAGTGTAGAGAACCGGAGACCCATTTTACTGGAAAAGAGGCATTCCATCTTAGTCCTCACGGGTGACGACGCATCTGCATTTTGATTCGTAATCGAGGATAAATGTAGATGTCTATGGGTCACAGCAACCAATTACCATCAGGTGGACTGTGTGCTCGTTCGTCACCCTATCCTATAAAAAAAAACTTGCTAAATTTATCTTTAAAATTTATACTGTCCTTTTTTAAAACATAAATCTTTTCAGGTGCAATGTTAACTACTTACTTTTCGGTGCGCATCATCAGCATGCGATCCAACGTGAACAAGCCCTTAGCTTCATTCCAACAGCACATGAAGGACATGGCTGCGTTTATGCGAAGAGAACACTTAACTCCAAAGCTACAAAGGTAACGTGTAAATAATTGTACTTTAGACCTCCATTTTAAATACACACACAGCCTCTCGTACAATTTACATGATCTGTCACTCGTACCCAAGCGCTTTTTTGCGAGCAGCTATGCAGGTCTTCCAAAGCCGGTATCACTGCGACCACTTTGATCTATTTTAATCGCTCCTTTGGATATACTTCACTGCTGATTCCATTAATTGCAGGTATTGCTTAGCTGTGATTTTCACTTCCTCTGTGATAAGTAATTCCCCAGATGAATGCTACATTTACGCATAAAGAGCTCGCTTTTAGTTAGAATGTGCAAAGGTGTTTTTCCTAGACTAGAACGAAATTTGCACAATCTTGAATTGCTTAGTCCCGAAATAGTTAGGTCTGTGCTTTTTTAAACACCAATGTCCACTCGCGGCTCTTCTTTTTACAAAGTGCTTAATTTTGTTTTTTATTTCTATTCCGAAGTTTCGTAACATGGAAATTTAAAGTAACTTTTCTTCTGCCGTGCAATTTTCGCTAGTAACGTCTTTTGCTAGGTACTACATAGCTCGCGTACTCTTTTTTCTTCACTTCATCTCCATTTAACATCAGATGCTCTGTCACATCTTGCCTTGTTCTGTTTTTTTAGCTACTTCCACCGTCGGAAGGTCTTTCTATAATCGCAACGTTTGGCAAACGCATCGACGTCCGCAGTTGGTACCAAGTGTCTCACTCTTGACGCTGCTCTTCGTTATCGTTTTTTTTTATAGGATAGGGTGACAAACAAGCACACAGTTCACCGGATGGTAAGTGGTTGCTGTGACCCATAGACATCTACATCTATCCTCAATAAAGAATCAAAATGCAGATGCGTTGTCACCCGTGAGGACTAAGATGGAATGCCTCGTTTCCAGTAATAAGGGTCTCCGGTTCTCTACACTCACCATACGAAACACAGCAGCATTAAGCTGCTATTTTACGCTGGTATCCTGTGAGAGCGTGGTCCTACCCCGGTCGAGCCGACCCATTCGTGCTAAAACTGAAATCTTTCTGGATAATGAACATCCGACACATACGAGATGGTTATATGATATCAGACATTAGAATAGAATAGAATAGATTAATTTTTATTCAATCATTATAGATTATTACATAATACTTATTGGAAAACATTTTTTATTTACCACTGTTTCGGAAAATATGCCCTGGGAAGCATATATAAGATAAGATATTATTATATAACTTTTCAACAATTTAGTACAACAGGGTTTATTTTCTTTCATGTATTCCTTGCTAATATAATAATACTTTTTGTGCAATTTTTCTTTAATATAACTTTTAAACTTGTTGACTGACAAACTTTGAACATTTTCGGAGGTGTTTTATTTGTAGGGACGTTCTCGCCTACTACGGCTACAGCTGGGACAAAATGGGAGGCTTGGACTACCGTAACGTGTTGAAACTCTGTGACCAGATCACTTTACGTACCGACGCCATATTGCATATCTACGGTTCTACGTTCACTATGGTAAGGATAACAAATTTTTCAGAATTCTCCGAAACAATTTATTGTTAATATCATTTGAATCTTATTTGATAAGTTTATTGTTTTAACAACTGTCACTTCACCAAAAATTCAGGCTTTAGTCGTCAGTAAGATATCACCTTAAATATTTCATGGTAATCTACTTGAGTACGATCCTCACCGGCACTGTTTAAATCACAAGGTGACATTAACTGCACATTGTATTTTAGTATCAAGTAAACTGTCGAAACATAAACACGTAGTTTCTTTTCTGACCATCTATAGCATATGATGCTATAGAAATATAGACCTTAGTGCTTTAAACGTAGATATAAAGAATTTTAAGCACTATAATGATTTCTTATGTTTACGCGAACACTACACATATAAATAAAACTAGTTTTTTAGGATTTTATGGCGTATATTAACTTATTTTATATTCTCGACGTTTGAAGCAATTTACAGCACCCATGGTCACGAGGGGACTGAGGTGTTCGACGTCTCAATGTCATAGTTAATCACGGCTAGCTCCAGATTAAAATTATTAATTTTTGCTATATATATATACATATATAACTTATAGTAACTTGAAGTCTTGCAGTTGTATACTTGGGTTGGAATTTAATTTTATTAATTATAGAATCCCAAGCAGATGGTAGCACCCAGCCATCTTCTCTATTAAAATTAGGATGTTTTTTGATTTCAATAGCCTCGCAAATCATCCTTGTAAGGAATCGGTGCTCTTTATATATTTGGTCTATCAAATCTGATGTAGTGACGGGGGCGATCCTGTAGAATAATATTTATCGCGGTTATGCGAACTCCAAAAATTATACAAAATAAAATAAAATAAACCCCGCAATCAAGCTCAAATTAACTTATTAACACAATACGCATTTTGAAAAATCTCATGTGAGATTTGGGGGAGGGGGTCGAGCCATATCTCACGATATCTCAACAGGGGGACGGGGAGGAAAAAATCGCCAAAATCGCCTTAAGTAATTAATAGACGCCCCCAAACGTATTAAAATGGTTGCCATTTTGAATTATAACTAATTATTTCTTTGAATAAAACTATTTTTACGGATTTTATCGCGTTTAATTTTACTATTTTGATTCCCGACGTTTCGGGTGCTTTACAGCAACCCATGGTCACAGGGGGGACTGAGATGTTTGACGTCCCGATGTCATAGTTAGCCCGGCTACCTTCAGTTTTTTAATATTCGCATAAGATGTTCGACATCGGGACGTCAAACATCTCAGTCCCCCCTCCGTGATCATGCGTTGCTGTAAAGCACCCGAAACGTCGGGAATCAAAATAGTAAAATTAAACGCGATAAAATCCGTAAAAATAGTTTTATTCAATGTGTAGTGTTCGCGTAAATATAAGAAATAATTATTTCTTCTTTTTATTTTGCTTCACCTATATCCATTTCAATGGTTTCTGCCGAATTTTCACTGCCAACTTGATGAATCTGCAGTCTTGAAAAGGTGCCTGTAGCAGGTGATTTAAAAAAAAAAGCTGATGAATTAAAAGAAGGAGAAGTTAACATCTTAGTTATGGTTGTGATTTGTTATAATTATGGCTGTGCTTGAATCAAGAATAGATTCGATCAATATATAATAGTCAATAAAACAATCAATATCAGAACAGAACAGAATAGAAGCTTTCAGTGTCCAATTCTGAGCCAGTGCGACGTGTCGCTGCTTCGCATCATCGGCCGTGGAATGCACAGCGACCATTTCCTCCAAAACACACGGATTATTGAGAAGGATGACGTCATCGAGGACATATACTTTGTAGACTCTGGCAACGTAGAACTCATTGACGAAGAAAACAGAGAGTATGATGCAGTAAGGTTGACTAAAGGCAGGTATGTACGTTACAGCCCGTTATTTATTTCTTTTAATTTTTTATCCTCTATTGCAATAACCTTCGTCTAAGAGTGTATTATGTGCATAGATTTAGTAACTAACTAATCTATGATTATGTGTCTGTGGATATAATAAAGGCAAGTGTTTACTGACCGATGAAACTATCTAAAAACAGTATTACTAGTGCGAGGTCAGCTCTGCCCTCAACAACCCGGACAGATGAGCTAACAGTCCATCTAGAACAGTGATTCCCAACCAGTGGTCCGCGGACCACCAAGAGCTTAAATATGATCCGCGAAAGATTTAAATATTTTACCTACCTATTCGTTTTAAATAACACATTTATTATTTTCCCGTTACGTGGTCATTGCAACACCACGCGTCACGTTAATAAATACCTACTAGTTTTTACAATAAATACACAAATAATACTGTAAATGAATGCTTCTTTTCAGTTTATTATATAATTATGTTAAAATTTGTGACTTTATTATTTTGTTAGATTATCACAGTTTTTTCTTTCACCTTGTGGTCCCTGCTAACTACAAAAAAATCAAAGTGGTTCCTGGTCAAAAAAAGGTTGGGAAACCCTGATCTAGAACTAGGTAGAATGGTTACAACGAGACAAGGTTTTCAGTTCTTCAATCTTAATGGCCGACCTATTGCTCTGATCCGATATCTTTATTTAGTATTCTATCACGAAGATAAACTGGAATAGCATAGCACTCTCTATAGCTCGCTAAGTGACTTTTGCAGGTGTCCAACGTCTACATGGAATTTTTCGTAAATGTCCTTTAAGCCGAATTTTGGTCACAACGACCAGTTTCAACCCTCAACGAAACCTAGCGATCTAATCAGAACTGGTCTATATTGCACGAGTGTGTGCGCATAGGTGCACTCTCTATTCTCTCACTCTCATAGTCCGATGGGACGACAATCCAACACTAACGGATAGAGATAAAACCCAGGATCGACGGCTTTACGTGCTTTCCGAGGCACGGAGGTGAAGCACCGCCAATTTTCTAACCTGGGGCTGCTACTGAGAATTTCTTGACAGAAAAACTAAATAACTCATTCAATAAATATCATTGCTTAAACAAAATATCATTGCTTAAACAAAATGTAAAGGCTTGTTCAAATACTTAAATTCCATAGAGTATTGCCAAAAGATATCGTTAAATATTTTAAAACAATTGATGTTAAGAAAACGGCAGACTTATGGGGATTTCCGTTAAAGTTATTTTATCTATAATAGATATAATAGCACCTTATCTAGCCACTATATTTAATACAAGCGTCGAATCTGGTGTGTTTCTGATTTAATGAAACATAGTAAAGTCATGCCTTTATTTAAATCTGGTAGTACATTAGACCCCGCCAATTTTAGACCGATTTCTGTACTACAACATTTAGTAAAATTTTGAAAAAATAATTTTAGATCAGATCTTAAGTTTCTTTAATATTAATAAATTGCTACATAAAAATCAATTCGGTTTTACAAGGGTCGCTCGACAACTGACGCTGGAGTTGAGCTTATTAAACATATTTTTGTGCATGGAGAATTCGGAGGATGCTTTGGGTATATTTTGTGACCTTTCCAAGGCCTTCGACTGTGTTCACCATGAGACATTAATCAGGAAGCTACAGTACTATGGTGTCAAGAACACAGCGCTTAAACTTATTATTTCATATTTAAGTAATAGAATGCAGAAAATTGTTATCAATGGTAAAGTTCTTCCGGGTCACCTGTACTAATGGGTGTCCTCAGGGCTCGATTCTCGGCCCATTCCTATTTCTGGTATATATTAATGACTTACCTTCCTTGTAGGGATAATCATGATATAGTATTATTTGCTGATGATACTTCCTTGATTTTTAAACTTAAACGTCAATCATTTAAATGTGACGAAGTGAATAATGCTATATCAAAATTAGTGCATTGGTTTAACGTTAATAATCTACATTTAAACGGAAATAAAACTAAATGTATTAAATTTACAACAACGAATGTTAAAAATCTGGGTACCAATGTGTTTTTAAATGGGAAGAACTGAGCCCTGTTGAATCCACTGTTTTTCTTGGCATCACTCTCGACGCAAAGCTTCAGTGGGGCCCCATATATCAAACTAGCAAGCAGACTAAGTTCTGCAGCCTATGCTGTAAAAGATTAGAGGTCTCACTAGTGTCGAGACAGCTAGACTAGTTTATTTCAGTTATTTCCATAGCATAATGTCTTATGGGATTTTGCTATGGGGAAATGCGGCTGATTCAGAAACTATTTTTGTTTTACAGAAGAGGCCATTAGAGCTATTTACAACCTAAAACCGAGAGAGTCTCTTAGAGATAAATTTAAAAATAAATATATTAACTTTGGCCTCTCAGTATATTTACGAAAATTTAATGTATGTTCACAAAAACAAAGGTAGTTTTAGTAAAAAAGTGATATACATTCTGTAAACACTAGGAACAAACACAAGCTAGTGATACCAGTTTCTCGACTCCACAGAGTCAGTAATTCATTCTTGGGGCAATGTATACGCTATTACAACAAGGTCCCGGAAAGTGTACAGGCTCTCTCGATTACCAAGTTTAAATGTTTTATTAGCTGAAACTGTATAAAAGGGTTATTATAGTACAAATGAATATATGATTGATAATAACCCTGGGAATGAGGTGATCGCTACCAAGCAGTTTCTAAAATAAATTTTGTACTTAAATAGTTTGTACAACCATTAATGTAAAATTTACTTTTTAAAAAGTCCCGCTGGGTTTCTTGCTGGCTCTTTCCACGACAGAGATTTTTTTACGAGCCCGTGGTAAGGTAAAAAATTACTTTAAATAAGAATTACATATGTTATCTATATTGAATAAAAAAATTATCCTATTCTATTATATTCTATTCTATTCTGTCCGAACCCGAGATGAGAACTCGGGACCACATGATCAGAAGTCATGCTTACCGAACAACCATGCTGTAGCTATATTATGGTTGTATCACGAATGGATCAGTTCGACCGGGAAACGACCACGCTCTCACAAAATACCAGCGTAAAATAGCAGCTTAATGCTGCCTGTGTTTCGTATGTTGAGAACCGGAGACCCTTTTTACTGGAAACGGGGCATTCCATCTTAGTCCTCAGGGTGACAACACATTCGCAAATTGATTCCTAATCGCGGATAAATGTAGATGTCTATGGGTCACAGCATCCACTTAGTATTTGGACCGTGTGCTCGTTTGTCACCCTTATACTATAAAAATTACAGTTACCTGATTGTAAATAGCTGCTGCACTATTAGCTTATCCAGGGTTCCCAATAGGCCGCGGCGCCCTGGTGCGCCGTAGAGGGTAAAGAGGGGTGCCGTGAGGCGCTCCTATTTACCATTTTTCGGAAACTAAACTATGTATCGCGGGTACAAAATAACTTAAAAATAAAGATTTTCAGCTTCTGTAGCTGTAAAGAGCAAATATCGCTCAAATCTCAATGTGGAGCAAGAAATAAAAGTAGTGGTGTCAAAGATCAATGTGGAGCAAGAAATAAGAGTAGTGGTGTCAAAGATCAATGTGGAGCAAGAAATAAGAGTAGTGGTGTCAAGTCTTATCCCACGCTTTGAAAAAATGTGTGGAGATAACCAAGCTCTCACGTCACAATGACTAAGTTGCCATTGTATTTAATTTCATATTTTTCTTAAATAATAAATGCATTCTTGTGTGTCAATATAAATATAAAAAACGAGCGTGACTTACAGTAGGCGCATACGAGATGATGTGTAACATCTGACATCTCACATTGGTAATAAGCAACGTTAACATTAAATCGCGAAAAAATGATTCAGGTATTATTTGAAATGATTTTTCGTAACCGAAAATTGTATTTTATTTAATTAACACTAGGAGTAATGCAAACTTTTATTGAAGTCAGTTATTTTTGTTCAATTTGAGGGAGAGCGGAGACAATAGACTTATGATAAATACAATTTGAAATTAGAATTTGTACCACTAAACCTTATTATTTTTATCACAGGTATATTTTATACAACTACAATAACTAAAAACTTTCTAGAATATAAACTTTAAATAATACAGGTTTTCACATTTCTCTTATACAATTTTGCTCATATCTTCTAATCGAGTTATCCGATTTTCATAATTCCAATTGGAATATTAGTTCTAGACCTAAACCTATCTTTTTTTAAATTATTGAAATAAAACTTTTGACTCGATACGTTTACATCAAAAACGCGCGAGTAACGATCCTACTACTACAGTACTTTGGTACCATCTGACGGCCTACTCTACCACCGCACGCGCTCATTGCTCAAATCAAATAGCTCGCGCTTCCCCGGCTTCCTGAGACACACTTCCGTCCCTTTCACGAAATCACTCCCACAGATTGCAGGAAAGCGATAGGAAAGATATTACACATCAAAAACTCGGCTTCATATCGTGAATGTTTTAATTTTTGTGCCTATCTACCTAGTAGTATCATTATACCTTATTTTGACTAGCGAGGGCGGCGAGATAAAATACTAAAGGTGTAAGGGCGCCGCGATCTGAAAAAGTTTAAGAACCCCTGAGCTAATCGATTTACATCACATTTTATTTTCACAGTATATTCGGTGAACTCAATGGCGCTTCATCGTTCCGATCACCGGTGTGCTTAGTGTCGTTGAGCAAAGTACATCTGCTGCAAATTAATGCCACTGCTTTTCATAAAATTATCAGTGACTTCCCTGATGTTGTCCAACTCTTGAATTCGTATCGGCCAAATAATGAGGTTTGTTTGTCCAATATAACATTTTCATTGATTCATTTTTTTCATTACAGCCTATCAAATTTCCTTTTTACCACCCCTTTTAATGGAAACGAGGCAATCCATCTTAGTTTTTAGGGGTGAACGCAAAAAAATCAAATTGCACACAGGCCTCTCCCAAAGATTGCCCCATAGGGGCATACAACGGTTCTTTGAGCTATATGGCCGGCCCATTACCACTTCAGCTTACTAATCCTTTGGACTATGTCGATCACTCTGGTTCTACTGCGGATATACCTACTCATTTCTAATTTTATCACACAGAGAAACCCCGAGCATAAACCTCTCCATAGCTCGCTGAGGGACCTTGAGCTTCCTCATACGGCCAACAGTGAAGGACCACCTCTTAGATCCATAAGTCATCACTGGTAACACGATTGATATTGTCATAGTTGTCACGCTTGGATGACGGACTCTCCCGTTTCTTTCGGGATAATATGGGGTAGTTGATTCTCTTGCGCCGCCACTACACAACAAACTAGCTAATAGCTATGTAGATGTAGGCATTTAATGACTTATGAGTGACAAACGACGTAATTTTCCAGCATCTGTCTTTACATCCGATTACAATGTGGGTGTATCCAAGACAAGACTGAATAGGCTTTGGTTAAGCTAAGTCAGTGTGCTTTACTATCTTCGGCTGCATCACCACTTACCATTAAGTGGGATAGTTGACAAGCACTGGCGTATAATTGTTAAAAAAATCTACTTGTAGTACTTAAATAGACGTAGAAACGAAAAGTGCCTATAGGTGCTTTGAAAAAATTTAAAACCACCGAAGCAAAAAGAGCTGACGATCTTCAAACGACTGAACAGATTTTCTTGAGACATTGCTAAGAACACTCTCGATTAAGATACCTTTCAAACGAAAAAAATGTAATCAAAATCGGTTTATCCGTTCAGGAGCTATGATGCCACAGACAGACACAGACACACAGATACACAGGTGTGTCTGCGTGTGTGTGTGTGTCTACAAACATATAACACCTATCTTTTTTCGTCGGGGGTTAAAAATGAAATCATAGCCTCATCACAGCCTGTAATTTCATTCTGGATCATTTTCTCCAGTGAATACCAGCGTGAAAAAGCAGCTCAATGCTGCTGTGTTTCGTATGGTGAGTGTAGAGAACCTGAGACGCGGAGGAATGCCTCGTATCCAGTAAAAATACTGACCCTTTTCACCGTAAACGAGGCATTCCGTCTTCGTCCTCAGGGGTGACAACGTATCTGCATTTGATTCTGAATCGAGGATAGATGTAGATGTCTATGGGCCACAGCATTCAATTACCATCAGGTGGGCTGTGTGCTCGCTTGTCACCCTTATTAAAAAAAATACCAAAACACTACAGTGTCAGCACTGCTGCTTAAGTACAGTAAAACAATATAAAGAGTGGTACGTGTTCCTAAACAAAAAGGTTCCCACCATCTGGTATATGACATAAAAGCTGAAAAATTAAAATTAGGCCGTCGGTTGAAATGACTAAACAAGGTTGAACACCTAATATTGAACCACCGTAGGAGGACCCTACACTCCTGGTGCCACCTGTACGGAGATTTACCTAGGAAGAATTCTCGATTCGCTTCATCCGTATGCTTCGCTTGGTAAACGAAAGGAAGGAAAACCGTCATACCTATTGTTGCCCAATGATGGAGAGGGTATCATCATCATCATCACTTATACGTAGTTTACCGTTACTCTAGAACCTTTCCCATCGGTTAGGAAGGGTATGGGGGAATCAAATGGTGAAATTCCTGCGCACACTCCTCAAAATGTATTTTATAAAACACCGAAAAATTGGCCAGCTTATGCCTGTGCTCGCTCAGTGTGTAGAAACCAATTGTTTATTTATCAGCTTGTCTAATACATACACTTATCTCTTTAGAGCTATGACGCCTAAATAAACTTTTACTCCTACATATTTAAGTTATTAAATGAAAACTTTTGAAGCGAAAACTTATTCAACGTGCGCACTTTTGGGATGGGGAATAAGCACTGTACTCGCGTGAAAGTAATGTTGAAAATCCAATTGATTAAATTTTATAAAATTGATATGTATTTATAAATTTGTTTGTAATAAATAGATAATAATTATTATTTTTCATGTAAAACAGCGCTATAAATGAAAATTTTATTACTATATTAATCATATACCTTGATAAAAATGATTTGAAATAAAAATACTTCCTAAAAATTATTCCTTAACAATCCAAAAATAATATTTACAATGTTGCAAACCTAAGAAGTTTTCACATCTGGCGTACAGTCCTACGACTGACAGTTTATTTTTTTATTTTTGCAGAATTATGTATTAGGAACCACGAGTAAGAAGTCTTCGATGATATTGAAAGACCTTAGCCCCATGTCTTCTATATTACCGTTGCGACGACGCAAGGGCCTTTTCAAATTCCTCCACTATAATAACGCGGCGGTGCAGCTGTATCTGGTAGTCGTGTCCATGCTCTGCATCTATGGAGACGTCTACAACGCTGGGTTCCAAGATAATAGGATGTTATTGATTCTAGTCCTCTACTTATTGGATCTAGGATTCTGCTTGAAGTTTTTGATTCCTTACGCTATGCCGCATATTTCCGAAAAGGACGATGACGTTATAAGAGTACTGTTGGATGATAGACAGAGGTAAATTTTAATTCTATCATAAAATGTTATCATTTAATAATCCAGGTAATTGATGGTGAAAGAAAATATTGTAAGAAATTATTCCATTTCTGATGATAGAAATTATTATCAAAATTATTTAAATAATAAAAAACAATTGGTAAATCCAATTGTGCATGCCTTTAGCGCATTAAAAAAATGACGTATAGCATGATTATACGTATTTTTTTAAATTAGTTTAAATACACACAAGTTTTCACTAATAACCTTATTATTATACTTCCAATATTCCGATAATTTTGTGTCAAACTTCAATTAAAAAAAAAGGTTGAAAAATCCAAGAGTGCACGACTCATAATGCTCATATGATCATCATATCATCATTCAGGTCACTCCATAAAGATAAAGTTTAAGACGTATTTAAGTATATTTATATATAAATCCTACTTACTTTTAGTACGTAGTTCTATTATTTATTCTGTGCTTTTAAAATATTGTAATAAGAATTTGTGATTATAATAATAATCAAGTATGTGTATCAAAAAAACCGTGGTAGCTCAGATGGTTAGCGCTCGCTGTAAATATCACAGTACGCGAGCAACCCGGGTTCTATCCCCGCCGGCACCAATGAAATTGTTAATTGCAATTTTAAGTGCTGATTTACCACGTGCTCTGCGGTCAAGGAAAACATCGTGAGGAAACCTGCATGTCTGAGAAATAAGAAAAAAAAATCGAAGACATGTGAAGTTCGCCAACACGCATTGGGGCAGCGTGGCGGACATTTCCTTGCCCTAAAACCTTCTCAGAAATGAGGGGAGGCCTGTGCCCAGCAGTGGAACGTATATAGACTGTAACTTTAACTTTATGTATCAAATTTGGTTTTTCGAATATTTTATATTCGTACAACGATCTTTTTGAGCACGAGCCGTAGCCGCTCCAAACAACCGATACAGTATCCACTCACGACGGTGGCTGAGCCCGAAGTGCGTGAGTGAGGCAGTCTATTTAGTAAAATAAATTATTACAAGGCTGCTCAAAACACTGAACATTTTGAGATATCTCAGCCGAAAAATATTAATTATAACTAAACAAAACAAAATTAAACTGCCATTTACATTCCATGGCTTCCTACATGATAGATGTGAAGAGATTAAAAAATAGATTGAGTTGAAAAATTGATATTTTCAAAAGTTATCGAATTTACGTTTCCATGCGGGCTTGATAAATCCACACCATAAGCCACTAAAACCGCATTTTTTTATAAGTTCAACAATCATTTAACCTTCTGACAATGTGCTTTTTCATCATTTATCGATATGATTGCTAGACATGATTTCATGCGACAAAACGTTGGAATTTTGATTTTTATGCCCTAGTAGAACATTTTAACGGTGTAAGCGCGTAGACAGCGAACACCATCCGCGCGGGTGCCTCTATAGGTCCCATAGCGGTAATGCCGAAACAGACCGACTCATCGAACACGGCTAAATGGCTACAGATTCCTTGCTACAACAGGTCCCATCCGCAGAGATCGTGATCCTTGGCGATTTTAACGCCCTCCACGCCGAATGGCTCGGTTCACGTTTAACCGATCATGCGGGAGATCTGTTTATGACTTTGCCTTGGCATATGGTCTGACACAACTGGTTACTTCGCCTACGCGGATTCCAGATGTGGAGGATCATACACTTTCCTGTTGGACCTTCTGCTGACCTCTCATCCGGACGGATATCAGGTTTCCGTCGATGCCCTCTCGGCTCTTCGGACCATTGTCTGATTCGGGTGTGGTGCCACTCACGCTCCTCGCGGTTGCATTCTGCAAGTTGCCGCCGTGTTTGGCATTACAGGTCGGCGGATTGGGATGGAATGCGGTCTTTCTTTGCATCCTACCCATGGGGCGGGTTTGCTTTTTGCCGGATGATCCCAGCGCTGTTGCTGACTCTGTCACTGATGTGGTGCTACAGGAGATGGAACTATTTATTCCATCATCTGTGGTACCCATCGAAGGCAGATCTAAGCCTTGGTTTGGTCACTCCTGTAAGACTGCATCACGCAGTAAGCAGGAGTGTTATCAGGCCTGGGCTGAGGCTTCTGCGGCTCGGGATGTAAACACCAGCATGCTTAAAAAGCAGTAGAACTTCGCCTCCAGGTCCTTCAAAGAGTTATTGCCAGGCAAAGTCAGAGCACAGACTAGTTCTACTAGTTCGCCTTCCTTCGGGAACCCGTGCATTCTGGTCTCTCGCCAAGGCTGTCCAAGGAATTTCTATAAGCCATCACTACCATCTCTGCACAGGAAGACGACTCACTGGCCCATGCCGCAAAGAAAAGCCGACCTTTAGGCTCCCTTTTGTGTCCAACTCGACTCTTGATGACGGGGAACACACCGCCGACCATCCCGCGGTGTGAGTGCTCCATGCCGGATATGCGGTTCTCACAGCGCTCGGTTCGCAAAGCACCTCTCCCTGGACATCCACAAGTCGAGTGGGCCTGAAGAAATCCCCAGTTGTGCTGAGGACGTGTGCTCCGGAGTTGGCACCGGTTCTAACGCGTCTTTTCCGGTTCCTACTCCCTAGGCGTAGTCCCGAAACACTTTTGTCCACGCGATCCCTAAAAAGGCGACCGCTCAGACCCGTCCAACTACAGGCCTATCGTCATCACTTCCTTGTTCTCCAAAATAATGGAATCCATTATAAACTGCCAGCTCATGCGGTATCTTGAGGATCATCAGCTGATTAGTGACCGCCAACACGGATTTCGTCGGGGTCGATCAGCTGGTGATCTGCGAAGCTTTCTTTGGATCACCAGCTTTCTTGCAGATCGGAGCATCAAGGTCGTTGTAGGCGGTGCATGCTCCGACTACAAACCTATTAACGCTGGTGTTCCACAAGGCTGCGTGCTATCACCAACGCTGTTTCTTCTGCATATCAATGATATGTTGCAAACCGGTAACATTCATTGCTATGCCGATGACAGCACTGGTGATGCTCTATACACCGGCCGTGCCAATATTTCTCGGAAAACGTCGCCGAGTATCGGAACAAACTTGTGTCTGAAGTCGAGTCTTTGCTGAACAAAGTCTCGGATTAGGGGTTAATCCTCAGAAGACACAAGTTTGCGCGTTTACCGCTAAAAGAACCCTTTGTCGTATCTCCTCAGTTTCAAGGCACTCCCTTGTTGCCTCAGCCAGTATCGGAATCCTCGGCGTCGAAATATCGAGTGACGTGCAGTTTCGTGGTCACTTGGAAGAGAAGGACAAATTGGCCTCTAAAAGCTTGGCGTGCTCAGCAGAGGGGACAGTATTTCATGCCGGCTCAACGCCTGCAACTTTACAAGGCGCAGGTTCGGCCTCACATGGAATACTGTTCCCATCTTTAGTTGGGGTTCCCCAGTGCCAGCTCCTTCCACTTGACCGCATCCAGCGCAGAGCGGCTCGAATCGTCGACGACCGAGTCCTTTCCGATCGGCTCAATTCATTGGCGCTGCGAAGAGATGTTGCATCCCTTTGCATTTTCTTTCGCATTTATCACGGGAGTGCTCTGAGGAATTGTTCGGATTAATCCCAGTCGCCAAATTTCACGAACGCACATCGTGGCAGAACTCCCGATACCATCCACCATCTAGATGATTGGTGGTCCACCACTGTGCGATTTAGAAGATGTTTTCTTCCTCGCACAACTTCCTTGTGGAATCGATTACTACCAGCGATTTCTCCGGACCGATACGACTTAGGGACCTTCAAGAAAAGAGCCTACTCCTTTTAAAGGCCGGCAACGCATCTGCAATTCCCTGGTGTTGCAGTTGTTCATGGGCGGCGGTAGTCACTTACCATCAGGTGAGCCGCATGCTCGTTTGCCCCTCTCATATAAAATCCTACGCGCTTCGCGCTTAAGGCATACAATAAAACACTAGTCGGTAACAAATCCTATTTACTATCAGGACCCAATTACATGATAACCATCCAACCAACCAACCCATCTCAATGTAACACAGGGCAGCCTCTCAGCAACACGATCTTCCTTGCCTACACTAGTATAATACCCCAACGGGCGTAGTAGTAAGTAGTAAGTTTTTACCCTCATTCCTAACAATATCATAAGGAAACCTACACTTAATAATTAAGTTTGCGAATTAACACTTAAACAATGTGGACACTTTTCTTCTCCAATATCGTTTGAAAATTAGTGTAGAAACCTTGTTCATTGCAATATGTCTTATTAAGGCTGTTACTTTTGTAGTTATTAGCTCCTGCAAGCGGCTCCGCTCTTGTAGTAACAGAAACGCTTAAACTTTTTTTTAATTTTTCGATTTTAAAATGTTTAGTTTTTAGTTTGTCCAGAACATTTTCTACCTCTGTGCCTTATCTATCTATCTATATTTTGCCATGGTTGCATGCATGGCAGGCAACCGCAGTTTTTATAATTTTGAGTTGTTATCAGGAAGACGCTGCTGCGCATCTCCTGGTTTGTTTCCCTATGTCGCCTCTTACGACACCCACGAGACGATATGGGGTAGTGGATATTCTTACACCGCCACTAGACGGCCTCTGTGCCTTATATCGTACAAATCGGTTGAGTCATTTATTTAAGATTGAGTAACATAACATACATCCAAATATTTTCACAAGTTTTATTTCTAAGTACTTTTATTTAAAATAATTAAGTACCTGTTAAAATTTTCAGGTATTATAATTACGAATTTAAATTCGACATTTTATCCTGCACTCCTCTGGAATTGCTTAGCTTCTTCAGCTATAATCATCGTGGGATGTTATTTTCTCTGTTTCGATTAAATAGGCTATTTAGAGTTGTAAGTTTCTTTTTTTTTGTTATTATGACGTTACTTTGCGGAAATCCATTATCCAGTGTGTCCAAAAATACAGGGTTACTTTGCAATAACCGGCCAAATTTGCAGAGAAGGTTCAAAATAAGTAATATAGGCAAATGGTGAAGAAAAATTAATAATAAAAAATCTCAAACATTCTCTCCTTTTTATCTTTTAAATTCAAAATGCGTGGTAATGCATTATTTTAACTGATTTTACTGCGCACGCACACTTTCGTAAGGGTCCATCGGTAGGCAAAAACGTTGTTGCCCATAAATCACATTCAATTTGGGATAATTTCAAATAAAAGTAGAAGCCATATTTACTCGTATTTTCAAAAACTGCAGTAACGGTATATCAATATTTATATATTAGAACTTAAGTTTAAAATTTGGCTACTCTTTGAAAAATTACCCTGTATATATTTTACTTATTATTGACGAAAAATCTTAAATTTTTATATCTTATGTAGACTCTATGTACAAAAAATAACGATTTCTTCCAAAGATGTGGGTCGATTACTTTAGAGTAATCTTCAAAATAAAAAAAAATATTATGCCATACTTGGCGGTAAGGATAAAATAACAATTTGCTCGTAAAAAAGTGGCATCGTGAATTTAACTTTGCTTTTTGTGAGAAAAAAATCCATTTTTTATGACTGTTTTTTTCAATGATCTCTAATTTTCTCATAATCATGACCCCAATACCAGAAATTTTTATGATTTATTATTATTCTCTACCATATTGCCTTTCAAATAAAAAAATCTACGTTATAACCCAAAAACACGCTTTTTATTTTTGTCTATTTTTTGTCGATAATAATTTATGGTCTAGTTTCATCCCCTTTCGGGGTTGCACTTTACCGAGGGACACACTGTATTAAAGATTTTAAAACTTAAGTAGCTAAGATCCGCGTAATAAAATAATGTGTAAGACACATTCTTTTATTACGCAAAATACAAATTATTATTATCAACGGTGTAATGTTGAAGGTTTTAATAAATAGGAGACGTGTTGTTGCTACTAGAACTTTAATTATACTGATCACTAAACCTAAGAGTACATGTATTTCTTACACTGCTAGTAGGGTAGAGACACATACACTACACCTCCCCGATACTTAAAAAAGAAATGTTCTCCATTGTGTAGGTATGTTTATTATTCTGATGTATTCAGTTATGTATCTTTTCAGATCAGTTCAGTACTAAGTTATTTAAAAAAATTGTATGAAACAGCTTACCGATCCTCCGTGGCCTTATGAGATTCTCCAAGGCACGGAGCACTATAAACGTACCTATTCACGAGCACTATAAACGTACCTACGCGTTAGGCATTATTAAAACAAAACAAAAACACGAAACGTAACAACAAGAACAATATCATTAAGTAATAAATAACAAGTAATAACGACAATAATTTAATAAACAAAACAATTGAACTGTCGCTCATGATAGTCAACATGGAACTGTCTCAAAAACTAAAATTATTAATCAATCCCTTAAAACAAATGCGCACGAAGGCAACGTCCTTGAAGCATGTGTAAATTCCACAGCGCGAGGCGACACGAAGCAGCGTGTGTGAAAGGGAAGGGTAGAGTGAGTAGTATACCTAATGCATTGTTTCGTACCGATCTTTCGTAGTTCGACGCCCGCGAGGATATTGACCCTATTGGCAGCTGATTTTCTTTTTAAGTTTCACTGCTGGTTTTATGTTTCAGTATTTTCATGATTATTCGGGATCGAATTTCTTTGTGACCCATCATCATAGGTATCCTTAGTACTATCATCTGTCTTCGTTTTCGGGAGCGTTTCACAAACACCCGGTATGATAGTTTTGTGACTATTCAATTCGGAATTGATGCGGTACAAATGCGGCGACGATGTGACTGTGGCACATTCTCAGGCAACGCGACTTTCATGTGACAGCTGGAATCTTAGATAAAATCATTTTAATAATTAAGTTTGCGAATTAACACTTAAACAACTTTTCTTCTACAATATCGTTTGAAAATTAGTGTAGAAACCTTGTTCACTGCAATATGTCTTATTAAGGCTGTTACTTTTGTATTAGCTCCTGCAAGCGGCTCCGCTCTTGTAGTAACAGAAACGCTTAAACTTTTTTTTAATTTTTCGATTTTAAAATGTTTAGTTTTTAGTTTGTCCAGAACATGGTCTACCTCTGTGCCTTATCTATCTATCTATATTTTGCCATAGTTGCTACGCATGGCAGGCAACCACAGTTTTTTTTATAAATTTGAGTTGTTATCAGGAAGACGCTGCTGCCCATCTCCTGGTTTGTTTCCCTATGTCGCCTCTTACGACACCCACGAGACGATATGGGGTAGTGGATATTCTTACACCGCCACTAGACGGCCTCTGTGCCTTATATCGTACAAATCGGTTGAGTCATTTATTTAAGATTGAGTAACATAACATACATCCAAATATTTTCACAAGTTTTATTTCTAAGTACTTTTATTTAAAATAATTAAGTACCTGTTAAAATTTTCAGGTATTATAATTACGAATTTAAATTCGACATTTTATCCTGCACTCCTCTGGAATTGCTTAGCTTCTTCAGCTATAATCATCGTGGGATGTTATTTTCTCTGTTTCGATTAAATAGGCTATTACACAAATATAAGTTTGTATAGCAAAATATATGTTGTATTTGTTGTTATAAGTATTTTAAGTATATATAATAACATAATTTTGGAATAAAAAAAAAAAAACTATTACACTATGAAACTTATAATAATAGCGATCCGATACTGTTTCGACGTGATTTTAATAAGCAATATATAAACCAAATTTAGTTCAAAATTTTACAAATTTTACATAAACAAATAATTTTATGTTTTCTTTGTTTACTAATAAAGAAATTTAGGGTAGAGTTATTGAAATTATGAAACAATTATGTAAATTGATATAAAATATATCTTAGCGAAAATGTATATTTATTAGATTTTTTTTTTTACGTGTGGTTGTTTTTAGATTTGTTAATTGTTACTCTCTTTTCCTTTGATTTCAATTGTCAGGCCTTTTTTTCATAATTGTTGTACGTACTTTATTTTTTAAATTATTTATGACCTTAGCTAGCTTTATTAATTTGATATCGGGAATCGGAGTTTTAATTCACTTTATTTATATTTAACTTCATGATATATATCACGCGGGTACTTTATACATATGGGCCCCCCATTTACTTGGGTATTATATTACATTTTCATTACATTACTTTCATTTTATTGGTACATAAACTTTTTTTATACTATATCAAGGTTATAGTGTACCTTGGGTTGTGCGCACAACCTTGAGGTCTACGTTTAAGTCATTTTAAAAGGACTCCAACAATTGTCACTGAGGAAAACTAAGTTCACGCTATGATCCAATGAAGGATGTGACCTCTATGTACCATTATCAAGGGTAACAAATTTAAGACTTCTCTGGTCCCCAACAGTACTAATATGAGTAAACTCGTTCACATCACTTGTACTGAAGGTATTGTTCCCTAGTACCCGTTACTTCCGATTTTATCATCCAATCATGGAAACATACCCTGCTCGAGGACTATATGCTTACCAGTGATGGACGTTCCCGTATCTTTCCATTATTTATTTATCAAGGTCATCTTTTCTTTTATCTTTTATTCTCTAAGTAAATCTTTATTTCCTTCTTTATCTTTATAGTACCTGTCGTTATCTACTTGACTGTATCGGTAACTTTTATATACTTTCATGCTCCATTTCCATATACGAGTACTAACTTGCATAATTCTCGCTCATAATGGGTTCATACCAGGAGTTTAAGCATCGTCAAATATTTGGGTGATCAGTCCAATATTGACGAAACTTAGCAATTCAATCATTCGTATTCACACTTTGAACATTCCTTCACTCATTCCTCACACCTTTTAAATATATACTTTTTAATATTGTACGAAAAAGAATATACTTGTCAGTCAATTTTTTATGTTCCTGTTTGACTTTGTTAAGAAATATTGTTATTAAACCTTCTCTTAATTATTTTATTTTTTACTTTACTGTATTTCATTATTTTTATATTTATGTTAATACTATTACAGATCATTTCTTATTTATTTTCTGATAGTTATTATTTTCATCTTTATTAGAATGCTGTTATAGTTTATTTTTATGTACCTGTTCATATATCGCATGTTGCTCTCTATTGTTTTACGATAAGCTCATTGCATAACATTACATGTCATATTTCTAGATATATCATTAATAAGAAAAGGTTAGCAGACCTTTTATATTCACTGTAAAATCATAGACTTCTATCCTAAGTCTATGGTGTAATTATTAATTCTCGTTACACTTAACTTATCTAGACTAACTTGTTGTATTTAGAAAGAAAAAAAAATGTAATTTTAACTACAAAAGATAAACAATTTAATTTATGATGAACTATTGTAAATTTAAGTACGTAAAAATGTAATCTATCACATTAATTTTTGCACAAATCAGTAATAAAATTAATATAAAATAATAACTGAATAAAAGTGAATATAAAATCGTCTTGTGCGTTAATACAAATATGGCGCAGAAGTGCTCTTGTAACTTAACTTATAATTATTGCATTTTATTATTTTTTCAGATATAGTAATAAAATATTAAAAGAAATCAATTGAATCGTAAATTATCTGATAAATACTATCAATTTAAACATAGGTATATTAAATACTTAACTTCATAAAATATAATAGCAAAAAGAAACAATCTCAAAATGATAAATAAAGTTTTAAATGGAATTAAAATCACACAGGTGCGAAGTTACCTCTTAATTTCTTCTTTGTTCTTTTGGCTCAATTTTCATAATTTACTGGACAAAGCTCGCTGAAGTACAACCAGGTTTTTAATTAATCTATTGTTTCTTGAATTTTGTTCTTCGGTCATTATATAAAAAAATCCACATTTTATTTTCCTCATTCTTCGTTAGTTGTCTTTATAGTAATATATATTATATATTTTAAATTTTCAGTCAGCTTCTATAAAATTCTTATTGTGTTATTGTGGCCTCTTCTTGAATTCGTATTTATTTATTTTCCGTCACGTCCGGTATTACGTCCATTCCGTTATAATATTACTTTATTGTCAATCATTTTACTCATGTCTTCATTATTTAATTTAGCAATATTTATTCCCACCTTTTAATTTTAAATAGGCCCGGCGGTGCGCTTGCATTGTCGCAGCGCACCGCCTGGCAGGGTCGCCATGTAATGTTGAAGGTTTTTAATAAATAGGAGACGTGTTGTTGCTACTAGAACTTTAATTATACTGATCACTAAACCTAAGAGTACATGTATTTCTTACACTGCTAGTAGGGTAGAGACACATACACTACAACGGTAGTGTGTATTTCCTAGTGTAGTGGTGTTGGGATTAGTGGTGACGGAATAGTGCACACAATAATTGAGGGAGGGTGGGAGGTGCTTGCCAAACGAGGTAAGACACATTATTTTATTTACTACTCGGAGCTTAGCTAATTAATATTTAACATCTTTAATATTCACAAAGGATGTACAGAGGTCACAAATACAAACTTCACCTACTAGCGGTGCACTCTATTAAGGAGACTCTGAACACCAACAAAACGCGGCACCGTCTTCTTCTTTACCAGCCCATAAAAGTCCACCGCTGGACATAGGCCTCTCCTCATGTAGCGAGGATTCATCTTAATCGCCAAGCTTGACAGGTGGATTGGCGATCTCAGATCCAGACTTAGAATTATCTGTATTCACAAATAAAAGTAAATTTGAATATGAATTTGAAACTTCTAGCAACAGGATTCGCGACTTACTACCCGTCGTCTCTAAGTTAAAATTACTAAGATACTACTTAATTGCATACATTTACAATAATCAGAATAAAATTAAACAAGATTACTTAGCGTTAGATGTTACTTTGTTTTCCAAAATAAGTTATCATTGAATAGTGTAAAGTTTAGATTTGATTTCACATTTCTATTTTGGTCTATTTTATTATTTGTATCAGCGACGATCGCATAACTATAAAAACAAATATCATGCGCAAATGATAACAAATTCGTTATTTCTTTTTTTTATAGGATAAGGGTGACAAACGAGCACACAGTCCACCTGATGGTAAGTGGTAGCAGTGGTCTATAGACATCTACATCTATCCTCGGTTACAAATCAAAATGCAGATGCGTTGTCAGCTGTGAGGACTAAGATGGAATGCCTCGTTTCCAGTAAAAAGGGTCTCCGGTTCTCTACACTCACCATACGAAACACAGTAGCGTTAAACTGCTCTTTATTTCTATCTCGTTATTTTAGTTATTATTTAAAGCTTCATTTAATTATTTTGCTTTTACTAAGATAACGGTGTACAAGGGTGTCAGTCGCCACTACGAAAGGCTTTCCATCAACATAACGCTGATGACCATTTACTCGGTGTTCATCTGGTTCACGCTGTTCGTGCACGTGACCACGTGTCTCTGGTACTTCATGGGCCATATCCAGGACAAGGCCCAACCCAAGTCTTCGTGGATTTATAAGAGTAATGACTTCAGATTCTTTAGACGCAAAATTTTAAATATAACCAGTTGATCGCTAAATTGATTCCAACTTTTACAACTTTTTCAAAAGCAATGGACTTTTTCAGTTTTTTTTTTAATTTACTACACTGACAATGAACTTACAGTCCACTTAATGTTAAGTGGCTACTGAAGTCCATGAACATATGCATCTAACTTCAAACAAAGAAGACTACACCGCTACAAGTCCTTTGACTGTAATTGTTTAAAAATTAATTACATTTTTATTTAATTTACAGTTGTAAAGTTGAAATTGTTGTGATTGTTAAATTCAAATATGAACGTTGACTTGTACTGTTTTTAATATAAATTTCAGCCAGACCCGATCATAATAATAAATGTGTATGCTACTTGTCATTGTCAACCAGAAGATTTATCGAGACAAATATGCCACTGTCATGGGAGATCACAAGATCTTCCACGCATTTCCCTTAGTCGCCTCTTACGACACCTCTGGAATGAGATGTGGTGATGGTTTCTCTTTTGTCGTCACCACACCGCTAAACCTTTTAGTACCGACTTATTATTATATCTTTACATCTATATCTATACATCTATACATTTAAATATAATAACTGACTTCTTTTAAATGCGGAGGGTTATTGGCATGCTATTAAAATAAGAAAAACATTTTTGTCTATCTGTCTGTCTGCCTGTCCGGGCTTATCTTCGGAATGGCCGAACGATAGAGAGCAATGCCAAGTATGACTTAAGCTATGTTTTTTCCAAAAAATTTTTGGGAAAATCGAAGAACTGATAAATAATGGTCTACACTTTCAGCCAGGCGAAGCCGGGGTGGGTCGCTAGTTGTACATATTATTTTATGCTTATCTTCAAATTCTATTTCTTCTTTTATCCAACAATGATGAATATAAACATTTTATAGATGATGGCAATTCATGGTGCGATAACCTGTATATTTGTTCACTATACTTCGTTCTTACAACATTCACGCAGAACGGTGTCGGCGATATCATGCCAAAGAATCGGGCTGAGGTATGCTAAATCTAAAACATCTCTAAATACTTTTAAAAATACTATACTGTACTAATAATAACCATTCGTTTTTTTTAATTAGAATAAGGATGACAAACAAACTCATCACTTATATCCACCTGATGGTAAGTGAATGCTGTGGCTCATAGATCGATTAAGAATCAAAATGCAGATCTGTTGTCAACCCTGAGGACTAAGATGGAATGCCTCGTTTATTTTTAATTGTTATTAGTGGGCGGTGCTTACCTTCTTATGGTTTGTTTCACTCTGTCGCTTCTTACGACCCCCACGGGACGGTTTGTTGTAGTGGATATACCTACACCGCCACAAAACTCTGTTCCATTCACAACAGTATAATTTCATTCAGACTCGGCAGACTATATGTAGTTAGTTACATAGTTCATCATTCAGTATTAATGTATGCCTACTAAATTGGTTGATCTAGTTCTAGCTTCCTACATCAGCGTACATTGCACTTGACTGTCGCAGTGCCAGAAATATATTTCTGATAATGAATTCTGTGAGTTTATGTAACTATACATGGTAGAGGCATGCTGCAGCTATATTATGGTTTTAGCACGAATGGATCGGCTCGACCGGGAATAACGGCGTAAATTAGCAGCACAATGCTGCTATGTTTCTTATGGTGAGTGTAGAAAACCGGAGAACCTTTTTACTGGAAACGAGACATTCTATCTTAGTCCTCAGAGGTGACAACGCATTTGCATTTTGATTCTTAATCGAGGATGGATGCAGTCTATGGGCCACAGCATCTACTTAGCATCAGGTATATTTCTATTTAAAAAAAAATAGTGGAGGTAATAATCTCCGGAACCACTGCACCTATTTGAAAAATTATTTTATCATTTGAAAGTTACATTATTCCAAATGGACATAGGCTATATATTATGTATATAAATATATTATGGCTAAAAGTTATAAATTAGTCGGTAAAAGTCTTGCCTCTTGAGAGCTTTCATAGCGTGCGCTGCGTTAATATTTAAAGTTGCACGAAAATAATGTATGGCTGAATTGTTCTTCTTAAAAAATTTAAAAAAAAGTCAGCATATGTTAGTCTTCTAAGAATAACTCGTTCGAACAACACTTCTAGCACTGACAAATTCATCCATCCATTACAGCCTATAAAATCCACTGTTAAACATAGGCCTCCCCCATAGATTGCCTCATATAGGGGATTTTGCCATAGTTGACGAGCACGCTTGGCGAGCGGATTGACAACTGCAGTTTTTTATTATTTTGGGTTGTTATCAGGAAGATGCTGCTGCCCATCACCTGTTTCAGTTTCCCTCTGTCGCCTCTTACGTCACCCACGGGACGATATGGGGTAGTGGATATTCTTACACCGCCACTGCACGGTAAACTACTACTGGCAAATTAGTCTAGAGTTATTAAAAAGATATTTACAAAGTGTCATGGCGTTTAAAAATAATAATAAATCCTAAAATAAACTTGATTCAATAATGAATTGTTTTGTTTACCGGCAGCTGATAAACAAAGTACAACTCGTACATGGCACGCCGACATTTTAACTGGCAGAGTGACAAAAACCAATGCATCAGTGACGTGCGGTCATGTTTATCTGATCTTTGTCATTCGTTGTTCAACATTAAATATAATCCTTGCGAAAATTCCGACGCTTAAAAACTGTTTTCTCTTAAAAATATTTTTATTATACTTTTTTTTTATAGAAATAGGGTGACAAACAAGCACACAGTCCACCTGATGGTAAGGGTTGCTGTGGCCCATAGACATCTACATCTATCCCCGTTTGGGAATCAAAATGCAGATGCGTTGTCAGCCGTGAGGACTAAGATGGAATGCCTCTTTTCCAGTAAAAAGGGTCTCCGGTTCTCTACACTCACCATACGAAACACAGCAGCATTAAGCTGCTATTTTACGCTGGTATTCTGTGAGAGCGTGGTCCTTCCCAGGTCGAGCCAACCCATTCGTGCTACAACTATATTATTTATATATTACAAATAATATATAATATACCCGTGTAGTGGCGGGTAAGAATACCCACTACCCCATATCTTCCCGTGGGTGTCGTAAGAGGCGACAAAGGGAAACTGATACAGAAGATGGGCAGCAGCATCTTTCTGATAAAAGCCAAAAACAATAAAAAACTGCGGTTGCCAACCCGCTCGCCAAGCGTGGCAACTATGGCAATATACCCCCCATGAGCGACGACACAAATAAACGGCCCCCAGTCCCCGGCGGCCCCGCTATTCCTGGCTACGGTGGCGACCATGGTAACGGCGGGGCAGGGGGTGCTAAGAATCTCCGGTGGAGGTTCGGTTGCCACCTACGACGACTCGACCTGGCAACATATAACGCACGCACCCTGAGGACTGACGAGAAGATCCTGGAGCTGGAAGAAGATATAGATAAGTTACGCTGGAATATAATAGGACTATCCGAAGTCCGAAGAGAGGGGGAGGACACGGTAATCCTCGATTCCGGCAACTTATTCTATCACCGGGAGGGCGACCATCTGTCCCAAGGAGGTGTCGGATTTATCGTCCACAAGTCTCTCGTTAACAACGTTAAAAGATCGGGAGTGTGTCGACGAGGGTTGCGTACCTTATACTCAGAATCACCAAACGGTATTCGCTGAAGGTCATACAGGTTTACGCACCAACCTCGGCACATCCCGATGAGGAGGTGGAGGAAATGTATGAGGATATCTCTAGAGCCATGCATTCCTCCAAAACCCACTATACGGTGTTAATGGGAGACTTCAACGCAAAACTAGGTACAAGAGAGAACGATGAGCTGAAAGTAGGAAATTCGGAATAGGGCAACGGAACTCAAGGGCCAGCAGCTGGTCGACTTCATGGAGAAAGAGGGACTCTTTATGATGAACTCTTTCTTCCAAAAGCGGCCCCACAGAAAGTGGACCTGGTCGAGCCCCGACAGTTCGACAAAAAATGAGATTGACTTCATTATGACGACCAGACGACAACTTTTCAGTGATGTCTCAGTGATCGCGAGGTGAAAACTGGCAGCGACCACCGAATGGTGAGAGGCACACTGAACCTAAACGTTGTTGGAGAGGTCACGTCTAATGAAGTCAACGCTCCGTCCCCTCGTGCTCTAATCCAAAGTCCCGAAAACTTTCAGCTCGAATTACAAAATCGTTTTCAGTGCCTAGAAGTTTGCAATGAAGTGGACGATATGAATGACAAGCTTGTGAAACTGTCCATGCGGTCGGAGCTAAGTTCTGTAAGACCCGTCGCAGAAGAACACAAAACTCTCCGATCACACTCTTAATCTCATGGTTGTTAGACGGGAGATGAAGCTGCAGTCTTCAGCAGATTTGACAGTATACAAGCAACTGAACAGACAGATCTCCAAATGCATGCGGCGGGACTTGCGCAACTTCAATACAGCTCGTATTGAAGAAGCGATCGAGCGGAACCAGGGCTCCAAAGTCTTTGCTAGAGATCTGCCTGCCAGAAAGAGCCAACTGTCGAAGCTGAAGACCGATTGTGGCAGCATCGTTTCCGGACACCTGAGATTTTGAGTGAGATTGAGAGGTTCTATGGGCAGCTGTACACGTCATCGTTGAGCCACACGCAAGTGAGTAACGATCCAAGAGCAAGTCTTATTCGACACTAATCCGATGATATCCCGGACATCAGTCTGAGCGAGATTAGAATGGCTCTCCAGCACCTTAAAAACGGCAAGGCCGCAGGCGAGGATGGAATTACAGCGGAGCTTCTGAAAGCGGTTGGATAACCAGTACTTGAAGTCCTTCAGAAGCTTTTAATTCCGTCCTCCATGGTGGCATTACACCGAGGCGTGGAGCAGAAGTGCGGTGGTCTTGTTCTTCAAGAAAGGCGACAACGCTCTTTGAAGAACTACAGACCGATTTCCTTCTGAGCCGCGTCTACGTGCTGTTTTCGAGAGTCATTACGAATCGTCTCGCATGCAGACTCGACGACTTCCAACCTCCGGAACAAGCCGGTTTCCGAAAGGCTTTAGTACCATAGACCACATACATACCCTTCGGCAAATTGTACAGAAGACCGACGAGTACAATCTGCCACTTTGCCTTGCGTATGTGGACTATGAGAAAGCCTTTGATTCCGTCGAAATCTGGGCGGTGCTGCAGTCCCTTCAGCGGTGCCAAGTGGACTGTCGGTATATCGAGGTGCTGAAGTGTTTGTACAGTAGGGCTACGATGGCTATCCGAGTACAGAACCAGAGTACGAAACCTATCCAACCGCAGAGAGGTGTAAGACAGGGTGACGTAATATCCCCGAAACTCTTCACCGCTGCATTGGAAGACGTTTTCAAGCTACTGGACTGGAAAGGATACGGTATTAACATCAATGGCGAGTACATCACTCACCTTCGATTTGCCGACGATATAGTCCTTATGGCAGAATCGCTGGAGGACCTAAGCACTATGCTCAATGACCTCAATAGTGTCTCCCAACGGATAGGTCTCAAGATAAACATGGACAAAACAAAATCATGTTTAATGTCCATGTCACACCTATGCCGGTAGTTGTTGGGAGCACTAAGCTCGAAGTTGTTGACGAATATGTTTACCTGGGACAAATAGTCCGACTAGGTAAGTCCAACTTCGACCGAGAGGTCAATCGACGGATTCAACTCGGCTGGGCAGCGTTCGGGAGATTACGACCCATCTTCTCGTCAGGCATACCTCAAAACCTCAAAACTAAGTTGTACAACCAGTGCGTGTTGCCAGTGATGACATACGGAACTGAGACGTGGTCCTTCACTGCTGGCCGTATGAGGAAGCTCAAGGTCGCTCAGCGAGCTATGGAGAGGGCTATGCTCGGGGTTTCTCTGCGTGATAAACTTAGAAATGAGGATATCCGCAGTAGAACCAGAGTAACCGACATAGCCCAAAGGATTAGTAAGCTGAAGTGGCAATGGGCCGGCCATATAGCTCGAAGAACCGACAACCGTTGGGGAAGAAAGGTTCTCGAATGGCAGCCTCGTACCGGCAGGCGAAGTGTAGGGCGTCCCCCCACTAGATGGAGTGACGACCTGGTAAGACATGCAGGAAGTCAATGGATGCAGGTGGCTCGGGACCGTGCTTTGTGGCATGCCGTGGGGGAGGCCTATGTTCAGCAGTGGACTTGTGAAGGACTGTAATGATGATGATGATGATGAAATAATATAGTTATATTATTTATATATTATAAATAATATAGTTGTAGCACGAATGCGAACGATGCGAACTTCATACGCTAAGTAAAATTTAATACAATCTACGCATGGAAAAGTTCTTCAACGTTACTTTGTACTTTTTTCAAAAAAAAAGTAGGCTCTTGAAGGTCCCTAAGTCGTATCGGTCCGGAAAAATCGAAAACATATTTCTTCCCCCAAAAACTGGCACAACGCACGGTCTTGAGCTTGCTTTCTTCAACTCCCTGCGTTTTCCCCGGTCGTCATTCAACTGACCCAGTTCAAGTTAAGCTAAGTCAGTCTACATACATAGGCATCTCCCAAAGCGCGCCACTTAGCCCGATATTTGGTTCCACACATCCAGTTCCTATCAGTCACCATAGTAAAGTTACAGCCTATATAAGTCCCACTGCTGAACACAGGCCATCTCTCATTCCTAACAGGGTTTTTGGAGTAATTATTCCGCGAACTGTTCCAATCGGTGTTGGCGAACTTCACAGGTCCTCTAAATATTTTATTCCTCAGACGTGCAGGTTTCCTCACGATGTTTCCTTCACCTACAAGCACTTGGTAAATCAGCACTTAAAATTACAATGAACAATTTCATTGGTGCCGGCGCGGTTCGAACCCGGATCACTCGCATACTGTGAAGTTTACAGCGAGCTCTTTAGAGCTTACCACGGCTCTATTATTTGTCCAATGTCATTAAAAGTGAACGGCAGGGTCAGGACGGGACGCCCTAGACGAAAGTGTATCGACCAAATTGGCGATATTGAAGACGGGCCAGATTAAGAGTACCCTTAACCGACGAACAC
Organism: Parnassius orleans; assembly: GCA_029286625.1. Lineage (NCBI taxonomy): Eukaryota > Metazoa > Arthropoda > Insecta > Lepidoptera > Papilionidae > Parnassius > Parnassius orleans. The sequence continues at coordinate 4,349,874 of JAGSMP010000059.1, forward strand.
GTATGCGTAGTTATATGGATGTAAAGGAGGCGAGAGAGGTGTGTCAGTGTCAGAATCGTGCCAAATGGAAGTCCGTTCATGTTGTTTACGTTTAAATTATTAAAATCTCGTTCAAAGTTATCGTGCTTTTTAGGTTTTATTTGTGTCCGTTCTCCAAGTGATCTCCACGATGGTCTTCATGATTTACGTGGGCGAGTTCTCCAACATCATTCAGTACCAGTCGTACCGCTCGTTCGGCTTCTACAGCAAGTATTTGGAGCTTCAGGTATATGCCGGTATCTGACCGCGTAATGGCGGTGTAAGAATATCCAGTATCCTGTGTATGTCTTAACAGGTGACAGATGGAAACAAACCAGAAGATGAGCAGCAGCGTCTTCCAAATAACAACTTAAAAATACTGCGATTGCCAACCAGCCTGCCAATCGTGACAAGACTCTTGATAGAGCCATGTTGCAGCTATATTATGGATTTAGCACGAATGGGTTGGCTCGATCGGGAAAGGATACTGCTCTTACAGAATACCAGCGTGAAATAGCAGATTAATTCTGCTGTGTTTCGTATGGTGAGTGTAGGGAACCGGAGACCTATTTTACTGGAAGTTTCAAATTATTTTACCAATTCTATAACTATATTTTAATCCTTATTTATAAATATGTTATTTATTTGAAAAACACCAGTCATACCGCCTATAACTAAGATATAATAGAAAATTAATATTGAAAGAAGATGTAGTGACAAAAATTGAGAAAGGTATGCTGAGATGGTTTGGCCATGTCGAGAGAATGAATGAAGAACGATTGACGAAAAAAGTGTATAAGGCGAGTGTGAATGAAAGTGTTGGAAGGGGTAGACCTAGGAGGACGTTTCTCGACCAAATCAGGGACGTCTTGAAAAAAGGCCAGGTCAAGAGTACCCTAAACCGAAGAGCATGTATGAAGGGAATAATGAAAGTGGACGAAGCGAAACAAGTATGTAAGGATCGTAGCAAGTGGAAAGAAGTGGTCTCTGCCTACCCCTACGGGAAAGAGGCGTGATTATATGTATGTATAAGTTGCCCCGGGTTACTAACTACCTACATACAAAATTTCATGTAAATCGATCCAGTAGTTTTTGCGTGAATCCGGAATACACAGACAGACAGACAGACAGACAAAAGTTCTAATAACCACTAATTTGGCTTCAGAACCCTTTAATTAGTCCCCTGGTACGAGGCATTTCATCTCAGTCTTTAAGGGTGACAACGCACTCTGTATTTTGATTCTCAATCGTAGGACGTACATATCTATTGGGCACAGCATTCCCTTACCATCAAGTGAACTGTGTGCTCGTTTAACACCTTTATTATATAAAAAAGAGTCGCATAAATGTATATTACTCAAACTTAAGTAAAATGAGTGCATGTAACTTTTTTCAGCCCTCGGTTGAATTAAAACTCATTATTGTATCCCATTATCCATTCAAGCCTACAAAAGTCCACTGCTGAACATAGGACTCCCCCGTAAACTGCCTCATTATTATATGGAGATTTTGCCATATCAACGTTTTTTTACGTGGTAGAGCCACGCTGCAACTATATTATAGTTGTAGCACGAATGGGTCGGCTCGACCGGGGTAGGACCACGATCTCACAGAATACTAGCGTAAAATAGCAGCTCAATGCTGCAGTGTTTCGTATGGTGAGTGTAGAGAACCGGAGACCCTTCTTACTGGAAAAGAGGCATTCCATCTTAGTCCTCAGGGGTGACAACGCATCTGCATTTTGATTCGCAAACGGGGATAGATGTAGATGTCTATGGGCCACAGTACCCACTTACCATCAGGTGGACTGTGTGCTCGTTTGTCACCCTATGCTATAAAAAAAAATATCACGCTTGGCAACTGCAGTTTTTTGTTATTTAGAGTTATTATCAGGGAGATGCTGCTGCCCATCTCCTGTTTCAGGTTCCCTCTGTCGCCTCTTACGTCACCCACGGGACGATATGGAGTAGTGATTATTCTTACGCCACTACACGATCAAAGTCTAAGTCTAAGTGATCTAACAAAATCATTCAAAGTCAAAATGTGTACAATAGACCATTCTATCGGTTAAAGGTTTCAATGTGCTGAACTGTTTCCGAATCTCTTCAAAGAGCCTAATGTATATAGTGCACTATAAAGACGAGTAAGTGTCGAGTGCAGGTAGAGGAGTGTTACTGCGTGTTTATCTCTTGCGTTGGTAATAACTTATGGCTATAATCTAGACTTGAAGAGTAAACATAAAGATTGTAATGTACTTCAGACCGAATTTCACTGCAGCCAGTCTCAACGGAGACTAGCCATCTGCGCAGGACAGGATTATAGTGCACGAGTGTGTGCGCAAGCACAGGTGCACTCTTTATTCCCCTTTATTTTTTTATTTTTTTTATGATTTTTTTAAAAACGTTACCTCCACACTAGGATTTTCTCCTGTATCGTGGGGGCAGTTTACATACATAAAATTCACAAGGACAAACATCCAGACCCGGAACAATAATTTTCATAGTAGATGGGATGGCAATCTGACACGACCGGAGGGAGATCAGGCGAAGGACGGTTTTATGTGCTTTCCGATGCATGGGGTTAAACACCGCCAACTTCCTGACTCCAGGTTGCTACTAAGTATTTCTTGACAATAAAACGCAATAACTGATTTTAGCCCGACCCACTATTCGAATCCGGGACATCATGATTAGCAGTCACACTTACATATAATAATAATAGTAATAAAGCCTCTTTATTCCTTAATAGAAAATAATAAAAAAAAATCAACTATTATAATATGTACGCTTAGAAAATAAAAAAATATATACATTTCAATTAAGGACCCCTCTTTGGGTAAAGGCCTCCTCCATCTTTTCCCATCTGTTCTCGGTTCTGAGCTATTGCTAGCCAATTTTTTCCTGCTGTCTTCAACAATCTCATCGACCCATTTTTCTTTCGCGACTGCGACTGCGACCCGACTGGAGAGAGATCAGGCGCTGGACCAAAATAAAAATGAGGGAGTTATGAGTGATAGAAGAGCTACTCTAATACTTCTTCACTCTTGTACGTGTACCGGTTTTGCTAAGGGTTCCTCTCAAGCCTGGAAGCAGTTAATAAAAATATAATCTATACAAATAAATAAAATTGAAGTGTCTGTGTATAATGTCAAAATTATAGCTTTTTACTAAATGCACATGAAAGTATATACGGTACTTTCTGTTTTACTGTTCTGTTTCTGTTGTACTGTCTGTTTGTTCCAGCTAATCTCCGAAACGGCTGCGCCGATTTTGACGGGACTTTCACTGGCAGATAGCTGATGTTATAAGGAGTAACTTAGGCTACTTTTATTTTAGAAAAAAATTAGGGTTCCGCGCAAAAAAATTAAAACCCCAAATAACACGCGGGCAAAGTCGCGGGGAACACCTAGTTACTTATAAGTATAAGTATGTTTTCGTTAAGAATTCGACTTCACGTATCCATGGTCTGCAGTAGTCTTTCTAGGATACTGTACAAAATTTGTCAATAAACAAGCTTAAGTGTTTTATTAAAGAAATATTGTACATGAAGGGTTATTATAATATCAAAGAATACATAAATGAAAATAACCCCCTGCAGGGCTAACATGGGCAGGAGACAATTTTATCCCCGGGGAAAGGAGAAAATATTTATCCCCTCGCTTAGTTTTATCCACCCTTCGAGCATGGGCACACTGGTGGATATAATATCCACAGTAGATAAAATGGGAGATAGACTTGGACTTAGATAGATTTTTTTGTATGAATATAAATTTTAACCCACGTCCAATGAACTAGGATAAAATCATCCCTTTCAAATGTCAAAAAAGCATAATTTTTTATCTTTCATTTAGCTCCATGCTACGGACGGGGGATATATGTCTACTCGTTAGGTCATACTTCTCCCCGTTTGACATAACAAGATAATTTTATCTCTTGTCAGTGGATATAATCGGGGATAAAATTTTTGTCCCCCGCCCATGCTAGCGGGGCAGGACATGAAGTGATCGCCATCATGCTGGTTCTATTAAAATTCATTTAAAAATTGTTCAAACAAAATTATTGTAAAGTGAAATATGTTTAAAAAAAGTCCCGCTGGGTTTATTGTTGGTTCTTCCCAGGACAGAGGTATTTTCCGAACAAAAATATAAATAAATATAATTTCCGTAAATAAAAAAAATACTTTCAATAAGTATTATGTATTAATCCATATTGAATAAAAATCATTCTATTCTATTTCCAACCTACTTCAAAAAGGAGGAGAGGTTTACAATTCTTCAAAAGGCTTCATCGTGAAAATTCAATCGAAGTCTATTATAACTTTCTTGTTGACTTAAATGACATCGAAAGTCATAAAATATCATTGTACGAAAATTTTCTTGCGTTAAACTCATGCTGACGTGACACAGACAATTTTCAATTTGCCGCCAAATCGTAAAGAAATGACAAATTAATAAAATACATACACAATAATATTGGCAAAGAGTTCCATTTTCAAAATTTGAACTTATTTTTTTATTATATCGTTTATAAGTGGCTAGTTCTAAAAACTTTCAGTGTCGCCCTCGTACTTCCCAGGTGGTCCCATTTAATGCGGTCGAGCGGTTTAAAAAAATCAACAATAAATTATATTTATATTGAAGTCGGTTGAACAAAATTTTTAATTTTACCACTTGTTATATTCTATACTGTTACGTTGTTTTTCAATCAAACATAATAATAAAAGAAATTCTATCTTCATCTGCGAGAAAATTATCTTTAGTTTTATTACTCGAGCTCATGACATACAAACATTTCTTTCTTGAAGCAATTTACAGTACTGAGATAACGTGTTACGCGTTTTTATTTTTGCGTGATGACAAATGTGTACACATTTTAGTTTTCGTTTCAAAGAAAACTAGTTTGAAAGTCTTTTTTTGCTGCGGTTTTCAGAACAATTACTTTTTATAAAACTTAAGTGACAAAGGAACTTGCAGCTTACGAGTACAGTCCGCCTAATGGTAAGTGGCTACTGCAACCCATGGACACCTGAAGTCAAATTCATACAAATAAGGCTACGTATCCGTTTGTCACCTCTGTGTAATTGAATGCCTCACAGCCTGTAACTATACTGGCTTTCTATACCATTCGAACGAGTATTTGTACGGTCAACAAATAATTTTTCGGTACTGGATGTTTGTCCTTGTACAATTAAAGTATGTAAACTGCTTCCACGATACAGGAGAAAGATCTAGGCCCGTATTAATAAACGTTACTCAACGACGAACTCAAGTGCGTAATCATTTGATACGCCCTCATTACGAAATCAGCATCTCAAGATCGTTGCTAATTAATAAACACATAAAAACAGTATCTCAAAACGATGTACTTAGGAATACTGTTCTATGACTTGCACTTAAGTATACACACTTGAGAGTCGAGTTTCGTTTATTAATCAGTGTGGCACTCAGCTGATATCGTAAACCTAAACCGCATCTTGAGATATGTTTATTAATAAGATCATAACCTCAAGATTGTACTCAAGTGCGTGTACTTGAGCTGAGTAACGTTGATTAATACGGGCCCCAGTGTTCCAACAAGAAAGAACAAGTGATACAATTAAAAAAATTGTGCAACCGACTTCAATATAAATTATTAAGGATAACTCAAAAACTACTGGTCAGACCTTGATCTCTCTATCTTGACTTAAATGTCTTTGAATATAAATATAATAAGAACATCATCAATGTAGTCAAAGTCAATTAAAATACGCATTATTAAGGATAACTGAAAAACTACTGGTTAGATCTTGATCAAATTTATATGGGACTACATGAGAAACATCAGCTTTCAAATAAAAGATAAATTATCAAAATCGGTTCCCCTAGAAAAAAGTTATGAGGTAACACACATAAAAAAAACATACAGTCGAAGTGAGTACCTCCTTCTTTTTGAAGTCGGTTAAAACAGAAAAGGCAGGTCATAAAAAGCATTTCTATTCACATGTCACATTTCTATTAGCAGAGACCTGTTGTCTTCTTCATCATCATCAGATTGTAAAAACCCACTCCTAGTCATGGGCCTCTTCCGTAGTTGACCTATTGACGATCGCAGTACCAGTAGACATCTCATACCTTGAACACTGCTACTGCCCGTCGCTGTTCTGGGTATTTTATACAAGATGGTTAAATCTATCCGAAGCCATAACACATTTTTAGCACCCACGGACAAAATATATTGATAGATTCTTTTAAGGGTGTTACCACACCAATCGATCGATCGATTTGTGTGGTATCTTTAGCTGATCGACGGATACTGGTCGATAGAACGTTGTTCAATCATCGATCATCAATTAATCGATGTGGTTGTGGGCTTATCATCAGTATCTTTCAAAATGTATTCGGAAGAGGACGCGTTATTGTTGGTCAATACGTTCTTGCTCGTATTATTATTACGGAGACGCAAACGCAGAAGACTCTGGATGTAACCGTTTTTTAAGGCCAGGGATCGCTTATTTCATCTAGACGACATTTCAAATAGCGGTGGTTGGAGCGGGGCGGGTTCTCGAATAATCAAGCGGCTCGATCGATTGTCTGCTTGGTGCGATAACACCCTAAGCCGCCGTACGGCGTTTAAAAACAATGATATTAATAATAATAAAAGTTAAAGTTAAAGTTGCAACTTATATACGAGTATGTCCTACTGCTGGGCACAGGCCTCTTCTCATTTCTGAGAGGATTTTAGGGCAAGGAAATTACCGCGATGCGTGTTAGTGGACTTGACATGTCTTCGAATTTTTTAATTTCTCAGTCATTCAGGTTTCCTCGCGATGTTTTCCTTCACCGCCAAGCATATGGTAAATCAGCACTTAAAATTGCAATTGACAATTTCATTCGTGGCGACTGTAATCGCACCCGGGTTGCCCGTGTACCGTGACATTTACAGCACATAGCCTGTAGGATTTGTCTACACTTTTTTTTTATTTAATATGATATTGATAACAAATGAATGCTTGAAGTGCACTCCTCGCCGAGTACTCGGCGTTAAAGTGCTGTGTTATTAAGACTGCTAAGTTAACAAATTAAATACATATAAGTCATTGTGAAATATGTACGTTTCACCGTACATCTTGCACCTCTCGAGAAAAGACAGCGAGGGGTGATGATAGATTAATGCTTAATAACAGTGTAAGTGACTTAAATACTTAATGTTTACAATTAAAGTAGGTAGAATTTTTAACAATAAATGTATGATAAATTATCCTAATAAGAAAAACTATCATAAAATATTAAAGTTTCAAATAAGAAAAGAAAACAACTAACTAATAATTAAATGATTACATGGCAGCAAGCGATAGGATTTTTATAGTAACAACTATTTAATAATTACGGCTAGTGCAAATACTGATAGATGATACAATGTTTAATGAGATGTGACAATGTGACACTTATATGTAACAATTATCCTATAGTTCACGTATTACAGTGCACGACACATTCATTCACAAGGTACCTCAAACTTAATAGAACGATTAGTCACAGGAGAGGTAGCCTTATCGACACTTATCACTGATTCGCGTATATCTATCGGAACACTTTGCACGTGACGCACATTCTCCACCACTTTACTAGCACTGTCACTATCCGCTGGGTGTGCAGCCTCCTCAGGCTGCCGCTGGTCGTGCGACGAACTTATAGAGGGTCCCGCCGGCGCCGCAGCGCGTAGGCGACACATCGCTCTTAAGACGACACATCGAAAACCGTTTAAGCGGGCTATCGCGACTGAATCCGAGTTAGTACATAATTTATTTATTTATTTAAAAGGACAACCAACAAGACGAACACTATTACATGGAATTTAAAGTAACATGAATATCAAACTAAAGCTAAGTGTCATCTTAATTATAGGCTGCCACGGCATGCAAATGTGGACTATATAAATAAAACTTAAATAGGTTTGTTAATACTAAGCAAAAGAAAACTTAAACATTTTAATCCTTATTTTTTATGTTAAAAAAGTCAAACCACAGGTATAAATACTTAAATCATACAGACACCATTGACTGGAGAAATTGACCGAGCTTGCGTCTAAATTTCATCGGCTTGTCAGAAAAGATGTCGATGTTGTAAGACTTAGATATTAAGTTGTACTGTCTCTGTAAGCGATTCATGGTGGCGTGGTGACTTAAGCTACTTTTGGCACCTTTTGGTGAGAAAGGAACGTAACGTACGTGACGCGGTAACTTGTATGGGATATTAAAATTGACATATTGCAATAACGCAGGGCAGTCAATGAGGCCATTGATAATCTTATAAAAGAGCAACTGATCCAAGAACAATCTTCGCCCTCGTAGACCATTCAGTTTAAAAAAGGCAAGACGTTCCTTATATGAGGGCAGCAGTTTGGCTTTGTTGTTTTGGTAGGATAGGTGCCAGAGAAATCTCTTCTATATTCGCTTGATTCGCTTAATATGGACCTCATAATGTGGGGACCAGACCTGACTACAATATTCCAAACCCGAACGAACCAATGCCAAATACAGGAGAATTTTTGTTGAGGGCTTTTTAAACTCCTTCGCATTCCGCAGCACAAACCGTAGCATTTGGAAACCTTTTGTTGCGACTTGGTCTATGTGCTTGTGAAAGCGTAGTTTTTTATCTATAATGACGCCCAAATCGCGAATAGAGTCCACCTCTTGCAATTTTTGACCGACAATATTGTAGGACGGTGACAAATTCGTTTTGCTTCTCGAAAATCTAATGAATTTACATTTTTCAGTATTTAAATCTAACCTGTTCTCCTTACACCATCCAGCGAGTAGATCCAGATCCTCCTGTAATAACAATGAATCACTAATACCTCTGATCTGCATAGACAGTTTCATATCATCAGCGTAAAGGAAGCAAGCTGCATGATCAAAGATACCCACGATATCATTAATAAATATATTAAAGAGGATTGGACCCAGATGCGATCCTTGAGGAACGCCGGAAGTTGGCTGAAAGGAATGCGAGGAGTAGCCATTAACCACAACGTATAATTACAATAATTTCTATAAAAACTTAAAAAACGCCGTCATAAGGTCTAAAATTGCGTAGCGCCCGCAACGATTAAGACCGCTTAGAAATCCTTTAGAATCTTAAAATATTTTAAAAAAAATATTGATTTAAGTAATCAAAATAATGAGCAAGCAAATTACGAATATTGATGTTATGAATATATTTGAGTGATTCCCAAGCATATAGATTAAGTAATTTCGTTGTAATTTCAACTATAGTGATTTTTTAGAGGTGTTTTCGCAAATAATTATGATCGAGTCAAAATTATACAATCGTGTTTTTGAACTAGCAAATTCAAGATAAAGACATGAATTTACCTATATCCAAATTCTAGTTTCGTTAGTCGTGTCATAATCCTATACTATTCGATGAAAGGAGGTGCATTTTCTCGCGGTGTCGCCTTAACCGCTGAAACGTGGCTGAGCTGTGCTAACACGGCTCTAAAAATGAATAACACACTGTCGATATTTTTCATGATACTTTGCCTAAATATAGGAAAATTGTAATAAATCACTATTATGTCTAATCTAACAATACATGTCCATTATATAATAACATTTTATTTATTTATTTACACTTTATTGTACGCCTTAATAAAAGAATTACAAAGGGTGGACTTAATACCTTTTGGCATGCTCTCCCAGTCAACCCGGCACGTGTGGAAAATAATGTGATAGTACCTTAACAGCTGCTGCTTGATTATATGCATGTTTTTAGTGCCTTAGTAATATACTATCTTTAGGTAGGTATTACTAGCGATCCGCCCCGGCTTCGCACGGTTGATTTCTAGAACTCGATAACATCGCCACCTAACGGGTGCATTTGTGAATCTAAACCATTCTCTAATCAATTAATCACACACAAAAATTTCATCAAAATCGGTCCAGCCGTTTAGAAGGAGTTCAGTCACATACACACGGACAGAAGAATTACCTATATAATATAATATGCATGTATTATACATATAAACCTTCCTTTTGAATCATTCTGTCTATTGATGGAAACTGCATCAAAATCCGTTGCATAGTTTAACAGACGGCGGCGACTTTATTTTATACTATGTAGAGATTTTTTGCGACATATATTTCTTTATTAGCTATTGTAACTTTGCTCTGTCTTAATTTTATGGTATTTTGTAATGCTATGTCACCAATAAGGGTGTACACATCAGTCCCTATATTACGCATACTTTCAATCCATTCATCCGTCCATTACAGCCTATTAAAGTTCACTGCTGAACATAGGCCTACCTCATAGATTGCCTCATGGGGGGATTTTGCCATAGTTTCCACGTTTGGCATGCGGGTTGGCAACCGCAGTTTTTTATTATTTTGAATTGTTATCAGGAAGATGCTGCTGTTTATCTCCTGTTTCATTTTCCATGTGTTACCTCTTACGACATCCTCGGTATAGACTTTCAATAAAAATGTAATAATGTGTGCACTACTGGTGTTCTATGAATAAATAAATAAATAAACATACAATTACGTATTTCTATATAGGAGTTCCTCAAGAACAATCGTGTATCCAGCAACTTGGTGAAGTTGGTAAACAAATATTCACTTCACTTGTGGCGGGAGTCGCGCGGAGTTCAAGTGCCGCACTTTCTGAAGGCAGCACCGCACTGCCTCAGGTTGAGGCTCATGTCTGCAGCATTTGCGCACCACTTAACAAATGTTGGTAAAGCGAAATAATCTTTTCTTATGTTTACGCGAACACTACACATTTAAATGAAATTTTAACCAGTCCCCCCCGTGATCATGGATACTGTAGGTAGTCGGAAATTTAAAATAAGTTAATATACGTTATAAAATCCGTAAAACCTAGTTTCATTTCAATGCGAAATTATAACTAAGTTCAGTATCTGTCGTCTAGTCCAAAACGATTTCGACCAAAATTAGAATCATCATCATCATCATTACAGCCCTTCACAAGTCCACTGCTGAACATAGGTCACCCCCAAGTAATGCAACAAAGCAAATTTCTGAGTCACCTACATTTTACTTCCTGCCAGGTTCTTATCAGGTCGTCACTCCGTCTAGTAGAGGGCTGTCCTTCACTCCACTTGCCGATAATAGCTGCCATTCGAGAACTCTTCTTCCCATCGGTTATCGATACGTCAAACTATAAGGCCAACCATGCTTTTTGTATTGAACTTCAGCTTACTAACCCGTCGATCTAGGTCGGTCACTCAGAAATCTCGAATACTGTTGTTAGGTTTTTACAAGGCATTAGGACTTCTTTCTAAAACTCTGTCTGATTAATTAGCCATTTCCACCAAGCAGCAGTGCACCCACTGCGACGTTCTGGTTTGCTAGAGTCCAGGATTTGAAGCAGTTAATTTTTGTCTTCAGGAGTGACAACGCATCTTCGTTTCGTTTATTAATCGATAGATAAATATAAAATAGGCATCGATTATTTCTATTATGATATACTCGTAATTCATTAGATAAATTTGTTACAGAATTCGGTTTTCAAAAACTGTGAGGCTGCCTTCCTTCGGCAGCTGGTGGGATGTTTGCGTTTGTATACATACAACAAAGGTAAAAGAAAATAATATACGTGTTAGAGCCACGCTACAGCTGTTATGGTTGTAGCACGAATGGGTTGGCTCGACCAGGGAAAGACCACGCTCTCACAGAATACCAGCGTAAAATAGCAGCTTAATGCTGCTGTGTTCCGTATGTTGAGTGTAGAGAACCGGCGACCCTTATTACTGGAAATGAGGCATTTTATCTTAGCCGTCGAGGGTGATAGTTAAAGTCGAACCACCTGAGTAGTGACATATAATAGCACAAATTCCAGGTGGGAGTACAGCTTTTCTGTCTTAAACCGCCTAGGAATTGTTTGGGTACCGTCATCTTACATTTCTGCCGCCAAATGCCAATGCCTGCACAATGTGTTCCGGTCTGAAGTGTCTAGAACCAGTATAATTACAAACTGTGAGGCGTTTCATCTTTGTCCTCAGTGGTGACGACGTTGTTACGTTGTTGTTCTATATTTGAAATAGGGCCATGATGGGGCTTAGTAGCCACTTACCATCAGGTGGACTGTAAATTTGTTTGTCTCTTCAGTTTATAAAACACCAAGAGATCAATCCCCACTGACACCATTGAAATTTTTAAAGGTACCTACTTTTATGCGCTGACTTCGTACGAGCTCAGTGGAAAAAAAAAAGATTTTAAGGTAGGGCCTTCGCCAACACGCGCTGGTCCAAAATATCTCTGACCTGGGAATAACTAGCAAGAAAATCTATGGAATTTCTTATTCATATTGTATATTTCTTCTAACATAAATAAATTATCAACTGTCCGTTTGTCAGTTTTAGACCGGTTTTGTTATAGGGTCTATTTCAAAAACTAAACAAGACACATTTTAATAATAATAAAAAGAAATTGAAATAAAAAGAATTGAAAATATTTTATTTATACTCTACTCAATAGAAGAAAAAAATTCACCCCCTCCCGTTCTACCCTTTGTTTACGGAACGCTAACATTTCAGTTTCCATTCTATTCTTAAAATTTACATCAAATATGTTCAAGTTTCATTGGCAATTCATTTCTAGGTATGTTCGTTGTAAGAGAGAGTGAAATTACAGACTCTATGTATTTTATACACACGGGACGTGTAGAAGAAAGTAAAGACGAAGACAGTCAAAAGAAAACATTTTATACTGGAGATTGCTTTGGCATGGTAAACACATTTTTGAACTTACCATTATATCCTATCAAAGTCCGATGCAGTACATAGGCTTCCCTTGCAACGCTTTATAAGGGGGTTTGCCATATTTGCCACGCTTTGCAGGCGGGTTGGACACCACAGTTTTTTTCTAGTCGTTATTAGGAAGACCCTGCTGCCCATCTATTGATTTGTTTCCCTTTCTCGCCTCTTTCAACACTCACGGGACGGTATAGGGTAGTGGTTATTCTTACACCACTACTACACGGATGACTTCTACGAGTATAATATTCCCTCTTACCCTAAAGTTTGATCTATCCCCCAAAACTTGCTTCTTAATAACTCTATAAAAACTCTTTTACCGACGCACGCGTACTCGACCGATCGCACGTCGTATGCACATATGCACGAACGTACGTATTTTTATGTATATGTATATATGTTTTTTCATATATCTTCTTATTATATAGCTCTAGTATCTGGGCAACAGAGCTTTGATCGGTGTTAGAAAAAAATATATAACTTTCTCAGGGATGAATCCTATCTAGATAAAATTGGAAAGAAAAACATTAAATATATACAAAAACTGCATACTAGGATGTAAATATATGTGAGAAAGAAATTATTCCCCACACACAAATACAAGTTCATTCAACATAGTTGTTTAAAATGGTATTATTCAGAAAATAATTGTAGAAATGTATTAATATTTATTTTAGTTACAAGGTACAATGCATGAGCTACCTTACATGCATTCATACTGCACACTTACAAAATGCCAAATTCTCACATTGAACCTGAACGATTGGGAAGAACTTTTAAAACATTTTCCAGCAAGTAAGGACACTATCTACAGAAATTTGTACCTCGATGGTAGTCCTCCCAATCCCAAAAAATATGAAATGGACACCAAAGGCAAAAAAGTTCGTAAAGTCGCAATCATAAATTCTTATAATGATGTTACTTCGGACCATATCAGTGACAAAGCAACTGAACCAATGATTACATCTCCAACTGAACATAAATATACAGAGTCAGAACCAATTGATAATCTGGAAGAGATATCATCATTACCATCTGAAGAATTTGTGTCAATATTAATATCCGAACCTGCAGCAACTAATTTAATATCAGAAAAAATAAAGCTGGAACAAATTTCTGGGTCTCCTGATAAAGGATCTAAGTTAGAAAAAAGCGATACACCAAAAGAAATTGATAACCAAGAAATAAGTAGTAAATCTCCAAAAGGACAAGATAATAGAATTCCAACAATAGCATCCATTACAACATTGCAAGGCACAAACGCTACGACATTTTCAAACTTTACTATTCTAAGCACCGGTTCAATTAATGCAGATAGTTTACTTCAATTAGAGGATGAAGAAATTACTTCTGATCTTATAGCAAAACTTGACAGAGTCAATAAACCGACAGCCAGTACATCAAATGATTATGAAACTAGTGAAACAGATAAAAAAGTGAAAGAACTAAAATATGCAAAAACGAATGCTGATGAAGAAATTTCTAGCTATGAAATGAAAACTGTAGAAGAGTATATATTTGAACGCCAGGAACCAGATGAGTCTATATCTTTAGAACAACAACAGGCAAAATTCTTACCAGAAAGGAAAGAACCAGATAATCTTCCAACAAGTTCGCGTGCCAACAGATATTTGTACCGCGTTCGTTATCAAGATGAAAATGCCAAAGATGCATCTCCTATTGAAAGTGTTACCAAGGAAGGTTCTTCGGATGATACGTCATCCAACGAAATGAAAATAATGTCCCCTGATAGCGAAACAACTGATGATCCGAAAGGAAAAAATGAAAACACAGAATCTGGTAATGAACGCAAAAATATGAAACAGAGCAAAAAAAAAGATGACTGAAATACATTTTGTATTTTTAATAGTTTAATATGTTTCTTTAAGTATTAGATTATATAGCAATAAATTATACGCTCCATAAGTTCATTTTGATTTTATGTGTACCACATGAAACTTTTTAAATTGAGGAGAAGAAGTTATTGTGCCAACAATAAATATAAAAACGTCAAAAATCTCAAAATTTTTTCATAACCAGTGCATGTTCGGAGACAAAAACTCTTTTTCGGACAAAAATATGAAGAGTGCCTACTTTCAAATCATAAGCCCTTCTTGTCGTAGATATAGTAAGTATGCGAATCTCTATGGTATTCATAAAATTAACGTTTTTATTTGCCCCGTATGATACCATTCATGATAACGATATAACTTAGGTAAGAAATTGTGCGCCCCGAAAGTTAAAAAAATTGTTTGTATGTTCGTTTTCTATGCGTATTCCAATATTCCAATCATCCACAAAAAAAGAATTGCAATGCATACCGGAAACATCTAGTTTATTTATTTATTTATATAAAACTATTTTATTTATAGAATTGCATTGTGGTCTCTTTCCAAGGCTGTCCAAGGGACGGTCCTTCTGTCAGCCTCTTCCTCTGCCTTGTCAGATCTCTTCCATCTCAGCACAGAGAGGACGACTCACTGGCCCATACCGTAAAGGATAAAGCCTATCACTTAAGCTCTCTTTGCATCCAACTCGATGACTGCGCTAACACACCGCCGACCATCCCGCGGTGTGAGTGCTCCATGCCGGATGTTTGGTTTACACAGTGCTCGGTTCGCAAAGCACTCCTCTTCCTGGAAGTCAACAAGTGGATTGGAGTCCTTCACATTGTGCGGAAGACGTGTGCGCCTGAGTTCGCACCGGGTTTAACGCGTACCAAGGCGTAGTCCCGAATTCATACAAGACAGTTTTAATCCATCCGATCCCTAAAAATGGACCAGACTCGTCCAACTACAGGCCTATCGCCATCACCTCCTTGTTCTGCAAAATAATGGAATCCATTATAAACTGTCACCTCATGAGGTACATTGAGGATCAGCAGCTGATTTTTTTTATAGGATAGGGTGACAAACGAGCACACAGTCCACCTGATGGTAAGTGGTTGCTGTGGCTCATAGACATCTACATCTATCCTCGATTACGAATCAAAATGCAGATGCGTTGTCGCCCGTAAGGACTAAGATGGAATGCCTCGTTTCCAGTAAAAATGGTCTCCGGTTCTCTACACTCACCATACGAAACACAGCAGCGTTAATCTGCTATTTTACGCTGGTATTCTGTGAGAGCGTAGTCCTTCCCCGGTCCAGCCGACCCATTTGTGCTACAACTATACTACTAATATAGCTGCAGCATGGCTCTACCACGTACCACGTGACCAGTGACCACCAATACGATTTTCGTCGGGGTCGATCAGCTGGTGATTTTCTGCTCTACCTGACTCATAAATAGGCTGAGGCAGTAGAGTCCAAGGGGAGGTCCACGATCGGGTTTGGCACAAAGCGCTTCTTTCGAAACTCCCTTCCTATGGGCTTCCCGAGAAATTGTGCAATTGGATCACCAGTTTCCTTGTTGTTCGGAGCATCAAGGTCGTAGTAGACGGTAGATGCTCTGATTACAAGCCTATTAACGCTGATGTCCCACAAGGCTATCACCAACGCTGTTTTTTCTGCATTGCAATGCGGATGACAGCACTGGTGATGCTTTAAACACCGGCCGTGCCAATATTTCTCGGGGAAACGTCGCCGAGTACCGGAATAAACTTGTTTCTGAAGTCGAGACTTTGTTGTACAAATTATCGGAATAGGGGGCGACTAAATCTAGTCCAGTTCAATACCCAGAAGACAAGTTTGCGCGTTTACCGCTAAAAAGAACCCCTTTGTCGTATCTCCTCAGTTTCAAGGCACACCCCTTGCTGCCTCAGCTAACATCGGAATTCTCCGCGTCGACATATCGAATAATGTGCAGTTTCGTGGTCACTTAGCTTAGAAAGGACGGCCAAATTGGCCTCTAAAAAGCGTGGCGTACTCAGTAGAGCGGGACAGTATTTCATGGCGGCATACCGCTTGCAACTTTACAAAGTTCAAGTTCGGCCTCACATAGAATACTGTTCTCATCTCTGGGCCGGGGCACCCCAGTGCCAGCTCCTTGCACTTGACCGCATCCAGCGCAGAGCGGTTCGAATCGTCGACGACGAGTTCTTTCTGATCGGCTCGATTCACTGGCGCTGTGAAGGGATGTTGCATCCCTTTGCATTTTCTATCACATCTCCCACGGGGAGTGCTCTGAGGAATTGTTCAGATTAATTTCAGCCGACAAATTTCACGAACGCACATCGCGTCAAAACTCACGATACCAACCACACCATCTGGATGCTTGGCGGTCCACCACTGTGCGTTTTACTAGGAGTTTTCTTCCTCGTACAACCTCTCTGTGGAATTGTTTACCACCGGCGATTTTTCCGGACCGATACGACTTAGGGACCTTCAAGAAAAGAGCTTACTCCTTTCGTAAAGGTCGGCAACGCACCTGCAATGCCCCTGGTGTTGCAGTAGTTCATGGGCAGCGGTAGTCACTTACCATCAGGTGAGCCACATGCTCGTTTGCCCCCTTTTCTATAAAAAAAAACACTATAGTAACAAACAATCGTACAGACCACCTGATGACAGACAATGGACACCTGCAGCCAAATTCAAACATAGGCTACAGAGGCACTGTCACCTCTGAGCCCTAAGATGTAATGCCTTACAGCCTGTAATCATACTGGCTCTCTATACCCTTCAGACCGGTATACAGCAGGGTAGATACTGCTTTTTGGGGGCAGAAATGAGTAAGAGTGGTGCCTCGTTTCCTATTAGGACTAATATAAGTTGCTTATTTAGGTAATTATACTGGCTTTCTCACCTTCCATACCAGAACACAGCTGTTGATGTACTGTTGCGAGGTGACAGAATATATTTTTAATATATTTTTGATAGGGTTTTTTTACTCAAATGATCATTATTTACCGTAGTACATACAATCTCTATAAGTATATAAAAATCAATTGCTGTCCATTAGTCTCGCTAAAACTCAAAAACGGCTCGAGCAATTTTGATGAAATTTTTTGTGTGCTTAAATGGGTCTCCAGATAGTTTAGATTCACTTTTGGATCCGGTAGGTGGCGCTGTTGTTTAGATTCAGAAATCACCCGTGCGAAGCCGGGGCGGATCGCTAGAAAATAGTAAGGTACATCTGTACACACAAAAACAAACAAATTAAGACGTACGCATTCGTATAGTATTTAGCTAGTCGTGCGTTAATGATTTTGTCAACATTAGTCATTTGCTCATTCATGCCTGTTGCTATATTGAAGCTTGCATTTATCAATTACCGAAGCGTAGAATTGGAGCGGCGCCAAGAGAGGACTATTTTGGCAATCGTTAACCGTGGCAAGTGGTTTCCAGCTTACCGAAGCACGAATCATATCGAGTCTATTTAAAATGTTTGATCTCCTCAATTACACCGGATGATTATGCATCAGACATGTGAGCACTACAAATCCCAAATGAAATTGGTGAAGTAATAAAACATAATCTATTGCTCGTCTGAGCTCACGTTCCTCTTTTGATCTCTAGTAATCCTTGATTTATCGTGTAGTGGCGGTGTAAGAATATCCACTACCTCATATCGTTCCGTGGGTGTCGTAAGAGGCGACAGAGGGAAATTGAAATAGGAGATGGACCGCAGCATCTTCCTGATAACAACTGAAAATAATAAAAAGCTGCGATTGCCAACCCACCTGCCAATCGTGGCAACTGTGGTAAAATCCCTCCTATGAGGCAATTTATGAGGGAGGCCTATGTTCAGCAGTGGACTTTTATAGGCTGTATTGTATGGATGGATGGAATCCTTGATTTGTAATATGTATTACAAAGGTATCTTTACTATATTATTTAATTTGCTAAGACAAATGTACATTATCTTAACGTTTCACTGAACAGTTGTTTCCAAAACGTTCATGTTATTTTCGTTTTATACACATCAACTCCAAAAAACATTTGAAGAATTTTGGTTTACCCGAGCTTTACCCGAGGTCCAGGATGTTCATGGGTTTTTTTTATAGGATAAGGGTGACAAACGAGCACACAGTCCATCTGATGGTAAGTGGTTGCTGTGGCCCATAGACATCTACACCTATCCTCGATTACGAATCAAAATGCAAATGCGTTGTCAGCCGTGAGGACTAAGATGGAATGCCTCTTTTCCAGTAAAAAGGGTTTACGGTTCTCTACACTCACCATACGAAACACAGCAGTGTCAAGCTGCCATTTTACGCTGGTATTCTGTGAGAGCGTTGTCCTTCCCCGGTCGAGCCGACCCATTCGTGCTACAATTATACTACTAATATATCTGTAGCAGCAACTCATAGTAACCGTTGCAGCGCAGGTAGAAATATCAAAAAGAGCTCATGGCTTCCGAAAAAAGGCGGTATAGCCATACTATTTACACCAGAGTTAAGACACGCAGACTGACGAGTGAGAGCAGTGTCTAAAATGCGAAATACCTGGTGCTGTTATTATCAATCCGCTTACAAAACCTGGCGATTAAGACAAAAAAGACGCCCATGTCCATTAGTGGACTTCTACGTGCTGATTAAACAGAAGAAGATTTTATCATTGTTGATATCGTAGATACTTATATAATGTATGAAATAACTTCAATCGTTGTACGTAGTAGAACACGTAGTAGAGCTATATTATGGTTGTAGCACGAAAGGGTCGGCTCGACCTGGAAAGGACCACGCTCTCACAGAATACCAGCATATTATAGTAGCTTAATGCTGCTATGTTTCGTATAGTGTGTGTAGACAACTGGAGACCCTTTTTACTGGAAACGAGGCAATCCTAGTCCTCAGGGGTAACAACGCATCTGTTTTAAGCGAGGATAAATGTCCATGGCCGCAGAATCCACTAACCATCAGGTGAACTGAGTGTTCGTATGTCACCCTTATCCTATATAAAAATATTAATCCTCAACAAATGTTTACCAATGAAAAATACAAGATACTAAAAAAAACTTTATTAAAAATCTCTTACACCATAACGATTACAATATTCTTAACAAAGGCGATACGCATCGAGCAACAATTTTAAACTAAACATATCGTTGAATTTATTTGAAGTTTTATGATGATGTCTTTCTCGTTATGTTTGATTTATATCCGGGGCCTTGTCCTGACCCTTGTTTGTGAAGACATTATTGGAATGCCCAGCACTGTATTTGTTCATGATTGGGATATTGAGATAAATTTCGTTGTCGTTCGCAGCTTCACTAGCTACGTTCCGTGCATCTTCTATGGTTCTTGTCTAACGATATTTAAATGCTTGGATATATAACGATATTGCTTAACTTATTATTAACTTAGATACTAAAATTACGGTTCTCTTAAATTAAATTCATTTTATATTTTTTAACTATCCGCCTGCTCCATTGGTCTCTTAAGTTATCCCGACCACACCTGAAACAAAAATAGTTCCATTAATATTGACATGGTTATTATATACCTACGGATAGAATGAATCATATAGCGCGAAGAACCGACAACCGATGGGGAAGAAAGGTTCTCGAGTGGCGGCCTCGTACCAGTAGGCGAAGTGTAGGGCGACCCCCCACTAGAGACACGTTCATACATATTATGTTGATAAAATAGATCTCAGTAAGACGAAAAGTGATTACAGAAATTGTAAAAAAATCTAGTAAGGCTATATGTTATTCTCGAAGGATTTATTTTAAACACATCTAAGAGTGCGAGACCACACGGTGCGTGACAACGGCAGCCTGGTGCAAAAAGTGCAAAACGTGCACTTCTAATTATAACACTATTGTCTAGTATACTTTTTAGCGTTAGTTTGCGTTACGGCCTATCAAAAGTCCACTGCTGAACATAGGCCTCCCCCATATTTGCCATAGTTGCAAAGCTTGGCGAGCGGGTTGGCATTTTTTTAGTAGTTATTAGGAAGACGCTGCTGCCCATCTCCTGGTTTGTTTCCCTCTGTCGTCTCTTACGACACCCACGGGACGATTTGAGGTAGTGTATAATTCTTTCGCAGTTACTACACGGTAATTGGCCTAGTGGTAGTAGGCTTAGTGCTAAATGTATTATCATTGCGGTGACGCGCGGTGCGTGGTAGCACACCTTTTCTGTCAAGGGCACAACTTCCTTGTGGAATAGACTATCACCAACGAATTTTCCGGACCGATACGACTTAGGGACCTTCAAGAAAAGAGCCTAGTCTTTTTCAAAAGTAAAAGTCTGTGTAGGTACCATCTTCTTACCTATTTCAGCCGGCAAATATGCTGTTTTCCGGTCAGAAAGATATAGCGAGCCACTATATATTACACGCTGTGAGGTATTCTGTCTTAGTCCTTAGAGGTATTGAATATTTTATCTATAGGAGCAGTATTTGCAATTATAGAAGGATTTATTCATTGATACCCTTTATTCACAGGATTATCATTAAATACTTATTTACCAAAAATTCTATCAATATTTATTGGAGTAAATTTAACTTTTTTTGCCCCCAACATTTTTAGATCTGTCAGGTACGCCTCGACGATATTCTGATTACCCAGATAATTTTACCTCATGAAATATTATTTCCTTGTATTATATTGAGTTGGTGCAGAATGCAGATGTCCATGGGCTGCAGTTGCCACTTACAATATTGGTTTATGAAAAGAAACACAGTCAGTGCGGCAAAAACGTTTCGATGCGCCGCGCCGATGAAGCAACACATTGTGATTCTCTGCTATAAATAACAGTGAAAACGCCATGCATCAACACGACTACGCTAGACGATACTCTTTTATTTTACTATTAGTTCATATCTAGTCTGTCTATGTCTAGTCTAGCTAAAATGTAGTTAAGTGTCGGGAGCGGTGCTGAAGTTTTAAAAACAAAAAATATGTCTCGGTGACATTTATTAACTATTTCATTTCAATAATGCATTAAAACTAATTCATTACAATACTGACTTCCTTAACTAGTTGATTACATTACTACAATGAGTACTATAATTAATATAATACCAAATGCAGCGGCTTTTATAGGGTGGTCAAAACGAATCTGTTTACTGAAAGTATGAGTCCTTGGTTTGACCATGTAACAATTATGCAGTGGAGTCAGCGTCTTCTGTAACGTTACACTTCATAACATGTTTTGAGTAATTTTATATCAAATGCTTAGTCGGCACAACTCGTGATCAACGTGTTGTTGAAAAATTATGGCTACTTGCAAATATCATGTTTACGAATAATCTAATGTCAAAAGCATAGCACAATTTGAAATCAATAGGTCGTTATGATGTTACGATTACTTCCAGACTGTATAACTCCCTAGTCTATTCCTGACACCAACAAATTCCTATTCAAAGCCTAAAACGTGTTTACAACGTGTATATAACTATCATTATTTTATTATTTCTCAGATTCTTCGAAGTCAATAGTAAAAAATAAATAAAGTATGAAATCACTAACAAATTTTAAATACATAATATTTATTTTTATGGATTCAGTAAACTGTTTGTTTGCTGAGTTAAGAGTCCTAGCTACAGATAGAAGCGAAGCCTTCTGTGTATTATGTAGTATATGCCACATAGGTATATAGTTATTTATCCTTATCCTACATCTAATCTTTTCTGTTCTTATTGCTTAAGCGTTATTATAAAAAGAGATGGGTGTTTCCACAAAAATCGGGCAACTCTGTGTCCGCAGCAATTTTCTCTTGATATAATTAATAATAATTTTATTTCAAGATTGCTAAGTAACAGTTCAGAATGTGTTTTATTTATTTCCCAAACTTTGTTTAAAATAATAATATACTACACACTTGTAATTATTTTTATTGACTCCAAATGTCAGTCCCTAGCCATGTCCGCGCACCGAAATCACATGAGTAAAGAAACCGTACCGTACAGAGGCAAAGCTTCATACAGCCGGGCTATGATAATTACACTACTACAAGCTAGAGGCGCGTGTGTGCGTGAGCACTGGCGGCTCGTCATGTACAGAGAGAAACTGCTTTAAACCGGCTCGGCCAGTGCGCAAACTCAGGGTTGTGTAAAGAATAATAAGTGTAAAATTTTATTTTATAAAGAATTATTCCTGTCACATGAAATATAAAAAAGTGTTATTATGGTTCACTGTACTGTTTGTATGAACAATAATAGAATAAATAAAAAGATATATTTTTTTAATTATCCCAAAGACTTTACTAGGTAAGTAATAACTTGACTATAATTTATTATTTTTAATGTGATAGATAGATAACTCACCTATAATTTTTAATTTTAATTAATTTTTTTTATAGGAGAGGAAGCAAACGAGCATGCGGCTCACCTGATGGTAGTGACTACCGCCGCCCATGAACAACTACAACACCAGGGAACCAGAGGAATTGCAGATGCGTTGCCGGCCTTTTAAAAAGGAGTAGGCTTTTTTCTTGAAGGTCCCTAAGTCGTATCGGTCCGGAAAAATCGCTGGTGGTAAACTATTCCACAAGGAAGTTGTGCGAGGAAGAAAATATCTTCTAAATCGCACAGTGGTGGACCGCCAATCATCCAGATGGTGTGGATGGTATCGGGAGTTCTGCCGCGATGTGCGTTCGTGAAATTTGGCGGCTGGGATTAATCCGAACAATTCCTCAGAGCACTCCACGTAGTAAATGCGAAAGAAAATGCAAAGAGATGCAACATCTCTTCGCAGCGCCAATGAATCGAGCCGATCGGAAAGGACTCGGTTGTCGACGATTCGAGCCACTCTGCGCTGGATGCGGTCAAGTGGAAGGAGCTGGCACTGGGGAGCCCCAGCCCAGAGATGGGAACAGTATTCCATATGAGGCCCAACCCGCGCCTTGTAAAGTTGCAGGCGTTGTGCCGGCATGAAATACTGTCCCGCTCTACTGAGCACGCCAAGCTTTTTAGAGGCCAATTTGGCCTTCTCTTCCAAGTGACCACGAAACTGCAAGTCACTCGATATGTCGACGCCGAGGATTCCGATACTGGCTGAGGCAACAAGGGGAGTGCCTTGAAACTGAGGAGATACGACAAAGGGGTTCTTTTTAGTGGTAAACGCGCAAACTTGTGTCTTCTGAGGATTAAACTGGACTAGATTTAGTCGCCCCCAATCCGAGACTGTGTTCAGCAAAGACTCGACTTCAGACACAAGTTTGTTCCGGTACTCGGCGACGTTTTCCCGAGAAATATTGGCACGGCCGGTGTATAGAGCATCACCAGTGCTGTCATCCGCATAGCAATAAATGCTACCGGTTTGCAACATATCATTGATATGCAGAAGAAACAGCGTTGGTGACAGCACGGAGCCTTGTGGAACACCAGCGTCAACACGGAACACGACACCACGGAACGGAACACCAGTCGGAACATGCACCGTCTACAACGACCTTGATGCTCCGATCTGCAAGAAAGCTGGTGATCCAATTGCACAATTTCTCGGGAAGCCCATAGGAAGGGAGCTTCGAAAGAAGCGCTTTGTGCTAAACCCGATCGAAAGCCTTCGCAATGTCCAAACTAACGGCCAATGCCTCCCCCTTGGACTCTACTGCCTCCGCCCATCTATGAGTCAGGTAGACCAGAAGATCACCAGCTGATTGACCCCGACGAAAACCGTATTGGCGGTCACTAATCAGCTGGTGATCCTCAAAGTACCGCATGAGCTGGCAGTTTATAACGGACTCTATTATTTTGGAGAACATTTTTTACGTGGTAGAGCCATGCTGCAGCTATATTAATAGTATAGTTGTAGCAAGAATGGGTCGGCTCGACCGGGGAAGGACCACGCTCTCACTGAATACCAGCATAAAATAGCAGCTTAATGCTGCTGTGTTTCGTATGGTGAGTGTAGGGAACCGGAGACCCTTTTTACTGGAAAAGAGGCATTCTATCTTAGTTCTCACGACTGACAACGCATCCTCATTTAAATTCGCAAATGAAGATAGATGTAGATGTCTATGTGCCACAGCAACCACTTACCATCAGGTGGACTGTGTGCTCGTTTGTCACCCCTATTCTATAAAAAAAAAAAGAACAAGGGGGTGATGGCGATAGGCTTGTAGTTGGACGGGTGTGAGCGGTCGCCTTTTTTAGGGATCGGGTGGACAAAAGCTGTCTTCCATGATTTCGGGACTACGCCTAGGGAGTAGGAGTACCGGAAAAGACGCGTTAGAACCGGTGCCAACTCCGGAGCACACGTCCTCAGCACAATTGGGGGGATTCCATCAGGCCCACTCGACTTGTGGATGTCCAGGGAGAAGAGTGCTTTGCGAACCGAGCGCTGTGAGTACCGCACATCTGGCATGGAGCACTCACATCGCGGGATGCTCGGCGGTGTGTTCCCCCCGTCATCAAGGGTCGAGTTGGACACAAAAAGGGAGCCTAAAAGGTCGGCTTTCTCTTTTGCGGCGTGGGCCAGTGAGTCGTCCTCCCTGTGCAGAGATGGTAGTGATGGCTTACAGAAATAGCGAACTAGTTTCTCGCCAATTCTGCCTATGTGCTCTGACTTTACCTTGGCAATAACTCTTTTGAAGGACCTGGAGGCGAAGTTATACTTCTTTTTAAGCATGCTGGTGTTTACATCCCGAGCCGCCGAAGCCTCAGCCCAGGCTTGATAGCACTCCTGCTTACTGCGTAATGCTGTCTTACAGGAGCGACCAAACCAAGGCTGAGATCTGCCTCCGATGAGTATCACAGATGATGGAATAAATAATTCCATTCCCTGTAGCACCACATCAGTGACAGAGTTAGCAACAGCGCTGGGATCATCCGGCGAGAAGCAAACCCTCCCCCATGGGTAGGATGCAAAGAAAGTCCGCATTCCGTCCCAATCCGCCGACCTGTAATGCCAAACACGGCGGCAACCTGCAGAACGTAACCGCGAGGGGAGCGTGAGTGGCACCACACTCCGGATCAGACAATGGTCCGAAGAGCCGAGAGGGGCATCGACGGAAACCTGATATTCGTCCGGATGAGAGGTCAGCAGAAGGTCCAACAGGGAAGGTGTATGATCCTTCACATCTGGAATCCGCGTAGGCGAAGTAACCAGTTGTGTCAGACCATATGCCAAGGCAAAGTCATAAACAGATCTCCCCACATGATCGGTTAAACGTGAACCGAGCCATTCGGCGTGGTGGGCGTTAAAATCGCCAAGGATCACGATCTCTACGGATGGGACCTGTTGTAGCAAGGAATCTTACCACTATGGGACCTATAGAGACACCCGTAGACGCGCGGATGGTCGTCGTTATCTACGCGTAGCCAAAGGATGGACAGGTCCGAACCTTCAAGACTGCCGAGGCGTCGAGAACAGATGTCCTCTCTGACGTATACGCAAACTCCAGCCCGAGGCACAAAAGAGTGTTGCCTGTTTGCCCCGAGCAGATATTGTTTTGAGCGGAATTTTGCCTCCCCAGAATACGCGGGCAGCCTGAGCACCCACGCTCAGGAGTGGAGTAGCATGGTCGTGGATGCTCAGCGAGGGATTCTCGGGATTCTCCAGGGGTGCTGGTACCCTCCTGGGGTAGTCTATGATTTAATTCCGCTACCATTTTGATGGAGGGGGGGAGGGGGAGAATTGGGCCTCCGGTCACCTGCACTCACCAGACGAAACGCAAAAGCAGAGCTTTCACCTCACGCCGGTAATCTGTGAGTTCGTGGTACTAACCCGGCTCGAGCCGGCCCATACGTGCAACAGCAAAAGCTGCTGCGTGGCTCTACCACCGTAATTAAAGTCGATTTAGATTAGATTCATAATTTACCATTTAATTAAAAGGCACAACAAATTGTTGAAGAACAAAAATTATAAAATAAAATATTATGAATAAGTAGTTTATAAAAAAAATATTCTATCTTAAGTATATAATAAAAGCTGATAAAGGTTTTGTTTATTTAATTTTATCCTCTTGTGC
This sequence comes from Parnassius orleans, assembly GCA_029286625.1. Taxonomy (NCBI): domain Eukaryota; kingdom Metazoa; phylum Arthropoda; class Insecta; order Lepidoptera; family Papilionidae; genus Parnassius; species Parnassius orleans. Next base: position 4,376,448 of record JAGSMP010000059.1, read on the forward strand.
CAACCCTACCAAAATAGGTAAAAATTTACAGCTCCTTAGAAGCTTTGCTTCCGTACGGTACGGTTTCTTAAGCCAAAGTTATCTTAAACCATAAAAAATCTGCTGCTGCAAAAGCACGTTTGGATATAATTAAAAGCAATACAGTTTTGTTGGCTGAATATAAAGAGAAAGAAAGACTAAAATATCTAAAAAAGAAGGAGAAGGGACAGCGAAACTCTGTTAAGGATATGACCCCTCTTGAGCAAATAAAAATTAGAAAAGAGTGGAAGAAGTACTCATCTGATTATAGAAAGAACGAAAAAGTTAGAAATGTTACTGTAACTGTAACTGTGGCTGTGAATACGGTACCCACAAAAATATAGCTCCAGAACCGCTGATCAATAATAGAAACAACGAAAATGTGAATGCTGACCTTAGACTAATTGAAGGTAAAAGAAGAAGCCTTCATCAACGGAATTTAAGAAATAAAGTGTTACAAAAAATGCTCTATTATTGTCGATTTATAGAAAAAGCTTAACACGAAACAGAAGAAATATAATAGACTGAGACTAAAAATCAAGAATTTTAAGAAATTACTGACACCTAAAAGTAAAATTGAATGAATGACTGAAGATTCTAATCGAAGTAGAGAATTGGTCGAAAAGGAAGGGAAGGAAGTTTTGCAGGCCGAAATTATAGAACATTTTTCAAAAGCTAAAACTCATCAAGAGAAATCCAATTTCAAACGGCTTTTGTATGGCCCAAACGTTGACAAATATAAACTTTGGCGATTCGTATAGCATATAGCTGTATAACATATAAGTTTCGGTGCAATATGTCTGAAAAGAAAATTAAAGCTAAGAAAAACGGAGTAGTCCAAACGGTTCACAGGTTCCATGAAGATGATAGTAATAGTCTCACTGCAGCAGGAAAAAAGGAGTGTATTACTCGCAATGGAATCAAAAAAACAAAAACAGTATTTGTTGGATTCTTTGAAAAATTTGCAAAAAAAATTTTTCGAACAAATTCTCTGACAATTAGGTATTCATTATTTTGTCGAATTATATTCATTCTGGGTCGTGCCCCCTAAATTTATCGACCGTGATACTTGTGCCTGTGTTGTACATGTAAATATAAATAAATATGTCTCAAAATCTCTACACATCTTATTTTATTATAATATACATAGTTATTGTTCATCAGTCCCTAACCATAACAGTCAGTCCCTAGATGCCTAAATTCACAAAACTCTAAGATTCTCATAAAATACTACATAAAGTGACTGGCCCTTTTAGGTATGACAATAAATTAACCACCTGTTATATACATTATTAGGAAATGCAATAGCAATTTAAATATAATGAAGACAAATTACTGTTTCTCCCTTTGGAAGGAATTCGGAGTGAACCACACCACGGTAGTCAAAAAAACTGTCAGCATCACCTTGATTTTGGAGCGACTTTGCCGCGGTTTTTGGGTTTCGGCTCGTTTTCGAGACGCCATTCTGAACTGTTGGCTTGTTTGCATGTCGTACTCATAAACCCATGTCTCGTCGCCAGTTATTATACGTTTCATAAAGGTCGGATCCGTAGAAGCTCGGGAAACCATGTCTTCAGCGACATGCTTTCGCTGCGCTCTTTGAACAAAATTGAGCTCTTTGGAACTAGTCGAGCGGCGACGCGTTTCATGCCTAAAATGTCAATGAGAATGTTGTGGACGGACTTAAAAGATATGTTCACCTCACTAGCCAACTCTCTCAGACTCATACGTCGATTTTCGAGCACTAGCTTCTTGATTTTGTCGATGTTTTCTTTGGTCGTAGCGGTTGAAGGTCTACCAGAACGAGGCAAGTCTACTACTACTTCTCAGCCTTCTTTAAAAGCCTTATACCATTCATAAGCCCTTGTTTTCGATATACACGATTCGCCGTAGGTATTTCGCAACATTTTTAGTGATTCACCACATGAAATATCATTCGAAACACAAAATTTAAGGCACACTCTTTGTTCAACAATATTTTCCATTGTAAAAATCGCCGATAACTCAAAACTATGACCAACAAAAAGTGTAGTTTAAAACAAATTAAATGACAGATCCCGCTCAAACTTTGCGCGCTAAATCAGTACAGTGCTACCAACATGCAGTAAAAAAATTAGAACGACCTCTTTTACGCGGGTCTTTTTATTGACATATTCCCGATACTTTTTACACAGAGTTGTAGAACCCTATGGGCTACAGCATTCACTTACCATCAGGTGAACTGTTTGCTCGTTTGTCGCCATTATCCTATTAAAAAAAATGCAATCTTTTTTATAAGACATTCTAACTACAACCTTTCATAAAAGACGTATTAGTAACATAAACAAACTGTAAACAAAATATTTATAGGAACCTGTGGCAAACACTATTAATAGCAGATGTCAATGTAGCTTTCTCAATGTCGATGTCGACGGCATTTTTTGGGAAACCCTTTCAAAGTATGGGGCAATCTTTCTTTTTTTATTCTTTTTATTAAGGAACTTTCGTTATGTAACACGGTACAGAATTAGAAGCTGCCCTCGCTGGCAACATTCTCGCTGAGACTGGAATACTCTGCTCTATTTTAATTTACGACTCTAGAAGGGTGATGCAACTGTGTATGGAAGCTGAAAAATCTGCACACAATCATGGTTTTGTCAATGTTTGTGTTGGGTTTGTAAAAATAAAGCGAGAAAAAATATCGCTGTTTCTTTCCTTCATGTTGTTTTAGATTGCCATTTTAAAAATTAAATACAAAAATTCATATTATATCGGAAGAAACTAAAAATGTTAATTCTGTGTTAAACTTTTTTTGGTTTGCTCTTTAAAGTATAATTACATACATATTACTCTGAGATTTGTTCATTAAGTTACCTATTAATTGATTAAAATTAAACTATTAAATATTAGCAGAATTCTATCAAAAGAAACCATGAATTAATAGAAGAAAAAAAATGACATTTGTTTGTCAACGTCTTTCATATTGAAAATATTTTCGGAAATTTATTCAAATTTATTTCATAGGTTTAAAAGCAATAAAAAACATCAATAATAATGTATACTTTGCCCCTCTTTAGCAATGTGCCCCATACATGGCTAAAGAGGGTCCTCGAGCTGTACAATATTGACTGTACAGTTAGAGACTTCCTCGGGCAGTGTATGGGGCAATGGAGTACAATCCTTTGTCATCTAGGCGAGCGGATGACGGATGCGGAAAGCCACATAAGGATAAGAAGGGGTATCTTCCAGGGCGAATGTTTGAGTCCAATCTGGTTTTGCCTCTCCCTGAACCCTCTCAGTACCTTACTGGAGGACTCCGGGAGGGGATTTCAGCTTCGGAAAGGAGGTACAAAAGTGACCCACCTTTTCTATATGGATGATCTCAAATTATTCGCCTCCAGTCGCTCCCATCTTATGGAATTGCTAAACATCACTTGTGATTTTAGTAATTCTATTAGAATGGACCTGAGGACGGATAAGTGTGCGGTCCTCCATGTTGAAAGGGGAAGGGTTGCTAACTCTGAGGGCATAGACTTATCTATGCCCAAGGACCCTTTCTGAGGCTGAAACATACCGATACCTGGGTATGTCACAGAACATCGGTATCGATGAGGCGGGTATGAAGCAGTCAGTTTGCGATATATTTATGCACACTTGACCAAAGTGCTTAACAGCCTTTTGTCCGGTGTGAATAAGACACACGCATATAACGGTTGGGTCATGCCTGTTCTCATATATACCTTTGGCATACTTAGGTGTACTCAAACTGAACCTAACGCCCTGGATAGAAAAGTCCGCTTTTATGACGTCCCGGATGCATCACCCGAGATCGTCGATTGTGAGGCTGTACTTGCCGCGGAAACATGGTGGGCGTGGCTTTTTAAGCGCGCTTACCATACATAATCGCGAAGTGTGCAGCCTCCGTAATTACTTTCTGACGAGATCGGATGATTCATTCTATAGGGACGTCATTTCTTGTGATAAAGGACTTACCCCTCTATCCTTAGCCATCGAGCAATGCCAAGACCCGGCAGTACAGAGCATTTCCGACCGGGAGACCGTATGGAAGGAGAAGGAGCTCCACGGGAGGTTCTACAAGGCTCTACATGAGCCTTTCGTAGACACAGTCGCCTCCCTCTACTGGCTACGTTTCAGTGACCTCTTTGGGGAAACCGAGGGTTTTGTCTGTGCGATACAGGATCAGGTTATTAAGACCAACAATTATCGGAAATACATCCTAAAGGATGGCGTCGTCGACATCTGTCGAGCTTGTCGCCATCCCGGCGAGTCACTTAGGCATGTCATCTCCGGTTGTTCGGCGCTTTCTAACTCTGAGTATTTGCACAGTCACAACCTAGTAGCCAGGATTCTACACCAGGAGCTCGCTCTGAAATACGGTCTCGTGGATAGGAAAATGCCATATAATAAGTACTTGCCGGAAGCTGTGCTCGAAAATAACCGCGCCAGGCTCTACTGGGACCGGGCCATCATCACAGACAGGACTATTCTTGCGAATAAGCCTGATATTGTGCTGATGGACCGGGCACAGTCAAGGATATTTTTGGTCGATATTACCATTCCTTATGACGAGAACCTCGTGAAAGCCGAAACAGATAAGCTGACAAAATATCTGGACCTGGCTCACGAGGTGACCGACATGTGGGGTGGTCTACCGACCGAAATTATTCCTGTGGTCGTTTCGGCTAATCCTGGTCAGCCTCTCGGGTCATCTGAGGCAACTGGGACTCCATGAGGGACCGCTCCGTGCTCAAATGCAGAAGGCGGTGCTCCTCGACACCGCCCGCATCGTCTGCCGGTTTCTTTCCCTTTCCCACTAACCCTCGGCCGTTTGGTCTCCCCTGCCGAGGGCTTCCATTTAGTTGGATTTTATTTATTTATGTATTATTTGTGTTAGTATATTTAATATATATATACATATATATTTATGTATATTTATTTACTATATTTCTTTTATATATTTATTCAGCCCAACCAAATGAGAATACTTTATAAATATCCCAAATAATAATGTATACTTTATAAAACAATCTGTCTTCCAGAAAATAAAATTACATAACTATACTTATTTATAGTTTTATTTTATCCCACATACTAATCTAAAGTATATTCGAGTAATTTTGGTGCAACCTCTCAAATGTATGGGAATTTACCTCATAGGTTTGTGAGGCTTGAATATACTCGAATATGCCTTAAATAAAAAGTTCAAAGTTACACAATACAAAGGTTTGAAATTCCCGCTAAAAGGTTTTATATGGGCGCCCACCGTAGCGCTTGTAGTGTACACTCATAAACACGTGTTTCCGTTTTTTAGTATGAAGTTGGCGTTCTTCTCTTGGTAGAGAGTAATTGTGTTGTGTGCTCTGGAATCTGTTATTAAAAGCTTGATTGTCAAAGTGACACGCGATAATATTTTAACACGATCTTTATATATAAACTATTAATCATATATAATATTTAATTTAGACACAGATGTTTTATTTTATATCTTACAAAAAATCTAACTAAATAGCTAAATTAAAACTTTACGAATGTAAATAAAAGATTACACGTTAATTCACTAACAAATTGTCTAATAAAAAAAGATACAAAAGGAAAAAGACAATTTACTCAATCTGAATTATTGCGAGCCAAAGACGGCAAAGGCGCTTGTCTCTTAGTGTATTACTAGGAGACAAGCGCCTAAATGCAATTGATTTAGTGTAATAATGAGTGTAATAGAATCAACACCAGGAACTTTCACAAACTCAAAAAGGTATACACGTATTAAAAAAAATCTGTACCTTGTACCTTCTACTTGTTTAAACAAACTTTAGAAGGAACGGGGAGACTTTTTTTTGACTAGCTCCGGAGAATAAGCATTATCCGCCATATTACACAAAAAGTAGTATTAGGTATTAGTCTCAGGTTAAAACCATTGTTGTCAATTGATAACGAGTTAAACTAATAAATGTGTTTAATTGATGACGAGTAAAACTATGGATTAAGAAGAATTCTTCCCACGAAGGAGGTTCTTTTGCCGCAGCGACACAGTCTTCGCGAAATTCGACATCCCATACTTTATATTTAAGTTTGCATATTTCGTGAAATACATTCAAATTTAAACATGAAATAAGTTAAAATATTGTTTTTGTAATAAGACGATAAAAACATTATTTATTTAAAAAATTAGTATTACATAATAAAAAGTAAGGAAGTAACAGCACGGTTGCAGGATGTTTGATACTGTGATTGCCATAAATACGTCAGTTTATTCCATATACTAAATCTATGGTGACTGCAATCCCTAAAACTTTGAGTAGATACCTTATAAGTATCAATAAATTCTCCTGTCTATCACTATTTGAATTTCTTGCTGTTTAATTAAATTAAAAAAAAATATTATTTTAGTTAAAAACCAGCTCTAGTTAAAGAGTAGTATATTCCTTGGTAGCTAATCTATATAATGGATTATAAAATGGAGACTATTACCTATATACAATGAGTTTTATATAAATTACTATTAAATATTATATATATTGGAGACTAGTAGACCTGCACTGAACAGGATTGTAGTGCACGATTGTTTGCGCAAACACAGGTATACTCTCTATTCCCACACTTTCGTACTCATATGAGGCGGAAATCACGAGCATAGGGAGATTAGACTAGCCAAGGCTTTACGTGCTTTAGGAGGCAAGAGGGTGAAACAACTAACTACGTTAGCTTTCGGACTTCGGGCTGCTACTGAGAATTCTTAACATATATCTATAACCAATAATTGATGTTGGCCCGATATGGGATCACATTATCAGCCATCATACTTACGATCACTAGACCAACAAGGCAGTCATTTTTCAATAATAATATTACAAAATACATCTTTTATTTTGATTGTCTAAACATTGTTGTCGATCATTTGAAAATTAACATTATTTATCATTTTCAAATTAGTCGAATTTTTTCTGCTGTCAAAAATTTCACGGCGCCGAGTCAACAACATTTTTCAGTGTGATTTATAACCGCGTCTTCCAAGACTGTTGTCTCCGGTTCGGAATTAGCCTCGGATAATTGATGCGATTTGGCTCACTGAATGCGCCTAAAAATGTGCTAATCTCTCTGTGCTCTGCCACAGAATAAATAATAGTACTACGGTTTTGCACGAAACAGTTTTATTACGTGCTATAAATTTTCGTGATATGTTCGAATTCGATATGTTCGCACTGGATTTATTCTTGCATACAAAAATGCATTAAAGATTAGGTTTCTGGTTAGTAAAATTGAAAATCACATAATATGTAGGTAGTTTACGCTATAATATACTAGAAAATATAAAATAGAAAATATAAGACTATAATATACTATTATTACTATTACTAAAATATATTTAATAATTTATTACCAACATTTCTGAATTAATGTAATCAAGCTTTTTATGAGTCGGTTAATAGCACTTGTAAACTATTACGGCTGTAATAAAATCAAGCCAGTTTTACGCTCAGCAAAACGCCTCATAAAATAACAACACATATATATTTAATCTACGAATGTTTACGTTTACAATTAACAACTTTCAAATAAACCAAAGATTAATTAATATTTCCTCAGCTTTTTCCTTAACGCGTTCCCATCGCTCTTGTATTTACATTTTTATCGCCTTTAAAATCACAATTAGTTATAATTGAGGACGACCTAAGTTTATAAGTCTCGAAGAGCAGTAGAGGCCAATATCCTTGTGGCCTCCTAGTATGGAACAAATATCCAAATCTCCCGAGTAGTATCAGCTTCGTGATTAGAAAAAAATTACTGCAATAGTATGCCAAAGGCACTTAGTTCGCTCTTTGTAATCTATATCATTAAGTGTAAAAAAATATGATTTCTTAAATTTACCTTAATACTACACACATTGCCAAGTTAACTATGACATCTCAAATACTCAGTACGTTGAGGAAAAAAAGTTTTGTATTTTTTTAAATAATGTAATATATGTAAATAATTGTAATGTACAGTATAATAAAAGTTCTAATTTTTTTTTCACTTACTAATATATTAGTAAGTATGAGATGTATCATTGACTATTAAAGTATGGCGAATGAGGAGAATCGGAGACCTTCTTTAATGGTAACAAGACATTTTTTACACGTGGTAGAGCCATGCTGCAGCTATATTAGTAGTATAGTTGTAACACGAATGGGTCGGCACGACCGGGGAAGGACCACGCTCTCACAGAATACCAGCGTACAATAGCAGTTTAATGCTGCTGTGTTTCGTATGGTGAGTGTAGAGAACCGGAGACCCTTTTTACTGGAAAAGAGGCATTCCATCTTAGTCCTCACGGGTGACAACGCATCTGCATTTTGATTCTTTATTGAGGATAGATGTAGATGTCTATGGGTCACAGCAACCACTTACCATCAGGTGGACTGTATGCTCGTTTGTCACCCTATCCTATAAAAAAAAATTCATCTCAAGGATCACTATGCACCTGCATATTCTAATCGCGGATATATAGGAAATTTATTAGTGTGCCTGAAGCCGTTTATCCATTCGTTTACACAGTATACAGGGTTATTTTTCAAAGAGTAGTAAAATTTTAAACTTACATTCAAACATATAAATAATGATATACCGTTATTGCAGTTTTTGGAAATACGAGTAAATAAGTCTTCTATTTTTATTTGAAATTATCCCAAATTAAATGTGATTTAAAATGGGCAACAACTACGCATACTCGCGTGTGCGATTCAATTCACAACATTTTTGTCGACCGATTACGAATGTGTGCGTGCGCAGTTGAATTTAAAAGATAAAAAGGACAGAATGTTTGAGATTTTTTTAATAAATTTTTCTTCACCATTTGCCTATATTATTTATTTTGAACCTTCTCCGCAAATTTGGTCGTAATTGCAAAATAACCCTGTATACATATACAGCGTCAAAAGTGTTAACAATTAAACAGTGTAGTAGACTTATATATATATGTATTGTGTATGGTCTTATAACAAAACGTGGTTTATTGATAGTCTTGGGTTTTAAAGAGTCTTTGTCATGAAAGGAGTCCTTTCGCGGCGTCACATTCTTCGTAAAATCTGTCAGTAGCCATGAAATTTTACATTCTAGTTTGCATATTTTCTACGGAACTTTTTATTGATACTTGAAACAGATTCTAACCCAAAGACTTATCATAAACAATACTGTTTGTAAAAAGAAGGATAATATCAAAAAGAATGGAAAAACGGAGATGTTGACGAACATGTAGCATAGTATTTTACATTAGGTCATCATCATCTTCATCATCATTAGCCTGCGTACTAAAGTCCACTGATGGGCATATTGGCCTCTGCCAAGACTCGCGACTTAGGCTTTGGCCTTACGCATCCAGTTCCTACAAGCCACCTTGAGCAGATCGTCGCTCCATCTAGTCAAAGCAGGTACTACAAATATCTTGGTGCGGTCTCCAGTCTATGACACGCCTACTCCACCGGTTGGCGACTGACATGACCAGCTCATTGCCAGTTCAGTTTACAAACACGGAAGACTATGTCTGTAATGTTGGTTCTCGGGTGGATTTCTTTTTTTTCGTTTTTTGATTTTATCGTGTTACTATTTCCATTGCTTGCTGTGCGACTTTGAGCTTTTTGAGTAGCCGTGTTGTCCGTGTCCACGATTCAGCACCATAGGTAAGTACAGGCAAACAACGCTGGTTGAAAACTTTTGTGTTGACACTTTATGGTGACGAGAAAATCAGACGGAGCTTATTAAATGCTGTCCAGCATGTGTAACTGAATTCTCTTATCGGCTTCCTTCTCGAAGTTTTTCTTACCTAGTTGCAATATCTGCCCGAGGTAGATATACTCCTGGATAAATTCGAGAATTTCACCATTGACAGTGATTGGAACTGGACGTGACCTTAGAACATAATTTTCGTCTGGTTCAGATTTATGCATAGCTCAATACACCAGAAGTATTTATTTAGACTGATCAGCATGACCTGAAGTTCTGACAGCATTTTTAATTTAGCAGTTTTTATTCAAATATCAACCAATCTAATGACAGTTTATTCTTTTTTTATTTTATCTCACGCTTCATTCGGCGACTGACATGTTTACGTTGCATTTACTTTTTTATTAAGAAAAAAAACCTTGGCGAACTTACAAATTTCATCTTCATAAAAAATATTTCTTGCGAGTGAAAAGATAAAGTTTCACTGAAATTATTTTGATAATGTTAGTTGTCAGAATTACTAATTCTGTACGAACGTAGGCGCCGGCTGTTTTGAATTTAAATTTAGAACCAATCATTTCTTTCCACATTGCTTACATTTGTGTAATGTATAGCTTGCAATAGTAATAAACGTAGACTACATATAATAAAAAATATTTTTGCAACACCTGAAATGAATCCAAGTCTAATTATATGTAATTGATTCACTCTCGATTATTCGGTGCAATGCCTCGCTTTTTCTGATGTAGCAACAGTAACGTTTATTTTAGTAAATAGATAATTCAATGTTGATTGAACGTAAGATTCTAAATACTCTTTAGTGAACTTATTTATGTAATTATATACACTTTAATATGTATACACACATCTAAATGTGTGTTAATTATATTTATCACCTTACTAACTAATAGTAAACTGTAAACTAATAGTAAGCGTCACTCCTCATAAATAATCTACTATAGTAGAGATGTATAAGTTTTCAAGTATGAGAAAAGAAGCTCTCAATTAAAAAACACATAAAACGGCCACAACATTACTTATTATTAGTAATCCTTAGACGGTTGTGAAATGAACGATAGATGAATATTTAAAATATAAATAAACAATAATTAACTGACTTAACTTTTTGAACATGCATTATGATATGATAAAATTTTGATAATAATTTTGCGTAAGGTATTTTAGTGAAGCGCCAACTTAAGGTATTAAAAGAGGATATCCGGGCGGCGTTTAGTCCATACAAACGCCCTGGATAATGAAACTAGAGCAAATATTTTGTACGATACAATCGATATCTACCATTGCCATGTTTCTATATTTTATTTTCCCTAAATTAATTATTTTAAAAACTGAGAACCTTCGCCCAGCGTCCAGCAATTTTAATTAATACATATAAATACATTTTTTAAATAATAAAAAAACATAAACAGGCATAGACAAAGACGATCCTACTTATATTGATTTAAAAAATTAAAATTGGGCAAGTTTTGAATGAGGAAACAAAAGAATACGGGAAAATGATTACGTCAAGTATTCAGAGGTTAATGAGCTCGGTCCTTCGGGTATAACACGACGGCATGGATCGTTAAAAACCTATTCTTCAAATGTCTTGCAGCCCGGATTTCCGCTTAACTACATAAGTATGAAAGGTTTATAATATTACAAAGCTCCTGGATATAACAAATTTTGATGACTTTGTCAATAGTAAAATACACCACAAGCGTCACACATTACAACACCTCAGAACATTCCGGAGTAGAGTAGCCAGAGGCTGGCCAGGAGAAGCACCAAGATAAGATAGGTGGCGATGAGGCTCGTCGTCTCGTGGTACGGCATTTTGGAACTATAGCCGGCCTGTGCACTTGACAAGTTACTCCAGAAAACTGAGTAGCTCCACAAAATTGTCGTCGAGCGCGGTCGCCTACGCGAGGCCACGCCTCTTTCACATCAAATATCATCTAATATTATAAATATAAATGTACAATAATAGAACCGAGACATTGACAAGCGCCTTCTGGAATCGGACAGTTCCAGCTAATGTAATAATGGATCAGTCGTACCTCGACCTTTACAAGCACAATAAAGGTATCAAAAACTAATATATTTGTATTACAGACTTACTTAATTTCTTAGAAACTTAGAAATTTGATATCTTTTAAATAAAAATATAGCAACAATAACTTAAAACCTTTTCTTTCAGAATTTAATCGACCATAGTTATTAATATCTTACGTAAGAAGTAGGACAATGTTAGGGGAAGAACATAAGAAGTTCAAACCTTAATTTCCTTCTTTAGAACAATGTGTCTCTTTTCTTCGTTTGTTTCCTTAATTATAGCACTAAAACTTACAAAATGCGGGAGCTATTTCTACTGTTAGAAGACCATCGAATAAAGCAGCCACAGCAAGAAGAGAAGGATCACGAGGATCATGTAGGTGGCGGCCAGGTTGACGGTCTCCGCGTTGATCGTCATGGTTGCAATCTAGCGGAACAGGCGCAACTGACCGCTGGAGAATCCTCGAGCGGCCTGGGCGGATTCATACGTCACAGCACTGGGCCAGACTCAATCGAAAAAGGATGTTCGAGTAATTACATTTTTAAGCTCTTCAACCAATAATTTAAACAATTAACTGGAATTGTGTACTCTAAACGATATACACAGAGATTTTTTCTTTGCATTCTAAATATAAATGGTAAATAATAATTAAAAATTAAAAATTTTGTACTACCTACTTCAATATAAATTATTAAGAATAACTTAAAAACGAATGGCCACACCTTGATCAAATTTATATGGAACCACATGAGAAGCACCAGCTTATATATAGCAAATAAGAAAGAACCATCGAAATCAGTTCACCCAGAAAAAAGTTATGAGGTAACACATATAAAAAACATACATTCGAATTGAGTACCTCCTCCTTTTTGAAGTCGGTAGAAAACGAGTGGCCACCACAGAATACTTTAAACACACCTGAAAATGGCTACCCTACAAACACCAATAAAATTACATCCTCAAATAAAACACAAATCAAAATCATACACATCATGTTCAGAATCATAGGTCAAGTGGCTTACATCAATAAAAAACACGGAACATTAAAAAATATGAAAAATAAAAATTTCTATGACAAACACATTTGAAATAAAAACACTCTTGTTAAATTATTATTATCCTATGAAATACTCGTATCATACAAAATACGATATTGGGGAAACTCATATCATGCGTTGACAAATTTATTGACGACTAAAGCATTTTTGTTTGAGACGTTGGATAAATTTAATTTACTTACGGCTTTTAAAACACTGAATACAACATATATAGTGCCCCGAGCAATAATAGGAGTATGAGGTAGGTAGCCACAAGGCTTTTGCCCTCCGAAGTTTGGTCGATCATTTTGTAGTTTACACGAAGACGTTACAAGAGCAACTGAGCACAATTGAGGTACAAAGCTAATATGTATTATATTAACACGACAACATTCTATTTTTTGTTCTGGCATCGCATGGAGATTAATCGCACGACAGTTCGGAATCTTTAGAGCCGCGATCTGTTGTCAGTTTTGTTTACATCTATTTATACGATGTCATTGCCAAGTCTTCGTTCATTGCACCATTATCTAATATATTAATGATTTAATATGTATTAACATATAAGTCAATTATGGTAAAAAATTAAGTAAATTTTCCAAGAAATATACACGTTAGAGTCCGGCTCTGTAGGTTCAATTCTGGAGAATGATAAGCTGAGCTATATTTGCTTCACTGCTGGATACTCCAGCGAAACATATATAGCGGCCGTAAATACTTCAGAATACAATACACGCTCTGTACGCCTTTTTTCCTATAAAATTTACGTTGGTTGCGTTGATTTCAAATCTATTTCAAATGAATTTGAGTTGAATTTGACAGAAACAGCTTATTAAACTTTATTCTAAATAATTTGTTTTTGCATTTCTATTTATACCGATATAACTGTTTCAATTATGTTATTACCTACTTCTACTTCACTTTACGCTTTGCACTTTAATTAATGGCTTTCCGTCCGACTTATAACAATAAATTATTGTAATTTTTATTACAAGTCGAACTTTTAAAAGAATATAAGTATTATTTTGAGCTAAATAGGATTTTACACTTACTTACGTTTAATTATCACTGGCCGTACAAGTGGTAAAATTAAAAAAATTGTACAACCGAATTCAATATAAACAAAGAGATTTAAATCTACTACTTAAATGTCTTTGAATATAAATAAAATGAGAACATCGTCAATGTAGTCGAAGTCAATTAAAATACGCATTATTAAGGATTACTGAAAAACTACTGCTTAGATCTTGATCAAATTTGGGACCAATGAGAAGCACCAGCTTTCAAATAAAAAAAGAATCATCGAAATTGATTTACCTAGAAAAAAGTTCTGAGGTAACACACATAAAAAAACCAGTCGAATTGAGAACCTCCTCCTTTTTTTGAAGTTGGTTGATAAAATTGTTAGTGTCATTCACACAGCAAGCAATGAACAAGGTTATTCTCGAATTTTCTCTGCATGATAAAACTCACAATGATGGCGAACTTGTGAAACGGGGTACGACTGATGCTAATGGCCCAGGAACGTTATTTCTGACAGGAAGCATACGCTTAGATAAACAATGAGGAGGCATACCTTGTGGAATAACGTCAGGTCGGTATTTTGTATAGGCTATCTTTAAATATATTTTTTTTTGGACGTATGTTTGTTACTGAACTAAACGGCTGGACTATTGGCTATTATATATGTCGGAGCGTCTATAAAATACCCGGTTGGATCGAGGTGGAATTGAGGGTATATCGAGAAACCCCCACTTATTTGTGCAGTATAAAGTTCACTGTAGGCGCCGTGCGCGACCAGTCGATTCCGCTTGCGCCGTCGCCCCCGTGCGGTCGTGCGCTAGCGGAGTCCGCCAGCTGACGAGTACCCGTCCCCGTACGGGTCTTCTCCCTCAGTCAGTTCAGTCGAGGAATAGAAAGTCAGTCCCGTCCCGTCCCCCTCAGCTAGCGCCGCCGCCCCCGTGCGGTTGTGTTAGCTGACCACTCTCCCGTCCCCGTACGGTTGAGAGTGCCCTCCCACGCTCCCGTCCCCGCACGGTCGAGCTGCCCTCCCGCCTCGGCTGGCACAGCCGCCCCCGTGCGGTTGTGTTGTGCGCCCGCGCTCACCGTTGAACGGTGAGTGCCTTCCCTCCCTGCCTCCGCTGGTGCCGCCGCCCCCGCGCGGTTGCGCTGGCAGTCAGTGCTCACCGTCCCCGTACGGTGAGTGCATTCTCGCACATGCGACTCCCACTCCATATCTCCAGCACCGCCGCACTTTGCGGCTGTGTTGGTTGACCCGCGCTTCCGTCCCCGGACGGTTGTGCCCCACGCCTCCCTCTCCCCGAGGGAGGTCGTCTCCGATTCGGCGATAAAGCCTTCGGGCTATTCAAAGTGACTCCCACATAACCACTCAGCCGGCTGCGTAGTATGCTATGAGCATTCACCACCTCCCTCCCCCGCTTCCGGAAGGTGTCCTTGCATTGGGCGCAAAAAAAAAACGTGCGCGATAGATTCCCCTTAAGTCATTCTACGAGTGTAGTCATTCGACTAGTGCTAAGATAGTGTCGTGGTTCTGTTCGTTGTTGTAATTCTTCTAGTGCAGGCATTGGTGTTGCAGAGAGGCTGCCTGTGTTACACTGAGATAAGTAGTGTTGCTGTTGGTTTGCATATTTTGGTGTTATCATGTAATTACGTACCTCACGTTACACTGGTGTGTGATTGTGGCGGGGACGTGTTACGGTGTCGTCGAACTGTAATTTCTCTATACTGAATGTATAGTGCGTTACGCTGTCTTATTACTGATAATGATTAATTGCGTAAGAAAGAGAGCAAGTTGAACATTCGCTCTCACACTTTTATTATTTTAAAATTTAACGCTATCGTGATGTATTTCCGAGACCACAAGTGGAATCTTCTATTGAAAGTTCCGACATATATTACTATTTATTGGCTATTTTGATGAATTTTTTTGTGTGTTTGTGTGGATCCCTGGATAGTTTAGATTCACAATTGGACTGGTGGCGCTGCAATCGTGTTCTAGGTTTCTTTTCAGAGCAAGACAACGTCTGCCGTGCCCGCTAGTAGACAAAAGAATTATACAATGGGTTGTTTTAATCAAGAAAGGCTACATTAAACATTAACTTTCTGGCTCAGCTGCGTTTTTATTGCTTTTAATGCTATTGCCAGGCAAAGGTTCTTGATTTTCGTGTTTGCATGCAACCATGCATCTAAATGTCGATTCTTAATGACAATTAATCATCATCATCATCTTAATCTTCAACATCATCAGCCCGTTAAAAGTGCATAGCTGGACCAGACCTCTTCCGTTGTAGGAAGAATCTTCAAGCTTGGCATTGCTAGATCGGCAAACAAAGAAGGGCATCTTAAGTCGAATTGCTACCTGTGTGGCGGAGCTGCCGTCGCGAAACAAGCGAAACGCACCGCAGCCTAAATCATGCTATCAAAGTTCTGAAGTACTGCGGTATATATAAAATAGCTCTAAATTACCACACGGAGCGTTAATCCCCAGGCTGATCACCTCGCGCAGCAGGAGATCTCCCCTTTTCATTTAACGTCCAAACCTGCGATGAGAAGTAAATCCTATACGACAATTGTAATCGTTCATCACAGTGGATACATCCAGATGCCCAAGCCAAGCAGTGCCCGAACCAGAAGAAGCTTATGGTGACAATTTGGTGATCAACTGTTGGTGTTGTTCACTATAGCTTACAGTATACTGCTGACCGTTATTGTCAAGCATTGCAAATAATGGTGGAAAAGCTGACGTTCAAACAATCCAGATTAGTGAACTGCTTTTCCCCATTGCTCCTTCATGATAACACTCGGCTACATTTTTTTCACCATTATAATCCAGTGCTTGACTAGCTAGCAACCCTAGCAACAAAAGACCATTTTTCATTCACCACATTGTCCAGACCTTACCACAACAGACTTCCACTTTTTTCTAAGTTAAGGTAACTTTTTGATATGCAAGAAATACTATTCCGAAGAAGCAGTAAAACATGTCCTCAAAGAGTTCATCGATTCTCGTGTAACAGAGTTCTATGGCAAAGGTATCATTAAACTGTCTATAAAATGTCAAGAATACGCATAACATTATTTTCTTTATAAATTATTTTAATTTTCCCATTCAAAACGGCAAGTTCGTAGGAAAAAACCTTAGGTAATAAGTTAGTATTATGATCCATATTTTTGCCATGGTAAAGGCTCAAAGAAGGCCAATAAATAAATGTTGAGAAGGAAACAAATTAAATTAAATATTAAACATCGATGTATCACTTTTAATTAATTAAGAAGCAAATTAAAAGGGGTTAATCCGTTTATCCACCCTAAGAAATCCACCCTAGGGTGGATACTCGGGAACGCATGTTCGTTTATCCACCCTAGACGGGGTTACGTAGTACTATTATTTATTCTGTGACGGGGTGGATAGTGGAATTCACTTTTTGATTGTTGTTCCGCCTTTCCACCCCAAGTACAGTTCAAAAGTAAATATATTTATACTTTAATATATTATTTATTAATTTTTAATAACCACAAACTTAAACAAAATTCATATTACGTATTGCATTTAAACCAAATAAAACTCCCTCGTTTTAAATAATAATAAGTAACCAACACTAATTTCATTATTGACGTAATTGTATATCCTGTATAAAATCGTCTCTTTTAATGTTTATTTGCAATCGTTTTCTAAATTTCTTTGCTACAACAGATGTGTTAGCAAAAAATTGGGCGTTTTTGCAAGCATTCCAAAAACTTTACTAAATTTGGATGTTTGTCTTTAATTTCATTTGATATGGTTTTATGCCAAGATTCCAATGAAATTGTAGTTCTGTGAGACACTCCGAATGAATTCCAAACATACACATAATTTTCGTCCTCGAGCCATGTCTTTTCATAGTAATTCACAAACGCCATCATATTACCATCATTATTCAATGACGTAAATTATGTCACATCGAATGATATGTAATTGAACAAAGTAATTCAGTATTGACCTTTGAACAAGAAGTATGTATGTATTTTTATAATTATGCTATCTACTAAGTAATCTTAGGCCAGTTTCTATCATGTTTTTATAAACGACTGTACACAGCCGAGGGTGAAAATCGGAAGAAAAATAATATACGAATTCCGATTATCCACCCAGTCTAGGGTGGATAAATGAACACACGTTTCCGACTATCCACCCTAGGGTGGATAAACAGAATAACCATTTAAAGTAATAAATTAAGAATTACTTACATACACTTTTTCGTCGTAATGCCATGCTGCAGGCTGCAGCCATAACATGGTTGTGACAAGAATGAGTTGGGACGACCAGGGAAGGACTACGCTGTCACACAATACCAGTGTAACATAGCAGCTTAATGCTGCTGTGTTTCGTATGGTGAGTGTAGAGAACCGGAGACCCTTTTTACTGGAAACGAGACATTCCACCTTAGCCCTCAGGGATGACAACGCACCTGCATTTTGATTCTTTATCGAGGATAAAGAATCCAATTGCAGATGCGTTGTCCACTTACCATCAAGGTGTGCTAGTTTGTCACGCTTATTCTATATAAAAATTAAAAATGGTCAATGTTAATATACCTGTTAAAGATATATAGATTTAAAATCGCTATCATTATTTGCATCAATCTTCATTAACCAGTTGTAGTAACCTAATTGTTACTTTCGATTTCTTTTGCGACGGGCCAAAAATAAAGTCCATCCGGCGTTCTTGTGCCAAATCGGAACACACAGACGCATAAAATCGCAAATAAACAGACAAAGGAAAAACAAAAACAAAGGCGCGTCAATACATTACAAATAGTTATATAAATTTAAAAATAATTTCACTCAAACATAATTACTACGTTGCGCCACATGAGTAAAGAAACCGTCCGCGCCGTTTCTTTCACGCTAGTTCCCGTTGACAGGTCTCATTTGTTTTTACTGTGAAAATATATTTAAAAATAATTTTTTTTTTATTCTCGCGTTCCTTAGTTAAAAATAAATCGTCATTGAAATCTATACAAATAAATAAAATTGAAGTGTCCGTTTCTAATGTCAAAATAACAACTCTTTACTAAATGCATATAAAATTATAAACGGTAGTTATAACAAAAACATAATTGTTAAAAATTTCGTTTGTCTGTCTGTCTGTCTTTTTGTTTCAGCTAATCTTCGAAACGGCTGGACCGATATTGACGGGACATTCACTGGCAGATAGCTGATGTTATAAGGAGTAAAATAGGCTAATTTTACTTTTAAAAAAAATTAGGGTTCCCGCAAAAAGTTAAAACCCATGAAATCCAATCGTAATAAATTACACGCGGGCGAAGTCGCGAGGAACAGCTAGTACCTATATATAACTTCTAATTATTATTATCACGCTTTTATTGTTTTTTTTATTTATAGAATAAGGTTGACTAACGAGCACACAGTCCACCTGTTAGTGGATGCTGTAGCCCATGAACATCTGCATCTATCCTCGATTAAGAATCAAAATTCAGATGCGTTGTCACCCCTGAGGACTAAGATGAAATACCTCGTTTTCAGTAAAAAGGAGTATCCGGTTTTCTAAACTCACCATACGAAACATCGTGGTCCTCCCTCGGTCGAGCCGACCCAGTCGTGCTACAACTATAACACAGCTGCAGCATGACTCTACCAAAGAATAAAGGAGTAAGTATTCTATTTTCTGTGATGTTAATGCAAATTGGTAAAATTGTCCCTTTCAAATGTCAAAAAAGCATAATATTTTATCTTTCATTTGGCTCCATGCTACGGACGGGGGATATATTATGTCTACTCGTTATGTCAAATGGGATATACTTATCCCCGTTTCACATAACAAGGTAATTTTATCTCTTGTCAGTGGATATAATCGGGGGATAAATTTTTTGTCCCCAGCCCATGCTAGCCGTGCTGATGGCTTAGGTGGAATCCCTCACAGCCTGTTATTACACTGACTCGCTACACATTCTAGACCGAAACACAGCAGTGCAAGCACTGCTATTAGGCGGCTAAAGTAGATAACAGGATGGTACCTTTTTTACATGGGGAAATGCCTATGCCTACCCTTCGGGGGCCAAGACGAGATATGTCGGACTCGCACCGACTAAAACCTCTTGGTGTTCCACCTTCGCCGCTAATTGACAGAGCAATGTGGCCGCATTCGCACACATCCATGTCCCCACCACCACATCAACGGATGAGATGAAAGAATGGAGTGAGTGAAACTTCAATTCTAGATTCGCGCCTGATCTCCTTTTTTTTATTATACTGAAGTAACAAACTAACTTAGACTCCACCTGACGGTAAGTGACTTCTACTGTCCATGGACACCTGCAACCAATTTCAACTACAGGCTACAGATACCTCAAAGGGCTAGGATGGAATGCATCACACGCTCTACATACCCAGAATACCAATGGAATTTTATAATTCACTTTTCAGCTTTTCAATCCCTTCCAAACGTAGAAATAATCTGAAATGTTGAATAAGAACCGATCACAATACCACAATATCATGACATCATCACTACAGCCCTTCACAAGTCCACTGCTGAACATAGGCCTCCCCACGGAATGCCACAAAGCACGGTCCCGAGCCACCTGCATCCATTGACTTCCTGCATGTCTTACCAGGTCGTCACCCATCTAGTGGGGACGCCCTACACTTCGCCTGCCGGTACGAGGCTGCCACCGAGAACCTTTCTTCCCCATCGGTTGTCGGTTCTTCGAGCTATATGGCCGGCCCATTGCCACTTCAGCTTACTAATCCTTTGGGCTATGTCGGTTACTCTGGTTCTACTGCGGATATCCTCATTTCTAAGTTTATCACGCAGAGAAACCCGAGCATAGCCCTCCATAGCTCGCTGAGCGACCTTGAGCTTCCTCATACGGCCAGCAGTGAAGGACCACGTCTCAGCTCCGTATGTCATCACTGGCAACACGCACTGGTTGTACAATTTAGTTTTGAGGTTTTGAGGTGCCGACGAGAAGATGGGTCGTAATCTCCCGAACGCTGCCCAGCCGAGTTGAACTGTCGATTGACCTCTGGTCGAAGTTGGACTTACCTAATCGGACTATTTGTCCCAGGTAAACATATTCGTCAACAACTTTCGAGCTTAGTGCTCCCAACAACTACCGGCATAGGTGTGACATGGACATTAAACATGATTTTTGTTTTGTCCATGTTCATCTTGAGACCTATCCGTTGGGAGACACTATTGAGGTCATTGAGCATAGTGCTTAAGTCCTCCAGCGATTCTGCCATAAGGACTATATCGTCGGCAAATCGAAGGTGAGTGATGTACTCGCCATTGATGTTAATACCGTATCCTTTCCAGTCCAGTAGCTTGAAAACGTCTTCCAATGCAGCGGTGAAGAGTTTCGGGGATATTACGTCACCCTGTCTTACACCTCTGCAGTTGGATAGGTTTCGTACCTGGTTCTGTACTCGGATAGCCATCGTAGCCCTACTGTACAAACACTTCAGCACCTCGATATATCGACAGTCCACTTGGCACCGCTGAAGGACTGCAGCACCGCCCAAATTTCGACGGAATCAAAGGCTTTCTCATAGTCCACATACGCAAGGCAAAGTGGCAGATTGTACCGTCGGTCTTCTGTACAATTTGCTGAAGGGTATGTATGGTCTATGGTGCTAAAGCCTTTCGGAAACCGGCTTGTTCGGGACGCTGGAAGTCGTCGAGTCTGCATGCGAGACGATTCGTAATGACTCGAAAAACAGCACGTAGACGCGGCTCAGAAGGGAAATCGGTCTGTAGTTCTTCAAGAGAGCGTTGTCACCTTTCTTGAAGAACAAGACCACCGCACTTCTGCTCCACGCCTCCGGTGTATCGTTACCATGGAGGACGGAATTAAAGAGCTCTGAAGGACTTCGGCACCGGTTTTCCACCCGCTTTCAGAAGCTCCGCTGTAATTCCATCCTCGCCTGGGCCTTGCCGTTTTAAGGTGCTGGAGAGCCATTCTAATCTCGCTCAGACTGACGTCCGGATATCATCGGAATAGTGTCGGATAAGACTTGCTCTTGATCGTTACTCACACTTGCGCGTGGCTCCGACGATGACGTGTACAGCTGCCCATAGAACCTCTCAATCTCACTCAAAATCTCAGGTGTCCCGGAAACGATGCTGCCACAATCGGTCTTCAGCTTCGACAGTTGGCTCTTTCTGGCAGACAGATCTCTGGCAAAGACTTTAGAGCCCTGGTTCCGCTCGATCGCTTCTTCAATACGAGCTGTATTGAAGTTGTGCAAGTCCCGCCGCATGCATTTGAGATCTGTCTGTTCAGTTGCCTGTATGCTGTCAAATCTGCTGAAGACTGCAGCTTCATCTCCCGTCTAACAACCATGAGATTAAGAGTGTGATCGGAGAGTTTTGTGTTCTTCTGCGACGGGTCTTACAGAACTTAGCTCCGACCGCATGGACAGTTTCCACAAGCTTGTCATTCATATCGTCTACTTCATTGCAAAATTCTAGGCACTGAAAACGATTTTGTAACTTGAGCTGAAAGTTTTCGGGACTTTGGATTAGAGCACGAGGGGATGGAGCGTTGACTTCATTAGACGTGACCTCCAACTTAACGTTTAGGTTCAGTGTGCCTCTCACCATTCGGTGATCGCTGCCAGTTTTCACTCGCGATCACTGAGACATCACTGAACAGTTGTCGTCTGGTCGTCATAATGAAGTCAATCTCATTTTTGTCGAACCGTCGGGGCTCGACCAGGTCCACTTTCTGTGGGGCCGCTTTTGGAAGAAAGAGTTCATCATAAAGAGTCCTCGTTCTCCATAAAGTCGGCCAGCTGCTGGCCCCTTGGGTTCCGTTGCCCTATTCCGAATTTCCCACTTTCAGCTCACCGCTCTCTTGTGCCTAGTTTAGGTTGAAGTCTCCCATTAACACCGTATAGTGGGTTTTGAAGGAATGCATGGCTCTAGAGATATCCTCACATTTCCTCCACCTCCTCATCGGGGTGCTGAGGTTGGTGCGTAAACCTGTATGACCTTTAGCGAATACCGTTTGGTGATTCTGAGTATAAGCAAGCAACCTCGTCGACACACTCCCGATCCAACGTTGTTAACGAGAGACTCAGACGATAAACCGACACCTCCTTGGGACAGATGGTCGTTCTCCCGGTGATAGAATAAGTTGCCGGATTCGAGGATTACCGTGTCCTCCCCCTCTCTTCGGACCTCGGATAGTCCTATTATATTCCAGCGTAACTTATCTATCTCTTCTTCCAGCTCCAGGATCTTCTCGTCAGTCCTCAGGGTGCGTGCGTTATATGTTGCCAGGTCGAGTCGTCGTAGGTGGCAACCGAACCTCCACCGGAGATTCTTAGCACCCCGCCCTGCCGTTACCATGGTCGCCACCGTAGCCAGGAATAGCGGGGCCGCCGGGGACTGGGGCCGTTTCTTTGTGTCGTCGCTCATGGGGGTATATTGCCATAGTTGCCACGCTTGGCGAGCGTTGGCAACCGCAGTTTTTATTGTTTTTGGCTTTTATCAGAAAGATGCTGCTGCCCATCTTCTGTATCAGTTTCCCTTGTCGCCTCTTACGACACCCACGGGAAGATATGGGGCAGGGTACTTACTGCCACTACACGGGTATATATCATGACTGTCAACTAGTATTCTCACTAGGACCAACACGGCTCATGATCTATACATTTAAGTTTTTTACATTATATACTCGCCCCAAATATTTGGACGGAATGACTCCAATTTTTACGATACTCTCTTAGAGCATAGTCTTTCAACAGCTGATCTGTTCGAGCCACAGCCCTAATAAGCGGCCGGCAACGAAGCTCTACCACGTATTGTACTATACCATCGTATTATAATATAATATTAATATTTTATTCCATCGTTTTTATGTTTATAGCACAGAATAGATAATAGTACAAGTAGTTATAGAAGGTATGTTTAAAATATTCCAACGGCAGTGGCGGCATAAAACTGACAAACTTAATGTGAAGGCTAATTGGTGAATTGTAGACCTTGTGATATTCACAGGGTTATTGGACAGTGGAATTGTGATGGTAATTATGATTGTCGATATAGCCCAACGGCTCAATAAGCTGAAGTGACAATAGGCCGGCTATATAACTCAAAGAACCAATAACCGATGGGGAAGAAAGGTTCTTGAGTGGTAGCTCGTACCGCCGAGCGAAGTGTAGGAGACCTGGTAAGAGATGCAGGAAATCAATGGATGCAGGTGGCTTAGAACTGTGTTTTGTGAACTTCCTGTAAAAGACTGTATTGATGATGATGATGATGAATTATAATGACATAGACAAGATAGTATAAAATATGATTTAAATAATAAATTATTTTCAAATCACACTGTTGCTGTGCATTATTATAATTTTGAACTACATCATGTGAATAACACCGCTGGAAACAGTCCAAACTGCGTACTGTGCGCTTTCCTCGAATTCGCATTTTCCAAGAATTACAACAGGAATTAGTCGTTTACTAAATTTATATAATAAGGATATAGAATATCACACTGAAAGTATAAATAAAAAGGGTTAAGGGATATTATTACATTTTAAAAAGTTGAGACTGATTTTACATTTGATAAAAAATTAGATATTTAGACAAAGTAAAATAAAAAACTAGCTTTCCCGTATAACTTTACGTTCAAGCTGCGTGTAATGCTTCAAATTTATAAAAAAATAAATACATTTACATATTACTCAGTGTCCAAAACACTAACTGCCAAATTCTTTCTCCGTTAACCATCAATATATCTTTATTAGGGTTTAGCATAGGTTTGCAAACATTCTTGACAGCGGTGATCATTTACCACCTGGTGAGACGTATACTCATTTGCCTTCCGTTCAATGTAGAATGAGCCTCCAAAATTTTTTGCCTTTTTTACTAACAATAGTTCTGTAATATTTTCTTTTCATTACAGACCATCGCAAGTCCACTGCTGAACATAGGCCTCCCCCAAAGAATGTCACAAAGCACGGTCCTGAGCCACTTGCATCCAACGACTTCCTGCATGTCTTATCAGGTCGTCACTCCATCTAGTGGAGGGCACCCTACACTTCGCCTACCGTTACAAGACTGCCACTCGAGAACTTTTCTTCCCCATAGGTTGTCGGTTCTTCGAGTTATATGCCGGTAGGCCGGCCCATTGCCACTTCAGCTTACTGATCCATTGGGCTATGTCGGTTACTCTGGTTCCACTGCAGATATCCTCATTTTTCAGTCTATCACGCAGAGAAACCCCGAGCATAGCCCTCGCCATAGCTCGCAATCAAAAATCGTCGTAAAGGAGACTGCTAACGCGACTGGTCATAAATTTTAATTATTATTGTTATAAAATACCGTTTAAAACACCAACAGGACCAATTGGCCGCGGTATTGCGAACCACGAGTTCGAATCCCGTACGGATCAAAATTTCTATGGCCTACAAATAATTGTTCTGTTTCTGAATTTTGTCCATATGCAATATGTAAAACGCGTAAAAGTAGAGTAGTCCATAGTTAGACATAGGCCCCCCATAGTGACGATATAGTATGATATTTTCATATTTGTCACTGTTGGCAGGCGGGTTGGCAACTGTAGTTTCTTATTATTATTATTGATGTCGAAGAAACCATATTTCGTTTTATTTCAGTAAATTTTGTACAAATTCTGAATTTGTACAAAAAAAGCAGACAATTTCTTTTGTAATGAATTTGAAATTCATATACTGGTGGTGACCGAAAACAGCATAAGCAAAAGGAAAGGTACAGCTGTTCGTTCACCAACCCGCTCGAGTATGAGCAAATGTTTGGGTTAAATCTTCTAACTGGGTAATACCGTTGCCCAACATCAGATAATTTGTGTAAATTTTAATCCGACAGTCTTAGAAGCTTTAAAACTGTTGACTATTTTATTTATTAACCTTTTTAACTTTAATCTACAAACTAATGCACAGAATTTCAAAATGAGCACAAATAAAACACGATGGTTGCAATTGCCTTGAGATACTATTGAATAGTAAACATACGAATGATTATAAATAGTTTGGAAAATCCAAAAGTGCACGCCTCATGAGCGTTTCGTTTAGTTTTGATGAAAAATAAATCGATTACACAAAGTATAAAATCGATGTAGGCTGTATGGTACATTTGTCCTTTGTCTACAAAAGGGCTAAAGAAAAAAATT
This sequence comes from Parnassius orleans, assembly GCA_029286625.1. Taxonomy (NCBI): domain Eukaryota; kingdom Metazoa; phylum Arthropoda; class Insecta; order Lepidoptera; family Papilionidae; genus Parnassius; species Parnassius orleans. Next base: position 4,402,439 of record JAGSMP010000059.1, read on the forward strand.
AAAGCGCCTTTAAAATTTTAATAGCAATAAAATGTATATAACTTGAAAATCATTTTATTAACAAATGACGCGTACTAGGCTATTAATATGAAATAGGGAACCAGTTGATGTAATTCTGAAGCTAATTAAAAAAGCTGGTCTCGATACGTCAATTTTTTCAGGAGTTATCGTGACCACATACAAAATCAACATCCGGACGTCCACATAAATTTTTTTTCAAACCGTCTTTTATCAAAGTAGCAATATAAAATTATTTTTTAGAAAATATATGGACTAATTAGTGTTTTCTTGATATACGGCTACTCATATTATCGTATAAGTGCAATATGGTTATGATAGAGGCATTTTAAGACCACAAAATTGCTTGACCTTGACGTGTCGAGGGTAATACACACCTAATAAACACCTAATAACGCTTTTCGTTATGAGGCGTGCAATAACTGAAACTGAATATGGCGTTGCTGTCTGCGAAAATAAGAAAATCAATAGCGTTTGCTAGTACTGTAATGAGGGCTAATAATTTTCACCAGATGTCGCTAGTTGACACTGAGGTGAAGTTTTTTGTTACACAGTGTCATTTAATTGAGAAGTTAGCTTTAAATAAAAGTTTATCAGTTTCTAGAATATAATATTAATACACAAAACAATATCTCGGTGGTCAACTCTTTAATTTTTTGCACATATTTAACTCTTGTAATTTTTCTTCTTTTGTGAATATCTGGGGTTATTTATTCATAATCTAATATATAATACTGTAGGATATATTTTTTTGCGTCTGTCGTATGTATTTATTTATTTATTTATTTATTTATTACAAGATCCACAGCACTAATTACAATGTAAATGAACTTAAGAAATAAACTTACAGCCAATAACGGATCTACTTTATACATTTTTTAACTTATATTAATCGACCGACAATCAATAAGTTTGAGCCACAGAAACATACTAATTTTAGAATTAAAAATTAAAAAGGTGCGTCTCTCTCTCTCTCTCTGATCTGTGTGTCCTGTGTGTGTGTGCAATATACATATTAACCATTTCCTTCAAGTACTTCAAGAACTTCCCTTTTAAACACATTCCTACTGCTATGAAAAATGTCAGTAACATTAAATTGGTTATTAAAAGTTCTATGCAATCGACTGACCAATGCGTTTTGTGCGTAATTTGTTTTTGATCGTGTTACAGCAAATAATTTTGTGTGTCTCGTTCTAACTTTCGGGGCGCAGAAACTCAGTATTTTGGTTGATAGTTCAGAGCTATCTATATATCCGTTGCATATTCCGTGTAAAAAGAACATGTCAGCAAGTACACGTCTATTTTTGAGAGTCGTGAGATTATAATAATGGCAGGATTCATCATAGTTTTTAAAATGGCAATGCGACCGATAATTTAAGTGTTTTATGAATTTTTCTTGCATTTTCTAAAAATCTTGAGTATAAATGATATACTGTGGGTTCAAAATTATGCTACAGTATTCTAGGATGCTCTTAACATAAGCGTAATATAGTACTTTTAGGCAACCTATGTCTGAGAAGGGACGACTAACACGCAATACGAAACCCAGGCTTCTGTACGCTTTGTTTTAATAATTTTTGTATGATCAGAAAATGTCAACTTGCAATCAATGTGAACACCGTGTACACAATGCAAATGTACACAATGTAATATAGTAGAATTTGTTTTGTTTATCTTACTATGTATAATATTTGGTGCGTCTGTTAGTGATCGTGTAACTTCTGAACCGATTGGAAGTGTGCGAGCATATTTCATCGCGATAAAATCCTTTTGTTGGGTATGTCTATATGTGTATCAATATTTAATACCTTTGATGCGTGAGCTCACCGACAGCGAAACGAAGTATCTTAGGCTACGCTCAAAGTGCCGAAATCTCCGCAACAATTCAGCTACATTTATCGCGATAACACAAATATTCAGGTTATCACGATAATTGCCACCTCGGCATAAATCAACATTTATATATATTTATATATATATATATACATATATATATATATATACATATATATATATATATATATATATATATATATATATATAATTTTTTATTACTTATCGTGGATAAAATTAAAACTTTTTCAAATAATACTAATAGGGTCATGCGGGACTATTCCGCCTAAAAAAAGTGACGTATGAAATTCAAATCTTTGCGATTTCGCTACAGGAAGCAATAACAACAAATGAGTAAGTGCATCATAAAAAGCATTTATTTGTTAATGGTTACGCTGTGTTACTTCTGTTGAAATTCAATATTTTATGTAACAACCAAGGAATTTTATTAAAAATTCTGGAAAACGTCGGAAAAACCCCGCTGCGGGGCTTTTCTGACTTTTGATTTTATCTCTGCCATCTATGAATCTATTTAGAAAATACTTAGTGGCTCATAAAATTCACGGCGGAATACATATTATTCTAAGCTTTACACTAAGCTAGGAGGACCTAAATTCCTTTGAAATCATTTAAAAAAAATTGTGGGGCTATTACGCTGCTAGTAATGTGCCCATCGATCACTAATGAAAAACTAGATACACAATCAGTGACAAACAATCAGTGACAAAAAATGGCGTAACCGAATGTGCACCCACTCGAACATATGGGTGCACTTTTAATCCAGTAGCATTCGAATGCTCCGACGGTAAACAAGCCTCAGTGCTCGTTTAAAAAGTGTAAAAATCACACATCCAGGACGCTAAAAAAGGATGGAATTTCATATTTTCGGTAAGTATTAATATTAACATTATTTAATCGTTATCACTGTATTGTAAATACTGATATTTTGTCAAGAAATCATCGTAAAAGTATTTTTTAAATTAAGTCGTAATAAAATAAGTCGTCATTGCTCGAGGTATATGCGTTGATTCTGTTCTATTTGCGGAGACGCTATTGTTTTTTAATTTTTTTTATTATTAAAGTATGATTGTTTTTTTGTTCAATGAGACTTCTTTACTGTTTCTCTAAATACTATAGTAACATTTTATAGATTTAATTTTAAATAAGTATGTGCTACATGTTTCGGGTGCTTTACAACACCCATGGTCACGGGGGACTCAACGTCGGGAATTAATAAAAATAAGTTAATTAAACGCGATATAATCCGTAAAAGTAGTTTTATTCAATGTGTAGTATTCGCGTAAATATAAGAAATCATTATAATTATTCAGTCTTTTCCGTTTTTTTAACATCTGTAAATATGAACATTACGTCAAAAATATGGACAATAATATTCTTAGATTTTGTAAGAACTTTCTGTACTTATTTTTTATATTTAGTAACTATTAAATTTAGATTTAAGTTGTTTGTCAAGTAATATCTTTAAATTTTTCACACAAGATAAAGTATAAATAAATAATTATTACTGTTTCAATTACTTTCATTACTAAATGAATGTGGTGCCCTATCCAAAAGCATATTTACATTCAGGTAATAATATAGCCATTACACATGTACACCATAGAATAGAACAGAATATGCTTTATTAAGTAGACGAATTATTTAAAACAAGTTTAACAAAATTGTAAAATTAAAATTACAGTAACAAAAAATATTGTGCAGTTCGACTCCACTCTCCTTGTCCAAGCGACGAGCCTCGGTCGTAAAGTTTTATTGCTTTTTATTGGCACTTTGTAATTCTGACTTTAAACCATGAGCGTAAGGTTGAATTTGTTTTATTGTAGGTTGACGAGCAAGCATCGGTCATAAAATTTATTGCTTTTTGTACGTAGCTTTGTCAATACAACTTTAGGCAATGCATTTAAGGTTGAATTTACATTAATGTATATTTATTTCAACTAGAATTACGTCAAAACATTTGGCGACAGTTTTTAGAGAACTTTTGTATGGGATTGTGCATCTAGTTTTTTATTAGTGATCGATGAATGTGCCGAATAATTCGACAAATTTTAATCAGTTTGAAAATGTTAAGTTATCGATTTAATGTTTTATTTTACTTTAAGGGCTAATGGTAGGAGTTTTAATAACAAGTACACTAGTAGTAAGTGTACCAAACGGTGATTATTGTTTTATTGTCTTAAGTTTTAACAATTTTTTTTCCATTATATGAAGACCATTAGCCATACGGTTTTCAAGTTCAGATGAAAATACCGTCGGATGAACGGCAGAGACGTGAAAACAATTTAGTCACGTGTTAAGGGTTGACCTAGGTATATTATGATATTTCGCCGCTGCGTACGCGGTCATTTTATTGCTTCGCACATCTTCTAAAGCTTTTTGAATTGTAAGTTCTGAGTACGTCTTTACTCTTTTCCGCTTGTAATGACGCTTGTAATTGAATTTCCATCTACAACAATAAATATGGCATGATAATATGAAAAGCAGCGTAGGTACAATGCAAGTTAAATGTACAAACGTAACCTATTTTGAAATATCATCGTCATCATCATCAACCTTTTGTCAGTCCACTGCTGAACATAGGCCTCCACCATGACTTAACACTTTGTAGTTTGCCGTGGATAGTTTGCCCACAATTGCCATTCTGATATTGCAATGTATTGAACGAATTTTTTTTTAAATATAACGTTTTATCAACTTTGTGCAACATTCATCATGACAGCGTTTCACGCCCCACTCTGCTAGTAAAAGTTAAATTGAAAAAATCTTTATTTCATTAACACATTACAGTGCACTCGAAATAAGTAAAAAAATATACATTATAATTTACCGTACATTTTAGAATATGCAATATTAAAGAACTATAAATCAGAAAGTATGGGTCCCATATCAACATTCATCGTTATTTTTTCGACACTAGGACATCACTGACTTTTTTCAATATCGTACTAAAATGGTGGGACTATTACGGCATATCATTTTGGTTGGAATAACCCCCATCAAAGAGATTTAAATATATAGGTATACTATAGAGCGGACATTATGAACATTTGCATACAAAAATGTTAAGCTCGCACGTGCGTGACGCTCTCTAGCTAAACATAGCAAAACTACGCTGAATATTTATTAGGTAAACATTTCAGCTATTCCCCAGTAGGTGACGCTAATAAGTGTAAGGTAAAAACCCGTTTTAGGAATGTTACCGCTTCGACATCAAAGTATCGATAATGTTGTTGAAGGTTACTTAGTTTGTAATGTTTTACGATATAATAATAGGGAATATGTATGCTCTTTTATTGTACAAATCTATTTATTATGACTCCTATCACACCAAAAAAATCATATAAATTTTTTAAGTCATGAATAACGTCATGAATGAAATGAAACGTTATGAAATAAAATATTTAATTTCCAATAACTAAGAATTAATTCAAACAGCAGTCACATCGGGGGCATCTTGGATGACGTCACTAGGTCCATTAGCCGCTATAATAATAGCATATGATTGGTGGCACATCGCGAAACGTCAAATCTAATAAGAGAGCGCCACCATGTTTTTCAAATTCGTTTCTTTTACAAAAACTACACTTTAAATCTAACATATTTTAGGAAAGCACTGAATTTAAAAGTCGTTACATGATAAATTATTTCACAAATTCATAAGTTTGCACGTTTACCGTTAAAAAGAACACTTCTATCGTATCTCCTCAATTTCAGAGCACTTCCTTTGTTGCCTCAGCCAAAAGCGGAATATCCGGCGTCGACATATCGAATGACCTGCAGTAGCATGGTCACTTGGAAGAGAAAGCTAAATTGGCTTCTAAAAAGCTTGGCGTACTCTGTGGAGCGGGACAGTATTTCATGCTTGCACACCGTTTGCAACTTTACAAGCGCAGGTTCGGCCTCACATGGAATATTGTTCTCATCTCTGGGCCGGGGCTCCCCAGGGCGAGCTCCTTCCACTTGACCGCATAGAGAGCAGAGCGGCTCGACGTCGACGACCGAGTTGTCTTTGATTGGCTCGATTCACTGGCGCTGCGTAGAGATGTTGCATCCCTTTGCATTTTCTATCGTATTTACCACAGGGAGTGCTCTGAGGAATTGTTCGGATTAATTCCAGCCACCAAATTTCACCAATACAAATCGCGACAAAACTTACGTTACCATCCACATCATCTGGATGCTTGGCGGTCCACTGCCGTGCGATTTAATAGGAGTTCTCTTAGGAATCGTGTACCATCGGCGATTTTTATGGACCGATACGACTTAGGGACCTTCAAGAAACGAGCTTACTCCTTTTCAAAAGGCCAGCAACGCATCTGCAATTCTCCTAGTGTTGTAGAATTATATTAAAATTTTAAAAGAAGGCTATCTTGTTGACCGGTTGTACTGGTTGTACTGGCTGACATAGACGTTTCACGTTAAAACCAACGGCCGTGTGCACCCGATTTCTTTATTGGTATGGATACAGTATCGTTTACTGTTTCACCTCCTTAAATATTGTAGATGATTAAATCTGCATCCTGTATAATATTTTTATCGATAACACCAATCGATAAACGTTGTCAATCACTAACTCATTTGGTGCGTTAGTAGATAACAGAGGGCGCTTATTACAATGATGATAAATTTTCTAGAACAATCTATCAGAAATAATAAAATTTAAAAATTATGGGGTAAATATACATTATACTTGCGATAATAAACCGAAATCACATTCAGGTTTTGCTACATATCGGGACTTACAATACCTTAATGCACTATCGGGCATATTTTCTTTAAAAATAGTTATTAAATTTAGGAAAGGAATGCGTTTTGAGCTTTTGACGATGTCATTAAGACTAAATGACACAAATCCGAAATATATCCTATAGGACATAAGTAAGAGGTGACCATTTTGTTGCTGATGTCCGGTCTATTACTACTACTACTTAAATGTCTTTGATCCCCATCTTCGAATTTGTGGGGCTAATATGTCGCATCACTGAATAGCACAAACGAATTTCTTGTTTCTCAAATCGTCATTTAACTTTACAAACATCAAAAAATGATAAATTTTACTCACTTTTGAAACCAAATCCGTGGAGTTCGACTTTCACTCAACTTGTCAAAAATGGCGTGCTCACAGAACACAATTACTCTTTATGGGCGTGCTAAACAAACATGGCTGTCGATCAAACAGTTAACGCGTTAGCCGACCCCCCCCCCCTCCCCACCCCAGCCTACGAATTTTGAGTATATATATAAAAAAAATACTGACAGACGTAGTCCAAATAGCACATCTCAAAAATATTAATTATTTAACATGCACCTATGTAGTTTAGAAATAAAAAATAGTTAAAGATCGCTCACCTTATAACGTCGATATTTCTTTAAATAATTAGAATTGGGTACTTTTGCTATATAAAAAATCTGCACCTTGATTGAATATAATTGCACCGTCGTTAAAAATGCATAAAATGCAATATTAGTGACCATTTATTTTTTTCTCAGAGCGCGACGCCTTTAAAATTATTTATTTGTGTGTATAAAATTATTTAATTGTGCAATAAATCTATGTCTTTTTGCTCAGTACGCACAAGTTGCTTATACAACGGCAATGCCAAAATTTTATCATTTAGCATAATCATCTGCCATGTTTTTGTTGCCACTCTGAGAGGCTTGCATATTTTTGTAGCAACTGACAATTTTGATGACACAATTTCAAATGCATGTGGTTCTTGTCATTTTATTGCATGAATATATTTTCTTTTAAAAGCCAACTTATTATTTTTACATTTCTTCAGCTGCTTTAATATGGATTTAAGTTTCGTCAAAGGTAAATAAAGACCTGAAAAAAAGAAATACTTATAGCTTTATAGAATAATTAAATAAAATAAAAATACGTTTATTTTGTCAATAAACTTTTAATAAATTAGTGGTGAAACAACCCCAGAAAGTAATTTAATATAGTCGTGTTGGGGTGTTTCGCTCTTACCCTAGTCCTTAACATTTATCGAGATATTAAAATTTAATAATACACGTATTAATATGAAACAATAATAATAATATCCCATTATTAGGAAAAGTTGACTAAAATATTTTGCGTTCCAGAATTCACCAATTCCATGAATTTGCTTTTATGTTAATTTTTTTTTCATCAATTTGTCCAATAGTTGGCGATAATTATTTTATTTACTTATTTGTGTTTGGCACCCTCCCGGCATCTTAATTATATATTTTGTATTATCTTATATTAACTTTTTGCACTTAATATTGCATTTTATGCATTTTTAACGGTGCAGTTATATTCAAGCAGAGTGCAGTTTTTTCATATTGCATAGTACCCAAATCTAATTATTTAGTTATATCGACATTATAAAGTGAGCGATTTTACCTTTTTTTATTTATAAACTAAATGGGTGCAGTTCAAATAATTAATATTTTTGACATGTGCTATTGGAAATAAGTATGTCACTTTTTTTTATATATAAATACTCCAAATTCGTAGGCTGGCTGGGGGGTGCAAACGACATTTAACAAATTTATTTTTATTAACTTTTTGCACTTAATATTGCATTTTATGCATTTTTGCAATTATATTCAAGCAAGGTGAAGTATTTTTATATAGCAAAAGTAACTAATTCTAATTATTTGAAGTAATATCGACGTTATAAGGTGAGCGATATTTAACTATTTTTTATTTCTAAACTAAATGGGTGCTGTTTAAATAATTAATATTTTTGAGGTGTGCTATTTGAACTACGTCTGTCAGTATTTTTTTATATATATATATATATACTCAAAATTCGTAGGCTCGGGGGGGGGGGGGGTCGTTAGCCGTGCCATCTAAATGTCGATCTACAAAAAAGAGTTTTCGCTATCTGCCCATAAATGCCGCTATTGATAAATATTTTATTTATAAAGTTACAACCAAACGACGGAATAACCCCGTCGACGGAATATCCCCGCATGACCTTAATAAAATATTTTTTTTTTATTTGTTTAAGTTACACAAAACTGAGTATCGTACGTAAATAATACACGAAATATAATACATGAATAAGGGCAAAAATTGCGACCTGGATGATCTTCCAAAATATGTGAACGTAAATAATAAATATGTACTTATTACTTTATATTTTGTGATATGAACCAGGACGTGATGTAAGATACTAAACAGTAAAGAGTTTACAGCACAAAATTATTTGAATTTGGTAAATTAAATTTTTATAAAAATTATTAAGGGCCTATACTACCTCAAATAGCTTAGCATGATCCTCCGTTATGCCGAAAATACTGCAGCATTGATTTTGAAATAAATATATGGTGAAGTTGTTAAGTACTATGTTAGACGAAAACACGATTCCATAAAAATTTCTCGATAGAAAAAAAATCCAAAGTTACCTCCAAACCGAAAAATAAACCGCTGGTATTCAAAAAATACTTCAAATTAGATCATGAAACTTTGCATACTAACTGAACTAACTATAAAGCAGGGCTTATGTTTTTTACTTTTTTTTAATTATCATATTTTCACCGTAAAAAGAAATTACCTAAACTATCGTCGTTTTAAGGCCGGCCACATACATACGGAATTCCGTTTCGGGATTCCGTTTCGATATTCCGATTCGAGATTCCGAACGCAGCAAGTCCATATAAAATCTATGACCCGCCACACACGTACGGTATTTTTCCTTACGGAATTTTCTCCGATTCGAGATTCCGTATGACCGCCTGTGCGTTCGGAATCCCGAACGGAAAAAAACCGCTCGAACGCAAATCTTCCATAGATTTTGTACGAGTCGCAACACACATACGTAAAATTCCGTACGGAACGCGCTCACGACGCTTCGTCGCACGACCGAAGCGGGTAGGTGTGTTATGTATGTTTTACATTTAATCTTATAGGTGTATAGCTTTTCGTAACCTTTCATCTTATTTTATTTAATAATTCATCGAAAGAGTTTACAGAAATCCATATTTAAAACATATCTCTGGATAGATAGATCTTTTACATAATATTGACTATATTGCAAGCTTAGGAGATAAGGGATGCACCCAGTAACAATGATACAGCAACAATGGAATCGCAACCAGAAAATCGTCGTCATTATTCGCTGCCAGAATGTCTAGACTCAATGGCTAACCTCTCTCAACTGACCCTTGTTATTCCGAACGGAAATAAACGTATGTGTGTGATGTATTCACGGAATCCCGATTCGGGATTCCGAAACGGAATCACGAAACGTAATTCCGTATGTATGTGGCCGACCTTAAGCTTGTTCCCTGCCGCCCGGCACCGCCGCTCACTCTCGCTTCGGCTTTCGAACGGGAGAGCTGTGTCGCTTGCGCTCAGAACACACATTACGCAACAGGATGACGTAAAATTAAAATATTGAAATAGATACTTAGGTTCATAGTGTTGGCGCAATGGGATATAAGCGTAATAAAAATAAGAAGCGACTGGGTTGGCGTAAAGAAACGTATGATAAACGTAATGAAGTAAGTATCTACCGACCTATCTACTTACAGTATTAGTGATTACAAATATGTAGAAATTTAGAATGACCTGCAGTAGCATGGTCACTTGGAAGAAAAGCTAATTGGCTTCTAAAAGCTTGGCGTACTCAGTGGAGCAGGACAGTATTTCATGCTTGCACACCGTTTGCAACTTTACAAGCGCAGGTTCGGCCTCATGGAATATTGTTCTCATCTCTGGGAGGGTTCCCAGGGCGAGCTCCTTCCACTTGACCGTATAGAGAGCAGAGCGGCTCGACGTCGACGACCGAGTTGTCTTTGATTGGCTCGATTCACTGGCGCTGCGTAGAGATGATGCATCCCTTGCATTTTATATCGTATTTACCACAGGTGCTCTGAGGAATTTTCGGATTAATTCCACCACAATTTCACCAATACACATCGCGACAAAACTTACGTTACCATCCACATCATTTTGGATTAGCGGCGATCCACTACCGTGGATTTAATAGAGGTTTCTTAGAAATCGTTTACCATCGGCGATTTTATGGACCGATACGACTTAGGGACCTTCAAGAAACGAGCTTAATCCTTTTCAAAAGGCCGGCAACGTATCTGCAATTCTCCTAGTATTGTAGAATTATATTAAAATTTTAAAAGAAGGCTATCTTGTTCACCGGTTTTACTGGTTGTACTGGCTGACATAGACGTTTCACGTTAAAACCAACGGCCGGGTGTCTCGATATAGGCCCACCCGATTTCTTTATTGGTATGGATACAGTATCGTTTGCTGTTTCACCTCCTTAAATATTGTAGATGATTAAATCTGCATCCTGTATAATATTTTTATCGATAACATCAATCGATAAACGTTGTCAATCACTAACTCATTTGGTGCGTTACTAGATAACAGAGGGCGCTTATTACAATGATGATAAATGGTCTAGAACAATCTATCAGAAATAATAAAATTTAAAAATTATGGGGTAAATATACATTATACTTGCGATAATAAACCGAAATCACATTCAGGTTTTGCTAAATATCGGACTTACAATACCTTAATGCACTATCGGGCATATTTTCTTTAAAAATAGTTTTTAAAATTAGGAAAGGAATGCGTTTTGAGCTTTTGACGATGTCACTAAGATTAAATGACACAAATCCGAAATATATCCTATAGGACATAAGTAAGAGGTGACCATTTTGTTGCTGATATCCGGTCTATTACTACTACTACTTAAATGTCTTTGACCCCCATCTTAGAATTTGTGGGGCTAATATGTCGCATCAAATAACTCAGTAAAAACAAAGCGCAGAGTAAAACTGAATAGCACAAACGAATTTCTTGTTTCTCAAATCTTCATTTAACTTTACAAACATCAAAAAATGATAAATTTTACTCACTTTTGAAACCAAATCCGTGGAGTATGACTTTCACTAAACTTGTCAAAAATGGCGTGCTAAACAAACATGGCTGTCGATCAAACAGTTATCGCGTTAGCCGTGCCATCTAAATGTCGATCTACAAAAAAGAGTTTTCGCTATCTGTCCATAAATGCCGCTATTGATAAACATTTTATTTATAAAAGTTACAGCCAAACGACGGAATAACCCCGCCGACGGAATAGCCCCGCATGACCTTTATAAAAGATTTTTAATTTGTTTAAGTTACGTAAATAATACACGAAATATAATACATGAATAAGGGCAAAAATTGCGACCTGGATGATCTTCCAAAATATGTGAACGTAAATAATAAATATGTATTACTTTATATTTTGTGATGTGAACCAGGAAGTGATGTAAGATACTAAACAGTAAAGAGTTTACAGCACAAAATTATTTGAATTTGGTAAATTAAATTTTTATAAAAATTATTAAGGTCTCTAAACTGTGGTAAGACGAAAAAATTGCCATTCCGCTGAACCCCTAAATACACTGTATCTCGACTTATTTAGACCTTGTGACTCGGAACAAAATGTTATTTCCATGCGAGGTATTGATTGTAGGTAGGTACATATTTTTGCTCTATAACTCGAATTTCAAAAAGTTGAGAGATATAAGTAAATTAATTTAAAACTCTTTTAATTTTAAAACGTGGTGCAAACTGCTACAAATATCAACCACTTGGCATGTACTCACGCGCAGATCTTTCTTCTTTCTTTTTTTAACAACACTTAAAAGTCACTGGATGCATACATATGCACCTATACCTACCGTGTTGGTGGTTGCAAGTTGCTAATCATTTTAGATGCAAATTGTGTGCATGAGTATGTGTTCTTATAATAAGTTGAGCATAATTTTAGCTTGGTTCAGTGTCACTTGAAGTGTACGCAGCGCTCTGTCTATCTTTCTTTGTTGCTCTGACTATGCGAAATTAATCTAAACCATTAGGTACTCCAAGACTAAAGGCATTATTTCCTATCTAGGATGTTTACGCTATGATCATGGCAGATGTCGATGTTTGTGTTTTTTGTACCATTTAATAAATACTACGTTCTTGTTTTCTAAATTTGGTATTATTAATTTAAAACTTTATTTTTAAAAAGAAAATTATTTTGTAAATTAATGACATACAATAAGCTAAGTAAATTGACAATAAAAGTACTTACCATATTTTTTATTAAAATGAAGTGAGAAACGAACCATTAGACCACCTGAAATTAATTATTTACTACGGCCCATGGACAATGCAACATGGCAACTGAAACCAACTATTATCCTTCCCAAAAAGATTCAGGCTTCTGTTTAAATTTAAAACGTTTTGGTTTTGGTCTCGGCACTAAGGATTAGTTAGTATCTACACCAAAACTAAAAGGTTTAGTATTAGTGACTGCCTCGTTGGTCTAATGGTCATAAACGCGATTGCGATCACGAGGTCCCGGTCGACCTGGGTCTATATCTTTACTCGGTGAGGAATCAAAATGCAGATGCGTTAACTCTGAGGTCTAAGATGGTGTTCCTCGTTAGTACAAGACGCGGCACGTAAGTCTATCGCTGAACGAAACGTGGAGGAAATGCGCACGAATTGAATTGCACTAATGCAAATGGAGAGCCAATCAGCGCGCGCGAACGATACGCACGAGCCAATCAGCGCGACTTATGCGCAATAACGGTCACCGCTAGACTTTCGTGCCGCTACTTATAACGAGTCGTTACCATTAAAAAGGGTGTCCAGTTCTCGTCATTCACCATAGGAGTTACACAGTACCAGTAGTATAATGTTGCTACTTCACGCTATTATTCAGTCCAAGTGTGGTCCTTCCCCGGTCGTGCCGACACATTCGTGCTGTAGCGGATATATCTCGGCTACATTTTTAAATGAAATATTTCTCATATAATTTTTTGCTAAGGATTTTTGACTACACTTGTTTAAATCTCTAGATATGACATTCCAGATTGGTATTCCGCCAAACGACATACCGCAACGTCCGCTACGAGTAAGCCGTCATAAAATACAGATCAAACGATGTTTTAACAACCCTCTTAAAATATTTGCGCTGATTATATTTTTAGGTGGAGCTCGTAACATGCAAAATTTAAAAGTTGTACAAACTGTATGTTACTACATTTTCTTGTTAAGGGGGCGCTCGCCGTGAATTTAATAGTACGCTAGCAACCCAGGTTCGATCACCGCCGGCACCAATGAAATTGTTGACCTCAACGAGGTGTTTCAACTGAATGTTATGCAACGAAACCTCTTTCATTGTTAAGTCTAATAATTAAAAAAAAGTAAGACAGTAAGCTGTCTTACTTTTTTTTAATTATAAATCAATTATTTTTCTTTGTTATAAGTTTATAAATCAATATTTTAATTTAATATTTGGCCTATGAAAAGGCAAAAGTTAATTTTACAGCATAGCTTATAAACTAAAAAGAATGCGAGAAATCCGATTTAATTCCCCGTTGGCACTTTTGATCCTACAGATCAAAAGCCGGCACCATTGAAATTGTTAATTGCAATTCAAGTGTTTATTTATGTACCAAGTGTTCAGCCGTGATGGAAAACATCTTGGAGAAGCCTGCATGTCTTTGAAATTAAATGTTTCGAGGACATTGAAATGCGCCAAACCGCTCGTAAACGCTCGCAAAAATAGCAGTGGGACGATAATTATATCATGGACGAAGTGATTAACATGGCATTATTCACAATGTCCAGACAGTTTGAAAAATGCCCAATACGAGTAGGCAATATAAACAAACTATTGAAATACCTAATTAAATTTATCGGAATGTATGAATAAAGTCAAAGTCATGAGGTTATGACCAGACAATATGATAAATTATAAAGTTTAAATCAGTATTAGTTACTTAGCCCGATTTGACTTGTCATTATTCATATTACCCGGGCATTGTAAATAGTACCCTTATTAATTACTCGGTAGATAACATAATATAGGTATAATACATTATAGGATTACAGGCAATGACTATTATTTTCAATAGAAAAAATAAAGGTGTCGAAAATAATAAAAAAATAACAATGTTTTTAGTGATAGTTTTTGTAACGACTCTTGTTTAAAATATTAACTACTTTTTCAACTTTTATCCTTCATGTTATATTTCACTATGTATTATAGATTAATACCGTACAGCCAAGCTAACGACGCTAGGATATTTAATTGGTCATTTGACATTATATGATTTCATTTCTTTATGAAGTCATCATCAGATGACTGTCTGAGCTGTAAAAGAAAGATCACACAGTAGTGCTAGTTGACAGTTGACACTCATCATGATGAACATAATATAGGCGGCTCATGTCAACGAAGGTTTTTTTTCCCAAATTTATATGAGTACACCCCTAAAAATCTAGCCTATATAATGAAAAGAGAATCATAAAATCGGTCTATAACTAATTAACAAAGATTTCGAGTAAAATGTTACTCGATATCTTTGTTAATCTTTGTAATGATGTATGATGTATGATTAAGCAGAGAAAAGTACACTCGCATTGATATCTTCCTCCTCCATTTTGAAATCGGCTAAAAAGTCAAAAACGATCAGTACTGTGTTGTCTCCGTTAACCCGTTTTATTTAATATATAGATAAGTAAGGCTGTGGGCATTTTCATTTTGAAGAGTATAAAAATTACGAATAACTTTTTATGTATATCTCAGAATTGTTGTATAAAGTTTTGATACATTGCTTAATATTTTGCGAAGTCCTTTCAGTAAACCATTTTCGATCTCCTCGAAAACGTGTGACGAAATGGACTTGTGAACATCTGCTCAAGCAAGTCGTGTAAAATACACAAAATTGTGGAGCAGAGGCGGTGGACACACCTACGCGGAAGCGATATGGCGACGAAACCACAAAACACCTGGACGAAACGGCCCGTTCGTGACATCAACTGCCTCGTTGGTCTTACACGCGATTGTCAATTGGCGAGTGGTCGTAACCGTAATTGCTGATTATGAAATCCCAGGTTCGATTCCCAGGTCGGGCCAAGATCAGTTATTGGGTTTTTCTGTCAATAAATTCTCAGGAGCAGCCCGGAGTCAGGAAGTTGGCGGTGTTACAGCCCCGTGTTTTCCAAAGCACGTAAAGCTATTGGTTCTGTGCCTGATCTCTCTCCGGTCGTGTCGGATTACTATGAATGTGAAGGAATAGAGAATGAACCTGTGCTTGCGGATACACTCGTCCATAATCCTGTACTGCGTCAGTCTACGTTAAGACTGGCCCCCGTGACCGAAGTTCAGTCTGGAGGACTTTATTATGCATTTATTATGATGGTATTATGTAAATCGCACATGAAATTCAAGTTTCAACCTGAAACCTCAAGCGCGAATGTGTCCGTTTGTCCGTGGAATGTATGCATGGGCTGCAGTAGTCTCTTAGTTTTACCATCAGATGGACTGTAAGTTCGTTTGTCACTTCAATTTTTATTAAAAAACATGCCTACATAAATAATAGTACAAGGAACAACGAGAACTGTCAAGTATGTAGCAGTGGCAGATGGGAGTATTGCTATACCTACTCCAATAGAATATATTCACTACGTTATACCTATTCTTGGTAGAGAGTAATAGTGTTCCGTGATCTCGGTAAAGAACAACGACAAAGACCTATCTATAGAGCTAGGGAGTAATATATAGTGACGCGTGAGTGTTTCTAGTTAGCTTGTGTAGATCACAGAACACAATTACTCTCTACCGAGAGAAGAACGCCAAATTACACACACTACAAGCGCCACGGTGGACGCCCATATAAAACTTTTTAGCGGGAATTTCAAACCTTTGTATTCTGTAACTTAAACTTTTTATATAGCCTCACAAACCTATTAGGTGAATTCCTTTTACTTTGTAGGAGTGTGTGGGATAAAATAAAACTAAAAATAGGTATAGTTATGTAATTTTATTTTCTGGAAGACAGATTGTTGTATAAACTATACATTATTATAATATGTGTTTTATATTGTTTTTGCACGTAATATTTACACGCATGTTATTGTCAGAGAGTTATTCTTCACAGACTGTTAACGTAAATTTAAATTAGCAAAATTCTCATGGTGAAAACTTAACTCAACCCAATTATATGATCTGAAATAGATAAAATTCAAGTCAATATAGTAATAATCCCTACAATTAACGGTCAATAAATTCAAAATTTATAAGTCAATGCTTATACCTCAATATTGTCATAAGTTTTTCTTGTTCTATTGTAGAAAACCTGCGGAAAGTGATAGGATGATTTTGTGCTTTTTGTTTGCACATTGCATTTTACTTAGTTTCGATTCTGATCACACATCGTGCAAAGATTTTAAAATAATGATTTAATTTATAGTCAATCATACAGAGTCAACATCTCACAAAACATCTTTACTGAATATTCAAGAAGATATTATGATTGTGTATTCGAGATTTATTCGAAATTTATTCTGAACTGATAATAATTGAATTTAAGCAAAAATCAATAATAAATATTAAAATCTAAACCCATGAAATAAATTTGAATAAATTTTATAAAATATTTTCAATATGAACGACGTTGACAAACAAATGTCATTTTTTCTTCTTTTAATTTATGGCTTCTTGTGATAGAATTCTGCTAAAATTTAATAATTTAATTTTAATCATTAATAGTTAAATTAATTGTGCAAATCTCAGAGTAATATGTATGTAATTATACTCTCAAACCAAAAAAAAAAAACGGAACTAATAGTTTCAGTTTCTTCCAATGTACTATGTATTTTTGTATCGCGATGGAAAGAAACAGCAATATCTTTTTCCCTCTTTATTTTTATACGTCCAACCCACAAATGGACAAAATTATGATTGTGTGCCAATTTCTCGGATTTCATACAAAGTTGGATAACCCTGGTGTAGATAGACTTCTGTTTACAAATGTTCTGTGCTATGCTCAATGGTTCGAGAGTTTTGGCGGGAGCTTAACAGCGCCGGATTGTTGCTCCTGTTTCATCGTTTATTATTAGTTTAAAGTGTCAGATAAATGTGAATTATTAATTTAAACTGTAGTCGAAATCTTCCAAGAACTTTGCATTGTAACGCATTAGGGTATTAACACTCATATCGGGATGTTTTTAAAATCAGATTCGGCTTGATGGTCCAAGACCTTTGACTTCCGACAGCAAAAACAACTTTACGCTCTATGGTCCAGTGTGACCAGATTTTGTAAATTTCAACTTATTTAGTATAAACATATTATGGTAGTAGTAAAGGTTTATTAGTTGCGATCAAAAATTTAGTTCCACTGTCACACCCGCTGCGGTCCTCGCAAAGGAAACACGAATTTGATAATGATCTATCAAATCGTGTTTCCTTCGGTTCTACATGGAATATTGACACGATTTATACAATAAATCAGAGTAAAAATGTTTTTCTCACCTAAATTTATATGTTATTATAACATAAGTGCTAAAGGTAACTGGCTTAAATATTAAGGTACCCAATTTTGATACATAAAGAAGGGTATATTTTAAAAACATCTTTCCGCGTTATTTTATTGTTTATTATTAAAAGTTTTTTTTTATAAAGAGTACAATATAAAATACAATCATCCCAAACCTTCATAGATTTTTTTCACAAAATCTATAGGAATAAAAAAGCTGAAATTCCGGTACACTCACTCACCTTACGCGTGCTTATATAAAAAATTGGTATAACTATATAACTAAATAATAGATTTTTTTAAGTAAAGTCCCAGTTGACCTCGAGACATTGTTCGAATTTTTAAAAAACTTACTGTGATGCATGTTATTTATCTCGTTCTTATTTATGGAAAGGAGTCTCAAAAGCAGCCTCACAAACAGCTTAACAATATTAAATAATATTTGAACTGTCAGTCGTTGAAAGTTTTGAAGATAAATTTAATCGAAAATACCCAATTCAACGCTTGTTCAGTGGCAGTAGCGCTTATTGATTTTGCCTAAATTTTGTGTTTTCTTGTTTAGTTTTTGATTAAAGCATCAGAACAATGAGAAATATAAATAATCTTTGATAATAACTAGTAGTTTTTGTTCTTTTTTCATACATGTTTGTTGTGATACATGACCAGTGACCTGGCTACTAACCAACGCAACCTTCGCGATGTTATTTTGTTAGGTGTTATATATAGCTATATATGTAGGTATAGTGATGGCTGCGTCCATCTTATAATAATGGTTGCATTCGAATAATAGGGCAGTGCTTATTCAGCTATACATCGTTTCACTTGTCTCCGTTCGCATATTTAACAGTGGCGACGATCTACCCGCGTGTTAAGGAAATAATAAAAGTTGCCTAAAAATTTCTCATTTTGGGTTATTAACTAGCTTTGACCATAATTCGCAGACCTGGCAAGTGTATAAAGGTCGGCTTATGCAATGGTTTATTGCGAACGATATCAGCGAGACTACAGATTGCTCTGGTGTTAAGCGACGAGCAAATCTTGTTGAGTTCACTCAGCGAAGCTACTTATAAGCTAGCAACAGATTTGGCATTGCCGAAAGACCTCCAGTCAGTACTATTCGAAGATATACTGAAGGTTTTGGACAATCTTTTTACGCCCAAAAGATGTGGATTCGGCGAGAGGTACAAGTTCTATTCTGCAGCGCAAGTAGAGCGCGAGAGCTACACACAATGGGCTGCGAGACTACGTGGGATGACAGCACACTGTGAATTCCTAAACGTGGAGGAAGCATTAAGGGACCATGTTGTAATGGGAATGCTACCGGGAGCGGAGCGTGAAAAATTGTTCGCTCAGGATCCAAAAGATTTGACTCTGGCTAAAGCAGTGTGGAGTGCGCGCGCTGGAGCAGCGGCGTCTTCGGGGGCGTTAAAGGATATTAAAGGACTTCAATCATTTCTTGGTCTCGTTAATTATTACAGGAATTTTGTCCCCGATGCATCTTCAATTCTTCGTCCTTTGTATAATTTATTACGAAAAAATTGTAAGTGGCATTGGAACGCTGAACACAGCAATGCATTTAATGGGGTTAAAAATATTCTCGTTTCCGATCAAGTTCTAGCTCATTTTAACACTAATGCAAAAATTATTTTAACGGTTTACGCTTCACCGAGTGGATTAGGCGCAATATTGTCTCAAGTCGGTAACGATGGAGTGGAGCGTCCTGTGTCGTTCGCGTCGCGCACGTTAAATACAGCCGTAAGGAGATATTCGCAAATACAAAGGGAAGCAACAGCAATTATATTTGGGGTACGTCGCTTTCACCAATACCTTTACGGAAGATCTGTCCCGTTTATACTTCGAACAGATCATAAGCCGTTAATAAGTATATTTGGGTCTTATCGGGGTATACCAGAAGTATCGGCTAACAGGTTGCAGCGTTATGCAATGTTTTTAAGCGCATATAATTTTAAAATTGAGTACGTTCGCAGTGCCGATAACTGCGCCGATTATCTGTCCCGCGCGAGCGTAAGTAGCGTTGAATCACGTGCCGTGGAGGGCCATGAAATATGCAAGGCGGCGGACTTTTTTGAGGATAGGGCCTCATATGTTAATTTCGTGATAGACTCGAGTTTACCTGTAACGTTACAAAATTTACGCGAGGAAACAAAAAAAGATTTAGAGTTAAATAGGGTAGCTCAATACATTATAGAGGGTTGGCCAAAAAGTAGCGGATGAAAAAATACGCCCTTACTTTTTGTGTAAAACTCAACTTTCTTACGAAAACGGTATAGTCATGCGAGGCCATAAAGTGTTGATACCTATAACTTTGCGTAAAAAAGTCATGTCCGAACTTGATAAATCACATTTAGGTATTTTGAAGTGTAAAGCTGAAGCAAGGAGTAGGATTTGGTTCCCTGGTATAGATAAAGCTATCGAAGAGATGATCGGCAGCTGTGTGATATGCACACAACTCCGACCATCACTGGTACGGGCACCGCTCGCTGTGTGGCCACACCCACCTCAACCGTTCTATAGAATACACATTGATTATCTTGGTCCCATTTATAAGCAAGTATACGATACGTATTCGAAATGGGTCGAAGCATACAAAATGAATAGTACGTCCTCATCTGCCGTGATAGCTAAGTTATACGAATTTATGTCTAGATTCGGTCTCTTTCATACGCTGGTTAGTGACAATGCTACATGCTTTGTATCAGAAGAATTTTCGCAATTTTGTAAGTCAAACGGAATATCGCATGTGACATCGTCAGCTTATCATCCGGCTAGTAATGGACATGCAGAAAGCTATGTAAAGGTTATAAAGAAGGGTATTAAGTCTTGTTTATTAGATAACAAAAATTAAAAAAAGACCTTTGTTTCTTAAAATATCTCTTCGATTATAGAAACTCAATGCACATTACAGCAGGGCTTTCACCGGCGGGGTTGGTTTTTGGTCGGAAACTTTGGTCGCGCCTGGAGTTAATTAATCCTATAACACCGCCGTCCTCATCTGACACTCTCGCTGAAGTGGTCAAACGCAATAACAAAGGAACAATTAAAAGTATTTTAAAGAAGGTGACAGTGTCCTTTATAAAAAAAACTATGTGAATAAACGGTTCGTATGGGAAAGAGGCACGGTAATAAAAAATAGGTAAAACAATATATTTAATCAAAGACTTTGCAAGCTCTATAGTGTTTAAAAAGCACAAAATTAAATAATTCCTTATATGGGTACAAAATTTAACAAAGACTACGACAACTTCAGTTCTGTCGAAATATCTGACTTTACACCAGCTATCACTAACACGCACGCGCATCCTACAAACGTGTCGATACAACAGGCACCCGCTGACGATGAAGGCGTCCATGAGGCCCAAAATATGGAAGGGGAAAGGGAATGTCATCAGTCTCCATCATCCACTGAATCACAATCAACGGGAAGCGTGTTACCGTCGGAGCTGTCAGAGGGTGAAGAATATTCAGAGGCAAGCGCAGATAATGAGATCTTGGAAAGATCAGGGCCCCGGAATGACCACGTTCTCATTTCGAAGTGGGATTCATCGGGAAGAGTATTGCGTCCAATCATCATCATCATCATCATTACAGCCCTTCACAAGTCCACTGCTGAACATAGGCCTCCCCCAAGGAATGCCACAAAGTACGGTCCCAAGTCACCTGCATCCATTGACTTCCTGCATGTCTTACCAGGTCGTCACTCCATCTAGTGGGGGGACTTCGTTTGCCGGTACGAGGCTGCCACTCGAGAACCTTTCTTCGCCATCGGTTGTCGGTTCTTCGAGCTATATGGCCGGCCCGTTGCCACTTCAGCATACTAATTCTTTGGGCTATGTCGGTCACTCTGGTTCTACTGCGGATATCCTCGTTTTAAGTCTATCACGCAGAGAGACCGCATAGTCCTCTCCATAGCTCGCTGAGTTACTTTGAGTTTCTTCATACGGCAGAAAAGGACCACGTCTCAGATCCATACGCCATCACTGGCAACACGCACTGGTTGTATAATCTAGTTTTAAGGTTATGAGGTATGTCTGACGAGAAGATGTGTTGTAATCTCCCGAACGCTGCCCAGCCGAGTTGAATCCGTCGATTGACCTCTTGGTCAAAGTTGGATTTACCTAGACGGACTAGTTGTCCCAGGTAAACATATTCGTAAACAACTTCGAGCTTAGTGCTCCCAACAACTACCGGCATAGGTGTGACATGGACGTTAAACATGATTTTTGCTTTGGCCATGTTCATCTTAAGACCTATCCGTTGGGAGACACTACTGAGGTCATTGAGCATAGTGCTTAGGTCGTCCAGCGATTCTGCCATAAGGACTATATCGTCGGCAAATCGAAGGTGAGTGATGTACTCGCCATTGACATTAATACCGTATCTTTTCCAGTCCAGAAGCTTGAAAACTTCTTCCAACGCAGCGGTGAAGAGTTTCGGGGATATTACGTCACCCTGTCTTACACCTCTCTGCAGTTGGATAGGTTTCGCACTCTGGTTCTGTACTCGGATAGCCATCGTAGTCCTACTGTACAAACACTTTAGCACTTCGATATACCGACAGTCCACTTGGCACCGCTGAAGCGACTGTAGCACCGCCCAAATACCTAAAGTTAATTATAAATCTTTTTTCTGTATAGATGTATGATTAAAATTTATGTGTGTATATGTATATTTGTAGAATTAGAGGAAGATTGTTATATATAGCTATGTATGTAGGTAGAGTGATGGCTGCGTCCATCTTATAATAATAGTTGCATTCGAATAAAAGTGCAGTGCGTATTCAGCTATACATCGTTTCACTTGTCCCCGTTCGCATATTTAACATTAGGCCTGGTTTACATTTTGGGAAGTGGCAAGTGCGAGTGAGATTGAAAAGTAAACACTGTCAATTGACAACTAGCAAGTAGATGTTCACACATGTGGCAAGTGGATATGCAGTTAGGCCATTAATACGTGGGATTGCGCACCGCTTTTGTATTTCTAGTACTCAACATGGATGAGCAACTGCGCCTACAAGTTCGTGAAGTCATAAACATTGTTTTGAAACATATTGAAGAAGAAGTAGCTCAAGAACAGGCTAGACCACAACGAGTGTGGCAACGGAACTGGATTGCTAGAAGAAAAACCCGTGGGGCAAGTTATGAACTTCTACAAAATTTAGCGGTCGAGGATACTCGGGGATATTATTTTGCACTGAGATTAACTGAAGACTCTTTTATTACGTTACTAGACCGTGTTACCCCAGAATTACAAAAATCTGACACATATATGAGATGTGCATTGCCCGCCAAGATTAAATTACATGCAGTTTTACGGCTAGAGCTGGGGCGGTGGGCGAGTGAGGGAAAGCGAGGGTAGAGAGAAAGAATAGAGCAGGCTGCTATTCACTTGTTATATTCTTGTCACACTTATCACTTATCACTCGCAGTTGTCACTGCGTGTTGACATGCACTAAGCACTTGTCATTTGTCAGTTGCTTTTGCCTCTAGCACTTGTCACTCCTCAAAATGTAAACCGGGCTTTATTCTAATAGAAAATTGCTCATAAATTCCAAACCTAGTCTACTACTTGAACAAAATCTTGTGTCTGCCAAATTACAAACAATTAATATTTTTCTATCATTAATGCGATATTCATGAATTAAAACATGTTATAGTACCCCTTTTATAATGCAGCTAATGTTAAAGTAAATCATAGACTTAGAATATACGAGTATTCTAAGTCTATGAAGTAAATATTGGGTAGAAAATAATTTTTAGTTAGTAGAGTTTAGTAGATGTTATCTAGTCATGCTGCTAAGTTCGGTGCGTGTGATTTGGTGTGGTTTAAGCCATAGATATAGTATAAACTCCATATAAAATGAGTCAATATACGTGTAAAAACTAGTTTTATTTAAATATGTAGTGTTCGCGTAAACATATGAAATCACTGTATAAACTTCAGTTTTCGAGCGCTAGCACTTCTTATTAGTTTGTGTTTTTCGAGGAAGGAACCATAGACTTAGAATATACTGGCGTATAGACCAACATAGTGTGCAAGGAGAAGAAAATTCCTTATGGCAAAATGCAAGATAGAAAAGGATACAAATCTCATGACTCTGTAACCGATTTTGAATGACAGGTCGGCACAATTCGGCGCAAGAAATAGCTCCTAGATATTTTGTAATTTTTCAGAGTGTAATAGTGGTTATTTTTAGTAAGTAACTTTTTCCAAAATAGTTACTTGTTATATGAGTGATTGTGGTGTTAATAATAGTAATAATCCTGATAATTGCACATTTCACGTTAACTCTCAAGATGTCGTCAATGTTATGAAGCGTTTATTTTGTTTGAAATTTATGATAGATACTGTTTAAAATATAAAATGTTTTCAATTATTATGTTAATTTTATATTTTGCAAAGAAAAAAAGTCACGTAGTTGATAATTTGCATGAATTTGGTAAACACATTTTTATACAAAATATTTTTACATGTACGCTAGGATTGACTCAACTATATCAAAATTAATGTCGATATTTATCTTGAATGTTTATAATGAATCGATAGACTTGCCCACACAACAAGAAAATAAATTCTCTGTTTGCGTTCTAAAATGTAATTTTATTTTGCCGTTTGTTAAACAGATTCCTCCGGATTCTATAATTAGAAAAATGGTTAAGATTAATTGGACGGATTGTTTGGTATGTAAAGAAGAACTCAACAATTTGCAGCAAACATTTTCTTGAGAAGTATAAAAGAAAAAAAAGAATAAAACAATTTTATTAAAGGAGTCATTTCTACATTATTTGTACCAGTAAGTAAAATACTGCTATAATAAGACTTCAAAATTTAAGTTTCAAAACTTTAGATAAATATAGAGACAGATTTTTATACATTAAAGATAAAAAAATCTTGAGACTATCTTCTTTAAGCCATTATGAACCCAACTAAGTATCTATTTATCAACCAAAATAAATGTATAACCTTACTTAACCAACCGCACAGCCTCACGGTCACACTAGTACAATATTCATAGCATCACGCTATTTTCCCCAAGGGGTTGAGCGGAGCTTCGGAACTTCGGATTATATTCCCAAGTCACAATGATAAAACTTTTAGCGTAGTTAGGTATAGATATTTAGTAATGGTCCTGAAGCGCCACTAGACGCCCGCGCATGAGACGCGATAGTATAAATTCTATAGTATTTGATACAATGCTCGATGCCCCATTCATGCTTGATGGCCGACGACATTGTGCCGAGGGCTTAAATAGCGTGGTTCATCCCCTACAGCGTTAGTCGTAGAGAAGAGGAACTCATGGTTAGTAATAGCTGCGCGGATCAATAGATCTGCGAGATTAAGTTGCACTTGCCGCGGTCAGTCCATGAATGAGTGACCATTTTCTTAACATAACGAGATTGAGAGAATAGATAGTGCACCTGTATCCTCAGACACTTGGTGCACTTTACTCTGTTAAGATCATTATGTTTTTAAAATCCATGTAGCTAAAATGATAATATGTTTATTATTACTTTATACTTTTCAGGGACAGATGAACGAATATAAACATGAAGCTTAATGAAGCGTCATAAACATAATGGCCTTTAAACAGAGCAATATTATTTAACTGATTCCTACTAGTTTCCTTACTTAAATTGTTAAGTTTACATTCATATTTAAGTCGAATGTTAAAATAAACTTCTAGAATGTATTTAATTATTAATTATTAAATGTTAAAATTTATCGACCAAATTGGCGATATATTGAAAATGGGCCAAATTAAGTACCCTTAACTGACGAGCGTGTATGCGTAGGTATATGGATGTGGAGGAGGCGAGAGAGGTGTGTCAGGATCGTGCCAAATGGAAGTCCATAGTCTCTGCCTACCCCTCTGGGTGACAGGCGTGAGTGTTTATGTTATGTTTATTAAATGTTTGTCAAAAGTAATACTTATATGAAAAATAAAGCAATCATTATGTACTCCGTGTCCCCGTGTTTTATTTCCCCATCAAAACATTTTGTAAAATATATAAAATATAAATAGGTATATAATTAGTTAGTATCTACCTATTTATATTCACTATATGTTAAAAAGAAATTCCCGAAACTGCCCACGGCAGTAAATATTTTCTCCAAAGATCATAGCTCGAAAATACAACTTTCCAATCTGATTCTTGGAGAGTTTTTTAAGTTTATCGGTAAAATCACCTGGGATCTTATACATTTGAAATAAAATCCAACAAAAGGCAGGTAGGTTCAGCTTATTCCCAGGAACATGTTATATGAATATTTTTAATTATTTTAGAACTATCATGGTAAAATTAAATTAAATTTAGAAGTTATTCAATTTTGTGCACTCAACAATTTTTAATTTTTTAAATGTTTTACCGCATTCTTAACAATCATTTTCGATAGTCCTTGTAAGTAAAATGTACATCACTAGCTAACGCACACAATAACAAATCAAAATTGGTCACGCGTTTTCGGGCTGTCAGGTCGTCTATACGCCAGTATATTCTAAGTCTATGAAGGAACTAATTCATAGACTAAAAATTTATGTCAATCTGCCAACTACAACTAGGCATGCAGGAAGTGTCAAAAAGTAGCGATATATCGAAATAAAATATATATATTCATATATCGATGAAATTTTCTAAAAAATATTTGTACTTATGAATTTCTATTGTGTTTGCTTTTACTAGTCAAGTTCAATAAATCTGTCAGTATTGCTAATCATATCAATTCTAAACTAGAAACAACGTTTCTGATATTGAAGTGAAAGTAATGTAAATTCATAAATCAATAAAACATCGATAAAAATATAATGCTTTTTAATCAAACGAAATAAAATATCATACACTTTAATGCACTTATGTATCCTAATACTTATCCAAAAGGAACAAAGGAAAAACTCTAAATTTGATGTGCTCTGCTGACACTATTCCGATGATATCCCGGACGTCAGTCTGAGCGAGATTAGAATGGCTCTCCAGCACCTTAAAACGGTAGGCCCCAGTCGAGGATGGAATTAGACCGGAGCTTCTGAAAGCGGGTGGAAAACCGGTACTTGAAAGTTAAGTAACAACTTAAGTCCTTCAAGCTCTTTAATTCCGTCCTCCATGGTGGCATTACACCGGAGGCGTGAAGCAGAAGTGCGGTGGTCTTGTTCTTCAAGAAAGGCGACAACGCTCTCTTGAAGAACTACAGACCGATTTCCTTCTGAGCCGCGTCTACGTGCTACGTGTTTTCGAGAGTCATTACGGATCGTCTCGCATGCAGGCTCGACGACTTCCAGCCTCCCAAACAAGCCGGTTTCCGAAAAGGCTTTAGCAACATAGACCACATACATACCCTTCGGAAAATTGTACAGAAGATCGAAGAGTACAATCTGCCACTTTGTCTTGCGTATGTGGACTATGATAAAACCTTTGAATCCGTCGAAATTTGGGCGGTGCTGCAGTCCCTTCAGCGGTGCCAAGTTGACTGTCGGTATATCGTAGTGCTGAAGTGTTTGTACAGTAGGGCTATGACGGCTATTCGAGTACAGAACCAGAGTAGGAAACCTATCCAACTGCAGAAAAATGTAAGACAGGGTAACGCCCCCCGAAAATCCCCGAAAATCTTCACCGCTGCATTGGAAGACGTTCTCAAACTGGACTGGAAAGGATATGGTATTAACGTCAATGGCAAGTACATCACTCACCTTCGATTTGCCAACGATATAATCCTTATGGCAGAATCCCTGGAGGACTTAAGCACTATGCTCAATGACCGCAATAGTCTCCCAACGGATATGTCTTAAGATGAACATGGACAAAACAAAAATCATGTTTAATGTCCATGTCACACCTATGCCGGTAGTTGTTGGGAGCATTAAGCTCAGTTGTTGACGAATATGTTTACCTGGGACAAATAGTCCGAACAGGTAAGTCCAACTTCGACCGAGAGGTCAATCGACGGATTCAACTCGGCTGGGCAGCGTTCGGGAGATTACGACCCATATTCTCGTCAGGCATACCTTAAAACCTCAAAACTAAATTGTACAACCAGTGCGTGTTGCCAGTGATGACATATGGAAGTGAGACGTGGTCCTTCACTGCTGGCCGTATGAGGAAGCTCAAGGTCGCTCAGCGAGCTATGGAGGGCTATGCTCGGGCTTTCTCTGCGTGATAAACTTAGAAATGAGGATATCCGCAGTAGAACCAGAGTGACTGACATAGCCAAAAGTTATTAGTAAGCTGAAGTGGCAATGGGCCGGCCATATAGCTCGAAGAACCGACAACCGATGGGGAAGAAAGGTTCTCGGTGGCAGCCTCGTACCGGCAGGCGAAGTGTAGGGCGTCCCCACTAGATGGAGTGACGACCTGGTAAGACATGCAGGAAGTCAATGGATGCAGATGGCTCGGGACCGTGCTTTGTTGCATTCCGTGGGGGAGGCCTATGTTCAGCAGTGGACTTGTGAAGGGCTGTAATGATGATAATGATGCTGAAAGTCGACTTCTGCTATTGGTTAGGTTAAGATTAACAACTGATGCCACTCTCTCGGATGAAACTCAGAACTCTGGTGAAATCGCGGCTGTCAGTCCAAAATTTTAATGGATTATCTCAATTGGAAATTTATATCGATTTTGATACATTTTCGATACTTGATATTTTGTATATATTATCGATGTATCGAAATTAAAAATATCGCTTAAAATATCGATATATCGATATTTTTTTCTACGAACATATCTACAAAAACGCCAGGTTTACTTAGTGATATAAAAGTACTAGATCTAACAAGAGTTATTGCCGGACCGTTTTGTACTATGTGTTTAGGGGACTTAGGCGCATTTGTCATTAAAGTAGAAAGTTTGGATGGAGATGAAGCCAGGAAGTGGGGACCACCTTTCGTGCATAATAACAAAGATTCCTTCTATTTTATGTCTGTAAACAGGAATAAGAAAAGTATCTGTATAGATTTTAAATCTGTAGAGGGTAAGTTGTCTATTTAGTTCATATAAAAGTTATTGTTATACATATTTTTAAAATTTGAATTATGTAAATATGACATTGTCTTAAACTATTTAAAAAGTGACCAAATAATATATTAAGGTTGGGCATCATCACTAGGTAATAGGTTTGAAAACATTACCTCACTCCTTGAACTTACTAAGCAGGGACTCACTAAAAGGGGGAGAGAACATACAATGTACATCCAACCTCAAAGATGTCTTGGCAAACACTGGCCGGGGTTGGGCTTGGGCATATGCACTTGAAACAAAAGTGAAAATAAAATAAAGTAATAAGCTTCGTAAATTCATATAACTTTTACAAGACTTCGTTATGGAATTTCCACAAGGTATAAGTTTAAAAAGCAATTTAGTGTCATGTTTATGATTTTTTTATCAAGCCAATTAATATGACTCATATTTCTGTCTACATTTTGTCGCTAACGCCACAAAGGGGCGAACCTCAATTTTACAAAAAATTACAGGAGAGCAAGAAAAAATTTAGGTTCGCCCATTTGCAGCTTCAATGACGATAAGTCCATGTTAAATTTTTATAAAATGATTTTGTTTTTGGACAATAGTAAATTTCAGTAGATTTACAGAGGGTCGAAAAAGTCAAAACATACTACAACATTGCCTCAAGACTGTCTAACTTTAAACATTATTTTGTGGTAAAAGTACCAATTTACTAAAGAATATATTATGTCTATGATGATTGATGAGTAAGAGAACAATAAATTTAGTATTGATGTAATGTTTCAGGCAAAAATTTAATGTACGATCTAGCTAGAAAATGTGATGTGATGGTTGAAAACTTTGTACCTGGGAAACTGGACCAACTGGACCTGGGTTATGATAGGTTGAAAAAAATAAACCCAAAGCTTATATACTGCGCTATTACTGGTTTTGGCCCAACTGGACCATATGCACAAAAACCTGGGTAAGTAGTCTTGATAATTGTTGGATAAGATGCGTAAACACTGCATAAAAACTAAAATAATGTACATATTTACTTGTTTATATTGTATTATAGGATGAATTTACAATATAGTTAAGTTTCGGGAGCAGTGCTGAAGCTTTTTTTAAAAACAACAAATTTGTCTCGATGATATTTATTATCTATATATTCATTACAATAATGAATTAAAACTAATTCAGTGCAATACCGACTTCCTTAACTAAATAATTACATTACTATGATAAGTACTATATTGAATATAATACCAAATGCAACGGCTTTTATAGGATGGTCAAAACAAGTCTGTTTATTGAAAGTATAACAACTTGGTTTGACCCGCAATAACAATTATACAGTGGAGTCAGCATCTTCGCTAACACTTCATAACATGTTTTGAGTAATCTAATATCAAAAGCTTAAGTGGCACAATTCTTAATCAACATGTTGTTGTGAAATTATGGCTGCTGGTAAATGTCATGTTTACGAGGAATCTAATATCAAAAGCTTAGTAGGACAATTTGGGATCAACAGGCTATCAACTATATACTTTAAAACGAAATAAGCAAAAAAAATTATAACACAAAATAATATACTTAAAACATCTTTGTTATTAACAATTATTATAATTTAAATTAACAAATTAAGTTAATAATTAAAATAATTGTTTATTATTATTATATTACTAGCTGATATCTGCGACTTCGTCCGCATTGCTTACTCACATCACTGACTCACACATAGTGCTTATATAAACCGTTGTTTCTTAAAACTTTAATAACTTTATATTAAATGAAGATATCGCAATAATTTTTTTTAGTTAAGGGCCACGTGTCTCAGAAATAAAAATCTATCCAGTAGTTTTTCCGTGTTGCGCACACAACTGCAAACCTCTATCATGTTATTTATATAGATATATTATTATTATACTCCTTATTAAAAATAGTAAATTCAATAATAATGAGTGATATGCTGTATAAAGTTATCTACGCCATTTGATCTCATGGGTGTCATACAAGACAACTCAGGGAAGGCTAGGAAGATGTAGTGGCCACCAATAAATCAGCCATGATATGCAGTTTCAAAGGTGTAAAACATCTGGTACTACAAACACAAATATCAAGTGATTATGTAATTATGTATTCCCCGTGTAGTGGCGGGTAAGAATACCCACTACCCCATATCTTCCCGTGTGTGTCGTAAGAAGCGACAGAGGGAAACTGAGGCAGAAGATCGGCAGCAGCATCTTCCTGATAACAGCAAAACAACAATAAAAAAACTGCAGTTGCCAACCCGCTCGCCAAACGTGGCAACTATGACAATATACCCCCATGATTAAAGTTACGAAGAGACGGTCCCCAGTTCCCGGCGGGCCCGCTATTCCTGGAACGGTGGCGACCATGGTAACGGCGGGGCAGGTGTTGCTAAGAATCTCCGATGGAGGTTCGGTTACCACCTAAGACGACTCGACCTGGCAACATAGAATAGAATAGAATCATTTTTATTCAATATAGATTACAATACATAATACTTATTGAAAATCATTTTTTACTTTTACCACTGGTTCGCAAAATAACCTCTGTCCTGGGAAGAAACAGCAAGAAACCCAGCGGACTTTTTTAAAAAGCACAATTTACAATATAGTATTTTATACAATTGTTATGAAAACATTTAGAAACAGCATGGTAGCGACCACCTCATTCCCAGGGTTATTATCAGTCATGTACTTTAGTAGTATAATAACCCTTACTAGACAATTTTGCTTAATAAATAATTTAAACCTTTTGGTAGAAAAGGTCTGCATATTTTCTGGGACTTTGTTGTAAAAGCACATGAAGGAGTTACTGACTCTTTGGAGTTGAGTAACTGGTATAACTAACTTGTGCTTGTTCCTAGTATTTACAGAATGTACATCACTATCTTTAATAAAACTATTTTTGTTTTTGTGTACATACATTAAATTCTCGTAAATATATTGAGAGGTCAAAGTTAATATATTTATTTCTTTAAATTTTTCTCTAAGGGATTCCTTCGGACCTAGGTTATAAATTGCTCTTATGGCTCTCTTTTGCAAAACATCTCCCCATTTAAAAGCACATTGGTGTTCACCTGTTTAACATTAGGTGTAGTGAATTTAATACATTTCGTTTTATTACCGTTCAAAAGCAAATTATTAACGTTAAACCAGTGTACTACTTTTGATATGGCATTATTCACTTCGTCATACTTCAATAATTGCCTTTTTAGTCGGAAAATCAACGAAGTATCATCAGCAAATAATACTATATCATGGTTATTCCCTACCAAGTAAGGTAAGTCATTAATATAAACTAAGAACAGAAAGGGACCAAGAACTGAGCCCTGAGGAACACCCATAGATACTACCGATCCGGAAGAACTGCATCCATTAATAAAAACTGTTTGCGTTCTATTATTTAGATATGACATAATAAGTTTAAGCGCTGTGTTTTTTACACCATAATGATGTAGCTTCCTGATTAATGTCTCATGGTGAACACAGTCGAAAGCCTTGGAAAGATCACAAAATATACCCAAAGCATCTTCTGAATTTTCCCATGCACAGAAAATATGTTTGATTAGCTCAACACCGGCATCAGTTGTCGAGCGACCCCTTGTAAATCCAAACTGATTGTTATGGAGTAATTTATTTACATTAAAAAAACTTAACATTTGATCTAGAATAATTTTTTCAAAAATTTTACTGAGCGTTGGCAGTACAGAAATAGGTCTAAAATTAGTGGGGATACTGCCAGATTTAAATAAAGATATAACTACTATATTTCAATAAATCAGGAAACACCAGTTTCGATACTAGCATTGAAAATAATAGCAAGTTGGGGTGCGATCGCATCTATTATAGACGCAATAACTTCTAACAGAAATTGCCCATAGATCGGCTGTTTTCTTAATATCAATAGTTTTGAAATATTTTACAATATCACCTGATAATATTCCATGAAATGCAAATTCTTTTTTACAGACATTTATATTTTGTTTGAGTAATGATGCGTCGACAGAAGGGGAGGAATTGAGTGACTTTGTAGTAAAGATCGGAATGTTGGTAAAATATTGTTCAAAAGCCGTTGCAACGACTTCATCTGATTTTGTCAAATTATTGTTAAAATTTAATTGAAAGTTTGAGTAGTGTAGTTTCATCTTGCCAGTTTCACTATTGATTATACTCCAAGTCATTTTAATTTTATTAGAGGCATTCTTAATTTTGTTTCTTAAATATAAAGACTTGGCTGCACAACACACTCTTTTAAATATTTTGGAATATATTTTTACATATTCTCTAAATGAAACACTATGATTATATAATCTTTCATTGTAAAGGTCATATAACTTTTGTCTACTCCTATGGATTCCTACTGTCGCCCACTCATTAAACGATTTGCGACTGTTTAAAGAGAGTGTTTTAGAAGTAAATATTTTATTAAATTCAAGACTTATTAGTTTAAATAATGATCCATATAAATAGTTAGTATTGTTTTTATATGGAAGAAAAGGCAGCTTTTTCACTATACTACTTCTAAATCTCTCTAAGCGATGTTCATTTATTGGAACAAGCACAACTTTCTTAACTTTCTGTTTTTTGTGCATGTAAGGTAGCGAGACTAACTGTCCACAGTGATCAGAACTTAAATTTTGAATAATTAATTTATGTAAGGGCTCAACATCAGTAAAAATATTATCTATACAAGTTGCACTAGGCCCCAGTGCCTCAAAACTTGAAAACGAGACTGTACAACCAGTGCGTGTTGCCAGTGATGACCTATGGAACTGAGACGTGGTCCTTCCTGGTCGGATGAGGAAGCTCAAGGTCGCTCAGCGAGCTATGGAGAGGACTATGCTCGGAGTTTCTCCGCGTGAAAACTTAGAAATGAGGATATCCGCAGTAGAACCAGAGTGACCAACATAGCCCAACGGATTAGTAAGCTGAAATGGCGATGGGCCGGCCATATAGCTCGAAGAACCGACAACCGATAGGAAAAATAGGTTCTCGAGTGGCGGCCTCGTAACGGCAGACGAAGTGTAGGGCGTCCCCCCACTAGATTGAGTGACGACCTGGTAAGACATGCAGGAAGTCGATGGATGCAGATGGCTCAGGACCATGCTCTGTGGCATTCCTTGGGGGAGGCCTATGTTCAGCAGTGGACTTGTGAAGGGCTGTAATGATGATGATGTGATTATGCAGATTCTCTCCACCAATGGAGAGGCTCATGTTTAGTATTGGACTGTTTATGGGCTGATGAGGAGGGGGAATGAGTGATACATGCTTTTATGAATATCTCTTTACTCACTATGTTGTACAAGGTATTTTTAAGATATATTTTGGTGTGTTAGAGCCACTCTGCAGCCATATTATAACTGCAGCATGAATGGGTCGGTTTGACCGGAGAAGGACCACACTCTCACAGAACACCAGCTTAAAATAGGAGTTTATTGTGTGTCGAGAACTAGAGCCCCTTTAAACTGGTAACGAGGCATTCCACTTTAGTCCTCAGGGGGTGATGACACATTTGTTATATATATTATATACCATCAGATGGACTGTGTGCTCGTTTGTCACTTATATTATATAAAAATATTATATTCTTCATTGTAGGTATGATGTAATAGCAGCTGCTATGGGAGGTCTGCTGAACTCAACAGGGGAGAGAAATGGCAACCCAGTGAAACCTGGTGTTGCAATCACTGATATAACAACTGGTTTACATGCTTTTGGAGCAATCATGACAGCATTATACCACAGAAAAAATACAGGAAAAGGACAAAAGATTGACTGTAATCTGTTATCAACACAAATCTCTAGTATGATTAACATTGCTAATGTATATTTGAATTGTGGAATTGAGCCACAGCGCTGGGGCACTGCCCATGCGAATATAGTGCCATATCAAGCTTTTAAGACGAAGGACGGTGAAATAGTTATTGGAACAGGCTCTAACGCCCAATTTGCAGACCTGTGTAAACTCATTGGTAGAGAAAGTTTGATAAATGATGAAAGATTCAAAGATAACTCTGTAAGAGTAAAAAATAGAGATGAATTGATTGAGATTATTAGTAAAGTTATTGAGACAAGAACAAAGAAGGAATGGATGGAAGTTTTTAAAAATGCCTCATTTCCCAATGGCCCAGTTAATACAATGAAAGATGTGTTTGACGATGAGCATGTAAAAGCTATAGAATTGGTAAAAGAATTACCTCACCCAGATGCAGGGACCGTAAAGGTTGTTGGACCGCCAACTGTTTACAGTGCTGGGGGTAATAGTGCTAGATCTGCTCCCCCCACCTTAGGACAACACACAAAGGATATTCTGTCAAATTTTCTGGGATATCATGAGGCTAAAATCAATGATCTTTTTGATAAAAAAGTTGTGCGATGATTATTTTTATGATAAACCAATAAAGTGTAAAATCATATTCTTATATAGGTAATATGTGCTCAATATTATACTAAAAAATAATGTACTAAAGTATACTAAGATACCCTGAAATGAAGATAACACTGTGAAGATAAATGTGTCACATCAAACTAAAGTGTGGAAAAAATATCAATTAAAATAAAATATTTTTATCAGTAAATAGTCTATTATTTCTTGTTTTATTCCTTTTTGTTATCTCAAGGAAAAATGGTTGTTTGTATACTCTTAATTGCTACAAAAATATACCACTATTTTTGCATGCATTTCATAATTGTTAATAATTTTAAATTAAAAATTTTGTACTACCAACTTCAATATAAATTACTAAGAATAACTCAACAACTATTGGCCAGACCTTGATCAAATTTATATGGGACCACATGTGAAGCACCAGCTTTCAAATAAAAAAAGAACCATCGAAATCGGTTCACCCAGAAAAAAGTTATGAGGTAACACATATAAAAAAAACATACAGTCGAATTGAGTACCTCCTCCTGTTTGAAGTCGGTAGAAAAAGCGTAGCAGGTTTGAATCCCGTCGGCATCAATGAAATTGTTAATTGCAATTTAAAGTACAGATTCAGCGCATGCTCGACGGTGATGGAAATAATTGTGAGAAAACTTGCATGTTTGAGAAATACAAAAAAAATAATTAAAAGATACGCGGGACTGCGCGGCGGACATTTCCTTGCCCTAAAACCCTATCAAAAATGAGAGTAGGCTTGTGTCCAGCAGTAGGACGGATACATAGACTAACTTTAATTTATTCACTTACGAAAATAATGACTTGTCATTTATCAATGAAAAGTCCACTGAAAAGAACACTACATAATGTATATGTATATTCGTTCAACTTTATTTTCTGGATAAATACCAAACTCTTTGGAGCATTGACATAGTAAGGGTTCAGACGACATTGTCCTTGAAAACTTTTTTCTTGCCTACTCAACTCGAGAATTGTAGTGCTTCCATAGGGTAAGCACTGCAAGTCTGTGCCCTTTGATTTCGTCCTTGCAAAAAAAATATTGGCCACGCCCATAGTTCAGATTAAATAAGCACAGTAAGTAGTAACCGAGGGTCTAATGATCTCATATTATGATCTCTTTCTCTCAGTTAAATATACGAGATGAATCAACAAAGATTTGAAGAAATTTAATTATAACCTTTGTTCTTAGATAAATATATTTGAGTAAGATCTTGCACAATATCTCTATATTAATATTTCTAGAGAAATATTGAAAGATACTATATCACTGTTCACGTTTACATAACAATAGTGATTACTTAAACTTGGGTTTTATTTAAGATTTTGAAGTATACAATATCTTTTGTATCAATCATAACAGGGCCGTCTAACGTACGTTAGTAAGTAAAAAAACGTACTAACTAAATGTTTAAATATAAGACTACTCATTTGCCATTAAATAAACATTTATTAACGGTTATCTATATACGCTATACAAGAAACAATGTTTTAACTGTATTTAAATATATTTTAACAAAGACATGCTTTTTAACAATTAGTACGAGGTACCTGGGTTCTTGTCTCAAATTGGAATCTATAGATATTTATTTGCATGAAAACTACGTTAATTAAGGTTCATGAATAAACTACTTTTAAAAGTCATAACATCTCTTATTTATAAACATCGGTTACATGATTAGAATCACGATTAAAGAGAAAAATGATATAAATATAAAAAGAATAAATTTTAAACAATTTAAATTACGACTTGAAAATATTTCTTTGTTTCATATTTTAGATACCTTATTATCCTGAACTTTTAATGAAGTAAATAACACTTTTCTTATTTTTGGTTCTTGACATAAAAAGTTAATGATCTTTTTTTATCTGAACAATTGTAATAAGAAAACAAAAATTGTGTAAATGGGGCTGCTATAATGTTATGTTCAAAGTTGCTTGACGTTTTCAGGCTCCAGTGGAACCAGTGGCCGTTATCACATTGCGTCCAAATCGCACGCAGACGCGCAAGAAAGTCGTGTGGACCGAGGACACCGTGGACAATGAGAACATGAATAAAAAGAAATCCAAATGTAAGATTTTTTTTTATAGAATAACGGTGACGAACGAGCACACAGTCCACCTGATGGTAAGTGGATGCTGAGGCCCAGAGACATCTACATTTATCCTCGATTCAGAATCAAAATGCAGATGCGCTGTCACCCCTGAGGACTAAGATGGAATGCCTCGTTTCCAGTAAAAAAGGTCTCCGGTTCTCTACACTCACTATACCAAACACAGCAGCATTAAGCTGCTATTTTACGCTGGTATTCTGTGAGAGCGTAGTCGTACCCCGGTCGAGCCGACCCATTCGTGCCACAACCATAATATAGCTGCAGCATGGCTCTACCACGTTGAGAATATTATATATTTAACAGTTCTCCACTCGCTTTCATTTGTTCCGCTGTAACCTCTTAACCTCTTATCGATTTCTGTCATTAATAATTTTCTCCGGACCGAATTTCGGTCACGGCGGCCGTTCTCAACCGAGTCTAGCCATCTGCGCAGGACAGAACTATAGTGCACGAATGTGTGCGCAAGCACAGGTGCACTCTTTATTCTCTCACTCTCATAGTCCGATGGGACGGTAATCCGACGCGATCGGAAAGAGATCAGGCGCAGGACCAACGCCTTTACGTGCTCTCCGAAGCACGGGTGTGAAACACCGCCAAATTCCTGACTCCAGACTGCTACTGAGAATTTCTTGACAGAAAAACCCAATAACTGAATTTTGGCCCGTCCCGGGATTCGAACCCGGGACCTCATGATCAGCAACCGCTTTTACGGCCACTAGTCCAAGGAGGCAGTCTAGTTCTGTCATTAAGCAGGAAATAGGAGTACTATGTCGCGTCCAGGTTTACAGAACCTATAAAATTCTAGGCTATGATGTATTGTATGGGCCCTCATAGGCAACAACCAGTAGTCTAATTATGTTGTATCATTGAGTTCTATGTACTACGTACTAGAGAAGTTATTCCAAACAAAAAATGTGCACTACTCTGTTTTCGCGCATGCGCGGGAGATAGTAGATTTTAGTCTATGATTGTAGATAGCGTGGCATATAAATGAAGAAATTTATTTTTTCTGTTGTAATATTATTACCTATTTATTCACTTGAACAACAAATAATTTTACTTATTTAACTACTGAATTATTAATTACATTCAGGTTTAAACTTTAATTTGAAATCTCGTATTATTAGCGCAGCTCCACACTCCATGAATATTGAAGCCACACTAAATGACACTAAAGGTGTACGGATTGCAGTACAGTTCATTTGAACAAAATGAATGTTCGGAATGCCAAATCTAGTACGTAGTACATATATATCGATGTGTTGTATATATTATGTTGTATGCATGCCATGGACTGCCTCGTTGATCTAGTGGTTTCAAGCTCGACTGCTGATCATGAGGCCCTGGGTCAGATCAAAACCTCAATTTACAACCCGCTTACTACCATATCTACATATAGAGTTGCTCTTTTCTGGACAGGAAGGTTTTTTCAACGCCCGATTTAACAAATCAAATTTAGTAACTTTCGCCAAACAGACTTTAATGTGTGTGTAAGTTTGTTAAATATGTGTAAATATATATTACTATCTTCTATTCAAAGATCACCTACTGTTGATGCTACTGGTGAAGGTTTCCTCCATCTTGTGCTATCTGTCTCTATATTTTGCCGTTCGCGTCCACAAGTTTTCCCTACTGCCTCTATTTCATCTTTCTATCGTCTAATTACTTGTATATATGTCGTCCTCCGATCGTAGAATTCGGCAAATCATGACGTGACCGGACATTTCATGATACGCCGCCATTTCATCGTTTGGCCGATTATTTATCCGCCATAGCTGTGTGTCTAATTTATATAATATAATAAATGTACGCGGTTTAGGCTGCACCTTAACCTACTGTTGCTAATATTACTAGATAGGTGCTTTCGTATTTTTAATATATTAACAGAAGTCAAAGTTATAATTTATAGGCCAAATCATGAAATGCCCAGGCAGATTACGATCTATCTAATTCAAACGATCGGACTACTCTCTCTCTCTCTACGAGTACGACGAAAAATGTTCAGGTTGCTGCATATACGAGAAGCCGCGTCGCTTTGGCGAGTCTGATTCGGAGAGCAGCGACGACGAGTGCGAGCATTGCTTCGGTCACGTGGAGCAGCGCCGCCAGAAGCGACAGGCCGGCGAGACCACCACGGAGTTGCAGGTGAGTTGTTTACGATTGTGTGGATTACTGCTTGATACAGGACAGTTACCAAAAGGTAGGTTATTATGTGTAAATTCAAATTCAAAAATATTTATTTCGGATTCTTCATGCATAGGTGTTAGTAACAATTAAAACTTATCCTAGTGTTAGGAATATTATTATGGATATAATTAATTTAATCTTACGCCTGCCTGAGAGTCCGACGCATGCAGACAAATCCAGTGCCCTGGCAGTGGAGAATCCCACCTATTTACCAATGCGCCCAAAATGCTTTTCGAAGTATCGCGCACACGTCTTAGCAGCGAGGTCCTTCTCTTGCGGATGATAGTGTTGTAGTTTCCGAACGTTCAATGATTGACGTTTGCGCTGTCAGATTTTACCGCCGTTGTACTTTTACGAGAAACAAATCTTTACGTGTTCAGTTGTTTCATTACTAATTTAAAAAGATGAAATGCCATATCAAGTAAAAAGGGTCTCAGGTTCTCTACACTCTCCATACGAAACAGCTCATAACAAACGCTGTTATTCCGTAAGAGCATGGTCTTACCCCGGTCGAGCCGTTACAGCTGGCTCTACCACGTAAAAAAACTTTTGATCTTTTAAAATAGGTTTAATTTATTTCCAGGTAGCTTCGGAGAAGACAGCAGAAGTAACGCTCAAAACAAAAGAAGATCGCCCCTCGTCCCCCGCACCCCCCACTCCGCCCTCACCCCCACTCCGCCCGCTAGTTAGATTGCGCTTACTTTTAAAATTAACCTTCACTACCCATTTCAATTTGTTAAAACATAGACGTTACATTATAGTATACAGTTTATAAATGAATAAACACAATATTATGAAAATATAACAAAGTAAATTAATATCTTCGATCAACAATAAAAAAACAACAAAATAACGCTTACATAAGGAATCAAAGCTAAAACTGTCCTTGACTTTTGTCTATGGTACTAAACCCTTTCCGGAAACAACTTGTTCTGGAGGCTGGACGTCGTCAAGTCTGCGTTCGAGACGATTCATAATGACTCGACAGCACCTAGTCGCGGCACATACATGATTTATTATATATTTAAATATATTATACATTTTTAACCGACTTCATAAAGGAGGAGGTTCTCAATTCGAGTGTATGTTTTTTTTGTATGTATGTTACGCGATATCTTCGCAGGTTGTGAACCAATTTATGTGATTCTTTTTTATTAAATTGATTATATATCAGGGGTGGCCCGTATAAATTTGGAAAAAAAAATTCCACACCTAAGGGTAGCAAATAAATAACTTATTTTTTAGCAATTTTTAAGTCGCTTTTACATTTTGTTAAAAGTTATAATTATTATAGTATTCTAACCGATTTTATTAACACTAATAATGTCTAGACCGAATTTCGGTCACGGCCAGTTACGTAGCTACCATAGGGCTAGGCGGGGCCCCCAAGCTCAAGGGGCTCTTCGGTCTCTATGAACAACATTCGAAAAAAAATCCTATTTGAATAAAAAAAATCAAGTTTTGACTTTTGTCCGCTGACCAAAAAATCTTGAATGGTTCGAACTGAAATCACA
This sequence comes from Parnassius orleans, assembly GCA_029286625.1. Classification (NCBI taxonomy): domain Eukaryota; kingdom Metazoa; phylum Arthropoda; class Insecta; order Lepidoptera; family Papilionidae; genus Parnassius; species Parnassius orleans. Next base: position 4,443,815 of record JAGSMP010000059.1, read on the forward strand.
AAAATTTCTCCCACCTCCAGAATATAAACAGTTACAATAAAATTGTCTACCTATAACAACTGTAATCTACTGTAGTAAGAAGATTTGCTTTATTATGCCCTGCAGTGTGCGATAAGGAGCTGATGATGAAGTGGTTTTGCACCTTTAAAGTATTTAGTTTAGTTTAAATAGATCCCCAATTTCATTTTTGCCCCGGGGCCCTTGGTTACATAGCTACGCCACTAGTCACGCCGGTCAGTTTTAACGAAGACGAGCCATCTGCAGTACAGTATTATAGTGCCAGAGTGTTGCACTCTTGCCTCACTGTCGTAGTCCGATGGGACGGTAATCCGACACGACCGGAGAACGACCAAAAGCGTTGTGCTTTCCAAGGCAAAGGTTGTGAAACTGGAAATTTCCTGACTCCGAGTTTCTTGATAGAAAAACTTAATAACCGATTTTTTGCAGTCGTAACGTTTACACTATTAATACTTTCAGTAACCATTTCAAAGAATCTTTAAATTTATGGTTTATGGTTCACGTTAGTAGTCGAATGCCGGATTCGAACCCATATTGTTTTCGTTTCACAGTCCACACCCTTGTCCCCATTCTATCACACGACACGACTAATGTCGCATCAGTCGTGTGATAATGTGGTGGCGTATGAGAATCCATTTTAATAGCATAAACAGTTATGCTAAAATGTACCTTATTGCGTAGTAATTAGAGTAGAAAGTGATTAACAATAGTAGGTTAGTAGGCGTAGTTGAAAGTGTAGTACCGGGCTACATTTCAAGTTTTGATCCGTTTCTCGGTTGTATATTGTTGATCGAGGGTAAATAAAACATATTTATTGCAAGATGAAATGACTTCTCGTCAGTTTATGGACTGTACTTGAGGGATCGCAAAGCGTGAATATGGACTGACTAGTTTTTCCTTATATAGTTTAAGGAGTTTTATTTTCCTTTGCATTCGAGTTTAAGAATAAAAATAGTGACACACGAGAGAAAAAGATGTAATCACACTGGAGACTATTTAAAACACATTATGTACTTACATTTCATTCAAATGTATTTTAAATTTAAACCAGCTAATTTTTGTAACATACGTGAATATTTAGAATAGAACATTCTAAAGCGTGTCCTTTAAGATTTGAAGTAACATGACATTTAAAATATATATAAGTCTTTGCCGTAAGACGGGTTTCCTTTAAATGATCATTGTGAACTTAGCTTTATGATTTATGATAATAATCATTTTGGTCAGACCGTTTTCTTAACACGAATGACTGACCGACCTGACTCTTTATTTTCAACCGACTTCAAAAAAAGGAGGAGGTTCTCAATTCGTCGGCATCTTTTTTTATGTATGTTCACCGATTACTCGAAGGCGCCTGAACCGATTTGAAAAATTCTTTTTTTGTTTCAAAGGGTATACTTTCCTGGTGGTCCCATTTAAATATTATCGAAATCGGTCGAGCGGTTTTAAAAAAATCAATAATAAATTATATTTATATTGAAGTCGGTTGAACAAAATTTTAATTTTTACCACTTGTAATACATCGGAATTAAAAAATTGGTAGAGGGTTGCTATACTATGCTACTATAATATACTACTTATATGTTAAAATAATGATTTATAAAACGTACTACAAAAATTATCATGTATTAAATTTTATTTTATCTATTACTTTTACTGTATTGCTATATACTGTATTGAGAATACTTGTCTATTGATAGAGAAATTAATATTTTTGCATCTTGCGATTCCCGTTCATATAAAAATGTCCTATTAAACAGCAATAAATAAACGTAAAGCAATGTTCTTTTAATAATTTGAATGTGTTCGTTAAATCTTAGAAAATTTATAATTACTATTCTAATTTTGTGGGTCTGCCTTGAATGGAAGCATCGACGACCGTTTGACGTGGTCAAAGTGCCTATCTGCTACTCTGAAGGTCTTGAGCTACAATCCAGGCCGTTATCACTTAGAGCAAGATCCCAGGGCCACCAGACGTCACTTATTTTCCGACGAACGGAATGTGTAAGATTGAGTAGTGTTAGTATGTACTATGATCGCATGCCTACCTGCTAGATTGACCAGTGGGCCATTGTCCAGGTATCAAGTAATCAAGGTACGTAAAACATTGCTCACCTCACGTTAATTCTCCCAGCTGATTTTTACGTATATGTTAGATAATATCGTTAAATATCAGTCATCAATACTCTCAGATAATTTTCGTCAGCAGTATCACTTTGCAGACGCTTTAAAGCGTTCTCTCAAAAAGTTACCCAATTTCACTTAAATTCTGAAGCTCCATTTTTATGTTAGCCAGACAACTATTTAAAAATGTTTTACAAGAAAGCAAACCGATCCAAGGGGTCAAACATCCCTTAGACCCACCGCGTGACTCACGCTCATGCGCGCGGATAATGCCCACGCACTCATACCCACAGATGACAGACATAGACAGTGGCCTATTTATTTAATGGCTTTATGTCTGAAATGCCTACGCTGCAAAGCAGTTAAATTACATAACTCCGATGTTTTTAAGTTATATAATATGTAATTGTATAAATATCAGATTTATTAACTAATTATTTTTATAATGACAATTTTGATATAGTTGTTTTCTTTTATTTGACACAACCTGCATACTACAACAAAAGCAAATTTGACAACCCTAGCATTTTTTCCCTATTCACCCCTATGTCGTATCTATTGACCCCGGATTCCCGGTAAATAGAAACAGACTATTTTTTCTAAAATACAGAGAATTTGCATGTTTTTACTCGTTTGAAGCTAGTATTCGATAAACTACAACAAGACACAACGTCAAAGTGTTTTATTGTCAGCTTGTATACAAGATATGTAAGAAAAACAATGTGTCCCACCCCATTTTACGGTATCTGATACCTGAAAAATGGCCCACTGGCCAAGCTAGCATGCTATCATAGTGCATACTAACACTACTCAATCTTACACATTTCGTTCGTCAGAAAATAAGTGACGTCTGGTGGCCCTGGGATCTTGGACTAACTATTTGTGTAAAAACAAAATATTTGATTTTCATTTTAGAGTTTCCAGTCAGGTTGTCTCCTGATTGTCCTCGAATAGTGTATTGATTGTTCCCGGAGACGACCTAATTAGGGAAACACAGAGCACGTTCACGTTGCGAAATTGCGACCGACATGTCAGTTTTATCTTGTCTATCGTGCAGTGCGGACGTCGTGCTCTTTGGTGCTCCTTACTTGTATTTGCAGATTTTATTTTCATTGACCTGGCTTGGCTATTGGTCTGTATTTTGTTTGGAAAATGTCGAAAATACGGCAGAACGAATTATTATCATTGTGGTGGTGTTGTAAGATAATCTAACTATAACTACACCATAGAATCACGTAGATGTGCGACCGAGGGAAATGAAATGAAGCAGCATCTTCCTGACAACAACACACAATTATAAAAATGCAGTTGCGAACCCAAGCGTGGCAACTATGGCAAATATCTTATTAGGCAATCTATTATGAAGGCCTATGTTCAGCAATGGACTTTTAATAGGCTGTAACGGATAACGGTATCGGAATGTCGTGGGTTTTGTGATTGAAGCATTTGTTAAAAAATAAAATTAATTGTGAACCAATAATGACTATTTAGAATATAACCGTCATAAAATAGTATATTATGTAGTTTCATTTTAAAAATTAAACATTAAAACAATGTTTTTCATAATAAAAACTTTCATTTTCTGGAAATCCTAGAAAATCTACCATCTGACATATGGCGGTATAACGATCTATTGTATTTTATAGAATAAGGGTGACAACGAACACAAAGCCCGCCTGTGGTAAGTGGATTCTGTGGCTCATAGACATCTTCGTCTATCCTCGAATAAGAATTAAAATCCAGATGCGTTGTCACCTCCGAGGACTAAGATGGAATGCCTCGTTTCTAGTGAAAATGGTCATAATTTAAAAAAGTAAAGTAGGTGGAGGGAAACCTGAGACCCTTTGTCTAAGGTTCTCTTCACTCACCATACGAAACTCTGCACAGCTGCTATTTCACGCTGGTATTCTGTGGGAGCGTGGTCTTTCCCCAGTTGAGCTAGCTGTAGCGTGGTATACTAAAGACATGACGGGGAGTCCTCAGAGGCGTGAGACTTCAGATACTGCTATCGAAATCCGCCCGCCAAGTGTGGCTTAAAAGTCGAACCCCTGTGTATAGAAAGTTATTTTTCTAATTCAATTTAGGCTTTATTTTATAAAAATATTAGGAGGTACATAAACCGTACATGATGCGAAGGTAAGTTGTGAAATTAGCCACCAAAATTAAGAGGTACGTACACGGCAAGTCATTTGAAAGTATGTTTTGTTTTAACATAATATATATGCTGTCGCGCTGTGCCCTTAAGCCTGAGCTACAGTTCAAAACTGATTATACCTATGACCCGCTGGGTTTCTTGCTGGTTCTTCCCAGGACAAAGGTAACTTTTCGAACCATTGTCTTACATTCAATAAAAAAAATCTGTTTCTATGAAAAACGATATCATTTTGTCAAGGAGGAATTTAATAAAACACTATCATCAGCAGAGCTAACTGTTTATTTGACTATATACATAGACTAAGTAACAGATTAGCGTTAAAAACTAAAGATACATTTTATTCTTAACGAATAATTATATACATTACATTAATATGACAAGTCCCTGAAGAAGAGCAAGTATTCTCCATTTTAAGCGGATGTTCTCTTCAATATTATATAAAAATGTTAAATTGTAACACTTAAAACAAACACACTTTATTTAGGTCGAAATTCAAATGTTATAATATTATATTATTAAATTATTATATATATACACATAGCATATCATTCATTATTTAATTTTTCTAACTCATAAAAAATATAAAGTTCATGATTGCCTATTATGTCGTAGCCTGATCGTTAGTATACGTCGTTAAACGTCGCCACTTGATGATTTGGCCAATAATTTATAACTTTGACTTCTGTTAATATACTAAAAATACGAAAGCTCCTATCTAGTAATATTAGCAACAGTAGGTTAAGATGCAGCCAAAGCCGTGTACACATTTATATATTATATGGATTAGGCACAAAGTGCTATGTTGGATAAATCATCGGCGACATCACGAAACACTTCCGCATGAACGAGGAGACATTTCACAAGTCAATTTCGAGTCTCAATATCAACACGTCCCTTCTACCTCGGCTCGCGCACACGCACACGGCTACAATACGTACACAATACACGTGCAGTGTTACCGGCCGGCACCGAGCGGGAAGCTTGCTGTCCCGTGCCGGCGCCGGTAAGTGGAGACACATGCCTGCACATGCCATACATTTAATAAATGTTTGCTTCCCCGGCAGCCCGGCACCGTGCCGGTGCCATACCAGCGAATGAAAAATGGCGACGTATCATGAAATGCCCAGTTCTGCCGATCGAACTACGACATAAATTGTCTCGCATGGACCATGTATTTAGTAAATATGAGCACAAGTATCCCTGATGTACTGTCGAGGAAATCATAGATGAATTGGTTAAGTAGTCGCGTGGTGGTGTAAGAGAAACCATTACCCAATATCGACTATAGGATATGCTATGAAGAGCGAGGAACCTCCGAAGTAGCGAAATGATCCACCTCGTCTTATGACAGATATAAATACCTAGAGAAGCGAGGGACTTTAGCATCAAAGATGGAAAAAGTCTCGTATACAATCGCCAATAAGCCGGGCAGGCCTGTTGAAACCTGCCTATCATATCTCCCATATCCTTATGGGAGAGGCCATGTCCAGCTGCAAACTATTTACGGGGCTAATAAAAAAAATTATATGAAATTAAATATGACATTGGACTTTGTCCAGACCAGATTTCAGGAAGCTCTTCCGACACTTAACACCAAACCGTTATCTTCGCCAATTACGGCTATAAACTTACAAAAAAAAGTATTACTTCTACTGGAATTTAGCACACAATATGGCACAACATTTGAAACTCTCAGATTGAAATTCCATCGTTGATTAGCTATAGCAATATAATGTATTTTATTATAACAACACGTACAGTCAAAGGTTGACCTAATTTCCCGATATTTTTGTCGGTTACAGCGCTTGCTATATGATGCAATTGTGATTGTCACTTGTCGCCAGAGACGTTTTATGTAATAAAATGCAATGCAAATTATAATTAAAATCAGTATTATAATAGTAAAGGTATTTTGTGTTTTGTGTGTACGTTATATTTCTAATTATTATTAAATAATTTATACGGATACTTCTTGTCCCAAATAAATAGCTTATTATTATTATTATACAGAATAATATTGTATGTTTATGATATCTAATATTTAAAAATTAATGTTTGTTTGTTCGTATTTTATGCGCTGCCATACCGTTATTAGATTGCGGTAAAACTTTGTCAACTTATTGCTTGCGCGAAGGTTATAGGCATAGTACAATTAATTTACAGTAGGTGGCGCGCGTATCGTACCGACAATTTATTTGAAAGTTATAGATGATTCAATTTCAATGATTGTATTATCATTCCTAATAAAACAATATAACTCTTCCAAATTTAAAACGATATTTCCAAAATTATTTCTTCTGCGGCAGCAATGCGCCGGTTAACAGCTAGTTATAAATAAACAATACTTAGCCCTACAATATTGCTATATCCTTGCAGGTGACACACATGTTATAAATTAAACACAATAATGTTAAATTTATAACATAACACGCAATAAACAATTTGAATTTGAAGTATTCGAAGTAAAATCGTTCGCAGTGCCATAAGTCACACCTACCGCAGCTCAATTTACGTTGGGTCATTTTTGGACCCAGTAATGCTTCCTTGTTTTATTCGCGTTTATTGGCTAAAATATTGTATAGAGTAAGGTGTGTCGAGCCTACCCGCATCGTAACCATAAAATCAAGAGCGCACATAAGGGCTTAATTAACAGACATTCCGCTACGTATGGCGCTCTATCAAAGTAAGTTGTAGTTCTTTAAAATAAAGAAAATAAACGAAATTGGTAGTGTCATGTCGATGTTGCTTGTATAGTTTTAAATATACTTATAAATTATCATTTCTTATATTTACGCGAACACTACACATTGAATAAAAACTACTTTTACGGATTCTATCGCCCCCCGTGTCCCCCCTCAGTCCCCCGTGACCATGGGTGCTGGAAAGCACCCGAAACGTCGGAATAAAAATAAAAAATAAGTATAATTAAACGCGATAGAATCCGTAAAAGTAGTTTTACTTATAAATTATTATTTTTTAACTAACCGACTTCAAAAAGGAGGAGGTTCTCAATTCGAGTGTTGTTTTTTTCGTGTGTATGTTACGCGGTGTATTCGCAGATTGAGAACAAATTTTGATGATTCTTTTTTTTATTAAATAGGTTATACTTCTATGGTGGTCCCATATAAATTTGGAGAAAAAATTCCACCCCTAAAGGTAGCAAATGAATAACTTCTTTTTTACCAATTTGAAGTCGTTTTTACTTTTTGTTACAAGTTATAATTAAATACAATATTGATTTATTGCTAACAATTCAACACTCACTAAAGTATGAAGTACTAAAGATTTTTTTCTCTACGTAATTTATTTACAGACAGTAAAAAAATGAGTGAAGACGTCAATACACGTGATCGTTACAGAAAAACACAATAAGATAGATGTGCAGCAGTGACCGACGTAAGTAATAATACTATAGACATTCTCAAAGACACCGCTATTCTGCCGTACAAATGACGTCATTTGGCGCTTAAGTCTGTTAAGATTAAAATAAAATTCAACATCGAAATTTATTGTAAAAATGACCTGATTATGAAATCACAAAAATATATATTTGGATCTACTTTCATTAACATAATATACATGGTAAAATATGAAATATTGTCATTTAGTAGTTCAAAATCAAAAAGAATAGAGAGACTAGAATCTCAATAAATAAATAAATTAAACAGAAACAGAAAGTTATCTATCAGTCTTTTAAGACATGTTGAGTATAAAATATCTTAAATTCATGAATTTACAAACAATTACTTTTTAATAAATGCCTATGAGGCAATCTATGGTAGAGGCCTAAGTTCAGCAGTGGACTTTTATAGGCTGTAATCATCGATCACTAATAAAAAACTAGATACACAATCCCATGCAAAAGTTTACTAAAAACTGTCTCCAATTGTTTTGACGTAATTCTAGTTGAAATAAATATACATTAATGTAAATTCAACCTTAAATGCATTGCCTGAAGTTGTATTCACAAAGCTACGTACAAATTAAAATCGCACCCAAATGTTCGAGTGGGCGCTCATTCGGTAAGGACATTTTTTGTCACTGATTGTGTATCTAGTTTTTTATTAGTGATCGATGGCTGTAATGGATGGATGGATGGAACTTCTTTAAATGATTCAAGACACTTTTGCTAGAGTAAGTTTGTATTGTAGTCTTCGCGGTCAAACATTCTTAGGAACTTCGAAGAGCCGAATTCAGCCAAACGAAGTAGAAGTTCATTCGGTAAATGCGTAATATAGAATTTGTTTTATTGTTATACTACGTGCATTAAATACAATTTCATACTTTATATAAATGTTTTCATTTTTTTAAATTATATAGCATAATTAATTTAGATTACATTTTAAAATTATTATATCCATCAGTTGCAGACTTTAATTAGACATTATAAATCACCTCCGCAATTTTCTGAAAAAGAAAAAATATAAATGTCTATACAAAACGTAAATTAATGATCTTAAAGTAAGTACTTCGTTTCAAAATATTCACATTTGAGTAATTAAACAAAATTAAGCTTTATAATAAAGTAATACGACTTAGTTTTACCCCCACACTAGAATTTTCTCCTGTATTGTGGAGGCAGTTTATAAACATAAATTGCACAAGGACAAATATACAGAGCCGGAACAATTATTTGTAGGCCTTACAAATATACATGATCAACGCCGCAACTTAATGTCAAGCCGATGCGCCATGAATTGACATTGGGTTGCACGCGGATTCTAATTTAATTGAATTACTACTTTCTTCATCTTCCATTAATAAAGCACTGACAATAAAAAGACACACATGTAATTACAGTGCGACAGGTGTAAAGGAAATTGAAACTATTTTCGGCGCGGTCGATTCTTTTGGTGCGGTCTATTCTTTCGGTGCGGTCAATTCTTTCAGTGCTGATATGATGACCTCCTTGAATTCGATTCGTTCGATGCGTTCGGCTCGGATAAGTGTGCGTTCACCTTTGGCAGGCGGATTGGCAACCGCAATACCAGATGTTTCACATCTTGGACGTTGCTGCGCGTTTTCTGCATATTTTACGAGATAGTTATATAGCTCTTGCAATTTACGAAATCGAGCGAGCTTTACTTTTTTTAAGAATAAGGGTGACAAACGAGCACACAGTCCACCCGATGGTAAGTGGATGCTGTGGCCCATAGACATCTACATTTATCCTCGATTCCATACGACACAGGACATAACATCCTCGTAGGTATCCAGAGGAAGATGATCAGTGAGGCTTGGGGTAGCCAAGACTCTGATGCGTCGGACCCAGTCTTCAGAGGCAAACCCGTCTACACGGAGGGTGTCCTAAAGCAGTGGTGCGACAACCAGAAAGCTTTGGATTGGTTGAAGGGGAACATCGCTACCCTCGACCTTAAATCCAACACCTCGCTGGTTATCAAAAGACAGTCGGAGATACCAAAAAGGGTCAAAGTTATACAAAAATAAGTGATATTCATTCTGCAAATACTAGGAACAAACACAAGCTAGTAGTACCAGTTACTCGATTCCACCGAGTCAGTAATTCATTCTTGTGGCGATGTATACGCTTTTACAACAAAATCCCAGGAAATATACAAAATTCGACCTGCTCAAAATTCAAAAACTTTATTAAACATAGTTTGTATAAAAAGGGTTATTATAATATTAAGGAATTTATGGATGATAATAACCCCTGGGAATGAGGTGTTCGCTACCAAAGCTATTTCTAATTTGTTTTGTGTTGTTAATTGTGTAACATACATGATTGTAAGCTGTTATTTAAAAAAAAAGTCCCGCTGGGTTTCTTGCTGGTTCTTCCCAGGACAGAGGTTTTTTTTCGAACCAGTGGTAATTAAACAAAAGAGTGACTTTCAATAAGTATTATTTATAATCTATATTGAATAAAAAAAATCTGTTTCTGTTTCTGTGGTATCCTTATAAAAGACGCCCAGGGGGCCTGGAAAGACTCACGCGACATTGGTCGTGTTCTGGCGTACCAGAACCGCTGTGTAAATATAAAAGATTGTTGCTCAAGGCCGACAAACAGACGGATGGGTGGTTCCTCGTTGTTTCGGTGCCGGAGAACCATATCCCGACCCTGTTGAAGGCCGGACGCCGCCTCGCATTTGTATGTGGGGCGGTCTACGTAGAATTCCAGGGTCGTGGAGGAAAATTTTATGACACTCCACCGAGCAAAGAGGCGGAAAACAACCCAGAAGCCACGGATACTGGTGCTATGGACACTGAGACTGCAGGATCACTGGACCCTAAGACCAGTGACAAAACGGCCTGCACAACCGAGTCGAAGCCACCAGTAGAGATCGAGCTCAGCGGAAGTTCACTGAGTGACGAGGAGGGCTGCACTTTGCCGTCCAACTTCGACTCGGTGACTGACAATGAGACCCGAGATCTGCTGGCAGGCTTATTTTTGGGCGGGGAAAGTCAAGTATGAGTACAAAAAATGTATCAGGTATCGACGCTCGACAGAGTGACGTAAATTCTGTGGTAACATAGAAACCTGTGAACAAGCGAATCGGATAAGGAAAATCCTAGCTAGACAAAACACGCCGGGATCCGTCTCTCTAAAGACACCCGACGGAAGCTACTCAACACTCACTCTACCGATGAAACTCAACGCATCCTAATGAGGGCATCCACGGCTTTTTCTGCCACCAGGGCGGCGCCACTAGAAAGTGAGGTATAATATTTGACAGATTTCTAATAAGATTAAAAATAAATAAACCAAACCAGATGTTCATAAAAGTAGAAAATTAAATTTTTTATTAAAAATGTGCAAAAAATTAAAGAGCAAACCCCTGACGCATTGTTTTGTGTATTAATATAATACTCTAGAAACTGATAAACTTTTATTAAAAACCAACTTCTCAATTAAATTACATTGTGTAACAAAAAACTTTACCTCAGTATCAACTAGCGACATCTGGTGAGCAGAAAATTATTAGCTCTCATTGAAACGAACTTCCCAGGTTGCTGCGTAACTCAGGGGGTAAACCAGCATGACGATATACTGACACCAAAAGCAGAAGACTGGAATTTAGCACAGAGAGTGGTAACGATGGATAAAATCTATTGGGCCATTCACAGTTTCCTCCCCTATAAGGCGGCAGGACCTGACGGCATATTCCCGGTACTCCTACAGTGAGGAGGTAAACCCTAATAGTCAGACTTGTTGCCATAATGAGAGCATGTCTGGTTCTTAAAGTTACATTCATACCCAAACCAGGTAAGAGCGACTATACAGACCCTAAATCCTATAGACCCATTAGCCTCACATCTTTTCTCCTCAAGACGATGGAGAGGATGTGTGAAAGGGAATTAAGGGGGTCGGCGCTAATGAACTTACCGCTACACGACAAACAACACGCCTACAGCTTAGGTAAATCGACAGAATCGGCACTTCACCAGGTAATAACAAAGATTGAAGAGGATCCAAAACAAAGCAATATGTCTAGGTTCCTTCATAGAATATAGAAGGTGCTTTTGACAGAACGAAATTCTCCAGCATAAAAGTTCCACTAAGTAGACATAAAGTTGAACCGGCATTGATTGACTGAATAGTAAACATGCTCAGTACACGAACAATAAAGATCGCTGGTGAATCTCAAACAATCCAGATCAAGAAAGGATGCCCGCAGGGTGGGGTTCTTTCACCTCTCTTGTAGAATATGGTCATTAATGGAACTCATCAGCAAATTAAATGCCAATCACTCCTACACAGTAGCTTATGCATATAAAATCCCTAAACAATTTGTGTTTGATAAGAAATACAAGATACAATTAAATGAAACTAACCAACTGGAGGGTGTAAACCCAAAAGTACTCAGAATTTTTGCGGATGGTTCCAAAACAAATGTACAGGATCTGGAACTTTCTCGGAAGACCTCAATATCCACATATGTACACCTCTGGGTACCCACAACACAGTCTTTCAGGCGGAATGTATGGGTATCATCCAAGCGGCCATAGCAATAGATACTAGGAAAGTAAAAGACTCCTCCATGAGAATACTGACCGACAGCATGGCGGTACTACAAGCTCTGAGTTGCAATGTGGTAAACTTGGGACTAATATATGAATGCCATCAACGACTAAATGAGGTATGTAAACACAACAATGTGACTCTGCAATGGATAAAGGGTACATTGGATCCAGGGGCAATGACGCAGCAGACGAACTGGCCAGGAGAGGATCGGCTCTGGCCACTATAGGGCCGGAAACAATCATACCAATCCCCTTTGGTAACGTTCGTTCACTGGTACGTAAAAACTTCGCTTACCAACACGCTCAACTTTGGAAAAATTTAGTAGACTGTAGACAAGTTACCGAGGCCATGCCTGAAATAAACAGTTACTTAACCAAGGTTCTAATGAGATTGGACAAGCCACAGATCAGGATAGTAACAAGTGCTATCACAGGACATGGCTCCTTTAACAAACATTTATTTACCATAGGTGTTACAGATAGTCCCCCGTGCAGAGCATGTATGGGGGAGGAAGAAAGGGCGGCCCACGTGTTGCTGACATGTCCGGAGGTCGCTGCACATAGAGCTAAACATCTCGGCACGCCGGGATCACTCCCCGAAGTTGCTCGCAACATTAAAGGACTGTTGAACTTCTTTGAAAGATTTCATGGCTCGAGTAATTGCATTATTCCTGCTCACACGCAAAATACGCACTTAGACGTGGAGTTGCGGAAAACAGCTCGTCGTTATCTTATCTTATCCTCGATTAAGAATCAAAATGCAGATGCGTTGTCACCCCTGAAGACTAAGATGGAATGCCTCGTTTCCAGTAAAAAGGGTCTCCGGCTCTCTACACTCACTATACGCAACACAGCAGTATTAAGCTGATATTTTACGCTGGCATTCTGTGAGAGCGTGGTCCTACCCCGGTCGAGCCGATCCATTCGTGCTACAACCATAATATAGCTGCAGCGTGGCTCTACCACGTAAGAACTAGTAGTAAATACGTATCTGTATGGGTGTCAATATATTATAATACCTATTAAGAGGTTTCTCCTTATAAGTGACAGCCTTTCTAGGCCTCCTGGCTCTTCCTTCAGCTCGTTCAGAACTGCTGTCGCTGTCTCGAGAGTCACGACAACTGTTACTGTCACGTGTGTCGATACGACTGACTCGATCACAACGCTGACTCTCGTTTTTCGTCTCGCACCGTGATTTATGTCCATCGAGAGATTCGGGCGTCTCGCATCGAGTAACATGTTGCTTGTCTCGAGAACTGACCCGTTGAGTATCTAACGGTTCACCTGACCCGCAAGGATCGTTTCTCGATTCTCTGAAAGTTACATGTTTGTTTAAAATAAAGAAAAAACATATTTATGTAAAAGTTGTAAACATTTTTTGTAAAAGTGAAATAAGAAATAAAAATATTTGTATTATCCTCGCTAATATTTTATTTGCGTGTTGGCAAATTTTATTTATTTATTTATGGTAAAGCCAGATTTCGGACATTACGGTGACCGACACGTGGAAAGTTCCATCACCGCTACGGTCCTATTTTTCTAATAATACGTTAGGAAGGTATGCAGGCGAAAATGGACGATCTTTATTTAGCAATAATAATTTACTTGAATGATGAGAAATCATCAGAAGAGGGAAACAATCGTATGGAGGGAAGATGATTTATTCAAAGCTTGTGGTACAGAAGGTGCATTTGAGATTTTAGTGCGTTGTCATCTAAAGTGCAAAGATGAGAAATTCAGGGAATAGCACTGAGCCTAACACCAGTTTTATTTGATTACGTACTTAATCACATAAGGAATGATTTAAGTTACAAACCATACCAACAGACACAAAAAGCCAAAACTACCAATTATCACGAGCTCGAAGAAGTACTGAAAATATGTTTGGAATTGTATGTGGTTCCAATGCGATTAAAATCAGAATAGGATCGTCAATGACCTTGAATTGACCTTGAATAAAGTCACTAGAATAGTACTGTTTGCAAAAAAAAAGTATATTAATTTGCGTTTTTTTTTTCGCTTTATTTAACTGAGTCTTAGTACTACCAAAGCTATTGGACTCATAATATATTATTACTAGCGTTTGCCCGCGACTTCGTCCGCGTGGAGTTCGGTTATATCGCGCCCATGTGTGAAAAAGCTGCTGGTACAAGCCACAATTATAACTGGATGTCGCGAGCAAAAGCTAGTAAACTACAAAACTTCTTTATACACCACATTTTTTGCTAATCTATTACTGTGTGCCAAAATTATCAGACTACTGGGCGAGCTTACGCGTGAGCAAGCCACATAGAATTGCCCGTGTGAAAAACAATTTTCTCTCAAGTCTATACCCGCAAATTTTAATTTCTGCCCTTGTGATTTGTTTATGGTCATTGCAAAGCAGACTTTGAGGGGAAACTGTATTCGTTTGAATTCAAAGGGAAGATCATTCGGGATCAAGGGAATTCTTGGTAGGCATGGGTAATATCACTTTTACCCTATATCAAATCGTACCTATGTATTGGATATGAAAATCCGATATTGTATCTATATATTTCAATATCTATATATTTGTTGATATCTTCGTTCTGACTAGAAGTCAGTACTCAGTATCACATGGTGATACGCGATTTATGAACGAATTTCCATATATTGATTTATAGTTATATTGTATTATTTATGTAATATAAGTATCTTATAATATAAACATAAAAAGTGACATACATATATATATCAATAGGATTTATCCTGCGACATAATGAAATAGAATATTAAATTGAATCGCGTCGTGTTTATGCCATCTAGCGTATATTGTACGTACCACCTTGAGAGTTAATCAATTTTTGTTCGATAAAATCACTTTACGTATAGAATCTAGTAGATGGCGCTATTACAAAGTATTTTTTACTCCTTTACTCTAAAGAATATATTATTTTAATTTATTACACTTAAATTTAGGCTCTACATGTTTAAAAAAAAGGATTGCAACATTTATTTGCTATAAAATTAAACTTTTATATTTTATGCCACACTTGTGGTTATGGTTAGTGGTTATACCCCTACGCCAAAGTAAATTATCCCATATCTAGAAAGCGGGTATAGTTTTTCAGAATCGGTGAAATAAACTTTCCTTCATAATTTTCTCAGTTTTAATTTACATACCAAAAATAACATTCTATTAAATACACAATAAGATCTAAAATCGTTTATTTTGAAAACAATGCAACACAACAAAATAATAATAAAATTATATTACTTAGACTGGATATTGAAAATGATATGTTCTGTAATAAATCGTATGTTACTACTAATAAGGATTAATATTAATAATATTAGGCGTAAGCGTATCACCTTCTCGTTGTAAAGTAGTCGTAATATCTGTTTTAGCTATATATTCTATCGCGCTCAAGGTTTGTTCGGTATCCGAATCAATGTATATATTTAGACATTTTACGTTTCGTTTTTGAGTAGATATTAGATATTCTGCGATGACTCATATCAACACGGTATCGTAAAATCGTAATATCTAATACATAGTTAGTTTGTCGTCCGATATATAGATATTAGATATTGTACTGATATATAGATATTGTATCTATATACGATTTGTATCGCTCACTCCTAATTCTTGGTACAAATACAGTTTCCCCTTGCGCACATCCAGTTATAATTGTGGCTTCCACTACATTGCGGTGTAACGCTTTTACTTTTAGTCTCGTTCCGTTGCACAGTTGAAAACATAACAGGAGTGCCCACGCGCAGAATAAGCTTATGATGTGGAAGACCCGATGGTTTCAGTGAATTAAGAAATTCGACAGGGTAGTTAATTGCGTCATCTGTGTTGACCACAGAGTCTATTGACGTGTACACCATTTCTTCCCCCTCAAAAGACATTAACAGTATATCGTCAATGGCCGCTGCTTGGTCGTTTTTCGGGGTTAGTATGGCACGTTCACACAACCATTCCATTGGCTTATCGTGGATATGAGCAATATCTGGGTAAGTTTTGGATATTAACTCCTGTAACGTAAATACAACTGTGCACAAATTATCAGGGATGGTTATCATTCCGTCATTTATCGGGAAATCACCGTTGCCGATTTCAAGTAAGAGATTCGCAAATCCACCAGCAGACTCTTTTTCTCCTAAATGTACCCGCATATTTTTCGAGAGCTTGAGGATTTTAATTAGAGGCCATAAAGTGGTTAAAACACGCCTTAACTTCATCTGCTCTAGTTCCTTTTGGCACTATTGGTAGAATCTGTCTAAAATCTCCAGCCAGCAAAACCGTTACACCACCCATTAACTTCTTATTTCCTCTTATATCTTGTCGAGTTCTGTTTAAAGCCTCTACGCCACCCTTATGAGCCATGGTTATTTCATCCCACACTATCATTTTCGTATGTTTTAATACTTCAGCAAAATTACTTTGTTTCGATATATTACAAATGGGAGTATCAGCTGTTGTTAAATTGAGTGGTAACTTGAAGGTAGCATGAGCAGTTCGTCCACCCTCAATCATTGTAGCTGCGATTCCAGAAGAAGCCACAGCCAAAGCAATTCCGCGAGTACTTCTAACTTTTGCTAATAGCAAATTTATGAGGAATGTTTTGCCTGTTCCACCGGGAGCATCTAAAAAAAATATTCCACCCTCATTTGATTCAATTTTTGTGTTAATTTGATTGTAAACTGCTTTTTGTTCGTCATTCAGTGATCCTTCATTAATTTTAACTATGTTTTCTAATGATGCTAAGTCGTAACTTGTCTCTTTAAGAAACTCTCTATTTTCAAATTGTTGTTCTTTGCTTGGCTGAGCTAACCCATACTCTTTTAGTAGCCGACCACCCAACGCTAATACGGCATCTTCTATTACCGAAAGGCATTTGTTAAATACCACATCTGTTATGTGCTCTACATCCACATCTCCTTGTCTTTCTAATTGCCTTTTAAAATCTTCAGATAGGTATTCTTAGAATTCCTCCCAAAGGCTTAAAGGGTCTGATAATTGGCAGAACACTAAAATAATCGTAAAAAGATCCCGAATCATTTGCTGTGATTGGAAAAGTGCTGCCTCTTCCATTGCTGCGAACAAATGCTGATCATCTTCAAGCAAGCCGAGAGCTTTGCACGCTGATTGGAACGTGGAATATACATGACCATCTACAGTTTTTAACGCTTAAAACGAAATTGGGCCCCGGATCTCATGAAGAAGCATGCGAAGGTGATAGCATTCTGTATTGTTCGGATGCACAGTATAAACCCTGCCCAGAACGTGCTCTTTTTGGACCCCTCGCCAGCCTTCAACGTTTGCTCCTCTCTTTCTCCTTTGGAACTTTCTTTTATCCCAAACGTAGTAGTATGCAGGTACTTCTAGGTAGAGCAATGTTTTTGCAAAGTTATCCACTTTACACAAATAGAAAAAGGATAGGAGTGTGGTTGTTGGAGGACTATTCACTCTTTCACTCAGATTTTGCTCATTAAAATAAACCCTTTGTCCATTTTCCAAATGAACAGCGAGATAGACTACGGGAGGGAAACGCTCATGAATAGGAAATTCAAGGATTCGCCATACTGCCTCTGATGAACTTATATATCTTCCACTCGTGTAGGTTTTAACTTCATCCTTCTCATTCTCTAAAGCAAACGATGCCTGGTGGATACCTTTATTTACATATTTACAGACCTATTTTTATTGATTTCACCGAATGACAATATTCCACATTTAAGTGAGCGTTAAATGTTTTTAATAATACTGGATTATAAGGGACTACCCAGCGATTACTCATATCCACGATAAGCCAATGGAATTTGTGAAGGTGCCATACTAACCTGAAAACGACAAAGCAGCGGCAATTAACCATATACTGTTAATGTCTTTGAGGGGAAGAAATGGTACACGTCAATAGACTCTGTGGTCAACACAGATGACGCAATTAACTACCCTGTCGAATTTCTTAATTCACTGAAACCATCAAGTCTTCCACATCATGTTTATTCTGCGCGTGGGCACTGTTATGTTGTTGCGAAATTTAAAACATCTTCAACTGTGCAACAGAACCAGACTAAAGTAAAAGCGTTACATCGCAATGTAGTGGAAGCCACAATTATAGCTGGATGCGCAAGGGAAACTGTATTTGTACCAAAAATTTTGATCCTGAATGATCTTCCTTTGAATGCAAATAATACTGTTTCTCAAAGTCTGCTTTGCAATGACCATAAACAAACTGAAGGCAGACATTAAAATTTGCGGGTATAGACTCGAGAGAAAATTGTTTTCACACGGCTCTATGGCTTGTTTCACGCGAGCTCGCCCAGTAGTCTGATAATTTTGGCACACAGTAATAGATTAGCAAAAACGTGGTGTATAAAGAAGTTTTGTAGTTTACTAGCTTTTGCCCGCGACATCCAGTTATAATTGTGGCTTGCACCAGCAGACTATTTTTCACACATGGGCGCGATATAACCGAACTTCACGCGGACAAAGTCGCGGGCAAAAGCTAGTAATAATATATTATGAGTTCAATAGCTTTGGTAGTACTAAGACTCAGTTAAATAAAGCAAAAAAAAACGCAAATTAATTTCCTTTTTTTTTGCAAACGGTACTATTCTAGTGACAGTTGACAGATCGTGGTCATTCGAGGTCATTGACGATACTATTCTTATTTTAATCGCATTGGAACCACATACAATTCCAAACATATTTTCAGTACTTCTTCGAGCTCGTGACAATTGGTAGTTTTGGCTTTTTGTGTCTGTTGGTATGGTTTGTAACTTAAATCATTTCTTATGTATCAGATTTCCGTCGACGCTCCTTTAGGCTCGTCGGACCATTGTCTTGTCCGGAGTGTGGTGCCACTCACACTAACGTCGCGGTTGCATTCTGCAGGCTACAGCCGTGTTTGGCACTATAGGTCGGCCGATTGGGATAGGATGCGGTCTTTTTTTGCATCCTACCCTTGGGGTGAGTTTGCTTCTCGCCGGAAGATCCCAGCGTTGTTGCTGATTCTGTTGCTGATGGTACTTCAGGTGGAACTTTTATTCCATCCTGTGGTGCCCATCGGAGGCAGATCCAGCCATGGTTTGGTCGCTCCCCAAAATATCATCACGCTATAAGCAGGAGTTACCTGGCCTGGGCTGACGCATCAACGTCTCGGGACAAACACCAGCGCTCTTAAAAGAAGTATAATTCCGCCCAGGTCCTTCAAAGAGTCATGGCCAAGGCAAGGACTGAACACATCGGCAGAATTGGCGAGAAGCTAGTTCACCTTCCTTCGGGAACCTGTGCATTCTGGTCTCGCCAAGGCTGTTCAAGGGAACTTCTGTCAGCCATCTCTACCATCTCTGCACAGAGAGGACGACTCACTGGCCCATGCCGCAAAGGAGAAAGCCGATCTGTTAGGCTCTCTCTTTGCGTCCAACTCGACTCTGAATGACGGGGAAAAAACACCGCCGACTATCTATCGACAGCTTTGGTCCACCTGATCCCTAAAAAAGGCGACCGCTCAGACCCGTCCTCCTTGTTCTCCAAAATAATGGAGTCTATTATAAACTGCCAGCTCATGAGGTACTTTGAGGATCACCAGCTGATTAGGGACCGCCAATACGGTTTTCATCGTGGTCGATCAGCTGGTGATCTTCTGGTCTACCTGACTCATTAATGGGCGGAGGCAGTAGAGTCCAAGGGGGAGACATTGGCCGTTAGTTTGGACATAGCGAAGGCCTTCGATCGGGTCTGGCACAAAGCGCTTCTTTCTTTCTTCCTATGGGCTTCCCGACAAATTGTGCAATTGGATCACCAGTTTCCTTGCTGATCGGAGCATCAAGGTCGTAGTAGACGGTGCATGCTCTGATTACAAGCCTATCAACGCTGGTGTTCCACAAGGCTGCGTGCTATCGCCAACGCTGTTTCTCCTGCATATCAATGATATGTTGCAAACTGGTAACATTTATTGCTATGCAGACGACAGCACTGGTGATGCCTTATATACCGGCCGTGCAAATATTTCTCGGGAAAACGTCGCCGAGTACTGGGACAAACTTGTGTCTGAAGTCGAGTCTTTTCTGAACAAAGTCTCGGATTGGGGCGACTAAATCTAGTCCAGTTCAATCCCCAGAAGACACAAGATTGCGCGTTTACCGTATCTCCTCAGTTTCAAGGCCTCCCTTGTTGCTTCAATGAGTATTAGAATCCTCGGTGTCGACATATCGAGTGATGTGCAGTTTCGTGGTCATATCGTGGTAAGAAGCTTGGCGTGCTCAGCAGAGCGGGACAGTATTTCATGCCGGTACACCGCTTGCAACTTTACAAATCGCAGGTTCGGCCCCACATGGAATACTGTTCCCATCTCTGGGCAGGGGCTCCCCAGTGCCAGCTCCTTCCACTTGACCGCATCCAGCGCAGAGCGGTTCGAATCGTCGACGACCGAGTTCTTTCCGATCGGCTTGACTCACTGCCACTGCGTAGAGATGTTGCATCTCTTTGCGTATTTTATCGCATGTACCACGGGAGTGCTCTGAGGAATTGTTCGGACTAATTCCAGCCGCTCAATTTCACCATCGCACATTGCGACAAAACTCGCGATACCATCCATACCACCTGGATGATTGGCGGTCCACCACTGTGCGATTTAGAAGAAGTTTTCTTCCTCGCACAACTTCCTTGTGGAATCGATTACCACCAGCGATTTTTCCGGACCGATACGACTTAGGGACCTTCAAGAAAAGAGCCTACTCTTTTCTAAAAGGCCGGCAATGCATCTGCAATTCCCCTGGTGTTGCGGTTGTTCATGGGCGGCGGTAGTCACTTACCATCAGGTGAGCCGCATGCTCGTTTGCCCCCACTCCTATAAAAAAAAAATACTCCATAGCGGAATGGACCTTGTTTTTCCATAAACGCAGTGTAATGTTTTCCTCATACCGTGACTGAATTGCTCTATGCACTTGTGGATTCGCAGTTTGGTAATTTGCAACAGCTTGCCTGTGTACATCGGGATTTTTTCTGATAAGCGGACACAGCTTTACGATTTGAATCTGGCTTGTTCTGCCTATATCTTTCTTGTACTCTTTTTAATTTACTTTTTCTTGTGTAATTAGTAAATCTCGACCTTCGTTTATTTTTCTTTTTTTCATATTTTAATGTCGACGATAAAGATTGATCTGTTCCGCTGGTTGGAGATGATATTTCACTGTTTACAAAAGATGTAACAGTTAAATGGTCAAGCTCTGAAAAAGGATCACGCTTCACGCTCTTCGACAGGTACCTCCATGCGACGCTGTGTAATTTTCTTCGCAACAATAGGCTGATAGGCGTCAAAATGTCAAAATCGTAATCGTCTTACTGGACAGATATCTGTTCCGGACTCTGTGTATAGCAGACCGTTTCGATATACTTCAAACCGAAACGAAAATATTAATCCTGCAGCTACCAATTCACAAAGTCCACCGTAAGTTTCATTTTTTAACATATCGGCTGAATATTCATTTGCTGTTGAATAATTATCGCCATTTCTGTCGTGGGTCATAACTGAAAACCTAGGCCAATCATTTACCACAAATCTAACAATTTGTGAATTTGTTAAAAATGAAAGAGCACGAAACAAACAGACGCCGTCACCTATAATGGGGACGAAAGTATATTCTTCCGTTTTTCCTTTAATATTAAGTTTCTGTAGTCATTTTTTCAGTGAGAAAAAATACTTCTATCAACAATACCTAATCACAAAGCAAATCGTATTCCAAGTTTGAACAGTGGTTGTAAGAAAAACAAAATCAAGCAACTAATCCGAAACACGAAGCAAATCTTAAGCCGTAAGCAAGCAGACAAAGTCGAAGTCTAGTCAAATATCCGTTAACAGTGAACAGGTACCGTATTGGGTACAGGTTGAAGCGCTCATTCACCATTCACTTTATATTAGTTCGAAAAAACACAACGTTACCGCGCTCTAAAACGATACCAACGCCATCTACTGGTAGGGATTGGAACTTGAAGATCAATACAAAATAGGTAGGTACCTACCTAAGTATTTCTTTTGGTTTTGCCATTTTATTAATTTGTAAAAAAATATATTTGGTTTGTTTGTTTATTTTCATTGTTTTTAATTTTAAATTAGTATTTTTTTGTTCAGGTGTAATTTTGTGCAATTTTTTGTACAAATCTTCTTGTCTATTTTGTTTTATGTTTTTGTGCAATAAAAATATAATATTCTATTCTATTCTAATAAATTAAGTCTAAAATACAGTGGCGTAGCGTCCCTTAGGTGGGCCCTGTATCAAAATTTATTGGGGGCCCCCAAATGAAGGGTAAAGATTTTTCACACAAGTAACAAAAACGCTCGCATTGAGTTAAAATAATAATAATATATTGATTATAAGTTATTACTTACAATTGATACTCCTAGGAATTAAGCTAGCCAAACAATTCAAATCAAACATGCACTTTTCTTGCCTTTTATTCGGCGAACTTATTTATTAAATCATTCATAGCTGACTACGCTTTCAGTTTTTCTAAATTTTCTGCCTCTATAGACAATAGTGACAAGTCTGATAGCCTTTTCTGTCCCATAGTACTCCTTACAATTTTTGTTTACACACGCTCGGGGCCCCTGTAATCTGGAGGCCCCGTATCATTGATACGGCTGATACGGCGGTAGCTACGCCCCTGTTAAAATATTTATCAATATCATTTACGTTATTTATGACCCAAAAACCTTAAAAATCACACCCAAGTCACCCAAACCCATGATGATTTTTACATACAAACATACATCCATCCATCCTTCCATCCATGTTGGTTTCAAACCATAATCGATGCCATTTTCGTAATTACCGTCCTAAAACCATAAACGACACCCATATTGACATTTCAACCACATCGCACTTCAGGGGATGATGGTATTTCCGTCTGCTATGTTGGATTTTGAAATAGTTGTTGTTTCGTAATCAGCGACCTGATAAACCATAAAAACGTTACTGTGTTGATTTTCAGAATTTGTCACCTTTTCCACCTTTTAGGGTTGAATTTGAAAGAGCCTGAAACACTTGTTTACTCATTTATTGATAGGAGTACCTGTGAAGTTTCGAATAAAATAGTTTAACTAATCTTGTTTCCCATACAAACTTTCAACCCCTTTTCACCCCTTAGGTTGAATTTTCAAAAACCCTAGGACACGTAATTGTTTATTTCTAATCGTTAACCTAAAAACAAAGTTTCAGGCTTCTAGCTCTAAAAATGACGGACTTCCATACAAACTTTTAACCCCTTTTTCACCCCCCAAGGGGGCGAATTTTCAAAAAGCCTTTCTTAGCGGATGCCTACGTCATTACAACTGTCTGTATGCCAAATTTCAGCGAAATCCGTTCAGTAGTTTCGGCTGTGCGTTGATAGATGAGTCAGTCAGGTTTGCCTTTTATATATTATATGTATATAATAGAAGATAGATATATTAATTTAAAATATTGATACTAGTCGTTGGAATATTTTAATACATACATAAATCCATGTTCTATTTTATAAAGGAAAGCAGCAGTGATGATAATGATGACAATGATGACTACTGAAATGAGCGAAATTGAAATGCTAGATTCAGATTAATAATTATTCTTCGTTCAAGGGTTTTTGTGAATAAATATTATTTCAATAATATCTGATTTGCTGACCCTACCTAACTGGTTTGAATTGACAGCTATGACGTCACAATATGGCGCCAGGTCAGTCCCATTCTTATTTGGATCGCATGGTACTTCAGGTTATTTTTCATACCTATTGCTAATGCTCCAGCAGTGATAGACAAACTGGTAGTGTGTACGTGTATTTTATATGTATAACATGTTCGGGAAGCAAAAGTACAGGCAACTGAAAATTTAATACCTCTGGCAAGTCACAATGTCCGAGTCCAAATGAATCCCACTCAAGTACGGGAAATATTTAAAAATTAGTTTGACGGACCAGGGGCGATTGGCAACACAGTTATGCGACACAACATTAGGCTATGTACCTAATAATATATTATAATTTATGCTACTAGATATATCTAGATAATTAAGTATAATATACTGTAATGTGAAAAGTAAATAATTATATACCTTCAGTGAATTGTATAACTAAAATTGTGAATTGTATTAAACATTTTATTTAAAATTTCCTTTCAGGCCACAAACTCTGTTTTTACTGGGTTTGTACGTATTCCTTACTTTTCATATCGTAAATAACGTCATGATTACGCACAAAATCTATTAAAATTCGTAGTCCTCGCTGCTCCAGTTGGAGTAGGTAGTCATTTTGTATATCGTCCACCAGTCACCGCTATCGAAAAACATTCGTGAACTATCCGGCACCGTTAAGACGTCCGTCACGAAAATGGCGGCAAAACTTTTCGACGTTACGGTGGCAAACACCCCTCTCTAGGAAACCACGCTAGTTTGTTTACATAGACAACGTTATAGTGACGTCATTCACTGCTTTATTACGATCGTCATGTAGCAGCACCGCAATCCTAAGAAAGCAGAGCTTAAGTGGATACTATGGCCAAATAACATATACATTTTTCCTCGGTTAAGAATCAAACGCAGATGCGTTGTCACCCCTGAGGACTAAGATAAATTATTTTATTATTTTGGTGTTTTTTCCATTTACTAAATTTAGATACTACCTTGCTGATTTTAAAGAAAAGAAAGATTTCACATTTTGACATTCGAGAAGTGATGTATTAGATGTGTTCTTAAAGTTGTATTTAATTTGAATAAAAAAATTGTTGCTTTAAGGCCATAATTAGAATAAAACAACTACCAAGAAAGAGGTTAAGATTAAAAATATATAAAAAACAAAACTCACGATACTATGACACGAGCGTCGGTAGCGCCATTTGGACTGGGGGCGTCGAAACGCATCATTTTGGTCAACACGTCTTCCATTAGAGATTTAGATGGCGATTCATTCCTCGTCGGTCCCGGGCTACACGATACGCTATTCTTCATTCGTTTAGGGAGCGTACCCTCTTGTAATGGCGGCGTAGAGGGCGATGCATCCTGCGATGAACGTCGGAGAAGCGCCTTGTTTATGGGCGATCGAGGCGGCGTCCGGTCTCGTAGCGCCCGTTTAGGAGGCGACACATCGCTGATGCCCTCGCTGTCATCAAGTCTCATCTTAGCGACGAGCACTTTGAGAACGCGTCCGTTAACACTATAATAAGACAATTTTCATTGATTATAAATGGCTACTATTTAAACGCTCAGCAAAATTATTTTAAGATCCTAAAGCCACGTATCGATTATGCGCTCCAAGAGGTCCAACATTGGCGCGCGTTCCAGCCGTGCGAAATGGATACCGCCTTGGAACGCGCGCCAAATTGTTCGTTAGAACGCTCAAATGTGGAGCGGGCCGTTCCATGTGATGTCGGTTTTTTACCGCGTATCAAAGTAGTTAAGTTTTGGCGCTCGCGCCAGTTGAGACGGTTGTTTTCATCATTCGTGTGTTCGTTGCGTACCGAGCTATGGATAACCAGAGTTGGCGTAAATTGATAAAATTATATGGTTCAAAATAACTGCTGTGGAATAGCAAAAGTCGTTATTATCATAATAAAGCGCTCAGAGAAGATACATGGAACTATGAAAGCGGCAGCTGTTCGTACGGTCAAACACTGGAACGGCTGCCGCGCGCGCCAGGCGTGCATAGTTGCTACACTTGGAACATTTGGAGCGCGTTCCGCGGAGCGCACTGCTCGGCGCGGTCATTCATGGCGCGCGCGCCAGAGCGCGTAATCGATACGTGGCTTAATACTAAGGCAATTAGGAGGTATTCAGAGACAATTTCGAATTTAAGACTAGAAATCCACAATATTAAACTTTGTGTAAATATATATAATGGACTAGAATCACATTTTGACATTGTGGAGTTTTAGAGTTTAAGTCCGAACAACCAGAGAGAATAAAGTAAATAATTCAGAGACTATCTTGAGTTTGAACTATACACGAACTCCATAATGTCAAAATTTTAGTCTAGTAAATACTATGCTCCACTAATTTTGACATTGTAGAGTTGAACTCAAAACTCCACAATGACAAAATTTGTGTCTAGTCCATACTATGCCGCACTAATTTTGATATTGTAGTTTCAGTTTAAACTCCACAATGTCTAAATTTGATTTCGCTCCACTTATTTTGACGTTGTATAGTTTGAACTCAAAACTCGACAATGACAAATTTTAAGTACAGTCCATGCTAATTTAGAGATTCTAGAGTAAGTTTAAACTCAAGATTGTCTCCAAATACCGGCCTATGTCGTGTGGTGGTGACTTAAGAGAATACGAGGGGAGGTCAAAAAGTTCGCGGAATGGCGGGGTTGGCGAGTTTACTCATCCAGGTAGGCTCTAGTTGAATGACTCTAGTATATATACCAAGTTTCAGCCTAATCGGGTCATTAGCTTTTGAGTTATCAACGAGTAAAAAAGTCAATCGGGAAGAAACTAGCCATTATGGAGAAAATTGAATATTGCGCCGTCATTAAGTTTCTCACCAAACAAGGAAAGACACCTCAAACCATTTTTTAAGAGACGTCAGCTGTTTATGGGAATTCCGCTCCTGGGAAAACCATGATTTATAAATGGCACGCCCTTTTCAAACAAGGGAGGGACTCCATTGAAGACGACACCCGACTTGCACGGCCGATTGAGGCTACGACATCAGAAATAATCGAAAAAGTTGAAAAACTTGTATCGGAAGATGCCCGGCTAAAGAAAAAACAGCTTGCAGCATTCGTTGGAGTATCCGAAACAACCGTTTTAAACATCCTACATCAACACCTTCCGAGAATGCTTTCTGCGCATCAAAAACACGAGCGCGTCGAAACTTGTCGCGAGTTTTTGGACCGCTGTGGAGAGCAAAAGGAGGAAGTTGTGGCCCGAATTGTAACTGGCGATGAAACTTGGGTTCACCATTATGAACCTGAGTCAAAGCAAGAGTCGATGCAGTGGCATAAAAAAGGCACACCCCCTCCTAAGAAGTATAAGGTGTCTCAATGGGCCGGAAAGATCATGGCGATGATCTTTTGGGATACAGAAGGTACCTGGGTGGTCCCATAAGTACCCGACCTGACCTAGAGATGGCGTTAGTTGTTTAAAAAATATCACTGTGTATTAGAAAGTACGCAAGCAAAAAAGCATATGATTCAAGTTTGGAGACGCGTCGTTGTTTAGTATTTGTTTGGCAGCCATTAATAGTAAACATTTTCAGTAAATTTGTGAAAATGGAGAAAATTGGCCATCGTTATGTGATCCAATACTTTTATTTGAAAGGCCTCAACCCAACCAATATAAAAGCTGAACTGGATTCTACTCTGGGTTAGTCTGCTCCTTCGTTCACAATAGTAAAATATTGGGTAGCAGAGTTTAAACGAGGCCGTACGAGCTGTCAAGACGAGCAACGCAGTGGTCGACCAAATGAGGTGACAACTCCAGAAATTATAAAGGAAATCCACAAAGCGATACTGGATGATCGTCGACTGAAAGTGCGCGAGCTAGCAGAGATAGTAGGCATTTCAAAAAGTGCGGTACGTCGTGTATTAAGTAAAAATTTGGGTATAAGAAAGCTGTGTGCAAGATGGGTGCCGCGTTTGCTCACACTCCAGCAAAAAGAGTGTCGAGAAGATGTCTCAATTGAGTGTTTAGTGAAGTTTCACAGCACCAAAGCTGAATTTTTGCGCCGTTTCATAACTATAGATGAAACATGGGTCCATCACTTCACACCTGAGACAAAAGAACAATCGGTGGACTGAGAAGGGAGATCATTATTGAAGAGATGTTATCTGTTTACGGGAACCTGGGAAAACCATGATTTATAAGTACCATAGCCTTTTCAAGCAAGGCTGAGACTCAATTGAAGACGATTGGCGCTCAGGCCGTATGAGGCAACTTCCTCAGACATCTGAAGAAAAACCAGATCTTAGAAAATGAATGGAGTATCGTCTACGACCGTTTTAAACATATATAGGTCAGTGCAGTGAGAACAGGGACGAAATTATGAACCGAACTATGACTGGGGATAAAGCTTGGGTTCATCACTATGAACCTGAGTCAAAGCAGGAGTTCATGCAGTGGAATAAAAAAAGACACAGCACCACCTAAGAAGTTTAAGGTGTCACAATCGGCTGGAAGGATTATGGCTTCATTTTTTTGGGATTCAGAGATTTAATTGATCAATTATAATGATAAAGGTGTCAATATTATGGGACAGTATTATAATAAGCTATTAAAAAAAATTAACGATGCGGTTAAAGGTAACCTAAATCGAAAATTTTAAAAACCCCCGAAAAGAACCTTACCTCAGCTAATAAAACAGATGATTACCGTGAAAGAAATTTAACATGACGAGGAAGTGAAGTCGGCAATTTCTGCTTATTTTGAGAGCCATGACAAAACATTTTTTCGAAGGTATAAATAAGTTATTTGAACGGTCTGAGAAGTGTATAAGGGTTGATGGAGAATATATCGAAAAGGAAAAATAATTTCATGTTTAATTTCGCCCCCTTTCTTTTTCGTTCCGCGAATTTTTTGACCACCCCTCGCGTAAAGGTTTTTTAAAACAAATTGTTATAAAGGATAATAATAATGTATGTGTGTACGTCTGTATTATTATATTTACATTTTATGATATGTGTATAGAATACCTTTTATATATATTCTGGTTTATTCGAACTTCGTTACCTTTTTTTCTCATTATTAGTTTACTTTCGCTGCCCTACCTCCCATATGTTTATCTTTGCTTAGCCTGATGGTTGACTGGGAGAGAATGCCTTAAGGCATTAAGTCCGCCATATGTACGATTTTTTTTGTGCATTAAAGTTTAAATAAATAAAAAAAAAAAAATCTTATTAGTTGACACTGGCAAATTACAATCAATTCATCGACCTCGACCTCATTTCATTACCAATGAAATGAGGTCGAGGTCGTCCTGCTGGCGGGATCATTACACGTTTATAATATGCAGTAAGCGGTTGTTCACCTGGGCCTGGGCGCGGCTCGGCGGCGCACGGTGGGCGAGAAGCGCTGCCCGGCGCCCGCCGCCGCCGGCCCGGCTCGCGCGCTCTGCCCGCAAACAAGCCCACCTTACACCACCGCCCATTAATCACCGGACCTCAACATGCTACTGCGACTCCGGCAACGTGGTAACACTGGTGTGTTTCGTATGGTGAGTGTAGAGAACCGGAGACCCTTTTACTGGAAATGAGGCATTCCATCTTAGTCCTCACGGGTGACAACGCATCTGCATTTTGATTTATAATCGAGGATAGATGTAAATGTCTATGGGCCGCAGCAAACACTCACCATCGGGTGGACTGTGTGCTCGTTTGTCACCCTTATCCTATAAAAAAAAAAAACTCACCAAATTTATTATCATAACATTAATATTGACATAATATTAATGTTTCAATAATGTACTCGTATATTCCCTGAATCTGATAACATTTTGTACATACAAAATAATTCCCGATGTTACATATTTTGACGGCTCCGTGGCGCAGTGGCTTAGCAATGAGTTGCTGCGCTGGGGGCCGCGGGTTCGAATCCCGCACGGAACAAGTATTTGTATGGCCTGCGAATAATTGTTCCTGGTCTGGATGTTTGCCCTTGTGCAATTTATGTTTGTAAACTGCCTCCACGATACAGGAGAAAATCCTAGTGTAGGGGTAACGTTTTTTAAAAAAAATATATCATATTCTTATTATATGTATAGTTTATTTGTGAGACATCATAATAGACCCTCCCCTCTTACAATAAAATTATGCAAGAGCATTTTTACTAGTTTCATTTTTTAATAGAATAAGGGTGGTAACCGATCACAGTCAACCTGATGGTAAGTGAATTACATGCCCATAGACTGATTAAGAATCAAATTGTAATTGCGTTGTCACCCCTGAGAACTAAGAATGCTCGTTGCCAGTAAAACGGATATCCGGTTATCGAGCTAACCAATGTGATTCTACCATGTTTATAAGAGTTCGGTGCGGAAATTGAACATTCGATTTAAAGCCGAATTTAATTAAGTTAAAAAGGGAATTCTTAATCGAGGATAGATCTAGATGTCTATGTGTACTCATTTGTTATCCTTATTCTTTAAAAAAAAATAGATGAAATAAAAAATGGAATACATGGACATAGTCAACCTGAAACTTGCTATGCATAAGTTGGGGAAAATTCTTAACAAAAAGAAACCAGAAAGTACTGAATACATCAACATACAGACTCCACAAATGATAGTAATACAATAGTAATACAATAATAATAATAATAATAAATAAATTATTATAGTTAATATGATATGCAGAATTATTAATAAAAAAAAACTAACTTTTTAATAATTCTAATTTTGGCTTGGTGACCCAAAATCCTGTGGTGAACATCAGACAGTTCTACAGACCTACATCTATCCTCGATGAAGAATCCATCCAAAAATCCAGAACACTACGATTCGATGCCATTGTTACCAGTAGAGTCCCCGAAGTCTACTGATAGACATACAGGCAGATGAAAGATTTACAGAAAATGCCATTAAATGCTTTTTGCTTCATTTAGCAACATCGAACGCAAAGCAGACAGCTTGAACTTCACTCATATTAAACCAAATTTATTATTTCAATAATGCTTATAAATGTTAATACTAATAATGATTGCCTACTTACCTCAGTGTGTTTGCTCTGACTAGCAGTAGGAATGTCAACCCGAGCACTCTCGTCTACCTCAGTGGTGGAGTCCGGCTCTAAGTTCACCCGACATTTTGTTCTCCTAGTCTGTTGATCAGTGATTAAGTAATTTCTTTATTAAAGATAATATTATCATGTGTTATTAAATATAATTTTAAATTTAATTTACCACTGGCCGAAAAAGGGTTATTCCGTTTATCCACCCTAAAACCCACCCTCTATGAGTGATATATATATAATTTTTCTTCCGATTTTCTGCCTCGGCTGTGTACAGTCATTAAGAGAAACATGATAAAAACTGGCCCAAGATACTTAGTAGACATTAATACCCATAAAGTTAAAGATAAACATCCAAAAGTAACGTTTTTGGAATGCTTGCAAAATAGGCTGTAACGGTAACGGTAAGGATAACGACAATACGTAATATTATTTTTGCTTAAGTTTGTGTTTATAAAAAATTAATTAATAATTAAAGTGTACGAGTTGAACTGTACTTGGGGTAAAATGTTGGAAGAACAAAAGTGAATTATGATTATCCACCCCGTCTAGGGTGGATAAATGAACACGCGATTCGGAGTATCTATAAACGGAATAACGCTCGAAAAATACCTCTTTCCTTCGAAGAATCGGCCAGAAACCTTACTGAAGGATAATTACAGGCTGTAAGGCAAAGGTTATATTTCAAAGAGTAGCCAAATTTTAAACTTAAGTTCAAATATATAAATAATGATATACTGTTATTGCAGTTTATGAAAATACGAGTAAATAAGGCTTCTACTTTTATTTGAAATTGTCCCAAATTTCATGTGATTGATGGGCAACAACCTTTTTGCCTACCGATCGACCCTTACGAGTGTGTCCGCGCGTAGTAAAATCAGTTACAATAATGCATTACCACGCATTTTGAATTTAAAAGATAAAAAGGACAGAATTATTGAGATTTATTTAATTAATTTTTCTTCACCATTTGCCTATATTACTTATTATGAACCTTCTGTGCAAATTTGGCCGGTTATTGCAAAATAACCCTGTATAAACAATTGTATAATATTTTTGCAAAATTTTATTTTGCTCTTTTTGTTTTTTAAAAAATTAAAGTGACAAACGAACTTACAGTCCAGTCAACTTCAAACTCGGAAGGCGACAGATGCGCTGTCAAATCTGAGGACAAAGATGGAATGCCCTGCGGCCTGTAGTTATAGTGGCTCTCTATACACTTGAGACCGGAACACAGCGGTGTAAGCACTGCTGGTTTGGTGGCCCAAATAGATAAAAGGCCACCTACCACCATCTAGTAAATTTTTATCATCTGCACCTTTGACATGTACCTGTGTATTCTGTATTCTGTCCAGCAACCAGCTGGGTCCTTCTAATGGGTCCTCCTCCATGATTCTGGAATATCAAGCATATTATTAAAACATTTAATATAGGAAACGATACGAGTTTGAAACATTCGACAATTTTGGCGGGACTAATTTGCATCTTTTTTTTTCTAACCACAAATTTTACGGGCACCACGGCGGCGCCCACCACTTGGAATGAGGTGAAATATTTCACAGATCTCATGGCGGGAAGTTAAATTGTTAGAAAATTGTAAGGATTAATGTTTCTCAAATCCTCCTTCTAAAATATTTGTTATATTTTGTATTTATTAGATTAGTAATGGATAAACCAAACTACGTATCACCCTAAAAGTATAATTTAAAAAAAGTAAATATGTAAAAAAAATACCTAAAAGTAAATATAGAATACACCATTTAAGACTGTTTTGTGTACATACATAGACTAGAAACCGAAAAGATTTTCATTAAAACGAACTCTTCAATGATGATGACACTGTGTGACCATCTGCGTAAATAAGTTCACCCTAGTCCCAACTAGCGACATCTGGTAAACGTAAGATTATCAACCCATCATCATCAGCCTGTAAGTCTACTGCTGGACATGGGGGCCTCCCCATTTTAGGGGGGGGTGCCTTAATCGTAGCAGCGTCTTCCTAATAATGATTAAAAATAAAAAAACTGCGGTTGTCATCTCGCTTGCTAAGCGTGGCAACTATGGCAAATATCTCCCCCTATGGGGCAACCTATGGGGGAGACTTATGTTCAGCAGTGTACTTTAATAGGTTGTAACGGTATATGTTGTACAATTATTATAATACCCGTATTTTGGTATTCAAAGCGGGGACCACATGATCTGTAGTCGCACTTTCGACCACTAGCTAACTTCTTACACGGTTCACAGGCTTCCAAGAAAATTTCACTTACCTAGAAATAATTGGAGACATTTGTTCATCATCCTCTGGCTCCAGGTCTTCATCGACTACATCCAACCTTCGCCTGGCAATAATTACATTATTTTGTAGTATATGCAAAGTAAATAAACTACCTACAAATGTCAAACAGGCCTAATTTCCTTTCTGCGAGGGTTATCAGGAAAACCCACTGGTGGTAGGGTCTTTCAATTACTGTCTATAAATCAGGCTGGGTCAGTACCACCTCGTATTTCTGCCACCAAGCAGCAGTGTTCTGGTTTGAAGGGTAAGAAAGCCAGTATAATGAAGGCATCTACGACTTTTTCTGCAACCAGGGCGGAGCCACTTTGGAATGATGTGATATATTTGATAAATTTAATAGCGGGCAGTTAATCTGTTAGAAAAATTTAAGTTTTAATGTTTCTTTCTATAATATTAGTTATATTTTATATTAATTACATTACGAATGAATAAACCAAACTATGTGTAGTGGCGGTGTAAGAATATCCACTACCCCATAGCATCCCGTGGGTGTCGTTAAGAATCGACAGAGGGAAACAAACAGGAGATGGGCAGCGCCTTCCTATTAGAGATAGGTGAGATTAGTGCGACCACGTTTAAACTCATTAAACCAGTTGTAAATAGTGGCACGAGATGGGCTTCATCGTGAAAGGCCAATCAAGTCTATCATAACTTTCTTGTTGACTTAAATGACATCGAAAGTCATAAAAATCTATGTACGAAAATTTTATCGCGTTAAATCTATGTTGACGTGACAAAGACAATTTTCGATTTGCCTCGAAAAGGTAAGAAAATGACAAATTAATAAAATACATACACAATAATCATGGCAGAAAGTTCCATTTTCAAAATTTGAACTTTTTTTTATCATATCGTTTACAAGTGGCCAGTTCTAAAACTTTCAGTGTCGCCTCGTATATGTTTTGGATGAGATGGCAAAGAAAAGGGACATACCATTATCCGCCTACCACCGTATCATTGCCAGTATAACGCAATAGAATTGATTTGGGCGCAAGTTAAAGGTATTTAATATTTAAATGAAATTGATTAATTAGTGCATCACTAATTAAAATAAATTACTCATTGTTTTCGTTTTAGGTCATGCAGCAAGACAACACCACCCCACCTTTCACGGCAATAAAATGTTAAATTTGCTTGAACAATGCATGTGAACATGTAACACCAAATTATTGGAAGATGGTGGTCGATAAAACGCGAATAATTATCACAGAAGATTGGCAACGTGACGTCCGCTTTGATTATTTGTGTGATCAGGAATTAATAATTAATCTCGAAGATTGTTCTAGTGACTCTGATTCTGATGATGATTGTGACTTAGGATGTACACCCTTGTGTCAGTAAATTTATTATTGCTAATTTTTTATTAGCCCAAGATGAGTCCCAATGTTTAAATACTTGGTTGAAATCAGAAGTGGGTATATTTTTATTAATATTTATGAATACTTTATCGATATATCGATTTAATGTTCCGAGCACTAGTCACATTAGAATGACAGCTGTCATTCTAATCAAGCTATATTTAAAGAACTATAGGTCATAGGGAGGATATTATTTTAATTGTGCTAGCAGTTATGCAGGTCTAAGATCACTGTGACCTGTAAGATCTATTGTAATGGCTGCTATTAGGAGGATTTTTAACTTATTATGCCAGCTTGATTACAACCCCAGGTGGTGATGAAGCCCTAGATGATAAATCGAATTGTCTTAGTGTAATAAAGCCTATTCATTCTTGCCTTGAAGATGTCCAGATTATATTCGGACGGGATGACAGACGCCGGCAAATTATTTCACCCCTTTGCTGTACGCTTCACAAAAGATGGAGCAAACCGTTTGGTTCTAATGCATGGAATATCGACAACAAAGGGGTGAAGACCCGCCGACCGCTTGGTTGTCCGATGGTGGAAAGGAGAGGGAGGAATTAATGCATGCAATTATATATAGGACTAGCAGTTCCCCGCGACTTCGTCCGCGTGGAATTTATTACGATTGGATTTCATGGATTAAAATTTTTTGCGCGGTACCCTAATTCTTTTTTTAAATAAAAGTAGCCTAAGTTACTCCTTAAAACATCAGCCATCTATTAGTGAAAATCCCGTCAAAATCGGTTAAGCCATTTCGGAGATTAGCCGGAACAAACAGACAGACAGACAAAATTTAAAAACTAGTTGTTCCCCGCGACTTCGCCCGCATATTATTTGAGGTTTTAATGTTTTTTGTGCGGAACCCTAATTCTTTTTCTAAAATTAAAGTAGCCTAAGTTACCCCTTATGACATCAACCATCTGCCAGTGGAAGTCCAGTTAAAATCGGTCCAGCCGTTTCGGAGATTAGCCGGAACAAACAGACAGACAGACAAAAATTTTAAAAATTGTATTTTTGTTATAAGTACCGTATATATTTTCATATGTATTTAGTAAAAAGCTGTAATTTTGACATTACAAACATATACTTCAATCCTCACGCTTTGACGGCGAATTGACAATTGAGTACCAGACGTCTTTGAAGGGTTGTTGAATGGAGTCTGGGTTTACCCTGGTGTGAAGGAGATTGTTATATCACATCAGGGGTAAACCCAGACCGGCGTCTATGGGAAGCCATAAGATTTTTCTAGAATTTTCTTAGTCGCCCTTTACAACACCCACAGGACGAAATCGGGTGATGGATTCTCTTAATAAGTGGTAGGACCCATTTTCTGCCTTGAAGTCCGTCTAGTTAAGTACAACCTCTTCTCAACATATTTTTGCCGCCAAATAGCAGCGCTTACATTGCTGTATTCCGGTCTAAAATGTATAGTCTGTTCGATTAGATACGGTCGCTTTTGTCAGGCGCCGCCACGACATCAAAGGTCACCGCGTGCGGCGTACACCCGCAGGAGAATTTGGCATTTTAAATTGAAGCGGGGTTAATGAAAATTTCACAGCAACTTATTAATTTAGAGTGTATAATAAATTATCATAACATTATAATTTCTATTACAAAAGTAATTCGAATAATTCGAAATTAATTTGATAGACAGTATTTTAATATACAAGAAAAATTATTCTTTTACCCAAATTTAATCCTTAAATACACTATGTCTAAGCCCCAACTTCAGAAGCTATTATGAAGATATTAATTTATTATTTTTACTTCTTTGAAGTTCATATTTTACTTATGAAAATAAAAACTCATTTAGAAGTTTTAGATACTCAGAAATTGATTAAATACCTTGACAACTAATAAAAATTGTTGAACAAAGATCACATACAAGACAAGTTATTGAACCAATATTACTGTTAAAATACAATTTGATAAACTTACGTGAAACACTAGTATTGAGCAATGTCCTGCTAAGTGATACCACTGGCTGAATGGACTGACCACCAATCAACAATGGTGGGACCCTGTTGACTCTGTCTGTTGTTGGCGTACCACTGATTGTACTCCAGCGTGGTGATGATGCATCCAGCTCCTGTCTCTCCCTCATGTATGCTTTTACCAGATCCATAGTCCTGGCAACTGCACCAGACGCTTGTACCAGGTGGGTAAGTGCCTCCTGACTTGTTGCTTGTAACGCTGCATCTAATTGACATACTTGTGCTGCGCCACTACTCCGTATTTTCTGCAATATTAAATAATAATAATATTTAAGATGTTCTTATGGCATAATTTTATTTTCATAGCAAATATAATATCAATTAGGACTATATTATAGTTTCTTCCATCCTAGTTATAGTAATGTATTTTGAAGTGTAAAAGGAAGTGCTACTGTTTCTTCTAATTCAACAGCTTGCAGTGCACCCTCCTGATTGACAGACAAGACTGGCAACTGACTAATAGAGTAAAATCCATTCAGAAATGATAAACCCAGAATACTGATGGTAGGGCAGCATTAACAGTGAACAACATTAATCAGTTAATGCCTTTCGGACAAATCTTTCAAGTAATGCTTGCCTATTCTTAGCTTGCTTCTTCCTAGCCAGCATATTCTTCAAAAGGCCAATATCCAGCATGGGACACAAAAAGCGTAGTAATGTTATGAAATGTGTAAAAATGATAATATTCAAACATAAAGACTTAGTAGTACAAAAATAGATCAGATGATGTCAAATATACCGCAGATTCCAATAAGTATTTATTGATGTTTTATTAAATAACCAAACACACCACATTCAACATTTTTTTTGTTTGAAATTATTATTTATTAGAAGTCATACAAATCAAGTTAGCAATTTGCAAGTATACAAAGAAAAAAGAAAAAATTTAAAGTAGATATTGTTAATAAATTAATTTTTATTTTACCTCTCGCCCTCAACCCTTTCAGAAGTGAGAGGAGGCCTGTGCCCAGCAGTGGGACGTATATAGGCTGTAACTTTACTTTTCTATTTTAATATTAATAAAACATTCAAATATTGTTTAAGCCAAGGCGAAAAACCTGTTACCGTGCGGGGTGAGGCAGCGTTGTCAACTCTACGGATATTTCCGTAGATCTACGGAATTCTTTCATCGTCTATGGAAAGACGGAATTTGAGTTGAAATCTACGGAATGTGATTTCCATGTTAATTAATTTTTTTTGTACTTCACAGTCCTTTTAGAATAATTAGATTTTTAATAACTTAACAAAAAAAACATTTTTTATCATGAGTGTGAACTTAGCCGACAACCGACTATCGAAAATTTTAATAATCGGTATCTCTGCGGGAAATTGACATTGAAATTCGACGGATAAGAAAGGCAGATATCCTTTTTCAAAAACTTAAAAGTGCATTTATTTGAATTTTGGATGAATTTCTTTTTCACAATGTAGTTAGTATAACCACATGAGTAAAAAAACTGTACAGAGGCAAAGCTTCTAAGGAGCTGTCAAAATTTTTACCTATTTTAGTAGGGTTGGTACAAAATTAAATAAACAAAACCTTTATCAGCATTTTAATAGATACTTAAGATATATTTTATAATGATTTCTTATATTTACGTGAACACTACACATTGAATAAAACTACTTTTACGGATTTTATCGCGTTTAACTATACTTTTTTGAGGATGTTTTTTTTAATATATATAAAACCCGCGTAAAAGAACACATAGCTGACGTGAAACACCAACGTTCCGGGAAGTCCGTAGTTTGTGACCATATCCTAGACGGACCCCACCATTACATTAGATGTGATAGACCACAAATTCTCGCGAAAGAACATCGATTCCTGCCAAGGATGATACGCGAGGCTATTGAAATAAAAAAAAACATCCCAATTTCAATAGAGAGGGAGGCTGGGTACTACCACCTGCTTGGGATCCTGTAATTAACAAAATTAAAACTACACCCAATCATACCACTGCAAGACGTACATACGTGGTAGAACCATGCTGCAGCTATATTAGTAGTATAGTTGTAGCACGAATGGGTCGGCTCGATCGGGGAAGGACCACGCTCTCACAGAATGCCAGCGTAAAATAGCAGCTTAATGCTGCTGTGTTTCGTATGGTGAGTGTAGAGAACCGGAGACCCTTTTAAATGGAAAAGAGGCATTCCATCTTAGTCCTCACGGGTGACAACGCATCTGCATTTTGATTCTTTATTGAGGATAGATGTAGATGTCTATGGGTCACAGCAACTACTTACCATCAGGTGGACTGTGTGCTCGTTTGTCACCCTATCCTATAAAATAAAAAAAGACTTCAAGACAGTAAGTTCATTCTGCGTAGATCGGACCAAGACTAATAATTAAAGAGCTGAAGTTAATCCGTGTTAACTCTGACATCGAGATGTAAATCACCTC
Source organism: Parnassius orleans (assembly GCA_029286625.1). Taxonomy (NCBI): domain Eukaryota; kingdom Metazoa; phylum Arthropoda; class Insecta; order Lepidoptera; family Papilionidae; genus Parnassius; species Parnassius orleans. The sequence continues at coordinate 4,482,823 of JAGSMP010000059.1, forward strand.
AGTCCCCTGTGACCATGGGTGCTGGAAAGCACCCGAAACGTCGGGAATTTAAAAATAAGTATAATTAAACGCGATAAAATCCATAAAAGTATCACCTCATTCCCAGGGGTTATTATCATCCATAAATTCTTTAATATTATAATAAACCTTTTAGACAAAGTTTGTTTAATAAAGTTTTTGAACTTTCGGGAAGTAAATATTGTTTATTTTCCGGAATTTGTTGTAAAAGCATATACATCGCCCCTAGAATGAATTACTGACTTGGTAGAGCCAAGTAACTGGTACTACTAGCTTGTGTCTGTTCCTAGTATTTACAGAATAAATATCACTTATTTTTATAAAACTACTTTGAGAGGCCAACGTTGATATATTAATTTCCTTAAATTTTTGTCTGAGCGACTCTTTAGGTTTTAAATCATAGATTGCTCTTATGGCCCTCTTCTGTAAAACAAATATAACTTCAGTGTCAGCGTGTCCCCATAGCAAAATACCATACGATATTATTTTATGGAAATAGCTCGAGTAAACTAGTCTAGCTGTTTCAACCCTGGCAAGATTTCTAATCTTTTTTACTGAACTGAGCTGCAGAACTAAGTCTGCTTGCTAGTTTTGATATATGGGTGCTCCATTGAAGCTTCGCTTCTAGTGTGATTCTAAGAAAATGGTGGTATCGACAAGACTCAGCTCCTCCCCTATATTCTTTCATACTATATTCAGTCTATACTCATAAATAACACAAACATAGTAAAATATATCTTCAACAAATTGCAACATGGATTAAACAATGTTATTAAATAAAATATATATAAAATAATACAAACTCACACTCAGTTTCATCCTTAGTTCATTAATTTCTTTCATAAGTTCCAGCTTTTCATTCTCCCTTTGTGCCGCTGTCATTTTCCAATATTGTACCTTTTGTACCAACTCTTTGTTCTTCTCTAAAAGGTCTTTAACTTCATCTTCAGGGTTCGACATAGTGAAATGGATAAATACACTACAGCCACAAACTAACTAGAAGCACTCAAGACTACAGCCCTTCCAATTTATTTATTCTCTTCTTCTTCTTCTTCTTCCTTTATGGCAGTTACAATGAATTCGCCACTGACATGTTACATGCGAAAAGATTTAATTGGGACACAAACTCTGCATAAAAAAGGGAAATTGATAATACAAGACAGTGCAACAATTAATATTATGTGATTGATTTTGGCCAACTTATGTGTTGAAATACCTAAAACAAAAGACAAACAATGTTGTTAGAACAACCATCATCATCATCATATATATAACAAATAATTAGAGTTTAATGTTATTAGAGTTAATAAAATCACATAAAATATAATATACAAAAGAGGTATTTGTGAAGGTTAGAAGGGAGTTACAGTCTATGGGATGAGGGATGTCAGGGGGCAGACGATCGTAAAGAGATGATGACAATTTGGTGCAGATAAAAATATATATGGTTAGTGTTTCTTTCATCTAAACCAAATTCGCACAGAGAACTTTTTATTTATTTATTTTTTATAGGATAAGGGCGACAAACGAGCACACAGTCCACCTGATGGTAAGTGGTTGCTGCGGCCCACAGACATCCTCAATTACGAACAAAAATGCAGATGCGTTGTCACCTGTGAGGACTAAGATAGAATTCCTCATTTCCAGTAGAAAGGGTCTCCGGTTCTCTACACTCACCATACGAAACACAGCAGCGTTAATCCTGAGTTTAGCTAGGTCAAGATAGGTACAGGCGTGTCCAATTCTCAACCGGCAGACAATAGAAGTAGCATACTTGTTTGCTTTATTAAATATGAAAAACCAAGGTCTTGATGGAATATTATCTTGTATAGCAGCATAATGCTTGCCTTTTAGTATTTGTGATGCTTTCCATATCTCATTCCATATGTTAACAAGCTTTTTCCTAGCAAGTGGAAGTGGAAGTCATGGAAATAGGTAATATTTAGTGGGGTGCCATTTCTAATAGCCTCTTTGGCACACAGATATGCTTTTTCATTTTCACAGATTCCACACTATGACTAGGTATCCAGGCTAAACAGACAGAAAACCAGAATGTTGAAAGAAAGAAAGTTTTTTAATCAGGGTTGGAAAAAATCATGATTTTTTTAAAAAATCGAATAAAGCACGATTTTTTAAAAAAAATCCTAATTAATCACGATTTTTTTGATTTTTTGATTTTATTATTTAATTTAACTGTATTTTTTTCGCAAAACGGAACGCGCCCTCAAGGAATTGTGCGGACACAGCGTGAGATTTCCTTTTGTCTGACATGTGAATTAGACATGGTTTAATGGTTAAATTTATTTATTTGTATAAAGTTAATTGCAATTTTTTTAACAGTTAAAAATATTACTTACTTTTGTATTGAATTTTTAATTTTAATCGGTTGATGTTAATTTTATTGATTAAATTTTACGCATGAAATTTTAATTCAATAAACATTTCTTCATACTATTTAACATTTAATAGGTACAGGACTCTCTAGTATTAAAAAGCCTTATTAAGCTAAGCGTATTTAAAAGTTTATTAATTCAATATTTACATTATAATTTTATATTTAAAAATTTAGAAGTGTGATGTTCGCAGAAGAAATAGTAAAAAATGTGACACCACTAGTGTGGTGGATGTTTCTTTTTTATAGGATAGGGTAACAAACGAGCACACAGTTCACCTGATGGTAAGTGGTTGCTGTGACCCATAGACATTTACATTTATCCTCGATTAAGAATCAAAATGCAACATGTTGTCACCCTGAGGACTAAGATGGAATGCGTTAGTTCATAAATAGGAAGCTTGATTGCTGCAGCTCAGATGAGTAGAGAACCGGAGACTCAGGAAACGAGGCATTCCATCAGTCTCACGGGTGACAACGCATCTGCATTTTGATTCTTAATCTAGGATAGATGTAGATGTTAGCGGGCCATATCCACTTACCATGAGGTGGGCCGCGTGCTCGTTTGCCACCCTTATTCAATATAAAAAAATAGGGTAAAAAAACGAGTACACAGTACACCCAATGGTAAGTAGATGCTGTAGTCCATAGACACTTATATGTGTATATCCTCAATAAAGAATCAAAATCCAGATGCGTTGTTACCCGTGAGAACTAAGATTGAATACCTCATTTCCAGTAAAAAGGATCTCCGGTTCTCTACACTCACCATACGAAACACAGCAGCATTAAGCTGCTATTTTACGCTGGTATTCTGTGAGAGAGTGGTCCTTCCCCGGTCGAGCCGACCCATTCGTGCTACAACTATACTACTAATATAGCTGCAGCATGGCTCTACCACATAAAAAATTATATATACTTTCTAAATCTGTTTTTTTTTAATGTTGATTTCTGTGAAAGAAAGGAAATTAAACATTTTTGATTAAATCATTGATTTTTATTGAAAACATCATTTGATTTTAATCGTGATTTAAATCATGATTTAAATCAAAATGATTTAGTCATGCCAACCCTGTTTTTTATATCAAGAATTAAGGGAAAATATTTACTTTGAAATTGGTTAGAAAAAATTGCAGATAAGCAACTCTTAGAATCGCTAAAAATCACTGTTTTGTCTAGGCTATGTGATTCAATATATAGCAGAGCTTCATGGATTGCAATTGCCTGAGCAGTAAAAATTGAACATAATGAAGGGCAATTAAAGCTAAAGATTATTTTAAATGTGTGAATGCAGACAGCTGCACCAGTACAGCCATTATCAGTAATTTTGGATACATGATCATCCAATCTTTCCATTTTTTCCTATGGCTTCTTTTAATTTTAATTCTGCCTCAGGGAAACCTTTTCTAATATCAAAGTCAAGGTGAATGTTGGGTTGATATACAATAGTTTCGAAAGGCGTATTAAATAGGGAACTTGTATTGCATGAGAAAATGTGCCCAGGAATTTCGAGAAATGAAACAAAGCTATTAAATAAATGTGGACAATCTTTATGGAGCCAGTACCTACTTGAAGATAAGAATTCTGAGAGGTGTAGCCTGGGAATTAGGGATGAGAAGAGAGTTGACAGATTTTAAAGAAGAATCTGTCGGAAATATATGTGAAAGGAGGATCAACACACTCTACCTGAATGGCATTAATCGGAGAAGATTTCATTGCACCAATTATAATGCGGAGACATTTATACTGTATCTTGTCTAAACTTTTAAATGATGATTTAATGCATGGCTCTGAAAGAAAGCATCCATAGTCTAAATGACTACGAATTACAGCATTGAAATTGCTTTTGTGAAAAAGGATGAGATCCCCACCATACTCCTGAAAGGGAACAAAGAATATTTATATTCTTCTCACACTTTTTAGAAATGTATTCAATGTGGTGTGTAAAGGATAATTTATTATCTAGTACCATACCCAAAATTTTTACCTTGTCCCAAATAGGAATAGGTAAGTCTTCATATAAAACTGGAATATTAGGGATATTCTTATGGCGAGTAAAAATCACTATAATGCTTTTGGAGACAGAGAGATAAACCATTACCAGTTAATCAGCATTGTAAATATTCCATGACAGATTTTAATCAGGAATTAGCTGTAGTCAAGTTGTCTGTAGAAATATATAGGGCTAAATCATCTACATACTGTAGGACATTACAAAATGAATTGACTGCAAGATCTAAATCGAAAGTGTAGATAGTATAGAAAATAGGACTGAGTATTGAGCCTTGTGGAATACCTTTCCAAATATGTCGGGGGGGGGTTAAAATAAAGTTTACTATCTTCACTGGTATACTCAACTTCAGCATTTTTTATTTTTTTCCTGAGTACAGGGAGAAGTACATTGTCGTAAGTAGACAAAACATCAAGAAAGACTCCAACAAGATACTCATTTTTGGAAAAAGCCATGCAGATGTCAGTTAATAGTGTACTGAGGCTATCCATAGTGCTTAAGCCTTTTCGAAAGCCAAATTGGCTTTTTGGTAAAACATTGTTACAATGTCTTGTATTATCATCCTCCAGGAACCATTCTAACCGATTTTTTATCAGATGTTCTAGTATCTTTGCCATTGTACCCGACAGTGCAATGGGTCTGTAACTTGTAGTCATCACTGGCTTTACCCGGTTTGGGAATAGGAAGTATTATCTGGGTCTTCCATTCTTTGGGAGGAGTTCCTAAGTCAAAAATAACGGTTTTAGTTTTTTTATTACTCTTAATGATGAATGAGTAAGGAATCCCATCTACTCCTGGAGAGGAGTCGTTAAGACCCTGAAGAACTGTAAATAATTTCTCCTAAGAAAAGGAGGCATCAAATTTATCTGGAGATTGTGTAGAAGGAGAATTAAAAACTAAACATTCAGCATGTGTGGGAACTGAAGGAGAGGCAAGATTAAGTGCAAATTCTTTAAGCCAAATTGAAGAGTCATTGGAAGTACATTTTGTTCACCGACATAGAAAAGCGATAAATTTCAATATTTTTCCAGCCTAGAGAAGGAGGTATGGAAGGTAGAACAAAACTTATGCCAGCCGGATTTTTTCTTCAGAGATAGCAATTCTACTGTTTCAGCTGCTATTTGTTTATAAGATCCTTTTTTTGCAAGCAGATGTGCAATCCTGTTCCCACCAAAGAGGCGAGGCCAAATTGTTTCTATAGGGTTTTTTAAGGGATAGTCCCACTAGCGGAAGATAATAATGCATTTTGAATTCTGTATAGACTAAATGTATATTTTCATTATACAAAGAAGGAATCAATGATATTGCTTGATCTAAAACAGAAGAATATTGATGCCAGTCTGCTTTTGATAAATTATATTTTAACTTGGGGTTGAATTCAGAATTCACTCTTGTAGAGTCAACAAATGTGACTATAATTGGATAGTGATCACTACCATGTGAATTTGGTAATGTTTTACATGATAGAAGGGAAACTAAGCCAGCAGAACAAAGAGTCAAGTCCACTGTACTTCTTACATTCTGAGAAGGTGGAACACGGCGGGTGGGAGAACCATCATTAAGGATACAAAGATTTAAGTCATCTATCATATCTAGAAATGCAGATGATAGAGAATCGCAGTAATGTGAGCCCCATGAAGTATGGTGAATATTAAAATCTCCCATGATAAGAACAGGGCAAGTTAGAGAAGAAATAAGATTAAAAAGTTCATCTAAGATGATAACACTAGGATCAGAAATGTATACAGACAAAAAAGATATGTTGAAAGCCTTATCTGCAACAGCATTAATTGAGGAGCTACGGGAAGGAAGAGGTATAGAAGGGTATGTAATTTTTCTTGAAATCAGAATGGAGGAACCAGCATGTCCTTCGCTCTTATAATCCCGAAGGCATGAATAACCTGAGATCCTAAATTGGGAGTCAGGTCTAAGCCACATCTCCTGGATGGCAAGAAGAAGTGGACTAAATTTGTTAATAAGGAAGATAAGTTCATTCTTTTTATGTTTAATACTCCGACAATTCCATTGCAGAATTGTGAATGTTGCTAGTTATTTCAGTAAGCTGAGTAAGTTTTTGTCATAAACTGAGGAGAAGTTTTGCATCACTAAAATGTGAAATCATTTTAATTAACATTGATATCATAAGTTTGCAGAAATTATAATTCTTAGAAATGTTATCATTCCCCAGTAAAGCATACCTATTAGGAAGGGAAGAAGTAGGATTTTCAACCATTGTCTGATTGTTAAGGCAATGATAAGCCAGCCCTTATCATATCCAGAATTTAATCACTGGCTGTAAGTATGTTGAGAAATAAAAATATAGTTTGTGGAGGCTGAGCCAAAGGGGATAAAAGATTGTCAGTTATGGGATAAGGGGTCTGTTGAGAAGAATTACGAGGCATTTTGTTGTGTCAGCAAAGGATCTTCTTACCCGAGGGAATCTAGCTGAAGCTTCTAAATATGAAATATTTTCTTGTGACATAACAAGCTTAATAGATTTTTGTTTTAGATGTTCAGGGCAAATTGGGTCTTTTGCTGTGTGGAGACCTGACCAGAATAGACAAGTAGGAGTCTGCCTAGTACAAGATAAACCTTCATGATTCTGTGCACATACAAAGCAGCGAGGAGATGATCGGCACTGGGAAGTAACATAGCCAAAACTGCAATATTTATGACACTGAATGAGTGGCAAAACATATTTTTCTACTGGCGTAGAGATGTAAAAACAGAATTATGGGGAGGAAGTTTTTGCAGAAAAAGTTAGAACTACTGTCTGAGTTGGAACCCATGAAACGCTATTGCTGTGTTGTTCGTCTATTAAGTCGGCGAGCTTTAATTATAGCACCATAGCCAGAGGGAATTTCTATAGCTGCTATTAATTCTTCTAGTGTCCACAATTTCTATAGCTGCTATTAATTATTCTAGTGTCCACTCTATGGGAACTTGTCTGACTAGCCCTATATGAGTGATACTATATGAGGGGATGGGTGCTTCATATTTAAAAGTCTGGAGAACTGGGTGATCAATAAAAATGTATGCATCCGCTGCCTTTTTTAAACTCAACCGATATCCTGTTTCGTCCAACTTTTTTAACTCCGTCACAAACTATATTTTTAATATTATTATGGTTCAGAAAGTGACCGAATTTAATTGGTTTAAGAGTTACTCCAGATAGCTGATCATTTGAGATTTTACTTACGTGAACTAGAAAAGGCGCGGTATCATCTTGAGAGTACTTTACTTTAGTATTAATAAAACCAAGATGGGTATATGAGGATTGTATTGAAGGAAACTGTTGGTTTGGATCTGTAATAAATTTTTTTGTGAATGGACAGACCCGTTACTTACTGATCAATATAATGGGTAAGGAAAAACCCTTTCGGGATCGGGATGTTCGTCCTCCATTATATTTCTACAACTAAAAATTACATAAAAATGGCACAACTAATAACACTTTGCTAATCTACAGTTGTTAAAACCACAACCAAGGCAAAAAATTTAACTATAGTTAATCAACAGCACTTAAAAAACAAATGTAGGCGAAAAACTACGACACTCAAAGAGAATATAATCACTGAAGACACCATAGATTACTGTAAACGTAGTGATTATATTCTCTTTGGATTACTGGACGACACATAGACTTAGAATATACTGGCGTATAGACCAACATAGTGTGCAAGGGAGAAGAAAATTCCTTATGGCAAAAATGCAAGATAGAAAAGGATACCAAATCTTATGACTCTGTAACCGATTTTGAATGACAGGTCGGCACAATTCGGCACGCAAGAAATAGCTCCGAGATATTTTGTAATTTTTTAAAGTATAATAGTGGTTATTTTTAGTAAGTAACTTTTTTCCAAAATGTTTAATTGTTCCTTGAGTGACTGTGCTGTTAATAATAGAAATAATCCTGATAATTTCACGTATCACAGGTAAATTCTTAAGACGTCGTCAATGTTATGACGCGTTTATTTTGGTTGAAATTTATGTTACATACTGTTTAAAATATAGAATATACTCAATTATTTTGTTAATTTTGATATTTTGCAAAGAAAAAGTCACGTTGTTGATAATTTGCATGAATTTGGTAAATACATTTTATACAAAATATTTTACATGTACGCTAGGATTGACTCAACTATATCAAAATTAATGTCGATATTTATCTTGAATGTTTATAATGAATCGATAGACTTGCCTACACAACAAGAAAATAAATCCTCGGTTTGCGTTCTAAAATGTAATTTTATTTTGCCGTTTTCAAACAGATTCCTCCGGATTCTATAATTAGAAAAAGTGGTTAAGGTTCATTAGACGGGTTGGTTGGAATGCAAAAGAAGAACTCAACAATTTGCAGCAAACATTTTCTTGAGAAGTATAAAAGAAAAAGTAGAATAAAAACAATTTTATTAAAAGGAGTCATTTCTACATTATTTGTACCAGTGAGTATAATATTGTTATAATAAGACTTCAAAAATATAACTTTCAAAACTTTAGATAAATATAGAGACAGATTTTTACACATTATAAAACTGTAGTACATTAAAGACAAAAAAAATCTTGTGATTATCCTCTTTAAGCCATTATGAACCCAGCTAAGTATCTATTTATCAACCAAAATAAATGTATAACCTTGCTTAACCAACCGCACAGCCTCACGGTCACACTAGTACAATATTCATAGCATCATGCTATTTTCCCCAATGGGTTGAGCGGAGCTTTGGATTATATTTCCAAATCATAACGACAAAACTTTTAGCGTAGTTAGGTATAGATATTTAGTAATGTTCCTCAAGCGCTACTAGACAACTGCGCATGAGACATGATAGTATAAATTCCATAGTATTTGATACTCACAACGGTCAATGCCCGATTCATGCTTGATGACCGACGACATTGTCGCGAGGGCTTAAATAGCGTGGTTCATCCCTACAGCGTTATTCGTAGAGAAGAGAAACTCGTGGTTAAGTAATAGCTGCGCAGATCAATAGATCTGCAAAATTAAGTTGCACTTGCCGCGGTCAGTCCATGAATGAGTGACCATTTTCTTAACATACCGAGATTGAGAGAATAGAGAGTGCATCTGTATCCGCAGACACTTAGTGCACTTTACTGTGTTAAGATCATTATGTTTTTAAAATTCATGCAGCTAAAATGATAATAAGTTTATTATTACTTTATACTTTTCAGGGACAGATGAAAGAATATAAACATGAAGTATGATGAAGCCTCATAAACATATTGGCCTTTAAACAGAGCAATCTTATTTAACTGATTCCTACAAGTTTCCTTCCTTAAATTATTAAGTTTACATTCAAACTTAAGTCGAATGTTAAAATAAACTTCTATAATCTATTTAATTATTAATTATTAAATGTTTGTAATTATCACAAGTAATACTTATATGAACAATAAAGCAGCCATTATGTACTCCGTGTCCCCGTTTTTGTTTCCCATCAAAATATTTTATAAATATAAATAGGTATATACTTAGTTACATCTACCTATTTATATTAACAATATGTTAAAAATAAATTCCGGAAACTACCCACGGCAGTAAATATTTTCTCCAAAGATCATAGCTCGAAAATACAATATTCTGATCTGATTATTGGGGAGTTTTTTTAAGTTTTTCGGTAAAGTCACCTGGGATTTTATTTAATGATACATTTGAATTAAAATCCAACAAAAGGCAGGTAGGTTCAGCTTATTCCCAGGAACATGTTATATGAATATTTTTAATTATTTTAGAACTATCATGGTAAAATTCAGTTAATTTTTGAAGTTATTCAACTTCATGCACTAAACAATTTTTTATAATCTTTTTACCGCTTCCTTAACAATCATTTTCGATAGTCCTTTTAAGTAAAATATACATCACTAGCTAACGCATACAATGACAAATCAAAATTGGTCACGCGTTTTCGGGCTGTCAGGTGGTCTATACGCCAGTATATTCTAAGTCTATGGGACGACACTTATATCTCTCTCACTCACTTAGGCCGGCCTCATACATACGGAATTCCGTTTCGGGATTCCGTTTCGATATTCCGATTCGAGATTCCGAACGCAGCAAGTCCATATAAAATCTATGACCCGCCACACACGTACGGAATTTTTCCGTACGGAATTTCTCCGATTCGAGATTCCGTATGACCGCCTGTGCGTTCGGAATCCCGAACGGAAAAAAGCCGCTCCGAACGCAAGTCTTCCATAGATTTTGTACGAGTCGCAACACACATACGTAAATTCCGTACGGAACGCGCTCAGTGTTCGTCGCACGACCGAAGCGAGTAGGTGTGTTTATGTATGTTTTTACATTTAATCATATAGGTGTATAGCTTTTCGTAACCTTTCATCTTATTTTATTTAATAATTCGTCGAAAGAGTTTACAGACCACCATATTTAAAATATATCTCTGGATAGATAGATCTTTTTACATAATATTGACTATATTGCAAGCTTAGGGTGATAAGGGGATGCACCCAGTAACAATGATACAGCAACAATGGAATCGCAATCAGAAAATCGTCGTCATTATTCGCTGGCAGAATGTCTAGACTCAATGACTAACCTCTCTCAACTGACCCTTGTTATTCCGAACGGAAATAAACGTATGTGTGTGATGTGTTCACGGAATTCCGTTTCGGGATTCCGTTTCGATATTCCGATTCGGAATTCCGTATGTATGTGGCCGGCCTTAACCTCAAGACAGAGTCCAACTAGGGATGGGAAAAAATAATCGATTTTCATATTAATCGTTTTTTATTGTTATAATCAATTTTTAAAGGTCGATTTTTTTGATAATAACAATCGATTTTTAATAAATCGATTATGGAAATTACACATTTTAATCGATTTTTTTAAACAGCGTCATCTGTGCGATGGATGTAAAAACGTGAAGTAAGTTCAATAACATGAATAAGTCGATCAAAAGAACAGCGTCATCTGTGCGACAGATGAAAAAACGCGAAGTAAGTTCACTAACATGAACAAGTCGATCAAAAGACGGCGCTATCTGTATGTATCTTTATGTATGTAAAACAGTTTCGCCTTTCGTATGTTTTCAACAGTTTTCTTTCTCCGCTAGGAGAAAAAGTATTCTGTGGTTTTCTTTCTTTCTTTGGAGAGTGTAAATAATTGTTTAACAGTAAAATTATTTTGTAAAATACGTTAAATCGGCTGGCGGAAGTATGTTATAATGAAAAAATAATGGCAGCCAACACGTCAATAAGCAAAAATACTGAATTGGACCTATATATTGCGGCACCGCTATCAAATCTCAAGGCGATATATGGAGAAACTCTGAAGGAACTTTCCTAAGCTAACCGAATTGGCTCTAAAACACCTCTCTGTGATGGCCAGTTCCACGCCAGCCGAAAGATTATTTTCCAAAGCGGGAAATATTGTCAGAAAACACGAAACCGTATTTTAGGAAAGAGACTACCAAATTTTTTTTTGTTTACACGAGTTTAAAAAAGATTTGTCTTGTATTTTAGTTTTGAGACCAAAAGGTTGTCGTTTAATTATTTATACTTATAGTTTTATTTTATTTTCATTCTAATCCAATGTAAATGGTACTGAACATTTGTGGCAATAATGATATTTAGATTTTTTTGTTCAAACTCAGTTTAAAAAAAGTATCGTTTACTAAACTTATCGTTTCTTTTTATTTTGGTTCTAATAAATTGTTAAAAGGCACTGAATATTTGTGGCAGTAATTATTTTTAGTTTTTTATTGTTTATAGGTTAAAAAAATTGTTTTGTAGTTTAGTTTTGAAACCAGAAGGTTGTCGTTCTGATTATTTTTTGTACTTATCATTTTATTTTATTTTTATGCTGATAAATTGTTAATACTATACTAATCTCTTAGTTTTATTAATATATAGAAAAGCAGGCATTTTTTCGAATAAAAGATATTTTTTCGCAAAAATCGATTATTTCTTCTAATAAAAATTGATTTTTCCTAAATCGATAAATATCACGAAGCATAAATTTTTTTAGTAATCGATTTTTTTCACTCAGTGGCACATCCTTAAGTCCAACTCCAATCTTGAATCTTATTTATTTTCATTTAATTTTTAATTTAACCACTGACGTTTCATAGCTTTAAAAATTCAAATTGTTGTCAAGTGTCAACGTTCTAGAACATTGTCACCAAAGAGTATATAATCACTGAAGCTTAAGACGCGTGACTTCCTCCGGTTTATTCAAAGGTACTCTGTGACTTTCTCATAGATAAATAATTATGTTGGACTACTGTCTTTGCGTTAAAGCATGGTGCGTGTGACAGCTTACAGTTTAAGTTTAGCGTGTCTAGAGATGGAACAACATTAAATCGATTTAAAAGGGTGATTAACGATACACAAAGCAAAGTAAAAATTATTGGTTAGCTATCGATAAAAAAAATTAAAACTGGTATATATATTTCTTTATAAATTACTAAATTACTATACATGTAAATTTTAGTTACAGTTTAATACAAATTATCACATTACAGTTTCATATTATACTATGTTCTAATTTGAAAATAAAAATCATCTTTTATTTTATGTTAATTGCAACATTTATCTTGACATTAAAACAAATAAAATGGCTGCCACCCCATAGACTTAGGATATACAGTATATTCTAAGTCTATGTGCCACCCAGTGGTAGTGATGGACATTAAAAAAAACATCGATGTTTTTTTCGATTGAATGCATCGGATTGTTGCATCGATGTAATATCGATGTATCAAAAAATACATCGATGTTTTCTATACATCGATTGTTTTTCTATAAGTTAAATATGTATGTGGTTTAGAAATAAAAAGCAAGCATCTATTAAAATAACTTTATTACCTTTACATTTATTTTTAATATATATCCCAATAATTTTTGTCTATACTTTGTAAAAACAAAATTTTACCCAATCTTTTACCCTTTAATCTATTCCTTTGTTGAGTCATTACCTGCGCCGCTTGCGAAAACAGTCTCTCTGATGGCACTGATGTGCCCACCATTGTTAGATATTTAAAGGCAATTTTATGCAATATTGGAAACTGTATTTTGTAATCTTTCCAAATTTCTAGAGGATTGTCGTTAAGTCTTCCAACAGGACTTGTCAGATAAACTGAAAGTTCATCCGACAAGCTATCTTCAGATTTATTACTCTTCCAATTGCGATGTACCAGTTTGTAATGATCACTCCATAATGAAAATGTCTCTTCACTTTTATCAGACTTATCCGAGTCTGACTCGATTTCTTCAATTTGACGCAAATGAATCTTCATTAAATCTTTGATTTTCGATACAGCATTGCTACAAGCTATTGCATCGTTAAAGTGATTTTTTTTTTAAAGCGTGGGTCTAAAATGTTTGCTATAGCAAGAGGAGTTACATGTTCAATGGAACCCATTCTTTTCGTAATTTCTTGCAGAGCCAGTTTTTGCACTTCTCGTGCCACAGGTTCTCCTGCGACACCTGCTGAAGTAATTTTGGAAAATATGCAGCGGACTAAAGGTATAATTTTGCTGGTTGTGCAATATTTATCTGCAGAAATTTCTTTTGTGGCTACCTCCAAAGGCCGCAATATCAGGAGGACGGATGAGGCAATGGATATTTCTGAACTGCTGAGCATTAGGGGTACGGTGGCGTGTCGAAAAAGAATATCATTTATGACACTCCGCAGTTCTAAAAATCTTTGTACCATGTAGTAAGTACTATTCCAGCGCGTCGGTACGCTTTGTATAAGTTTAGTCTCAGTAGAAGTAGCTTTGCGCAATTAGTCACTAGCAACGCAACTTTGTTTGAACCAGGTCACAATTGCTTTAATTTTAGTAACAATTTTTTGCCACTCAGTACATGCCATTGTGCCCTCAGCCACCAAATTTAACGTATGAGCCAAACATGGAATGTGTTTCTTCTTACCAAACGTCAATTCTACAGCTTTCACCATATTGGCAGCATTATCGGTTACAGCAGCCGTCACATTATCTTTTTTAATACCCCATTCTGCACAAGTTTTTAAAAGCATTTCAGAAATATATTGTGACGTATGTCTTTCATCGAGTTCGTACACGCCGAGAGTAACTGAAATGAGTTCAATTTCTATTCCAAAATGAACAGTTACGCCTATAAAACTTTTCATATTTAATGTATCAGACCAAATATCTGTCGTCAAGGTTAAGTCTTCTATCGAAGACAATTTCTTTTTAAAAGTTTCTGAAACAACCTCATATTTATTATCCAACCATCGTCTTAGACTTGTTCTACTTGGTATTTTATATTGAGGAGCAACTGCTTTCATAAGATTTTTGAAACCTTCATTCTCGACTATTGAGAAAGGCTGGTGATCTTTGCAAATCATATATAACAAACAATTGTTAAGTTTTCTTGTTTTCATGCCGGATTCTGAATAAGAGGAGATTTCTTGAAAACTGGTCTTGATAGATTTTTGACGTTTTATAGGGATTACTTCCGACTCAGAATCTAAAGCTTTATCCAACGGTTTTGACGTACTTTGAGAACTACTCGTCGAAGGAATAACGGTTTCGGAATCAGATTGAACCGATTTAAGTTCATCAACAATACCAATGCAAGGTGTCTCATTGGAACTTGAAGCAGCTGGCTCTAGAACTGATTGCGTGATACTTTCTTTCTCCGATGTAGTCCTTTGAAACGGAACAATTTCAATGTAAGCAGCCTTGTGGACATTACGAATATGCCCAAATAAGTTTGTTGTATTTCCAGTACACTTGATAACTTTTTGACATAACTTACATTTAGATTTATTGTCATCAATTCTGTCGTAAAACTTCCAGACTAAACTTTTCTTTTTAGGCACCATTATATTCTGAAAAAGATAAAAAAGGAATGTATTTTCAATAAAAAATATCGATAACGTGATATCGATAACATGGAATCACTAGTGATATGATTCGTTATTAACTTCGGTTTATCTAATAAAAATGTATCGATTACCGTAAGTATCATTTGTTATGATAAATAATTACTCCCTTTAAAGTAAATAATTGGACATTTACATGATTACTTAGACAGATTAATATGAAAAATATTTTTATATTTCTAACCTAGAAGACTAAAACGCGATGTAATGTTTTACTTAAATAGGTACGATATTAAGCACGAAATACAATTAAAGTATTAGTTACGGAATTTTTGTCTAATTTACAATCATGCTTTTACGGAAATCTCGAAAATGTTACTTATGTATTATTTAGATGCACGCTCTTAACTTTGTTTACTTGTCCAACGTGTTCACAGACTTATTATGATATTAATATTACATATAACGTATTGTTCAGTTTAACACTTCGATTTATAAATATTTACGACACAGAAAATTTTAAAATGAATTCTGAATCAAGCTGAGTAGGTAATTAATTAATACAAAAATTAAAATAATATGATTTTTGAAGCCAGAGACTGCAACTAACTGTAAGTAAGAGAGACGGCGGGTCAATGCAGTCGGCCATTTGCATTTATATTTTATTTGGGTTGGTTGCACTGACCTCTATAATATTGGCTGCCTTTTCAATTAGTGATACTACTTTTGACGAAACACCTTGCGAGTGCTAAATAATGTAATTGAAAAAGACAAAAAAATAGTTATTAACCGTAGAGAGAGAGAGAGAGAGAGGTTGGTTTGTTTGCCTTTTCGATGCATCGAAAAAAAACATCGATGTATACTCGATGTTTAAAACTTAACAATACATCGGTTTGATTCGATGCATGGTTACTATACATCGAGTATTTTTAAAACATCGATGTATATCGTCCACTCCTACCCAGTGGCGTAGCGTGCCTTAGACGGGCCCTGTATCAAAATTTGTTGGGGGGTCCAAATTAAGGGAAAAGATTTTTCACATAAGGAACAAAAACGCTCGCATTGTATTAAAATAATTATATATTGATTATAAGTTATTACTTAAAATTAATACTCTTAGGAACTAAGCTAGCCAAACAATTCAAATCAAATATACACTTTTCTTGCCTTTTATTCAGCGAACTTATTTACGATGATTTCAGTTTTTCTAAATTTTCTACCTCTATAGACAATAGTGACAAATCTGATAGCCTTTCCTGTCCCATAGAAGTCCTAAGAATTTTTGCTTAAACACGTTTGGGGCCCCTGTAGCCCGGGGGCCCCGTATCATTGATACGGCTGATACGACGGTAGCTACGCCCCTGCTGCCACCACCTGTGATTTTCAGTACGGCGTTGACTGCACCTGCAGCTTTTCAAGGTACGAGTGGTGTCACCTTCGCTATTTTTTTTTTGGAGTTTATGGCCTGGTATCTAGACCTTTAGGCCAAGTATTAGGTATTTTTATTCGGTTTATTTTAATTTCCCAAATGTTTATTTATCCTTCATAGCTTCTATCCTACAATGCTTCACAATATGTTGATGCGTTACATTGTGCAGCCCTTGGGAGATTTTGACGGCAACTTGAGTCAGCAGACAGCTGACAGTTGGCGATGGTATCTCAAGGCGGCTTAGACACCTTATCTTGAGAATCACATCACCATCAGAGCACTTGTTTCACCGTTTCCACTAATAGTTCACATGCGGAGACACTTAATACACAAAATCGCACCACTTTTACATATCAAAATCCACTTCAAACCATTATTCAAACAATAATACAGGAGCAGCAAACCGCCGCCGATCAAGTTCCCGCCAAAACTCTCACCTTCGCTATATATGTATATTAGTGTTGCCAAGTCCAGTGGATCAAATATCAAGACGGAAGGTTAAAATAATCGAAAATTTGGTTTATAAATACAATATAAAAAATAAACATTTTTATATTGTAAATGTTGATCGAATTGACGATGTCAATGTATAGCATGGTGGAAAAAAAAACGAAACAGCATGAATGATATCTGTATCTCACTAACACAATAACACGTAAAATTTAAAAAATTTATGTCGACTATTTAGTCCGAGTTTGGTGAGAAAATATGAAATGTCAAAGCTAAAATATTTAAATACAGTAACAGCTTATAGATGTATTCATTTTCGTCGCGTCGTGTCGTATTTCCATCCCATCCTATGAGAGTGAGGGAATAAAGAGTGCACCTACACATTCACTCGTCGGTTATAATCCTGTCCTGCGCAGATGATTAGTCTCCGTTGAGAATGGCCGCGTCTGAAAATTGTTCTGGAGGATATTATTATTAATCAGTGCCTGATTTAGAGTTCCGACAGCCCTAGGCTAACTGAGAATATGCACCCCCCACCGGTCGGTTCTGTCTGTTCCTGCTCAGCCCACGAATATTTTTACTAGATTTTTATATTTTACTAGCTTTCCACCACGCGGTTTCGCCCACATTAAATCAACTTTTGCTGGTAGTAAGTTTCGACCATCGCACTATATACGATTCGAGCCACTTTTTGCTGGATGCGGTCAAGTAGAAAGAGCTGGCACTGGGGTGCCCAGGTCCAGAGATGAAAACAGTACTCCATGTGGGATCAAACTTGCGCCTTGTAAAGTTGCAAACGGTGTGCTGGCATGATATACTGTACCGCTCTGCTGAGCACACCAAGCTTTTTAAAGGCCAATTTAGCCTTCGCTACCAAGTGACCGCAAACTGTCGGCATCGACATATAGAATGACTTACATTCTATATGTCGATGCCGATGATTCCGATGCTGGCTGAGATTGAGGAGAAGTTGAGAAGATACGACAAAGGGGTTGTTTTTAGCGGTAACTTAGCAAACCTGTGTCTTTTGAATTTTAAACTGGACTAGAGTCATCCCCAATCCGAGATTTTGTTTATTAAAACTGGACTTCAAACAGAAGTTGGTTCCGATATTAGATAACGCGTTGCCTGCCGGTTATTATCACTGCCGGTGTAAAAAGCATCATCAGTGTTACAACCAGTAACAGCAACATATAATTAATATACAGAAGAAACAGCGTAGATGATAACAGAATAACAGGCAGCCTTGTGGAACACTAGCATTAATATGCTTGTAGTCAGTGTATGCACCGTCTACTACGACCTTGATACTCCGATCTGCAAGAAAACTGATGATTCTCGGGAAGCCCATAGGAAGGAAGTTTCTAAAGAAGCGCTTTATGCCAAAGACCATCGAAGGCCTTCGCTATGTCTAAAGTAACGAACAAGGACTCTACTGCATCCACTCATCTATGAGTCAAGTAAATTAGAAGATTAGAACTAGAACCAGCTGATTATTGACCGCATTAGCGGCCAATAATCAGCTGGTGGTACCTCAAAATACCTTATGAGCTGGCAGTTTATAATGGATTCTATTATTTTGGAGAACAAGGAGGCGATGGTGATAAGCCTGTAGTTAGACGGGTTTGATCGGTCGACTTTTTAGAGATTGGGTGCACTAAAGCTGTAGACAAATTACATTGATTTAAGAAGCACATTAAATTCTTTATCGCCTACGTGATGCGCTTAGTTAATTTTGTAGATTCTTTCATAAAACACATATATGAGCATTTACAAAAGTTTTGTAACATAATAATAATAAAATGGGACCATATCGCCTGCGCGGTAATAAATATCCACTTAAAATTTAGAGATGACTCGGCAAGACTGAGGTTGTTCATTATGAAAATCTGCTATATCATACCATATCTAAAGTATTGTCATTAATTTTGAATTTTTTGCCTTTTCCAGATTCATAAACATAACATATTAAAACCGTTGGGCGTTCAAAAGCTTCTTATTAGTTTGTGTTCAAAAGGTTCAAGAGCTATCAACAAGGGAAAAAAGTTGTATAATAACTGTAGGCGAAGTTTCCAGAGAATATATGCTCTTAAGAAAAAAAATTTAAACTTAAAAGAATCTAGACCGTATACAAAGAGAATGTAATCACTACGTTTAACCGTATAAATAAAATTGTTAATGTTGATGATGTCAAGACACTCTTTAATAGTAATATAAGCGACAGTTTAGTTCTTTTACTTCCGAGCCAACAAAAAATTGCCAGAAAAAGCTAAACGGGAGGCGTTATAATTTAAAGCAACAAATTTTGGCTCTAAGCTTATATAAAAAGTCACCCGCTTGCTATAGATTGTTACGCAGGATATTTGCATTACCTTGCCAAAACACTTTAAAAAAAATTGTTAAACACTATTCCACTTAAACCAAGGATAAATAATCAAATGTTTTCTGGACTAGCGAACCTAGTGGAAATGCAAACAGACGATGAAAACATTTGTACCTTGGTCTTTGATGAAATGGGGATCAAAAAATTTATCATACAATAAGAAGTTGGACATCATTGACGGGTATCAAGATCACGGAAATCAAGGTCGAACGAATGAAGTGGCTAAAAAGCACTTGTTTTTATGCTTTCTGGCATTAGAAAGAAATGGAAGCAGCCAATAGCATATTATTTGTCAGGAAATTACACAACTGCTGATAGATTGGCCACTATAATAAAAGAGGTACATGTGAAATATTTTTACCCCTAAAATATATTAACATGCATTCCAATTCAATTCAATTCCTATGCAAATGCAAAATCTCTATCGTAAATATGTACATATTTTATTCTAGGTTCTAGACGAATGTTTCAAGGTGGGACAACGTTATAGCCACAGTGTGTGATCTTTCTTGGGTGAATGTAAGAGCATTGGATATACTTGGTTCCACAACTGACAACCCATGTTTTGAATACAATAGTCATCAGATAGTTACCATATTGGACCTACCCTATCTTCTGAAATGCTTCAGAAATCTTTTTGTGAAGCATGATGTATTGTACCCAGCAAATGTACATTCAAGTGGAAAATCTATAAATGGTATTTATATTATATAATACAATAATCTAAAAATGTTTTCAACACTCTGTCAAATGGCACCTGGTTTTAATTTAGATTAGGCCAAATGTGAACTTTATTTAGTTTGATTATAAATCCCTCGTGACCCTAGTTATGGTATATATGGTAGCACACCTCTGTTTATGTATACATACGCATATGAGATAGATTATTCTAGACATACTTTTTGCTTTTAGTTGACCGTGCATCTTTTTATGAAAAGAAAGAAAAAGTTAAATGGCGATAAAACCATCATGCTTACGTCAGACGTAAAATATCCTGAACGGCGAAGAGAAGCAGCTGCAAATGTGCATAACGCATAGTACTACAATTGTCAACCTGTCTGCCAAGCGTAACGATTTTGTGAAATCCTCTCTACATAGGGAGAGGCCCATGTTCAGCAGTGGCCTTTTATGGTCCGCTATAAAAGCCAATTATAAGAGTCCCCGTTTTCAATAGTGGTACACATATTTGACATAAATATACAACAAAATTAGTTTTTCAGGTACAGCCAAATGGAGCCACATTAAAAATTTCTACGATTTAGATAGAAATAATCCGAACTTTGTTTATGCTCCTGCCTTGACTGATATTCATATTTCGCCAAACAACAAACAGAAAATGCGTGTGAAGCTTGCTGCGCAATTATTCAGTCATTCTGTGGCTGCAGGTATACTGGCAAATATTTCATCAAGTGAGCACCTATATTTCCTTTCCTTTTCTAACTGTTTAGTAATTTGTTAATTATACTAAATATTTGGGACTGTAACATGAATGTAATTCTTATTATAATTACAAATGAACTTCCTGCGGAAGCTATAGCCACTGCAAATTTTATCAATTAAATTGATCAGTTGTTTCATTCGTTCATTTCGTTAATGCCGACTCGAGAGATTTACGACGGGGCAAGAAGCATTCAACAAATATGACTTTGAAAAGTCCACATTTAGAATACTTCAAATACATGAAGAAATTTTTAAGATATAAAATTTTGTGGATGTATTAACAATCCGCCGTCTCAAGAAGGATGGATACGCACATTCAACGCAGTTGAAAAAAATATGGCGTACTTTAAATCGTCTTGACATACGAAGTTTACCAACTAGGCGTCTCAATCAAGACGTAATAGAAAATTGTTTTGGTTGCATTAGGTATAGTTGGCGGTCTAATTATAATCCCACTGTGTCTTAATTTGTCGCCGGAATGAAAACTGCAATTGTGACAAATTTGAAGTACAGTGGTCGTCGTCTGAATTGTGAAAACGATACACTTGTGCTCGCTAATAATTTACAATCACTTTTGATATCTGGTGACAAGAAAGTTACTTTAAGCGATTCTCACATGAAATATTGCTGTATAAACGATGTAGAGAGTATTATTATGCTGGGGCTACACCAACGAGAAATGCCGTTAATTATCGCGTTGATGGGCGTTGAATGTAGGTGTGGCCACGCTTAACGTGATAATTTTACAACGGCATTAACAATGCCGTTTGCCGTTGGGCGATAACTCGAGTGGCGGTACATCAAAGAGATTGACGCACGAATTAACGCGTTGAAGCGGCCACACTACGTTTGTCTCATTGTGCACGGTGAGCGCAACGGGGTTGCACCTATGGCTATGATGGAGTTTAGTAATGAAAAAGTTATTACGTTTCTTGAGATTCTGCAAACAGAGTCATGCTTAGGCAATGATAAAATATATTCATATAATAAACATTTACACTCATCAAATATAGAGTTTACGTTAATATTCCTGAAATTCAAGGAATATTAACGTAAGTGACCACACGTCCTGTTTTAACGGAACTTTTAAACGAAAAAAAATTTTAAACTATGAAGTTCGTCAGACACGAACGGTGCGAGAGCGGGACCGACCAAAAAATAATCGAATGGGATAATTTAAAAGTTTTCGCAGAAACTGGTTGGATGGAAGTATTCAAACACTTTCGCACCAACAATCTTCAACATAAATTCTTTTGCATTTTAATCGAATATATTTTATGTCTACCTGGTACAAATGCTTCAGTAGAAAAAGTATTTTTCTATTAAGAATAAATTGTGGACGTCTGAAAAAAATCACTTACAGGTTCCAGTTCTATAGGCGATGTTGATAACAAAGGCCAATGTAAAAAAAACTTGCCCAGAATTTTATTCCTATTTAAAATCATCATCAACTTTATTAAAGCAAATTTGTTCCACTGACAAATATAATATAATCATAGAATTATTACGTAATAATTCTATGAATATAATTAAAAATATGTTGCATTTAATAATAACTGTCTGAGGAACTTTGCTTTAATGAAGCTGGTGAACTGGTGATTAATTTTATTTTTCACAATTTGTTATAATAAAATAATTATAATTAATACGTTAATTCGTGCGTTAATCTCTTTGATGTACCGCCACTCGAGTTATCGCCCAACGGCAAACGGCGTTGTTATGCTGGGGCTACACCTAACGAGAAACGTCAATGCCCATAAACGCAACAATTATTGCCTTAATTTTAACGCGATAAAGTGAGTGGCCACACTTGGACGGTCAACGTCATTTCAATTTCAATGCCGTTGAACGGCGTTAAAGTTGGCATTAATGTAAACTGACCATTTATTTTTTATCTCAAAACGGGACATGGGTTTATTTATACTCCCCAGTTAGCAGGTTAACAATAAATAAATATTATGTTATTTATTTAAAAACTGTAACTTTATACAATTAGTGTTCACTATAATTATAATCATATTAATTATAATTATTTTTATTATAACAAATTGTGAAAATAAAATTAATCACCAGTTCACCAGCTTCATTAAAGCAAAGTTCCTCAGACAGTAATTATTAAATGCAACATATTTTTTAATTATATTCATAGAATTATTACGTAATAATTCTATGATTATATTTATATTTGTCAGTGGAACAAATTTGCTTTAATAAAGTTGGTGATGATTTTAAATAGGAATAAAATTCTGGGCAAGTTTTTTTTACATTGGCCTTTGTTATCAACATCGCCTATAGAACTGGAACCTGTAAGTGATTTTTTTCAGACGTCCACAATTTATTCATAATAGAAAAATACTTTTTCTACTGAAGCATTTGTACCAGGTAGACATAAAATATATTCGATTAAAATGCAAAAGAATTTATGTTGAAGATTGTTGGTGCGAAAGTGTTTGAATACTTCCATCCAACCAGTTTCTGCGAAAACTTTTAAATTATCCCATTCGGTTATTTTTTGGTCGGTCCCACTCTCGCACCGTTCGTGTCTGACGAACTTCATAGTTTAAAATTTTTTTCGTTTAAAAGTTCCGTTAAAACGGGACGTGGGAGTCATTTTACGTTAATATTCCTTGAATTTCAAGGAATATTAACGTAAACTCTATATTTGATGAGTGTAAATGTTTATTATATGAATATATTTTATCATTGCCTAAGCATGACTCTGTTTGCAGAATCTCAAGAAACGTAATAACTTTTTCATTACTAAACTCCATCATAGCCATACGTGCGACCCCGTTGCGCTCACCGTGCACATAGAGACAAACGTAGTGTGGCCGCTTCAACGCGTTAATTCGTGCGTCAATCTCTTTGATGTACCGCCACTCGAGTTATCGCCCAACGGCAAACACACCTACATTCAACGCCCATCAACGCGATAATTAACGGCATTTCTCGTTGGTGTAGCCCCAGCATTACAGGTTTCAGTTCTCAAGGCGATGTTGATAACAAAGGTCGATGTAAAAAACTTGCCGAGAATTTTATTCTTATTTAAAATCATCACCAACTTTATTAAAGCAAATTTGTTCCACTGACAAATATAAATATAATTAAAAAATATGTTGCATTTAATAATTACTATCTGAGGAACTTTGCTTTAATGAAGCTGGTGAACTGGTGATTAATTTTTATTTTTCACAATTTGTTATAATAAAAATAATTATAATTAATGTGATTATAATTATAGTGAACACTAATTGTATAAAGTTACAGTTTTTAAATAAATAACATAATATTTATTTATTGTTAACCTGCTAACTGGGGAGTATAAATAAACCCATGTCCCGTTTTGAGATAAAAAATAAATGGTCAGTTTACATTAATGCCAACTTTAACGCCGTTCAACGGCATTGAAATTGAAATGACGTTGACCGTCCAAGTGTGGCCACTCACTTTATCGCGTTAAAATTAAGGCAATAATTGTTGCGTTTATGGGCATTGACGTTTCTCGTTAGGTGTAGCCCCAGCATTACTGATGCTATTGAAAATATAGAGGATGTTACTTCCGAGGCACAAGCGTGTGGATATGTGTGTGGGTTTATGATTAGGAAACTAAATTTAAATTGTGTTATTTGCAAACTATTATTATTATTATCGTCGGACATTACACCTACACACATTTTCACTCAGTTCAAAGAGTATAGTCTACAAAGCAATAGATTAAAATATGGCAACAAAAACTTAATAGAATGCGTAGAAATGTGTGTAACTGTAATAAATAAAATACTATTTATTCCATAGATATAGTATACATTAGATTGGCGATAAAGTGATTAGGGCGAGACCAAAAACGAAATGTATCGGTGTGAGTAAAATGTGCATGTGTGCGAGACGAATAGTGCTGCGCCATGCATCAACTTCAATTTATCGATACAAAGTGCTGTGTCCGTGTCATAAAATGAACATTTTTATATTTGAGGGCATAAAAATAAAACTACAAACAAAAAGTTTGTGATTTTTATTTTCCACCAAAAATAATTAATTTATTGTAAAAATGTTGTAAGCTCTCCTTAGAGGTATTTTGCAATTTTGCTTCATACTTCAATCTAATAATGAAATAAATTTCGATTATTAATTTAATACTTAAGTGTTTATGGTTTGATATTGCTGGCGAATCATACATATGTATGTCAAGTATGTTAAATTTTTTTTTGTAGGACACAAGGTATTCGTTTACTAATTTTCGAAACATATTTTCGTTTACAATTTTTCCTTTCATATATTTTCGGAAAACTCGTTCAGAACGAATACCTATCTCATAAACGTCTTGAGAGGGATAAACAGAAATAAACAGCAGTGCTTACACCGCTGCGTTCCGGCCTATTGTGTATAGAGAACCTGTATAATTATTAACTGTAAGGCATTTTAGCTTAGTCCTCAGGAGTGAAAACACATTTGTAGCTTTCTTTGTTTGAAGCTGACTGTGGTGAACATGTACTGCAGTAGCTTTTTACCATCAAGTGATACTGTAAGTGCCTTTGTTACTTTCGTTATATTAAAAAATATACATCAAGGATGACGACAACAAGTTGTATACATTTGAACATGCGTAAACGAAATAAACATATGTACAGTAAAATATATAACAAGGAACTACGCACGGGCATAAATAATGCGGGTGTTGAACCAGAACGCAGCTTTACTAAGTGCTTGCTACATATAGTTGAATATTTTTTGGGAACCCAGTCTTCTCTATTTATTATTTTTAACCATTTTTGTTTAACCTCAATATTTTTTGGAAATCTGAAACATTATAACAGTTTAAATTATCTCATTAAAGTATTTACTATAATACCATTTGGCTACGAAACCCTAAAAAATTAAAAAAAGAAAATTAAAAAAATTACGAAGGTAAAGAGGCTGCATCCAAAGATATGCCTTTGCCTGTTAGAAACATATTATCGATAAGATGATATTGATATTGTCAATCTCTACAAAAATTAGATCAGAAATAGCGGTAATTCACGTATTTGTTATTATTTTTAATATAATTTTTACGCATTTAGAGCATTATCGTAATAAAATGCGATATTTTCCCCTATTCATTTGTGTATAAAACATTTGTACCAGTTCTAAAATATTGCGTTTAGAGTGCTAAATATTTTAAGTGTACTTACGTGTGAAATGTATAATTTTGTGGATTTTATTTTCTCAACGAACTGCATTCAAGTATTGCACACGTCACCATATTTAATAACACATTTTAAACACTTATTAATACTTCAAAATCAAAGATATCGCGAAAATAAGCGGGATTTGTTTCGTTAACGATTGATGTCAGCCTGATATAGGCTTATAGCGTGTACGTGTATGGTCTAGCCATTCTATCTCGTTCTAACGTAAGCATATGCTATGCCCTTTCTCTTTTACATTGCCAATCTAACGTAAGTATATACTAAATCTATGATTTATTCATTCTCATGAAGAGACAATTTTTAATCAAATAATGCCCATCCTGCATACACCATACAGTAGTTGATTTCAGCTTTTTATCAAAATGTAGACAATATTATGAATTCCACTTTCAATTAGTAAAAAAATCTGTTATAACTACATACCTATATGAATAAAAAAGTTTTTGAAATTAAAAAAATCGAGAATTTAGTGAAAAATAAATTACAAAATTATACCTATTTATAGTTTTATTTTACTCCTTATCCAGGAAGGTAAATTCAAGTAATTTTGGTGTAAAACTATCAAATGTATGGGAATCAATCCAATTGTTTGTGAGGTTTGTGCTAAAATTACACGAATTTGGCTGACACAAAAAGTTTAGAGTATTGCAAAAGGTGCCCATTCACGATACCTCTGTTTGGAATACTTCCTAATGGAAGTACTCCAGATTAAAGGCACCACAGAGTACTTTTTATATACTTCCATTTGAACGTACGCACCGTCACTTCAAACGTTGCACGCTGTTCAATTCCACGTACGGAATAAAT
This sequence comes from Parnassius orleans, assembly GCA_029286625.1. Lineage (NCBI taxonomy): Eukaryota > Metazoa > Arthropoda > Insecta > Lepidoptera > Papilionidae > Parnassius > Parnassius orleans. The sequence continues at coordinate 4,509,776 of JAGSMP010000059.1, forward strand.
AATACAATGGATTTTTTAATGGTGGCAACAGCTCTTTTTATCGAAATACACACTGTATTTCGATAAAAAGGAAAAACAGTAAAACAGAAAACACGTAACAGAAAAAACAGAAGACAGAAAAAACGTAAGAGAAAATGGATGAAAAGGTGGTTGAAAAGTTAAAAACAAACAACGCCAACAAAGCATGAATTGCATTTCTCTTTTCCCTGTCGTGATAATAAGGATGTTTCACTTGCAGTAAACATCGATGCGATTTATATTTTTCATTTACTTCTAATACAAAGTCACGTGCAGACGTAGACATAATAACATATAATTCAATCCGGAGAATTTTGTTTAAACGTTTCATAGTCTCAGCCACAGAGCTCCGATGATCCAACACATCTACCGCTGTCAATACCAGAGCACAAATGAGACAAAAATCACAAAAAAATTGACGTGGTTTTATTTTTTTATGGCAACCTTACAATTACTGCCAACCTCCAGTCAATAAATAATACTTATAAGAAACGACGACCAATAAAATTCATTTTTATTGTTACTGATTAAAAACTATGATTCTGATTAAAAACCGAATAAAATTAAGAATTAATGAAGAAATAAATTAATAAATGACTTGTACTGAAGTTTATTAAATACTTAAATGAAGAATATTATGAAGAATTAAAATAAAACTGAACTCTTTACCACTTTTAAAATATTAAATAAAACTAAATAAAGACTATTAATTTGAATAATTTTTTTAACTTAAAATTATTTAAATCTAAATATTCCATAAGGCAGTTGAAAACATTTTTACTTTTTTTTTTGAATAAATTAAAAGAGAACGAATTTCTGTAGGTAGAGGTATTTTAAGTTTTACCAAAGTGTTAAATAATGACGTATGATCATACAGAGGATACGAGAAGAAAATATGATTGAGGTCACCAATATCTAAACCACCCTCACATATAGAAGAATTTTTAATATGAAGCCTAGCAAGGTGAACCGAGTTACAACAGTGACCCAAGCGCATTCTACATAACATTGTATGTTTCTTATTTAAGGTTAATTTATAAAACCAAGGCTTAGAAGGAATGATGGGTTGAATTTTGGCATAGTGACAGCCTTTCGTCGTTTTCGTTTTATTCCAATGTTTTGACCACCTATCTCTATACAATAATTTCGTAAAGTTATAGCAATAATTTTTAAATAGGAAAGTATCCCCACAGACTATAGCTTGTTTAGCAAGTTTGTCAGCATATTCATTACCAAATATACCAATATGACTAGGAATCCAAACAAGAGAAATGTTGATGTTTTGAAATTGGTATAAGAATAGAATTTTCGTAATTTCAAATATCAAAGGATTGCGGGAAATGTCATAGAAAGGATTGCATAACAGTGCCTGTAAAGAACTAAGAGAATCTGAAAATATCACGCTTGATTTTAATTTAAAGCTATAGCAATATTTTATTGCTTGTAAAATGGCTAACATTTCTTCAGTAAAAACTAAAGATTCGGGAGGACTTTTCATTTTTTGAACTATTCTCCAATTTTGGTGGTATATTGCGTAGCCAGTAGAACCTTTTGAGTTAATTTTAGAGGCATCTGTAAAAATATAATGATAACCTGGGAAATTCTTGTCCAACGCAAATACAATTTTTTTATTTGATTCAATAGAAAATTTATTTAATCCTATATCTAATATAACATTGGGTTTGAAAAGTGAAACCTCAAACGAATTGGAGAAAAGAGGCAGAGTCACCGACCTATAAATAGGATGTAGTAAAGAATTATATTGTTCATAGCTTTTTAATAGGTTAGGTGTTTCTTTATTACGTCAGTATTTTCCTGAATTAATTAAAATGTAATGAGAAAGTAAACGAATTTTAGGGATTAGTGGATGTTTGGAAAATTGAAGAGCCCGAAAAAAAAGCATCCGATAAATATTGTTGTCTAATAAAAAATGGAGGATCACCGCATTCAATCTGCAAGGCATTGATATTGATAGGCGACGAATTCATAGCGCCTATAATTAATCTTAAAGACTTGTGTTGAACGATATCTAAAAATTTTAATCCTTTTTTATTAGCAGGTTCAATAAGAAATGAGGCATAATCTAATCGACTTCTTATAATTGTATTATAAATTAATTTTAAGGAATATGGATGGGCGCCCCACCATACCTCGCACAAAGCTCTTGGAATGTTTATATTTTTTCGCATTTTTTTTTGGGTATAAATGGTATGAGGCATGCCAGATAATTTATTATCAAGAATTACACCAAGGAATTTAACTTGCTGAATATTTTCGAGGGGATAATTAAAAGGTTCACCTGTATTTCAGGTAAAACTTTTTTGCGGGAAAAAATTACTGTATTACTTTTATTTGGGGAAAGTTCTAGTCCATGATCATCTAACCACGTGGTCATAGAGAGGAGATCTTGTTCTATCGCGTTAGCACAGGATTCTATACATTTATCATTTACATAAACTAAGATATCATCAGCATATTGCAAAATTCTACACTTTGAAATGGACTGGTCTAAATCTGACGTATAAATATTGTATAATAAAGGACTTAAAACGGAGCCTTGTGGAATCCCTTTGAAAACCTTTCGAGTATATTTTAAATCATCATCAATTTTAATATGTATGATAAAAAAAAGGTTTTTTTTTCTTGCAGGTGGAAACGCAGTCTTACACTTTTGGCTCTATCAAGGAAAGCAGCAAGGACCGATTCATTTTTCGAAAATGCTAGTCTAATATCTGTGGTGAAGATTGAAAGACTGTCATATGTGCTTTTACCTTTTCTGAACCCATATTGAGTATTTGATAACAATCCATGACTTTCTACATACCATTCAAGACGATTCTTGATCATGTGTTCAAAGGTTTTAATTAGAGTTGAGGATAGAGCAATCGGTCGATAGGAAGAGCCGTCGTTAGGGTTTTTGTCAGGTTTCAAGATAGGAATAATTACTTGAGTCCGCCAAGAGTCAGGAACAAAGCCTATGTCAAACAAAGCGTTAATGATATTTAATTAGTTTAATAGTAGGTTAAAATTTGATCGTTACATTTGGCAAGTAATGAATATGGAATACCGTCTAGACCAGGTGCTGAATCGTGAACGTGAGAAAGGATAAACTTTAATTCATATAGGGAGAATGGACGTTCTAAGGGATCAAAAAATATTCACATGGAATACTTTGAGGAAGCTCCTCTCTCGAAGGAGCAGAAGAGGGGGCAAGTTTGTCTAGAAAATAATTTATTGATTGAGAGGGAATGGGACCACTGTAAGAACAAGATGAAAAACAACAGCGAAATTTTCTTATATTGCGCCAAACAACTGATGAAGGAATTGAAGGAGATATTGAGGAACAAAAGGCATGCCAACTTGTTTGTTTTTTTGTGCGAAGAGTATTTTTAGTCACTTCTTGTATACGTTGAAGGAATGAATAGTTTTCCGAACTCATGTCTAATTTATATTGTTTTTCGGCTTTTTTTCTATTACGAATGGTCTCAGTACATTTATTATTTAGAGTTTTAATAGGAATTGATTGTTCTACTGCATTTATAATTGCGTTTGTAACCGCTTCAACAATTGAAGTTAAATTATTTTCAGAAATAGGAGCGATTTTTAGAATTTCATTGTAAAGAAAAATATCATACAGGTTCCAGTCTGCCCTGTCTAATTTGTATTTAATACATGGTTTTTTGTTAATTTCTGCTGATTCTTTGTTTGGAAAGGAAATCAGAATAGGAAAATGATCACTGCCGTGAGAGCTATCTAAAACTGACCAATTTAAAAGAGAGGTTAAATCAGGAGTACAAATTGATAAATCTACAGCACTTCTAGACTCATTGGAACGAAAGCGTTTGGTGATTTTACCAGTATTAAGGGCGCCAATGTTCAATTCGTCAATCATTTCAACTAATAAATTGCCATATCTATCAGAATTATCACCCCATAAATAATGATGGCAATTAAAGTCACCAAGAATTAAAATTGGTTTGGGGAAGGAGACGAAAGTAATATTTTGAATTCTTACTGCTACAATATTATAGTCAAATATTTCATCATAAATATATATAACGGTATAAGCTATATTATTCTTTATAAGCAAAGCACATCCGGAATAACCATCAGATCTGTCATTTCGAACACAACAAAAACTAGGGATACTGATGTTGGAATCCGGTTTCAGCCATGTCTCTAAAATAGCAGCGATACAAACATTGTATTTTGTAATAAATAAATTATTTCAGTACGTTTATCTAAAATGCTTCTACAGTTCCATTGAAGGATCCTTGTGAGAGTAAATGTCATGGAGAATTTCAGGTATAGAATTTAGTAAGCGAGCAACGTGGGACGGTAAGTTTGACGAATACGAAGTTATGATTATGTTAATAAGGGAATTTATAATGCTTCCTCTATAGAAAGCATTATAAATTCCCTGACCAGACCACCAGAGGATGGTTGTACTCTTTAATTAAAATTACCCTGTGAAGTATCTGGTGAAACCCGAAGAGCACAACCATCCTCTGGTTGCGGAATTAAAAATCTTCAATAATGTTTGATGACTTTTTTTGTCGTATCCTATTTGTGTATGGTGACGGAATGATTTAGGAATAAATAATAATTTCTTATAAGAAGTTTTATTAGATGAAGCAGGGTGTGAAGGAAAATTATCCATTGTAGGATTAGTAGAAAGCGAAGAATTTAGAGGGTTTTTTGAGATCAGAACATCAGCATATGATTTTGATGAAACTTGGGGATATTTTTGTGATGCTTCTAGATATGAGATTGAATTTTGTGCCATTTCGATTTCAATATTATTTTGTCTTGTGTATTCAGGGCATCTAGAATCCGAGGTTTTGTGGTTACCTGAGCAAAACAAGCAACGAAAGGTCCCATTATCTTTGTCGCAAGAAGAAGAAGGGTGATCATCGCCACATTTTGAGCATTTTGGCTTGGAACGACATAAATCTTTAGTGTGTCCAAATCTGCAGCACTAAAAACATTGAATCGTTGGAAGCTTATAAATTTCAACAGGGATGGAAGAATAGCAAAAATAAACTCTCGAGGGAAGAATTTGACCGTCAAATGTGATTACGACACTTTCAGAGCTTTCATATCTGACTTTGTCTTCGTTGCGTACTCGGTAATTTAATCTTCTTACTTTTAATAAAGGTATGGTGTTTGGATACGTAGATAATTCAGAAATAATCTTTTCTAGTGTCCAATCTTTTGGTACACCTTTTATAACACCCATACGAGATACGTGGAAGGATGGGATAAGCGTTTTGTATTTATCATTAACAGAAGGATTTTCTAAAAATAGATTTGCATCAATAAATTTAGAGAATTCAATCGTTATTCTATTCCTCCCGATACGTTTTAGGCCTCCATTAACTATATTTTTAATATTTTTTTTTTTCAAAAAGTGACCATAGGAAATAGCATTTAAAGTTTTACCAGAATTAGGAGAATCTTCTTTTACTTGAACATGGACGATAAAAGGACCTGAATCTTTTGAATTATGAGGGCGAAGAGATTAAAATCTTTGTGAATTTATTTTTGCATTATCGCCATTTAAACGTGTGTTAAGAGATTTAGAAGAGATTTGACTATAGGCAGAATTTAATGTTTGTGGTAGAGGAATGTCAGATGATTGTGAAAGAGGGATTTCAGATAATTGAGTACAAGCAAAATTGGATGATAAAGACATAGGAGATTCATAAACACTTTGTCCTGATATGTTGCCTTGGTTAGAGTTAGCTCCCATAATTTTAATTTTAGATGTTAAAATATTACCAGTATTGCAGTCCGATTCTGAGAATGAGGAATTGATGGGAAAAATTGAAATTTTTCTATTTAAGTCAACCCGATTAGCATGTTCTTCTTTCTTCCTTTCCTTCGTTTTATGTTTCCTTTTCTTTTTATTAGAAATAATTTTGAAGTTGTCATCAATAATTTCTTGAGATAATGACTGCCATGGTTTTTTAAATGAACCTTCTAAGTCATTTTGAATAATGTTAGGATCGGAGCAATTCGGATCCGGTGGCTTAGGCGGAATAGATGGATTAGACATGGCGACTACGAGAGTCTAACGCTACGTAAGACTATTTTGTAATACTAAGAAATTGTCGCTAAATGAGTGATAATATGAAAATACAGATAAATATTATTAATATATACTATAATAAATTAGGAATGTAATCAGAATATTATAAGAAAACTTAAAATAATTAATAAGATACCAAAAACACGTAAAACCGTTATTGACGTTCAGTTGCCAGTCCTGTAATTCAGTTATTCCAGATGGATGTGGTTTTGCCATAGACTTAGAATATACTAGCGTATAGACCAACATAGTGTGCAAGGGAGAAGAAAATTCCTTATGGCAAAAATGCAAGATAGAAAAGGATACCAAATCTCATGACTCTGTAACCGATTTTGAATGACAGATCGGCACAATTCGGCACGCAAGAAATAGCTCAGAGATATTTTGTAATTTTTTAAAGTATAGTACTGGTTATTTTTAGTAAGTAACTTTTCTCCAAAATGGTTAATTGTTCCGTGAGTGACTGTGCTGTTAATAATAGAAATAATCCTGATAATTTTAAATATCACAGGTAAATTCTCAAGACGTCGTCAATGTTATGACGCTTTTATTTTTGGTTAAAATTTATGTTACATACTGTTTAAAATATAGAATATATTCAATTATTTTGTTAATTTTGATATTTTGCAAAGAAAAAAGTCACGTTGTTGATAATTTGCATGAATTTGGTAAATACATTTTTATACAAAATATTTTACATGTACGCTAGGGATTGACTCAACTATATCAAAATTAATGTCGATATTTATCTTGAATGTTTATAATGAATCGATAGACTTGCCTACACAACAAGAAAATAAGTCCTCGGTTTGCGTTCTAAAATGTAATTTTATTTTTCCGTTTTTCAAACAGATTCCCTCCGGATTCTATAATTAGAAAAAGTGGTTAAGGTTCATTGGACGGGTTGGTTGGAATGCAAAGAAGAACTCAACAATTTGCAGCAAACATTTTCTTGAGAAGTATAAAAGAAAAAGTAGAATAAAAACAATTTTATTAAAAGGAGTCATTTCTACATTATTTGTAACAGTAAGTAAAATATTGTTATAATAAGACTTCAAAAATATAACTTTCAAAATTTTAGATAAATATAGAGACAGATTTTCATACATTATAAAACTGTAGTAGGGTAGAGCGGGGCTTAAAGGTCCATTTTAAGTATATTGCTTCATTATTACATATATATAAGGTTTCTGAAATAGACTTTAATACCATTAGTCAGAGTAATCCTTCATCTGTAAATGTTAATAGTTAAACATGGCCAGATTATAACCATACACCAGATATTATCGATGTAGAGGATTGAGTCGAATGGTCCTTTAAAATAAAACTATATTATGGATAATCTATATATTGCTTTAGGAAAATAGGAGAACTAGCTTGTGTACTTATTAAGTATAAATGTTACTAAGCCTAAAACTATAGCACAGCCTTTCAGTCTCAAAAACAAGTCTTTAGTTTAATCTTTACATCACAAATCTTTTAATATATTTATTAGATTAAATTATATTTAATATCTTTGGCACATTGACCATTATAAAATTTAAAAAAAAATAGAACATAAAACATTTTTCAACAAAATCACAGCTATTTCTATTATTATTATAAAACTTTTTTTCACCTGTTTATTTGTCCGTGTAGCTTTTTGCGAATAACCTTATTCTTGTTATGTTGTTCTAAAACAATGCTTCTTTTCGGTGTGTCTGTTAATATAGCTGTTTTGCGTCGCTTCCTGTTATTAACTTTACGTACTCCAGCCTTAGGAAAAGGCCTAATAGCTTCCGGGAAAATACTTTATTCAAGGATGTCACCGTTTCAGACGTTGACGGCTGATGCTGTGTCTCTATTACAGCTGCAGAAGACAGAAATGGATCCGCTGATGACAAAAAAACTGTAGTGGCAGTCAATAGAGGCTCATTAACTGTAGATTGCTGTATCTCCTCAGTTGCGCAAGACATTGGTATTGCTGAAACGACAGGTGTTAATAAAGGGGGTGGGGCAGGCAGCTGAGGATCAATATTTTGGAACGGTTGTATCACAGCCGCCGACGATTGCGCTGAATTATCGGGATTAGGCCGATCTGTTACAAAACTTGGAGCGAAATCCAAATCATCAAACACATCTCGATTAAATGGGTAAATCCCGCTTTTTGAAACCCGTTCGAAATGTTGACGGGTGTCAGAGCCAATGGTAAGGCCGTTCGGACTATTCCTGGGATGTCATAAATTGACATAGTTTTGCCAGGATTATTGCGCAACCATGCATCAAGCATTGTGCTGACGATAAATACCTTTTAAACGGCCCATATACTGACACATCTAAAGGTTGCAGTTTGTGGGAACAATGAGGGGGATACGAAAGCATCACTACTCCATTATTCTTCGCTAGATCCAATACTTCAACTGATAGGTGCGAACTGTGGTTGTCCACTAGAAGCAACACTGGCGATTCTTTAGTTGATTTTACATATATGATAAAATGTTTCATAAAAGGCAAGAACTCCACATCAGTCATCCAGCCACTTGCATTCCCTGCACCAATACATTCTGCTGGCCCATCTCGCACGAAATGGTCTTGGTATTTCTTTCTTGGAAACACAAACATTGGCGGCACAGAAGACCCAGTTGCTGAAACAGCTACCAGCAATGTTACATTAGTTCCTCTTTCAGCCGATGTAACTGATCCAACGTTGCGTTTTCCTTTAGCTGCAATTATTTTTGAAGGTTTTGTTACGGTTGAGACACCGGTTTCATCGGCATTCCAAATAGATGAACCTCTAAACTTGTGACGATCTATCACCTGAGCCAATTTATCGAAGTAATGACTAACATTCGTTCTATTAAAAGAGGTCGCCCTACTTAAACTAGTGGCCTCTGGTTTTCTGATGGAAAGACGATTGTTTCTTGCCAAAAATCCCGTCAACCAGTCTTTTCCTGCCATTTTATTTGAGTGCCACGTCTCTGGAATCTTTAACTCATATTTGACAGCGCATTCATAAGCCAGACGGCGAACATCTTTGGGTCCCAATCCATGAAAAATTTGGGCTAGTGTTAACAGGTACTCAGATAGAGATGTTTCTTGATATTTACTAAATACTAACCTGGGAGCCCCATAACCAAATCTTGGCGTTTCTGGGTTTTCTTTTAGTCGTTCCATGAATCTTATCAGTGATGTTTTGCTGATCTCATAGTCACGACAAACTTGTCTAAGGGATTTGTTTCCATTTGTGACTAGCTCTGCCGCACGCTGCATCAGCTCCACTGATTTTGTACCTCTCTCCGTAGTTCTTTTGTAATTTCGCATTCTAAAAATAGATGATACAAACATAATTAAATAATTGTTTTTGTAGGGCTATAAGGTCCACTGCGGGGCACAAAGGACCGCCGCGGACCTTTTTACCCCAATGGTAGATTGATTTTAGTTCGAGGTTAAAAATAAACAATAAAACTGTACACACAAAAACAATGGTACTACGTGAAACATAATACTACAAACCTTACGCGAACAGAAGTTTAACTTTGTAATGTTACAAACGGAACTGTAAGACTAAAATTAAGTGATATAAAAAATATTACTTACGTGTATTTTTCGGACCGCGTGCGCGCACACTCTCCCTGGCACTCGAGAGCTCACTGCGGGAGTCGGCATGCGTACCCCCCCCGTAACCCCTTCAAACGCCTGTTACTCGCTTGTCTAACGGACATTTATTTTCTGAGATAGACATGGTGGACCTTTTTACCCGCGGACCTTTAAGCCCCGCTCTACCCTACATTAAAGACAAAAAATCTTGAGATTATCCTCTTTAAGCCATTATGAACCCAACTAAGTATCTATTTATCAACCAAAATAAATGTATAACCTTGCTTAACCAACCGCAAAGCCTCACGGTCACACTAGTACAATACTCATAGCATAATGCTATTTTCCCCAAGGGGTTGAGCGGAGCTTCGGAACTTCGGATTATATTCCCAAATCATAACGATAAAACTTTTAGCGTAGTTAGGTATAGATATTTAGTAATGCTCCTCAAGCGCTACTAAACGACCGCGCATGAGACGTGATAGTATAAATTCCATAGTAGTTGACACTCACAACGGTCAATGCCCGATTCATGCTTGATGGACGACGACATTGTCGCGAGGGCTTAAATAGCGTGGTTCATCCCCTACAGCGTTAGTCGTAAAGAAGAGGAACTCGTGGCAGATCAATACATCTGCGAAATTAAGTTGCACTTGCCGCGGTCAGTCCATGAATGAGTGACCATTTTCTTAACATACCGAGATTGAGAGAATAGAGAGTGCATCTGTATCCTCAGACACTTAGTGCACTTTACTGTGTTAAGATCATTATGTTTTTAAAATTCATGCAGCTAAAATGATAATAAGTTTATTATTACTTTATACTTTTCAGGGACAGATGAAAGAATATAAACATGAAGCATGATGCAGCCTCATAAACATATTGGCCTTTAAACAGAGCAATCTTATTTAACTGATTCCTACAAGTTTCTTTCCTTAAATTATTAAGTTTACATTCATACTTAAGTCTATGATAATATAAAATGTTTATAATTATCACAAGTAATACTTATATGAAAAATAAAGCAGCCATTATGTACTCCGTGTCCCCGTTTTTGTTTCCCCATCAAAACATTTTATAAAATATATAAAATATAAATAGGTATATACTTAGTTAAGTATCTACCTATTTATATTAACAATATGTTAAAAAATAAATTCCGGGGAAACTGCCCACGGCAGTAAATATTTTTCCAAAGATCATAGCTCGAAAATACAACATTCTGATCTGATTATTGGGGAGTTTTTTTAAGTTTTTCGGTAAAGTCACCTGGGATTTTAAACATTTGAATTAAAATCCAACAAAAGGCAGGTAGGTTAAGCTTATTCCCAGGAACATGTTATATGAATATTTTTAATGATTTTAGAACTATTATGGTAAAATTCAGTTAATTTTTGAAGTTATTCAACTTCATGCACTAAACAATTTTTTATAATCTTTTTACCGCTTCCTTAACAATCATTTTCGATAGTTCTTTTAAATAAAATATACATCACTAGCTAACGCACACAATGACAAATCAAAATTGGTTACGTGTTTTCGGGCTGTCAGGTGGTCTATACGCTAGTATATTCTAAGTCTATGGGTTTTGCCCATTCACAGACAATTCGGACGTCTTCCAAATGGCGTGGCGTACGTTTTTGACATTGACGGATGGCCGCGGATGACGTCCATTTGGACTGGACGCATGGATTTCAATCCGTTTGGAAATCCAGAGATGGACGACGTCCATTCACAAATATCTTACATCTGTTCAATAAATTTAATTTTCCAAAATAATGAATTTCACAAGACTCCCCAGAACGCACCCGCCTATTAAGTATATCCGTTAATAGTTCCGCGTAATTTTCAGCTGAAGGAAATTATTCTTTTAACATAGTTAGAAGAGTAAGGTAAGCCCTGGTACCACGTCTTGGCGAGACCAGCGAGTTTAGGCAGGGCATAGTGAATAGTTTGCTTGTCACTCTAATCGTAAATTTCAGAACATTCGTCCACCTTTTCAAGCTAATTGTTAATTGTCTGTTCTTTTAACATGGGATCAAACTCGGGAATTATATTATTTAAGGTAATGCTAGAAAACGATGCACGATCCCCTGCTTTTGATTTAAATAATTTTATACAATCCTCAAACACATCCATAGAAATAAGCTTCGGCTTTTTCGTGTCGTTGACATTATCACTGTCATCACTAGTTACATGTCTTTTTATCGGTGTGAATACGGAACGGTCGCGATGTATGCGTAGATTATCAGCATTCCTCCAACCGTGGCTAGATGGACTGGGGTCAGGCGTCTCAAACCGCCTGGACGATCTATTTCTTTCATTCAATCTCTCTTGAATAAAACTACTTTTACGGATTATATCGCGTTTAGTTAACTTATTTTTATTAATTCCCGACGTTTCGGGTGCTTTACAGCACCCATGGTCACGGGGGACCACATATTTACTTATCTATGCGGGGGACTGAGGTGATTGACGTCCCGATGTCAGAGTTAATCCGGAGTACCTTCAGCTTTTTAATTATTAATTTTGGTCCGATCTACGCAGAATGAACTAACTGTGTCTTGAAGTCTTGCAGTGGTATGCTCGGGTTTAGTTTTAATTTTATTAATTACAGGATCCCAAGCAGGTGGTAGTACCTAGCCTCCCTCTCTATTGAAATTAGGATGTTAAGCGCCCTACTCCGTTGATTGCGGAGCTATTTAATAAAATGGACGGCTGATTGGGCGCAGTCTGTCTTAACGCAAATTTCTTGATTCTGGTATATTAAATACTATAATATGTATACATTTCTGAATTCTCTATGAAATTTCCTATAAATGGGTATATAAATTTAATAAAGTCCCAGAATAATTAGTGTAAGTAAATGTTGAGTAAAGTCAAAATTGTCATATTTCTCAATGAAACAAAGTTTTTTAATAGTTCAATTTTGTTTTATTTTAACCTTAAATCTATCATTTATAATATTTTATGTGCAAAATCATAGGTTACAATACAATTTTTATCATAAAACGCATTAAAAATAAGCTTACAAGTACCCAACAATCAACTTACACAGATGTAGAATGTACTCGTAGTTCCGACTGGATGCGGCATTAATGCCAATAAAACATGGAGGGTTTTGTATTATTTAATTACTTTTTAGACATACAGTAATACATTTTGAAATAAATTTTTTTTTTTAAAGATTTTTGATTTACGAATTTTGCAAAGTACATACAAATAAAATGTACATTAAAAGAACCGCTATAAAAAATATATATTTCTGAGGTAACCTTAAAATACCACAAACTTTATATTAAAATAAAAAATAAATAAAAATTTTAACTATTAAATATTAAAAAATATTTAAATAAAAATATTTAAAAAAATTAAATACTTTCTACTTTCGTTTTTAATAAATTGTTAAAAAAAATCCGAAGTCTTGTGTTAACACACATGGCACATCCAAATGCCACATCTAGTTTTTCCTAAAACATCGAATGATGGTGGAGTCAAACAAAGCTCCGTTTGTCTGCTCGAGAGTGCTCGAGAGTGCTAGTTTCTTTACCAATCTAACAATTCAACCGAATTTGAACTTTATGTAGTGTGGAAAACTTTAGTTCCTTTTTTCGCCACCGGCAAAACAGAGAACTAGAATCCACAACTGCAGGCGTCTCAGAAATGGACACCATCGCACCTATTGCGTATTTACATTGAAATATTGAAAATATTGCACTATATCCTCATTTTGATGTATTAAAACTGTGAATGATGAACAATTACACATATTTTAACACAAAACTGACAGTAAACACTAAAATTTTACATACATTGCAATCAACTTTCCGCAACCTGCATGTTAGTTCTAATATAGCGGTTTGCTTCAAGCAAATTAAAAAACGATTTCACACGTACTAAATGAGATAAAACACAAAATGAGGTTACAAATAGGAAGGTTAGTTACCCAGGCATTGTTTTAACATAATTCACCACACAATCAATCAAAATTTGTACGAAATAATTGCAAACAACTCCGATGTTAGCGCGCGTCAATCACACTGATGGCTGACTCAAGGGACAGACAAAATCAACAGATGATACAGATATAAAATCCTACTAAAGTGTGTAAGCTGTGGGGTTTTTATGCTATCCTTTTTTATCCTGTACACATCGACATATGGTAGAATGAGTTAGACATAGTGCATAATGTTTTATTTCTTCATTAAAAAAGCGGGTAAAAAATGTCTAACACTTGGACACCCGCATTCAACGGAGATATTTTCGTGTCCAAGTGTTAGACATCCGCAGTTGAAAGTTTAGATGATAAACAGTTAGGACAAAATACCACTACTCATAACGTTGTTAAGAAAACTCATACTGAGTTATTGTTAAGGAGAAGTGAGGTCTGAAGCGAGTGAATGGATAAAAAAAAATCAGGCGGCAAACAAAAGTCATAAAGTTATAAAGATATAGATATAGGAGTTGGTTGAGCAAGTGGATGAGTTTGTGTATTTGGCATGTGTATTTAGCAGGGATGGTAGATATAATAAGGATATAGAACGACAAGTGAACGCAGGAAATAGAGTAAATGTGGCTCTACATTCTATTGTGCAATTCACAATGCTGTGTTAGCCCTTATCTTAATGTATGGTAGTGAAAGCTGGGTTTGGCAGAAAAAGCACGAGAGTAGAATAAATGCTGTAGATATGAGGTCATTAAGGAGTATGTTAGGGCCTGATTAACCTGAATGACAGGTTGAGAAAGTGTGTTATGAGAGAAAAGTGTGGTTTGCAAGATGTTGTGACCAGAATTAAGAAAGGAATGCTTCGGTGGTTAGGTCATGTAGAAAGAATATGCGAGGAAAGAGTAACAAAGCAAATTTATGATGCAGAAATGGACGGCAGAGTCGGAAAGGGACGCCCTAGATGAAAGGTTATCGATCAAATTGGCCATATATTGAAGATGGGCCAGATTAAGAGTACCCTTAAACGACGGGCATGTAAGCATGTATGCGTAGGTATATTGATGTAAAAGAGGCGAGAGAGGTGTGTTTGGATCGTACCAAATGGAAGTCGGTAGCTTCTGTCTAACCCTCTGGGTGACAGGCGTGTGTGTTTATATACTATGATTATAAAGAGGGTGATCTCGTTAGGATAGCAAGGGCGAGAGTAGCGGCACCGAATCAGTCAAAAAAAAAAGTTGTTGGAAGCAAAGTGTCAGGGCCCATATAGGATTTAAAAAAAAGGGTTCTACAAAATGACTGGTTCCTTGTAGAAGACACCTTTGACGAGAAAAGAGGCAAAATATGAAATAATTGTTACCATGATAAAAGATACCATGATAATAGAGATGATAAAATATCCCGATGGTTGATACAGATACAGTGAAGACAGTGATAGTGAAAATTATAATAATTGTAATAAAGACTAATTGAAACTAAGTACTATGCGTACTTGTATATATAGAGGTCAGTGTTACTATGGATATGATTTGATTATTAATATTAAAAGTCTAATAAAGTTATATATTCGTATCATAACTGAATTGTATAAAAATCGCTGATTCAAAGTTAGTGAAAGTAGTAGAGATATAATTATGTATAAATTGAATAAAAATTAAGACACTCAATACATTTTAGCTTAGCTACATGTTAGGCATAATTAAAATACGATATTTTTTTGTTTGTAAATGGTAATTTGTTGTCTTTGATCATTGATAGTGCGTCGAAGTGGTGTGTTGAATGATGACCGGCATAAGAACTTGCCAGACATGAAAGAAACATACCATGGAGACAAGTGAGGATGTTTTGAACCGGGCTGGACTGGCGTACGAACTCGCCGCCCATGAATGGCTCTAAACATCGCAGCCGATGATGGTGTGTCGGTGAAGGAAGTAACTCTCACACCACACGGCTATAGATATTGATTGAGTGAGGGGTAATTAGAGAGTCGGATAGGATTGGCGTATGAACTCGTCGCCCATGATTGACTTGAAGTACCGCAGCCGATGATGGAGTGACGGTGAAGGAAGTAACCCTTACACCGCATGGCTATAGTTAAGATTTAATGAAAATGTTGTGCGTCGGACATGATTGGCTTATGAATTAGCCGCCCATGAGTAGCTCAATTATTATAATAAGTGATAGCGTTGTGAGAGTTAAGGAAGTAGCTCTCACTTTGCACAGCTGTAAAATATAGATATAACACATTGTATTATGGTTACCACTAGTAATTAAGATTGTGTGACAATTATGTAAGTTCAGGAATATGAATTATTCTACTGGATTATTCGAGCTGGCCGCGGGTGCCGTGCGAGTGCGACGCGTAGGCACAGTGAGACTAGGTGGATCAAGTGTTTCAAAAGTTGGAACAGGTGCAACCTAGTCTCGTTTAATACCTATGCCTGTCTTGTATATAAGCTTCATCTCTAATTCAGAGACGAGCCGCCGGAGTGACAAGAAGGTTGGTGATATATTATGTTATTTTGTTATACTGTGCCATTGATTTAGTTTACTCGAAATCAATATTGTTGTTGCGTTGATTAATTCCTTTTATTTAGAATTCTATGATCCACTTTTGAGGTACCTTTACAATAATGAAAACACTTTCTTTCGTAAGGATTAATATACCATGCCTATAATAACGCTCATAAATTACTTTTTAATTTCTATATTTTTTGTCACAAAATAACTTATTGTGGCTTATGTATAAGAAATAGGCCTATGATATTGCGGATTTTTTTATATTGAGGAAATATCTATATTTTTGTAGAACATTGTATTTACGTATCACTAATCATTACGCCAGCGCACGCAGATAAAGCTGTTCTTGAGCGCTTTTTCTTCCGACTTGTTTAACAAAAATCAATATTTAAGGCCAGCTGAGAGGTGTAGCCTGATGCTAGATAACCTATACTCAGAAACTAATAAGAAGTGGTAGCGTACCTATACTATACCTTATGAATCTGGCTATCATATACAAAAATAATTTATCAAATCGGAGTGGTAGTTCCAGAGATTAGAATGTTAAAACAAACAGAAAACCTCTTCCGCTTTTTTATATTAGTAAAATAGATTCTGTCTCATTTAATCGCAGGCTAAATCATATAGATGTAATAGGTCGGGAAAAAAGTTTCTTCGTATTTTATTTATATAAAATTGATGAATAATCTCTTTGTTTGTACTTTTTGTATCTGGCTGTTTTAATATCAATACATAAAGGACATTAAGAAAAAGAAAAATAGAAAATAAAAAACACTTTCCCGCTATTTTTCAATTGTTTTTCTGTCCGCCAAAATTAGTGAATTTGGGTACACACGAGCTCACCGAAAGAAATGAAATTAATCGTGTTGCGATTCTCTATTTAAACGTAATGAAACAAAACCATTTTTTAAAAGATTGATCACTGGTGATGAAAAGTGAATCACCTACGACAAGAACGTGCGATAAAGATCATGGTCAAAAGGTAGTTAAGCTCCACAGACTGTAGCAAAACCCGGATTAACACGCGATAAGGTGATGCTGTGTGTATGGTGGGATTGGAAGGGCATCGTTTAAGGTCATCGTAAAGGGAGTGGTCTTTCATCATGATAACGCCAGACCACACATATCTTTGGCCACTCAGCAAAAATTGAGAGAGCTTGGTTGGGAAGTTCTAATGCATCCACCATATAGTCCTGACCTTGCACCCTTAGATTTTCACCTGTTTCGGTCTTTTAAAAATTCTTTGGATTACAAACATTTAATAATTAATAATTAAATACATTATAGATATTAATTTTAACATTCGACTTAAATATGAATTTGAAATTAATAATTTAAGTAAGGAAACTTATAGGAATCAGTTAAATAAGATTGCTTTGTTTAAAGGCCCATATGTTTATGAGGCTACTCTTTCTTTCATCTGGCTCTGAAAAATAATAAACTTATTATCATTTTAGCTGCATGAATTTAAAAACATAATAATCTTACACAGACTAGCCAAATATGCAGGAGATATTAAAGTGTACCAGGTGTCTGAGGATACAGATGCACTGTCTATTCTCTCAATCTCAGTATGTTAAAAAAAACGGTCACCCATCCATGGACTGACTGCGACAATTGCAGCTTAATCTCGCAGATCTATTGATCGGCGCAGCTGTTAAATAACCACGAGTTCCTCTTCTCTACGACTAACGCTGTAGGCGATGAGTCATGCTATCAAGCCCTCGGCACACTGTCGTCGGGCATCAAGCATAAATCGGGCATCGGGCGTTGTGAGTATCAAATACTATGGAATTTATACTATCCTGGCAAACTGAACCGCGCATCTCGTATCCAGCAGCGCTTCAGGAGCATTACTAAATATCTATACCTAACTATACTAAAAGTTTTATCATTGTGACTTGGGAATATAATCCAAAGCTCCGCTCAACCCTTGGGGAAAATAGCGAATTGCTATAAATGGTGTGGGTGGTTAAGTAAGGTTATACATTATTGTAGTTGATTCATAATTACTTAAATAGTATAGTCTCAAGATTTTTTTATTTTTAATATACTACAGTTTTATAATTTATAAAACTCTATCTCTATTTTTACCTAAAGTTTTTGAAGTTAAATTTTTGAAGTCTTACTGTAATAATATTGGTACTACTTACTGGTACAAATAATGTAGGAATGGCTCCTTTAATAAATTTGTTTTTATTCTGCTTTTTCTTTTATATTTCTCAAGAAAATATTTGCTGCAAATTATAGAGTTCTTCTTTGGATTACAACCAACCGGCCCAATTAACCTTGTCCATTTTTTTTATTCTATCCATCTGTTTAATAAAAGGGAAAATAAAATTACGTTTTAGAACGCAAATTGAGCATTTATTTTCATTCCTCTCCTAGTTGTGTGGGTAAGTCTATCGATTCATTATAAACATTCAAGATATAGACAATAATTTTGATATAGTTGAATCAATCCCTAGCGTACATGTAAAATATTTTGTTTAAAAATGAATTCGCCAAAATCATACAAATTATCAACAACGTGACTTTTTTCTTTGCAAAATATCAAAATTAATAAAATAATTGAAAATATTCTATATTTTAAACGTTATATAATATGAATTTTAACCAAAACTAGACGCGTCATAGCAGTAACGACGTCTTGGAAATTTACCTGTGAAATGTGCAACCATCAAGATTATTTATATTATTGACACCACAGTTTTTTATACGTGGTAGAGTCATGCTGCAGCTATATTAATAGTATAGTTGTAGCACGAATGAGTCGGCTCGACCGGGGAAGGACCACGCTCTCACAGAATACCAGCGTAAAATAGCAGCTTAATGCTGCTGTGTTTCGTATGGTGAGTGTAGAGAACCGGAGACCCTTTTTACTGGAAAAGAGGCATTCTATCTAAGTCCTCACGGCTGACAACGCATCTGCATTTAAATTCGCAAACGAAGATAGATGTAGATGTCTATGGGCCACAGCAACCACTTACCACCAGGTGGACTGTGTGCTCGTTTGTCACCCTTATTCTATAAAAAAAAACATTCACTCACGAAACATGTAACCATTTTGGAAAACTATGAATTATAAACATTAACACTATTATAATCTAAAAAATTACAAACTATCTAGGAGATTATTTCTTGCGTGCCGACTTGTGCCGATCTGTCATTCCAAATCGGTTACAGAGTCATGAGATTTGGTTTCTTTTTTTATCTTGCATTTTTGCCATAAGAAATTTTCTTCTCCCTTGCACACTATATCAGTCTATACGCCAGTATATTCTAAGTCTATGGTTATGACACAGAACAGTTACTATACTCTTTGCACAGAATATATCTATGTGTGTGTGAAATTGTTAATGTATTATTTTAATTGTTATGTGTGAGTTTCGTCGTGACAGACTATTATCTTTGTGTGGGAGTCTGAGAAAGTGTGCGTGGCGCAGATTTCCCCCTGCAAAAAATGACAGACAATTTGGTATCGGAAAATAACGCTATGGCTTCTCCCCTCCTGTGTTGCTCTATGCTGTCGACTGACTTTAGAAACCATAGAATTATTATTAGAACTATACTCAACCAAATCTAAGAAATACCTTTTGACGTTTCACATTAATCATTCCGCAATAACTTTGTACAAGC
This sequence comes from Parnassius orleans, assembly GCA_029286625.1. NCBI lineage: Eukaryota > Metazoa > Arthropoda > Insecta > Lepidoptera > Papilionidae > Parnassius > Parnassius orleans. Next base: position 4,529,563 of record JAGSMP010000059.1, read on the forward strand.
GTACTCACAAGATTTAAAATAACCTTTTACGTAAATTCAAAGAATTATGAAGTTATCTTTGTTTCATTACAACATGTATAGTTCTTTATCACTAATTCAAGTAAGAATCTTTCAGAAAAAGCAAAATATGAAATATTTAACCAGAGTCAACTTTTTTGCCTGACGTTGTTTCAATGATATGTCGCTATGTACCTTACCGTAGTGTTTGAATGATTAAAATTCATTGTTATGCGAATAATCGGTAAAATATTCAAATAATCGGTAAAAATGTTCAATTAATCGAATCTTGAAATGATTAAATTTATTATTTGTTTATTTAAATTTTATTTTTAGAATTGCTTAAATTATTGAATCATGAATAAAACAAGTTTATTTATTTTATAATTTCCTACTTTGTCAGTGTAAATTTGTGTAGGCAAGGAAATTCATATCCAAAGCCGCGCTGAAAGAAGCACTAGGTAATTCCAATCTCTCGCCATTTTGGGAGCTTACTGTGCGTACTTTGTGATTTTGTGTTTGTCTTATTTTGTGACTCGGCTATAATTTTTTGGACTGATTCTATTATATTCGTTGACCTTGACAAGTTATATACATAGGAATACCATAAACAATAATGTCTCATATTATTTTTTATGATATTATCTGAATAAGAATATCCTACTGCGGTTTAGTTGCAAGAAAGTTTAGTAGATGGCAGTTTATACAATGGTAGTATTTGAGAACCATTTTAAAACGCATGCACTTCCGATACAAAAAATTGATAAATGCAAAATAATTATGGAGAGGCGTGACAAAGCCTTGCAAAGAATAACATTTTTAAGAGAAATGAAAAATATAACCAATGGATAGAAAATATTAATAATCATCTGAATGCAACGAAATTTCATTTTAAATAATTACAAATACGTGAAATTCTGCTAAGGCTAATGCTTTTGTAGAGATTGACATTATCGATAAAATCTTATCGAAATGTCCTTAACAAGCAAAGGTATATACTTGCATGCAGCCTTGTTTACCTTAGTAATATTTCTTTTTAATTTTTAGGTTACCTATACTTTTAGGTTAAATATACTTCTAATCGTATGGAAAAATTATTTTTAATAGAATTAGTGTGACAAACGAGCACACTGTTCACCTGATGGTAAGTGGATGCTATGGTATATTTTCACAAAATATTGATATTCGACAAAAATGGTTGAAAATAATAAACAGAGAAGAATTGGGTCCCAAAAGAAAATAGTCGACTATATGCAGCAAGTACTTTGAAGAAAAATGTTTTTCTAATAGAGGTGCCCACTGTGTAGTGGCGGTGTAAGAATATCCACTACGTCATATCATCCCGTGGGTGTCATAAGAGGCGACAGAGGGAAAATAATCAGGAGATGGGCAGCAGCGTCTTCCTTATAACAACTAAAAATAAAAAATAAACTGCGGTTGCCAACCTGCTTGCCCAGCGTGGTAACTAAGATAAATAACCCCCCTATGAGGCAATCTATGGGTGAGGCCTATGTTCAGCAGTGGACTTAAATAGGTTGTAACAGTAACATAAACGTGCATTAAGGGAAAAACTACAACACATCCAACCATAAACACTTATTAATAAAATTACATATTGAAACTTTTTTTATTATTAGAATATTATAATTTATTTATTGTAGGTACCTGAATAGCAGTAGGTATCTGAATATGTTTCGCAATATTCTAAAAATTGACATCGTAGTCTTGTTTAATACCTTTTTAGTATACATTTCCTATCGCAGTGTGGTTTTAGTTACTAACTTTTAATTTATATAAACATCATAACACGCATATCATTTTTAAGAACAGCGTTTCTTTCAGAGAATGTATATTAACAATTTTTGAAGTTTATCTATTAAGTTTTACTATTATTAAGTGGTAGGAGAAAAATATACATACAATAGTATGAATTTCAATGTTTCATTATGTCCACAATAAGTCGCCATGTTTTTCTGTGACTTCATGCAACTTAAAACCCACTAAAGGACACAATGCTTTTAAAGATGTCTAATTTGTCAATATACGATGAGTAGTTTAGAAGATCTGAGGGAACAGATGAACATACATACATACATAGCCTTCTATAATTGTAACCATCCTTTTGGCTTCGTCGTAGTTGGGTAAAAATATTTACTTACATCATGAGCGTCAAATCCGAATACTATATACTGCAATCAGTATTGAATTATAGTTGAGGCAGGCAATGCATGGTGCAGCACTTTTTGTCACCCCCACATGCACATTACACGCACACTGGTGTATTTTCATTTTGATCTCGCCCACAGACTATTATGATGCTCGCCCTAATCACTCCATTGCCAATATATACTATACGATAGACTTAGAATATACTGGCGTAATATCACCCCCCCTACCCCAGCCTACGAATTTGGAGTATATATAAAATAAAAAATACTGACAGGCGTATTTTAAATAGCACATCTCAAAAATATTAATTATTTAAATTGCACCCATGTAGTTTATAAATAAAAAATAGGTAAAGATTGCTCAACTTATAAGATCGATATAACTTCAAATAATTAGAATTGGGTGCTTTTTGTAATATGAAAAAACTGCACCCTGCTTGTATATAATTGCACCATCGTTAAAAATTCATAAAATGCAATATTAAGAGCAAAAAGTAAAAAAAAAAACAAATTTGTTAATTGTCAACAAAGAGTGTATAATGACTAGGTTTAAGAGGCGGGACTTCCTTAGTCACAGAGCACAATTACTCTCTACTGAGAGAAGAATGCCAACTTCATACTAAAAAAAGGAAACGTGTTTATACACGTAGACTACAAGTACCACGTTGGGATTTCAAACCTTTTTAATCTGTAACTTAAAGGGCGCCAAGCTACTTTACCAACATCAAGACATGAAGTTTAATTACCCCCCATTACGAATTTGAAGTATATATAAAAATATTTAAGCTGCACCTATGTAGTTTATAGAAAAACATGTGTGCAGGTCGCACGTGGTAGAAGTGAAACCTTCAGAAAACTAAACTTCGAGAGAATGCGACGAATGCAGAATATCAGGAGTAGGATAATTGTAGGGTTTATTTATTATAATATTGTTATCAAGTTTAAAATTTTTTCAAATTTTATTTTACATAATATATTATATTAACTACTAAACAGACTCCAATTTCAATTTCAACAATAGACACGAGTACCTTATGGTAACTAAAGTATGAATATTATTTTAATATGATAATTTTCAACCACAAGTTCGGCTTAAAATATACGATAATAGTTTAAATTTATAGCAAACAAATGTTACAATCCTTATTTATAGACATGTAGAGCCTAAATTTTAGTGTAATAAATCAATAGGTTATTTTCTTTCGAATAAAACTTTGTCGTAGCGCCAATTAAAATGTATGTTTACTATCTTTAAAGCACCGCACAAAGACGAGACCGAGATAATAGGAAAAACACAATGTTTTTTTAATTACTTGTAATGCTATTAACGTTACTAATATTCCCTTTAATCAACGTAAAAATGCTTGTGTTACGAGCGGTTCACGACAGTTGTAGAATGGCGGATTACAATCCACAACCTTTTGAGTTCACTGTCCGCACCCTGACATTAGGTTATTGTCGCCTACTACACTGTATTCTATCCCATTCTCTCGTAGACTAAATCGTATAGACGTATATGTTTGTCTCTTTTTAGTATCGCTTTTTTCGTTTCATTTAGTTTCAAATTACAACGATTCTAAAGAACTATTCACTTCAATAAATAGGTAAAGATCGCTCACCTTACAACCACAGAGTAAGGAGTAAGGACCAGAGGAAAAGCTTCCTAACAACGTCGAAAATGTATACCTATTTTGATAGGTTTGTCACCTGATACATGTGAAAATTTTAAGGAAAAAACAAAAGTATTGTATAGTTTAAAACAACATGTGTATTCCTTGTAACTTAAATTAATAAAACATGTGTATTACTGTTTTGAGAATTTTCTTGTATTACAGAAAAGGGCAATACGTGCAATTTACAATTAAAAACCGCTAATCTCTTCGAGAGAATTTCAAGGAAATAGGTATTCTCACAGAAGCTTCACATTATATTTTACTATCAATATCATTTTCGTAAGACAAGTTATTCATGAGTACAAAAATCAGCGATCTGCATGATGGACAAACTAGAAACCGCATTGAGCTCCGCCTCAAAAGGTCCGAAAGTTATTCGTGAAAATGAGCGTGTTCTTCTTTAATAAAATTCCACAATCCATTTTGGGCTTGCCTTATACAAGTTTGATAAAAGATCGTGGATTTGATTCCTCCAACTATCCTTGGGACTGCAGTTAATTATGTCAATAATTATAATTATTGTAATTTTTAAAAGAGCAACCGCCTATATCCTATTTTGCATATATAAAGGTATGATAAATCTTGCTTATACAGAACAGTAATTATTTACTTAGATAAATCTATATTGTCTTATTTTATAACACAAAATCTCTAAACTTTTCAAAATCTTAAATCTCTAAACGATCTTTCACAATTTTTATTTATAAAGTAGATACATAGGTGCAGTTTAAATAATAATTATTTTGAGATTTGCTTTTAAAATACGGCTGTCTGTATTTTTATATTCACTTCAAATTTATAGGGTGAGGTATGGTTAGTAATTAAATGTCATGTCTTGATTTTAGTAAAGTAGCTTGGCGCCTTTCAAACATTTACTTTTACTAAGGAAGTCCTGCTCCATAAATCTAGTGATTATGTACTCTTTGTCGTCACTTAACAAATTTGGTTCTATTAACTTTTTGCAGTTAATATTGAATTTAACTCATTTTTAACGATGGTGCAATTATATTCAAGCAAGGTGCAGTTTTTTCATACTGAAAAAAGTACCCAATTCTAATTACTTGAAGTAATATCGACGTTATAAGGTGGTGATTTTTAACAATTTTTTATTTCTAAACTACACGGGTACAGTTTAAATAATTAATAGTTTTGAGATGTGCTATTTAAAATACGTCTGTCAATAAAGAAAAATATACATATACTCCAAATTCGTAGGCTGGGGTAGGGGGGGTGTAATATCCTAAGTCTATGTACTATACTATATTTATGGGAGCCACAGACTAATATGATGCTTACGCATACGGGAACTTGACTGGCAGTGGATTACTGCTCCTGTATTATTATTTAAATAATGGTTTGAAGTAGATTTTAATATGTAAAAATGGTGCGATTTTGTGTATCAAATGTCTGCGTAGGTGAACTATTAATGCAAACGGTGAAAAATGTGCTCCGATGGTGATGTGAATCTTAAGATACTATCACCAACTGTCTGCTGGCTCAAGTTGCCGTCAAAATCTCTCAAAAACTACGCAATGTGATGCACCAACATATTGTGAAGCAGTGTACTATAAAGGATTATTATCACTTGTTACTGAGATAAATGAAGTCATGGCTTAAAGAACAAGCATCCATGCCAAATATCTTATTTAAAAAACTGTCGACCGACAATTGTCATAAACGCATGTGATAATGTGATTGTGTTGAAAAGTGAAAACACTTCGATTTTAGGTTATTCCGCTTTCAAACTTTCAAGAATGTCGTTTCGTGGAAGAGGAGGTGGAGGTGGTCGCGGTGGTTTCGGAGGCCGCGGTGGAGGACGTGGAGGTTTCGGCGGTGGCAGAGGCCGAGGCGGCGGTGGTGGAGGTGGCTACAGACAGCAAGACTTCGGCCCTCCCGAATCTGTTATCCCGCTCGGTCATTATGGCTGGACAGTTCAAGATGACTTAGTGTGTAAAGTAGATATTGAAGACGTACCTTACTTTAACGCACCAATTTACCTAGAAAATAAAGAACAAATTGGCAAAATAGATGAAATTTTTGGAAATTTGCGAGATTACTACGTGTCAGTAAAGCTAGGAGAAAATATAAAAGCGAAGAGTTTTAAAGAAGGACAGCAATTTTTTATTGACCCGGCGAAGTTATTACCTTTGAAAAGGTTTCTTCCTCAACCTCCAGGTGCTAAGAGAGGCGTAGGCCGCGGGGGGCCACGAGGAGGTCGTGGTGGAGGATTCAACAGGGGAGGTGGAGGTCGCGGCGGTGGCTTCAACAGAGGTGGAGGAGGTCGGGGAGGTGGTGGTTTCAACAGAGGTGGTGGTGGTGGTGGATTTGGCCGTGGAAGCGGAGGTTTTGGACGTGGAGGAGGTGGTGGTGGTAGAGGAGGTAACTTCAGAGGTGGTAGAGGAAGATATTAAGGTGGTAGAGACAATAAATGTTGATGTTTACTAAGAGTGCTAATGGAACTTGAATTTAGTTAGAATACATATATTTTTGCATTTAGTTATAACACTTGCTAAATTACAATATAAAAAAAAATAGACATAATTACAATATGTATGGTTTATTACATAGTTTAAATTGTGATTTTGCATTGATCAGTCTGTATTGTAAACTGATATTAATATATATATTAAGCGTATGAAAATGAGACCATAAAGAGTTGTGGAATTCCTTTAATAGACTATATTCCATTTCATCAATATAGTTTGTTATGACTTTTACTTTTAAAACTATAGGTCATAGATATTTTGTGTGTTTACCAACTTGTTGGTATTTTTTTGAAACACCGATATTGAGTGATTGTATGAATTGTACAATTCAATAGATATTATCAAATGGAAATAAAAAGATAATTAATTAATTCCTTTCATGGATTTATATATAGGTGACTACTATATATTATATATTATGATACAGATTAAAAGAAATATGCAATAAACCTCGGTTTATCCAGCTAAACCTAGGTACATCTGCATGGGGTTGGTTAAACTTAGGAACTACTAAATCCTCTGCTATTTATAAATACTGTCGCTGATATTTCTTGACATGGGTTTTTTGTGTTTTTGACAACTTTAACAGTATACCTAAGATTAACCAACCTCAATCAATTCCACATACACTTCAGCTTTTAACCATAATATATGCACAAAAGAGTTAGCATATTTATTTAAAGACAGTATTTGATGGAGAAAATAACAAATGATTTAAAAAACTAATTCTTCTTTTATTTTTTAATCTGGAATTTAAAAAAGGCAATAACTTTTCTTGTAACTGTCTTGCAGACAATTAATAATATTGTATGACTTTCATATTTGTATTAAATTGTTATCTTAGTGCATAGGAATTAGGAGAGTAATTACCTAGTTATATTTTTAAGAATCGATTGTAGTAATAAAAAATATTTTTAATTTTTTTTTATTTCATCCATTGATCTTTGTTCTTAAATAATTTTATTAACCCATTCCATGCCAGCAACGCACTCGCGTGCGTTTTAGTTTTTTTTACTTGTGTGCCTGCAACGCACCCGTATGCGTGTAGTGTATGTTTTAATAAAGTATCATTTATTCACTGTGCGTTGCATTATTGTTGCCATTTTTTAATTTACCTCAATCTAGATTATATTTCTGATATAGCAACACCGTTACAGTAGTAAAAGAAATGTCACATTTGAATTGACGCCGGTTTTTGTGTTTGTGATTTTTGCTAGTATTATAAATCAAGTTTTTACAGTGATTTAGGTGTTAAAAGGTAAGTAAATATGATTTTTTAATCAAATTTAGTCATTTATTTATAACAACAACGTAATTTTAAGTCTACTGATAATATTTTGGATAAATTTTGATGTCCAAAACATACCAACGCTAATGGTGCGTTCAATGGCATTTATGAACGACTTTGTTCATGGATGGTGTTACACATCGACAATAATCGGTCGCTCAATGTTACCTACTACTGCTATTGTAACTTTATAATATTATTTTATAACTTGAGATATTTTACTGCAGTGTTCGTATTACATACCCTATATGGTACAAAATAAAACCGTTTTGAAAAAACGCTTTTATTTTTAAATTTGAATGGGATGAATTGTGTAAAGTAACTAGTATTTTTGTCATTTATAGGTCTTTTGTTTTCTCCTCAAGCATTATGGCAAATAATAATAGAGGTCGTCGTTTGGTTGAATTGTCACTTAATACTGCCGAAGGTACTAATTTACAAGCTAGAAAAGAAAGTTATTCACAAGATAGGTGAGTTAATAATACAGACAGTTGATCTTTATCTATTAATATGAATAGTTAGAATGATTTTATCTATTTAAAATCAATATATTGAATGTTGTTATTTTTTAAAGTTCAACAAATCGGATAATAAAATGTTTCAGAGATAAAAGTAGCACATCAGGTTTAAAGCGGAAAAGGGCGAGCTCTTTATATACGGCAGTAGAAGTGGAACCTAAGAATATTCGGCGAAATTCTATTGAAACACGATGCCCAATATTGCCATTCCCACATTCTGTTCAAAGGTAGGTAACCTACACATTTCTTTTCTTTAGTTTTGAGAGTATTTTTAAGTTTAGTTTTCAATAGAATATTGTTGTTTCAGTAAACAACAACTATTCAATCAGTCTCAGTACTTAATTTAATTTAATTATAACAAATCATTTACTAAAATCTTGTATAATGTATTCTGCTAGAATACCTACGTTGCTTAATCTTTTAGCTTTTTTTTAGATACTGTTTTACATAACTATGTTGAAGCTCTTGGCATAAATATTTTCTGTATTTGCTAAATAAATATTTTTCATTTTACTACATATAATAATTATTATGAAAATACGTACTTATAATATAATTATGAAAAGGAGAATTAAAGACTGCTTTGATCTTATATAAGTATTTTTATTTCTGTCACCAACCCTACACCTAACAATTTAACTATTGGTTCATGTTTCCCAGTCGTGCATAAAGCCATCCACTATATACTCTCAAAAGTGCGTTCTCGGATCTCTCGAAAACTTTTTCACCATGTGCCACCCACGCACCGTATGCGTTTGGTGTATTTTTTCGTATTTATCAACAATATTTATTTAAAAAAAATCTAAATACATCATTAGTAATCCATTTCCTACCATAAAACATAATAAAAACTGGTGGCACCTGGTCAACAACTTTTAAAAAAAGGTGGCATCGAATGGGTTAATAGCTACTAAGTTATTTTGCCATGTTAGCTCATAGACTTAGTACTCACCACAGACTACTAAGGGCATCTTTAATTAGTAACTGAAGGCAAACTCTTGCTGGTGTCATTGTGACTTTGTAAATAGAAATGCATGTGCTGAAAATGTTGAGCAATAGAAGTGTGGAAAAGACAACTAACTTGTCAGATTCTTTAAACCTGTGGTAGAGCATGTTGCTAGCTATACATAGCTGCAGCATAAATGGGTTGGCTCGACTGGGGTAGGAACACACTCTCACAGAATACCAGCATAAAACAGCAGGATAATGCCGTTTAGTATGGTGAGTGTAGAGAACTAGAGACTAACTTACTGGAGTTAATAACTTTTATTTAATTATTTATATATGTATACATTGAAGGCAAAAAAATCACATGGAATGCTTGCACAGACTACTTATCTCATTATATTTTAATGAATATCTATTAGTAAACCCATACAGGAAAATATAATAAAAAGTTAAAGATACTGTACATTTTCTAATGCATAAATAGTATATAGCAATTTTATAATTATAATAAATAAGAATATACCATACTTACATATAATATAATGTATAAAAACAAATACTAAAATAATACAATTAAACATATTTAATTACCAATATGATAACTAGGATCTCTTACACATTTCTTAATTATTAAAAGAATGACTTGTGTATTTTAAAAGAAGTAAACATAAAGTGGTAGCTGTGTAAGAATATCCTCTACTCCATATCATTTCTTGGTTGTAAGAGGCGATAGAAGGAAACAGAAACAGAAGATGGGCAGCAACATCTTCCTGATAACAACTTCTAAAAAACTGCAGTTGCTTACCCGCCTGCTGAGTGTGGCGACTATGGCAAAACCCCAAAGAGGCATATGCCCTATGAAGCAATCTATCGGGAAGACCTATGTTCAGCAGTGTAATTTTATAGGCTGTAATAAATGAATATTAATAAATGTAACAAATGCAGAGTATCAGGAGTAAGATAATTGTAGGGTTTATGTAATTAAAATATGAATAAATTTATTATACACACTACCATATTTTATCATATACTCGCAGGCTAAATCCTATACTTAGATATATGTTTGTCTCTTTTTAGTGTCGCTATTTCGTTTCATCGAGTTTCAAATCACAACAATTCTAAAGAAGTTTTCACTTCAAATAATGGGATGTCCACATTAACATTACTAAATATCTCATTACATATCATAACAAGTATTATAATTTTGTGTGCATGCATTGTGAGAAGCTGCACACAAACTCATATACACAACATTAAATTGTAAATAAATGGACTTCGCATGTCCTCAATATGTTTATTTACTCAGACTCAACTTTACTAACAATGTTTTACGTCATAAAGTGCATGTTTGGTTTTTTAATATAAATTTAAGGTGAGATTAAAGACTTGATTTCCCTCAGTTTCATCCTTAAAGTCTACAATAAAATATAATAATTAAAATTTAAAAAAAAAACCTTTTTCTTGCTTGGTCTTAGTTACATAGATTTTTACAATATTTTGTTAATTATTGTAAAAGTAATAAGTAAAGTTACAGCCTATATATGCTTGTTGGCGAACTTCACATGTCTTCAAGTATTTTTTTCTTATTTCTCAGTCATGCAGGTTTCTCACAATGTTTTCCTTCACCGCCGAGCATGTGGTAAATCAGCACTTAAAATTGCAATTAACATTTCATTGGTGCGGTGGGGATCGAACCTGGGTTGCTCCATATTGTGAAACTTATAGCGAGCACTATCCATCTGAGCTACTAAAGTAAACAATGACAAACAACTTTCCTTAATTGCATTTACTGTGGTGTATAACATCTTATGGAGAAATACCTCTTATGACTTTAAAAATAGGTAATAAATGAATTTTAAGCCATTAACTGCTAAGAAACACATTACTAAGAAGCTACACCAGCACTAGAGAAATGAGCAATCATTACTAACCCCTATTAATCTTTGACAATTTCTATCCCAATCATAATTCTTTTACTTCTCATTTTGTATTCATTGCATTTAGTGTCCAACAAAGGGGTTTATTTTTATATTATGGTTATACAAATAACATAAGTAGTTTGATCAATAAATTATCACATTCTATATAATCACACTTCTACTCTCTAGTGATATTTCCCTTGACTGAGCAAACACTTGTGCATTCCCATTGCTTAAGCTTATTGGCTATATTTTCACTTGATGTACCAACACATAGCAGAGCACAGAGAATGAGCAAAATCTTCATACACATATACTCATTGTCACTATATGCCTTTTTTGCCTCTTATATGTGTCTCGATTAAGACACATTATTGTCAACCATATTTAAAAAAACTTTTTTAATAAGGTAGTTAGCAAACAGAAGTCATAAATAGCTATCAATTTAATTACAAATGTACAATTGTTTATCCACTAGTATCTTTGTTTGAGGTGAACATTTATCAAATTTCAACTACATTACATATCTATCATTTTATCCTATTCTATATTATCTAAATCACTTTTACTGGCACTGGGTATATAATTATATGCTAGAGCTTTTCCTCTGTGGTTGAACATATAGAATGAAGGTATATTCTTCTGTGTTTCCCATCGCACATTATTAAGTTCTGCTGCAGCTGGAATCTCGCGTAGGTTACCAGCGACATTAAGTACACCCCACATTACAGCAAATAAGCTGACCACTGCCTGAACTACTATCTGTAATGTATTAAATTGTGGGAAATTAATATGAGCTCAAATTTATAACTTCTTTATATCAATCACATCAAACCATTGATAAACTTACATCTAGGGGTAAAGTTGTAAATTCCTGAGAAGTAATCCTCAAGTAAGAACGATCTATAACAAAAATGACGAATTAATAAAAAAAGGTAGACTTATTTATTTTGCTGAATATTAATCAAAATGACATATCAGAACTTACGTTGCGCAGCTGAAAAAGCAGAATGAAATAATGATACAAAACCTAAAATAACAATAAGCTTATGAATTGTAGATGCCATTTTAAATATGTACTGATTTTCAGCGAGCGGTCTTTTTTTAATATGTAGAGTAAGGAGATCGAGATCGGATATATAAAATTTACAAAATTTATAAAATGAAATGAAAGAAAAGCTGTCAAACGGCGTTTTTTTTAAAATTAAGTTTTTGACTTGGATGCTTGTCTTTGCCATGTCTCATTTCATGGGATATCTTCGTTTTATAATAATAATAATCTTATATTTCCATAGACTTAGAATATACTGACGTACAGTATATTCTAAAACGTCTTATACACGGTCCATCTTAACGTACATCCGCTCAAGGCCGCGGTGCTGGACGTAGCATACACACTATCGTGCGCGCTTCCAGCGTGATAGATTAGCTTATCTATGGTGCTAGATCACAGAATACAATTACTCTCTAATGAGAGTGCTAGATGAAACATAACTTTAGTATCGAAAGCGCAATTTTTTGTAATGCCACCAGTGTTTTCAAAACGCCAAATGATGGGAATTCTGCTATGTTATCTTTAGAACACAAAATAGAAAAAGGAAAAGATTCTGGATGAAAACAATCTATAAAAACGTACCCAGTATACACAAAGTAATAATATAATGCAAGATTTAAATGTGATAGATTTCCACACGTATCTCAGATTATACAACGAAATACTACAAATGTTGTTGGAGATGGTAGGCTCTGAAATACAACGTAGTGACACACCTATGCGAGAAAGTATTTCAGCGAAGGAACGTTTACTTTAACTCTACGATATCTTGGAACATTACAAAATATTATAACATTACTAAATATCTCATTACATATCATAACAGTATTATAATTTTGTGTGCATGCATTGTGAGAAGCTGCACAAACTCATATACACAACATTAAATTGTAAATAAATGGACTGCATGTCCTCAATATGTTTATTTACTCAGACTCAACTTTACTAACAATGTTTTACGTCATAAAGTGCATGTTTGGTTTTTTAATATAAATTTAAGGTGAGATCAAAGACTTGATTTCCCTCAGTTTCATCCTTAAAGTCTACAATAAAATATAATAATTAAAATTTAAAAAAAAAACCTTTTTCTTGCTTGGTCTTAGTTACATAGATTTTTACAATATTTTGTTAATTATTGTAAAAGTAATAAGTAAAGTTACAGCCTATATATGCTTGTTGGCGAACTTCACATGTCTTCGAAGTATTTTTTTTCTTATTTCTCAGTCATGCAGGTTTCCTCACAATGTTTTCCTTCACCGCCGAGCATGTGGTAAATCAGCACTTAAAATTGCAATTAACAATTTCATTGGTGCCGGTGGGGATCGAACCTGGGTTGCTCCCGTATTGTGAAACTTATAGCGAGCACTATCCATCTGAGCTACTAAAGTAAAAAATGACAAACAACTTTCCTTAATTGCATTTACTGTGGTGTATAACATCTTTATGGAGAAATACCTCTTTATGACTTTAAAAATAGGTAATAAATGAATTTTAAGCCATTAACTGCTAAGAAACATTACTAAGAAGCTACACCAGCACTAGAGAAATGAGCAATCATTACTAACCCCTATTAATCTTTGACAATTTCTATCCCAATCATAATTCTTTTACTTCTCATTTTGTATTCATTGCATTTAGTGTCCAACAAAGGGGTTTATTTTTATATTATGGTTATACAAATAACATAAGTAGTTTGATCAATAAATTATCACATTCTATATAATCACACTTCTACTCTCTAGTGATATTTCCCTTGACTGAGCAAACACTTGTGCATTCCCATTGCTTAAGCTTATTGGCTATATTTTCACTTGATGTACCAACACATAGCAGAGCACAGAGAATGAGCAAAAATCTTCATACACATATACTCATTGTCACTATATGCCTTTTTTGCCTCTTATATGTGTCTCGATTAAGACACATTATTGTCAACCATATTTAAAAAAACTTTTTTAATAAGGTAGTTAGCAAACAGAAGTCATAAATAGCTATCAATTTAATTACAAATGTACAATTGTTTATCCACTAGTATCTTTGTTTGAGGTGAACATTTATCAAATTTCAACTACATTACATATCTATCATTTTATCCTATTCTATATTATCTAAATCACTTTTACTGGCACTGGGTATATAATTATATGCTAGAGCTTTTCCTCTGTGGTTGAACATATAGAATGAAGGTATATTCTTCTGTGTTTCCCATCGCACATTATTAAGTTCTGCTGCAGCTGGAATCTCGCGTAGGTTACCAGCGACATTAAATACACCCACATTACAGCAAATAAGCTGACCACTGCCTGAACTACTATCTGTAATGTATTAAATTGTGGAAATTAATATGAGCTCAAATTTATAACTTCTTTATATCAATCACATCAAACCATTGATAAACTTACATCTAGGGGTAAAGTTGTAAATTCCTGAGAAGTAATCCTCAAGTAAGAACGATCTATAACAAAAATGACGAATTAATAAAAAAAGGTAGACTTATTTATTTTGCTGATTAATAATCAAAATGACATATCAGAACTTACGTTGCGCAGCTGAAAAAGCAGAATGAAATAATGATACAAAACCTAAAATAACAATAAGCTTATGAATTGTAGATGCCATTTTAAATATGTACTGATTTTCAGCGAGCGGTCTTTTTTTAATATGTAGAGTAAGGAGATCGAGATCGGATATATAAAATTTACAAAATTTATAAAATGAAATGAAAGTGAAAGAAAAAGCTGTCAAACGGCGTTTTTTTTAAAATTAAGTTTTTGACTTGGATGCTTGTCTTTTAAGCCATGTCTCATTTCATGCGGGATATCTTCGTTTTTATAATAATAATAATCATATATTTCCATAGACTTAGAATATACTGACGTACAGTATATTCTAAAACGTCTTATACACGGTCCATCTTAACGTACATCCGCTCAAGGCCGCGGTGCTGGACGTAGCATACACACTATCGTGCGCGCTTCCAGCGTGATAGATTAGCTTATCTATGGTGCTAGATCACAGAATACAATTACTCTCTAATGAGAGTGCTAGATGAAACATAACTTTAGTATCGAAAGCGCGCAATTTTTTTGTAATGCCACCAGTGTTTTCAAAACGCCAAATGATGGGAATTCTGCTTATGTTATCTTTAGAACACAAAATAGAAAAAAAGGAAAAGATTCTGGATGAAAACAATCTATAAAAAACGTACCCAGTATACACAAAGTAATAATATAATGCAAGATTTAAATGTGATAGATTTCCACACGTATCTCAGATTATACAACGAAATACTACAAATGTTGTTGGAGATGGTAGGCTCTGAAATACAACGTAGTGACACACCTATGCGAGAAAGTATTTCAGCGAAGGAACGTTTACTTTTAACTCTACGATATCTTGGAACGGGAGATAGTTATCCAGAACTTATCGTTTTGCATGCAATATCAACACAATCGATGAGTCAAATTATTCCTGAAACTTGCTTTGCAATTTATAAAGCATTAAAAATAATTCTCAAGGTAATTGAATAAAATTCTGGTAATTAAATACGTATTTATTAAAAACATGTTGTTTATAACAGAAATGTTTTACAAATTCACTCTGCTCATTAAAATATTAACAAGTTTTATATCACTAGTGAAGTGAAAATCAAATCAACACTTATTCAAAAAGAAACATCACAAAAAATTTATAAAAACAATTCTCATTTTTTAAGTTTATTTTTAACTCATCAAGCTTCGGCCGTATCCAAATGGATAACTAATTGTCAAAGTTATAAACCCCGTCAAAGAGTATGTAATAATTAGAACTTAGACACTTAGAACAATAGATAAGAGTATTCAGAACTTAGAGTACAAATAAGCAAGGTATACAGAGCGCGTATCGCTCAATGCCCATTATGCCAAGCGTAAAATTGACGCCTATGCGTTATTGTACTTAAGTTATTAATTTGATTATGTAAGTATTTGTAAATATTAGGTAAGCAATAATTATAACGTATGTTTTAGCTCAATAAAACATAGGTACGAATTTATGAAACGACGTTCATTAATCAAACACAAAAATCTAATTACTTTACTCTACCTTAAAAACCATATTATACAGGGTTACGGGGAACTCGACAACTTCCTGGCAGAGCATGATAAGGGAGTCAAAATGCTACAAATTTGACCCACCATATGTATGGTAGAAAATGAACAGGTCTTGAGAGGTTTTTTCGTATTGAATTCTAAATAAAAATACAACCTTTTTTTGTATGCTTTCTTTTAAGTTTATTTATTTTATTGAAGCTTCAACGAAGCGAAATCACAAAAGTACAAAAAGTATACAAATAAAAAATTATGGGTTTTAATTTTAAAAAAATCTATTATTACACTATGTATCATAAAATGTGACGTACTTCAAAAAATTACTATTAGATGAAACGTAAAAATATTTTTAAAAATATGCCCATTTAATCAGCTATCCAAAAAGGTAATAATATCCTGGTGAAATCAATGAATAATAATAATAAAAGGGTATTTTACTTAACGCAGGTAGAGAACGGCAAAGAATGATTGCTCTTAGGAACGAGCTTGCACAGTTTTAGTCACTTGGCGTCTGATTGGTTGTTGACAACGATTCAGAAAGCAGACGGCCATTTTAAATTGAGTCGTACCAACTCTGGTTAGTTAGTTTCTACTATTGCTGCGCAAGCACGTGTTTAAGCTTTCTTCTAATAAACTCTCATCGCGTTAATTCATTTGTTATTGTTTTCAGTCATTATCGTTATTGTTATTATTGCTGTTACCGTTATCTGTTACTGACCGTTCATTGTTACTGTTTTTGCGCGTCTAAGTTAAAATGGCGTCATTTTCTAATAAAGAACATACCAACATCATGTACTGTTATGGTTTTGCTGACGGCAACGTTGCTGGGGCTCGAAGAGAATACCAACGTTGCTTTCCTAATCGCAAGCTTCCCCACGTTTCTGTATTCGGAGCTACCTATTGACGATTAAGTGAAAGCGGCACTATTCACAGAAATCAAGTGGATACCGGCAGACCACGACGTTTTACACCTGACGATGAAGAAACAATTATGCAACATTTTATTGACGAACCTAACGTCTCAACGAACATTGTAACACGCCGGCTCGGTATGTCATAGTAGAAGGTATGGTCGGTGGTGCACCTGTCAGGCCGACATCCGTACCATTACCAACCGGTACAAACGCTGTACGAGAGCGATTCGGCGAGTAGACTCCAGTTTTGTTGTTAAAAAACTTAGTAAAAAAATTGTTTAAGTTTAGAAATTACCCACATTAGTTTAATTGACTGTACGTTATGAATAATTGTCTTCACCGGGATATTATTACCTTTTTGGATAACTGATTAATGGGCATGTTTTTTAAAATATTTTTGTCTCATGTCATTGTAATTTTATGAAGTACGTAACATTTTATGATACATAAAGTGTAAAAAAAATTTATTAAGACTCTCTTAAAGCTTCAAGAAAATAAATAAATTTAAAAGAAAGCATACAAAAAAAAAGATTTTATTTTTATTTAGAATTTGATACGAAATTCTGGGTGATTAATGAAAAATCTTTTAAATTCGTATATCTCAAGACCTGTTCATTTTTGGCCATACATATGGGGGGTCAAATTTGTAGCATTTTGACTCCCCTATCACGCTCTGCCAGGAAGTTGTCGAGTTCCCAGTAACCTTGTGTATAATTGTGGTTTTGATTGCTTGATCGCAGTTTTACGTACAAGATATTTCAATCTAAAGTCAAAATATTGTTTAATGACATCCATTAGTTTAAAAAAAATCGTGAATATTTACACGTAATTGTGTAGGTGCTTACATAAATAACTGCCGAAGCTAGTTTTTAATCTCTTAAAAATAAGTATAATCTTACTTCAAATTTAATCACTGGTATTGCACCTCCAACCAGCTTGCGCAGTCTACCTTTGCTTTCAAAAATGTATGAAGCACTGATAACTGCTCGCAAAGTGGCGCACATGCGAAAACAATGGTATCCTAGCAGGTTCGCCTCTTCGAACAAAAAACATCGATGTTTACTCGATGTTGATGAATTAACAAAACATTGGATTGATTCGATGAATCGATACTTTACATTGAGTGTTTTAATACATCGATGTATATCGTCCATCATTATCTCCAGTGTGACAATTTTTTCCTGTTTTTGTTTCCTGGATTTCCCTGTACTTCTAGTGTTATACAGTAAAAAGAAAAACTGATTAAAGATGGTGTAAATAATTTATAACATACAACTTATAACATAGCCACGTAACTTAGGTAAGGAAGGTAATAAAAAATCGAATACTGAAATAAAAACTAATACTAAATCTAAAATGCATATATAAAGTCACGTTATAACTCGTTCTAATGTTCCAAGTAGTTATCCAACTTTATCAACGTGACAAAGTCATGATGATTTTTGGTAACCGGAACGACGGTCACGGTTACTTAAAAGTAATCCCAAGTCTAGTCGCCTCTTACGAGACCCACGGGATGGTATGGATATTCATACACCGCCACTACAAGGTAATTGATAACTTCTCAAAACATTTTATTTATGGACAACGTCTTGCAATCGTCGTTTCTCTAGCGCTCAATTGACCTTCATACAAATAATTCGATATTTTAATTATTGATAATTTTTTTATTTTTGGATAAGAAGTTAGTAATGACTCTAAGTTACTCTTTGGCTTGACCATAGATCTAACTAAGTTGGTAGTGGATATTGCCGACACTTGAACCCCCCCTACCCCAGCTTACGAATTTGGAGTATATATAAAATAAAAAATACTGACAGGCGTATTTTAAATAGCACATCTCAAAAATAATAATTATTTAAATTGCACCCATGTAGTTTATAAATAAAAAATAGGTAAAGATTGCTCACCTTATAAGATCGATATAACTTCAAATAATTAGAATTGGGTGCTTTTTGTAATATGAAACTGCACCCTGCTTGTATATGCTGGGGCTACACTAACGAGAAATGCCGTTAATTATCGCGTTGATGGGCGTTGAATGTAGGTGTGGCCACCATTTAACGCGATAATTTTATAACGGCATTAACAATGCCGTTCGCCGTTGGGCGATAACTCGAGTGGCGGTACATCAAAGAGATTAACGCACGAATTAACACGTTGAAGCGGCCACACTACGTTTGTCTCATTGTGCACGGTGAGCGCAACGGGGTCGCACGTATGGCTATGATGGAGTGGAATAATGAAAAAGTTATTACGTTTTTTGAAATTCTGCAAACAGAGTCATGCTAAGGCAATGATAAAATATATTCATATAATAAACATTTACACTCATCAAATATAGAGTATTAGCGTCAACGTTCATCTTGCTTGAAATTCAAGGAATATTAAAGTAAAGTGACCATACGTCCTGTTTTGAACGGAACTGTCCCTTTTCTCGGTCACCTGTCCCGTTGTCCCCAAACAAAGCTCCGGGACGCAAAATAGTCCCGTTTTTCTGAACCGTGAGAAAATTTTAAACTATGAAGTTCGTCAGACACGAACTTCATAGGTGCGAGAGCAGGACCAAGAGAAAGTTTTCGCAGAAACTTGTTGGGCGGAAGTAGGTATTCAAATACTTTCGCACCAACAATCTTCAATATAAATTCTTTTGCATTTTAATCGAATATATTTTTATGTCTACCTGGTACAAATGCTTCAGTAGAAAAACTATATTTCTATTATGAATAAATTGTGGACGTTTGAAAAAAATCACTTACAGGTTGCAGTTCTAAAGGCGATGTTGATAACAAAGGTCAATGTAAAAAAACTTGCCCAGAATTTTTTATTTAAAATCATCACCAACTTTATTAAAGCAAATTTGTTCCACTGACAAATATAAATATAATTAAAAAATATGTTGCATTTAATAATTACTGTCTGAGGAACTTTGCTTTAATGAAGCTGGTGAACTGGTGATTAATTTTTATTTTTCACAATTTGTTATAATCAAAATAATTATAATTAATGTGATTATAATTATAGTGAACACTAATTGTATAAAGTTACAGTTTTTAAATAAATAACATAATATTTATTTATTGTTAACCTGCTAACTGGGGAGTATAAATAAACCCATGTCCCGTTTTGGTTTAAAAATAAATGGTCAGTTTACATTAATGCCAACTTTAACGCCGTTCAACGGCATTGAAATTGAAATGACGTTGACCGTCCAAGTGTGGCCAGTCACTTTATCGCGTTAAAATTAAGGCAATAATTGTTGCGTTTATGGGCATTGACGTTTCTCGTTAGGTGTAGCCCCAGCATTATAATTGCACCATCGTTAAAAATTCATAAAATGCAATATTAAGTGCAAAAAGTAAAAAAAAAACAAATTTGTTAATTGTCAACAAAGAGTGTATAATGACTAGGTTTAAGAGGCGGGACTTCCTAAGTCACAGAGCACAATTACTCTCTACCGAGAGAAGAATGCCAACTTCATACTAAAAAAAGGAAACACGTGTTTATACACGTAGACTACAAGCACCACGTTGGGAGCCCATATAAAACTTTTTTTGCGGGAATTTCAAACCTTTGTAATTCTTTCTGTAACTTCAAGGGCGCCAAGCTACTTTACCAACATCAAGACATGAAGTTTAATTACCCCCCCCCCCCCCCGCCTACGGATTTGGAGTATATATAAAAAAATATTTAAACTGCACCTATGTAGTTTATAAAAAAAACACGTGGTAGAAGTGAAACCTTCAGAAAACTAAGCTTCGAGAGAATGCGACGAATGCAGAATATCAGGAGTAGGATAATTGTAGGGTTTATTTATTATAATATTGTTATCAAGTTTAAAATTATTTAAAATTTTATTTTACATAATATATTATATTAACTACTAAACAGACTCCAATTTCAATTTCAACAATTGACACGAGTACCTTATGGTAACTAAAGTATGAATATTATTTTAATATGATAATTTTCAACCACAAGTTCGGCTTAAAATATACCATTATAGTTTAAATTTATAGCAAACAAATGTTACAATCCTTATTTATAGACATGTAGAGCCTAAATTTTAGTGTAATAAATCAATAGGTTATTTTCTTTCGAATAAAACTTTGTCGTAGCGCCAATTAAAATATATGTTAACTATCTTTAAAGCACCGCACAAAGACGAGACCGAGATAATAGGAAAAACGCAATGTTTTTTAATTACTTGTAATGCTATTAACGTTACTAATATTCCTTTAATCAACGTAAAAATGCTTGTGTTACGAGCGGTTCACGACAGTTGTAGAATGGCGGATTACAATCCACAACCTTTTGAGTTCACTGTCCACACCCTGCCATTAGGTTATTGTCGCCTACATCCCATTCACTCGTAGACTAAATCATATAGACGTATATGTTTGTCTCTTTTTAGTATCGCTTTTTTCGTTTCATTGAGTTTCAAATTACAAAGATTCTAAAGAACTATTCACTTCAATAAATAGGTAAAGATCGCTCACCTTACAACCACAGAGTAAGGAGTAAGGACCAGAGGAGAAGCTTCCTAACAACGTCGAGAATGTATACCTATTTTGATAGGTTTGTCACCTGATACATGTGAAAATTTTAAGGAAAAAACAAAAGTATTGTATAGTTTAAAACAACATATGTATTCCTTGTAACTTAAATTAATAAAACAACATGTCTATTACTGTTTTGAGATTTTTCTTGTATTACAGAAAAGGGCAATACGTGCAATTTACAATTAAAAACCGCGCTAATCTCTTCGAGAGAATTTCAAGGAAATAGGTATTTTCACAGAAGCTTCACATTATATATCACTATCAATATCATTTTCGTAAGAGAACTTATTCATGAGTACAAAAAAAAAACAGCGATCTGCATGATGGACAAACTAGAAACCGCATTGAGCTCCGCCTCAAAAAGGTCCGAAAGTTATTCGTGAAAATGATAATAAAATCTCTTCTATAATAAAATTCCACAATCCATTTTGGGCTTGCCCTTATACAAGTTTGATAAAAGAGCGTGGATTTGGTTCGCTCCAACTATCCTTGGGACTGCAGTTAATTATGTCAATAATTATAATTATTGTAATTTTTAATTTTTTTAAAAAGAGCAACCGCCTATATCCTATTTTGCATATATAAAGGTATGATAAATCTTGCTTATACAGAACAGTAATTATTTACTTAGATAAATCTATATTGTCTTATTTTATAACACAAAATCTCTAAACTTATCAAAAATCTTAAATCTCTAAACGATCTTTCACTATTTTTTATTTATAAACTATGTACATAGGTGCAGTTTAAATAATAATTATTTTTGAGATTTGCTTTTTAAAATACGGCTGTCTGTATTTTTTTATATTCACTTCAAATTTATAGGGTGAGGTATGGTTAGTAACATAGACCTAGAATATACTAACGTATAGACCAACATAGTGTGCAAGGGAGAAGAAAATTCCTTATGGCAAAAATGCAAGATAGAAAAGGATACCAAATCTCATGACTCTGTAACCAATTTTGAATGACAGGTCGGCACAATTCGGCACGCAAGAAATAGCTCCGAGATATTTTGTAATTTTTTAAAGTATAATAGAGGTTATTTTTAGGAAGTAACTTTTTTCCAAAATGGTTAATTGTTCCGTGAGTGACTGTGCTGTTAATAATAGAAATAATCCTGATAATTTCTCATATCACAGGTAAATTCTCAAGACGTCGTCAATGTTATGACGCGTTTATTTTTGGTTAAAATTTATGTTACGTACTGTTTAAAATATGGAATATATTCAATTATTTTGTTAATTTTGATATTTTGCAAAGAAAAAAGTCACGTTGTTGATAATTTGCATGAATTTGGTAAATACATTTTTATACAAAATATTTTACATGTACGCTAGGGATTGACTCAACTATATCAAAATTAATGTCGATATTTATCTTGAATGTTTATAATGAATCGTAGACTTGCCTACACAACAAGAAAATAAATTCTCGGTTTGCGTTCTAAAATGTAATTTTATTTTGCCGTTTTTCAAACAGATTCCCTCCGGATTCTATAATTAGAAAAAGTGGTTAAGGTTCATTGGACGGGTAGGTTGGAATGCAAAGAAGAACTCAACAATTGGCAGCAAACATTTTCTTCAGAAGTATAAAAGAAAAAGTAGAATAAAAACAATTTTATTAAAAGGAGTCATTTCTACATTATTTGTACCAGTAAGTAAAATATTGTTATAATAAGACTTCAAAAATATAACTTTCAAAACTTTAGATAAATATAGAGACAGACACTTTAAGCCATTATTAACCCAACTAAATATCTATTTATCAACCAAAATAAATGTATAACCATGCTTAACCAACCGCACAGCCTCACGGTCACACTAGTACAATATTCATAGCATCATGTTATTTTCCCCAAGGGGTTGAGCGGAGCTTCGGAACGTCGGATTATATTCCCAAATCATAACAATAAAACTTTTAGCGTAGTTAGGTATAGATATTTAGTAATGCTCCTCAAGCGCTACTAGACGACCGAGACGTGATAGTATAAATTCCATAGTATTTGATACTCACAACGGTCAATGCCCGATTCATGCTTGATGGCCGACGATATTGTCGCGAGGGCTTAAATAGCGTGGTTCATCCCCTACATCGTAGAGAAGAGGAACTTGTGGTTAAGTAATAGCTGCGCAGATCCATAGATCTGCGAAATTAAGTTGCACTTGCCGCGGTCAGTCCATGAATGAGTGACCATTTTCTTAACATACCGAGATTGAGAGAATAGAGAGTGCATCTGTATCCTCAGACACTTAGTGCATTTTACTGTGTTAAGATCATTATGTTTTTAAAATTCATTCAGCTAAAATGATAATAAATTTATTATTACTTTATACTTTTCAGGGACAGATGAAAGAATATAAACATGAAGCATGATGAAGCCTCATAAACATATTGGCCTTTAAACAGAGCAATCTTATTTAACTGATTCCTACAAGTTTCCTTCCTTAAATTATTAAGTTTACATTCAAACTTAAGTCGAATGTTAAAATAAACTTCTATAATCTATTTAATTATTAATTATTAAATGTTTGTAATTATCACAAGTAATACTTATATGAAAAATAAAGCAGCCATTATGTACTCCGTGTCCCCGTTTTTGTTTCCCCATCAAAACATTTTATAAAATATAAATAGGTATATACTTAGTTAAGTATCTACCTATTTATATTAACAATATGTTAAAAAATAAATTCCGGGGAAACTGCCCACGGCAGTAAATATTTTTCTCCAAAGATCATAGCTCGAAAATACAACATTCTGATCTGATTATTGGGGATTTTTTAAGTTTTTCGGTAAAGTCACCTGGGATTTTATACATTTGAATTTAAATTCAACAAAAGGCAGGTAGGTTCAGCTTATTCCCAGGAACATGTTATATGAATATTTTTTAATTATTTTAGAACTATCATGGTAAAATTCAGTTAATTTTTGAAATTATTCAACATCATGCACTAAACAATTTTTTATAATCTTTTTACCGCTTCCTTAACAATCATTTTCGATAGTTCTTTTAAGTAAAATATACATCACTAGCTGACGCACACAATGACAAATCAAAATTGGTCACGCGTTTTCGGGCTGTCAGGTGGTCTATACGCCAGTATATTCTCAGTCTATGGTTAGTAATTAAATGTCATGTCTTGATGTTAGTAAAGTAGCTTGGCGCCCTTTCAAACATTTACTTTTACTAAGGAAGTCCCGCTCCGTAAATCTAGTGATTATGTACTCTTTGTCGACACTTAACAAATTTGGTTCTATTAACTTTTTGCAATTAATATTGAATTTAACGCATTTTTAATGATGGTGCAATTATATTCAAGCAAGGTGCAGTTTTTTCATACTGCAAAAAGTACCCAATTCTAATTACTTGAAGTAATATCGACGTTATAAGGTGAATGATTTTTAACTATTTTTTATTTCTAAACTACACGGATGCAGTTTAAATAATTAATAGTTTTGAGATGTGCTATTTAAAATACGTCTGTCAATAAAAAAAAAATACATGTACTCCAAATTCGTAAGCTGGGGTAGTGACGCTTGAGTGGTTAAAATTCAACAGTTGGTTCAGCATGCTGCTATTGTCTACGCTCTGTTCTTCAAGCGGAGTGTCTAAAAAAATTTAGTGTTTGGGAGCACCTGCGATAAGTTTGAAAGTTGAACTGGTGTAGAATCCAATATTTTAATATTTTCCGAAGAATGTTTGGATGATGAATGAATGGAACTTATTTTAAAAGAATGTTTCCGTGGCAAAGTAATGTATGTAACCGTCGTGGAAGTGTTTTGCTTGGAAGATGAAGGAGTAGAACTTATTTTAACAGATTTTTTTTGTGGCAAAGTAATGTATGTAACTGGCGTGGAAGTGTATTGTTTGGAAGATGAAGGAGTAGAACTTATTTTAACAGAATTTTTCAGTGGCAAAGTAATGTACGTAACCGGCGTGGAAGTGTATATGGAGTTGTGAAATAGTGGACGTTCAGTGTTAAAAGATGGAGTATGACTCTGTGGCGAAGTAATGTACGGAATCTGTTTGGAAGAGTATGTGAAGTTGTGAGATGGTGGACGTTCAGTGTTTGAAGATGGAGTGTGAATCTGTGGCGATGTAATGTTTTGAATTGGCGTAGAAGAATATGTAAAGATGTGAGATGGTGGATGTTCAGTGATTGGCGATGCATTGTAACTCTGTGGCGATGTAATGTTTGGAATTGACGTTGAAGAATATTAACGAATA
The DNA here is from genome assembly GCA_029286625.1 of Parnassius orleans. NCBI lineage: Eukaryota > Metazoa > Arthropoda > Insecta > Lepidoptera > Papilionidae > Parnassius > Parnassius orleans. Next base: position 4,555,409 of record JAGSMP010000059.1, read on the forward strand.
TTATTATAGTAGCAATAATTTTGTAAAACTTTTAAATGTTAATTCATTCGAAAATAACTACCTATGTAACTTCGTAACATAAAGTTAAGTAGCGTATCTACGGAAACGGAAACTAGTCGAATACACTGTGTGACTTTAATGAAATACTTGACGCTGGCAGAATCCATTGGAAGTTGCCAAACTAGGAAAAAAAAGCCGTTGAAAGTTAGATTTGGCCGCATTCAAGCAACAGGTGATGAATAGTTCCAACTTGATAACAATGTGGGCACAAGTTAAAGGACTATATGTTTAGTCGAGCAAGGTGTGCAGGAGTTGTATAGCGGCCTCACCGCAGTCGGTTTATAGTCGTAATATAGACACGACTTGCTTCTACTTAGCTCACCACCGCTTTACAGGTATTTCGTCCTGGATACTTTCATACCACTTACCTTTGTTTTCTTGGTCTTTCTTTTACATATCTTTCCATAAAAAACGGATATTCTTTCTTATTTCAGTATAACAGTCAGTAATAGATAAAGATAAAATATGGCTTAGAGCAAGTGGATTTATTCGTTTATTATTTTTATCAATTCAAAGCACACCTATACAGCAGCCGTAGATATTAACTTAGCTAGTCATTACTAATATTAATGGCTGCTATGGACCATAGGCTATTTGACAATTTTAAAAATATACTACAAATTGTTAGGTCACTGAACCTAGCCTCACTTCCATTTTTTTTTTGAGTTTTTTTTTTCTTTTTATTTAATTGTTCGTGGTTTTTTCGTTATTGTTCGAACATAAAAATGGTTTGTTCGTCTTTTAATTATTTATAATTTATTAAACAAATGTCGTCCTTAGGTTGGTCCCCCTTATTGTAAATTTTAACTTTTATCCCTTAAAGTAATTATTTTTTACTAAATATCGTTTGTTCGATCGCTATTGATGTTTGTTCGATCATAAATACAATTTAATTGTTAATAATTGTCTATAAAAGCGAGCGAAGCGAGCTCTCGACTTGAGGCACCCGAGTCGGGGTTAGGTTAGAAGGGGATGGCGAGGTCGAGCGAGCGAAGCGAGGGAACAGACTCCGCCATCCCCTTCGTGGTTATTTTTTTTAAACCACCTAGTGGCTACTTAAAAATATTGAATAATTAACAATTAAGTTGTATTGATGATATGTCTTTTAATTATAAATAATTAAAAGACGAACAAACAATTTTTATGTTCTAACAAACGACGAACAATTAATTAAAGATAAGAAAAACTCAAAAAATCAAAAAAAAGTCCAAGTGCGGCTAGGTTCAGGTACCCCAAATTGTTGTCATCATATCAGATATTAGCGTAAAAAATATATTTCACTTTATTTTAAACTAAAATATGTATATTTTATGCAAAATAAACGAAAATAAAACATAATTATTATTGAAATTTTATCTGTGGCGGGAACGCCCTGTGATTGGTTGCAAATCTGGGGACGTCACACGCGAGTAAACATAGATGCCTTGAGTGACTGTAGTTCGCGTTCTATGTTTTTGGCTGCCATATTCGATTGGATCGAACTCGATTCGATCTTTGAGCTATTTCTGAAACAGTTTTTGAATAAATCTTATAACTAGCGGCATAAATATTTCAAAACGGAGTCAAATTAAACTAATTAACGGTGGTAGAGCCACGCAGCAGCTTTTACTGTTGCACGTATGGGCCGGCTCGAGCCGGGTTAGTACCACGACCTCACAGAATACCGGCGTGAAGTGAAAGCTCTACTTGACCTTACTCTGACCGGAGACCCAATTCTCCCCCCCCCCCCATCAACATGGTAGCGGAATTAAATCAAAGACTACTCCAGGTGGGTACCAGCACCCCTGGAGAATCCCTCGCTGAGCATCCACGATCATGCTACTCCACTCCTGAGCGTGGGTGCTCAGGCTGCCCCGCGTATTCTGGGGGAGGGGGCAAAATTCCGCTCAAAACAATAACTGCTCGGAGCAAACTGAGCAACAAGACCAAGGCGACCCCTGCCACGCTATCCGTGAATTTCTGCCACATCAGGGGACTTCACTCGAACCTAAACGCCGTCCACTACCATCTCGAGACAGCGAAGCCGGCCTTGCTCTTTCTGACCGAGACGCAGGTGTCCTCTCGTACTTCGTACTACTTCGTTTAGGTGTACTTCGTATCTCTCCTACCCGGGGTACAAATTGGAACACTCCTTTGTGCCTCAGGCTGGTGTTTGCGTATACGTCAGAGAGCACATCTGTTGTCGACGCCTCAGCAGTCTTGAAGGTTCGGACCTGTCCATCCTTTGGCTACGCATAGATAGCGAGGACCATCCGCGCGTCTACGGGTGCCTCTATAGGTCCCATAGCGGTAATGCCGAAACAGATCGACTCATCGACCACGTCTAAATGGCTACAGATTCTTTGCTACAACAGGTCCCATCCGCAGAGATCGTGATCCTTGACGATTTTTACGCCCACCACGCCGAATGGCTCGGTTCACGTTTAACCGATCATGCGGGGAGATCTGCTTATGACTTTACCTTGGCATATGGTCTGACACAACTGGTTACTTCGCCTACGCGGATTCCAGATGTGAAGGATCATACACCTTCCCTGTTGGACCTTCTGCTGATCTCTCATCCGGACGGATATCAGGTTTCCGTCGACTCGGCTCTTCGGACCATTGTCTGATCCGGAGTGTGTTGCCACTCACGCTCCCTTCGCGGTTGCGTTCTGCAGGTTGCCGCCGTGTTTGGCATTACAGGTCGGAATGCGGTCTTTCTTTGCATCCTACCCATGGGGGCGGGTTTGCTTCTCGCCGGATGATCCCAGCGCTGTTGCTGATTCTGTCACTGATGAGGTGCTACATGGAATGGAACTATTTATTCCATCATCTGTGGTACCCATCGGAGGCAGATCTCAGCCTTGGTTTGTTCGCTCCTGTAAGACTGCATTACGCAGTAAGCAGGAGTGCTATCAAGCCTGGGATGAGGCTTCGGCGGCTCGGGATGACTCTTGATGACGGGGGGAACACACCGCCGACCATCCCGCGGTGTGAGTGCTCCATGTTGGAGGTGCAGTTCTCACAGCGCTCGGTTCGCAAAGCACTCCTCTCCCTGGACATACACAAGTCGAGTGGGCCTGACGGAATCCCCCCAATTGTGCTGGAGACGTGTGCTCTGGAGTTGGCACCGGTTCTAACGCGTCTTTTCCGGTACTCCTACTCCCTAGGCGTGGTCCCGAAATCATGGAAGACAGCTTTTATCCAACCGATCCCTAAAAAAGGCGACCGCTCAGACCCGTCCAACTACAGGCCTATCTCCATCACCCCCTTGTTCTCCAAAATAATGGAGTCCGTTATAAACTGCCAGCTCATGCGGTACCTTGAGGATCACCAGCTGATTAGTGACCGCCAATACGGTTTTGGTCGGGGTTGATCAGCTGGTGATCTTCTGGTCTACCTGAGTCATAGATGGGCGGAGGCAGTAGAGTCCAAGGGGGAGGCATTGGCCGTTAGTTTGGACATTGCGAAGGCTTTCGATCGGGTTTGGCACAAAGCGCTTCTTTCGAAGCTCCTTTCCTATGGGCTTCCCGAGAAATTGTGCAATTGGATCACCAGCTTTCTTGCAGATCGGAGCATCAAGGTCGTTGTAGACGGTGCATGTTCCGACTATTATCGTATTTTCCGACTATTATCGGATTTTATTATCGTATTAATAATTTATTATTAATTCAATAGATAAGAAATTGTCCAAAATTCCAAATCCATACAGCATAAACATGCAACTATCGATTGCAAGTTCTATGAGAATAATAATCGAATAGATTGATTAACCCTATCCCTACAGTGAGCTGTCAAAATTATCAAGCTAAATTGACAGAGCATAGTATCTAGTACATATTTATTTATCTATGGCACTATAGTCTTTGCGTTATAGTCACAAACTAATAAGAAGTGCTAGGTTATAAGCATGGTGCGGGTGACAGTTTACACTTTTGGCGTGTCTAAAGATGGAACATTGTTAAATCGATTTAAAAAAGGCGATTAACGATACACAAAGCAAAGCAAAAATTATCGATTAGTTATCGATATAAAAATTAAAACCGAAACATATATTTCTTTATAAACTACTATGCATGTAAAATTAAGTTAAAGTTTAATACCTTGTCTTGTTTAATACTTTGTGTTTAGACCTCCCCGCTTGGTATTTATTACGATTGGATTTCATGGGTTTTCATTTTTTTGCGCGGAAACCTAATTTTTTTTTCTAAAATAAAATTAGCCTGTGTTACTCCTTATAACATCAGCTATCTGTCAGTGCCAGCTATAAGTCGGAACAAATAGACAGTAAGACAAACATTTTAAAAATTGTTTTTGTCTTTTTGTTATAAATACCGTATATACTTTCATATGTATTTAGTAAAAGGCTGTTATTTTGATATTACAAACAGAATTCAATGTATAGATTATACTATGTATTAATTTGAAAATAAAAATCATGTTCTATTTCATGTTGATTGCAACATTCATATTGATATTTAAACAAATAAAATGGCTGTCAGCATCTGTAATTTTCAGTACGGCGTAGACTGCACCGGCAGCTTTCAAGGTACGAGTGCTAGAGCCTTTTGCTATATGTGTATTAGTTTTGCCACGTCCAATGGGCCAAATATCGGAACGGAAGGTAAAAAGAATCGAGAATTGGGTTTATAAATCTAATGAAATAAAAAAAAAATAGGTTTTTTGCAGCCATTTTGGCCGTAAATATTAATTATAAATAAAATTATAAATAAAATAATAAAATTTTTGGCCGTAATAATAAAGTATTTTTGACACAATGCGTAATTTGCTTCATAATTATTTTTTTTGCCTGAGCTGACCAACGAATAATTTATCGTCCATGCATCGGAAATACTGCATATTCGTCTATGTGAGTTTTGTTTCCGTAAATCAGAATTTGTTGAACGATTAGTTCCATTTCCAATACATATTTACGTGATTTTTATATATTCGATTTATTTCAAAACCGATTTTTGATAGTCTGTGGTTGTTCGTTATGGCATGGCATAGTTTAGCGTGGCACATCACTGTCGAAAGTGGGCGGTATCCATTCATGATGTACAACAATATCTGTATGAAAGTTTGTCTTAAAAAAATACGAAACTTCATAGGCGTGAGCTGTCACCCGCACCATGCTATAATGCCAGTGTAACCATATGTGGCAGGTTCCTGCCATTTTGGCAGTATTGGCCTCTTATTTTAGCCTCTGGCATAATCGGTTGACTTTATAAAAATAAAACCTGGCAGTATTTGGCAGAATTGGGGTATTAAAAATAGATTTCATTATGGCAACTTAAAATGGCAACCCTAGGTACTTCACCAGCATGTGGGGGATTTCCCTGTATTTCTAGTGTTATGTTTGTATCACATTCAATAAACAGCTTGAAAAGTATGTGTGTAAAGTTGATAATTTTAAAACGAGTTTCATAAACACGAGTTAATGGTTAATATTAGGTCCTTACATATGAAATTGGCGTTTTGTACGGGAGGAATATAAAGTCAATTTTTTTTGTAAAATATATTTAATTAATCAAACTATGCACCGTTGTTATCTATGCACTTTTGCCATCTCATGTGATCTCTTTACTAAAAAAAAACATGGGGCGATAATCGATAAACTCTTTGAAGGCGGTTTGGACTGCCACATCGGAGTTGAATTTTTTTCCTTGTAAGAAGTTGTCCGAATTCCGGAAATAATGGTAATCTGTTGGAGCAAGGTCCGGGGAGTACGGTGGATGTCGCAGACATTCCAATTGTAGCTCATCTAACTTAGTGGTTGTTTTGTGCAGTGTGGGGTCTTGCGTTGTCTAGAAGCAGCAGTGGCCTAGAGCGATTAACCAATCTCGGTTGTTTAGCAGCTAGTTCTTCCTTCATGGTTTGCACTTGCTGACAATAGATATCTGCCGTAATCGCTTGGCCAGATTTTAGAAAGCTGTAGTGAAAGACACCGGCGCTAGTCCACCAAACACTCACAAGTAACTTTTTCTGAGTCAATTTTCGTTTAGGGCAGGATTTGGCTGGGTCTCCAGGGTTCAGCCATTGCGACGAGCACTTCCGATTATCGTACAGTATCCACTTTTCATCACAAGTAATGATTCGATTTAAAATCCCTTCATTATTGTGTCGGTTGAGCAAAGTCACACAGCAGTCGACGCGTTTTTGCAAGTTCGATTCACTCAATTCATGAGCTACCCATCGTTCAAGTTTTTTTACTTTCCCTATTTGCTTCAAGTGGATTAATACAGTTTTATCACTTACCCCGAAGCCTGCAGCTATCTCTGAACTGCTTTGTGATGGATCCGCTTTCACAATAGCCTTTAATTCTTCATTTTCCACTTTGGTCTCCGGTCGTCCACGGGGTTGGTTCTGAAAGTCGAAATTTCCAGAACAAAAACGTTGAAACCAAAAACGTACCGTGCTTTCTTTTGCGACACCAGTACCGTACACATCATTAACCCTTCGAGCTGTTTCTGCAGCGCTAGTGCCACGGTAGAACTCGTACTCGTAAATATACCGATATTTCATGTTTTCCTTGGTGCGGTAATAAGCAACGCCAAAGAATAAAATAATGAGGCAAAAACAAATGAATAACTGTTTTCAAAACTCAAATGTACCAGCTAAGTGAATTTATAGATTTGAATTTGGAATTCTTAAACAAAGAGGAGATATTTGAGATCAAAGTGGTCAGTACGACAAAACGCTAATTTCATATGTAAGGACCTAATATTTCAATCAGTCATAGAAGAGACGTACTTTAGTTTGGTATGGCATTAGATTTCGTGGTGATAATATCTTGTTAGCGATATCTTGTTAATAATATTTCGTGGACGGTAGTCATTATTGGTGGTGGTGATGAAGCGAAAATATTAAAGGGCGTATAGAGCGGAGTGGGCGCAAAGTCCTTTACGTTCATCGTGGATCTCCAAAGCTAAAGATGATCAGATCCAAATTGGCATCCCGGCTGTTCGCTTTAAAGGAGCATGTCGCTACTAGTAAACATAAAAAAAACATCTGTGAGTGTCGTGGAATTTCGTATTATATTATTATTGATAAACGTATTATATTATTGATTAACAAATACAAATAAATGAATTACGTCTATTAAAATGAAGCGTCATTTAAAATAAAATAATATTTCTTTCATGGCCAGATAAGAAAAAGTGCGAGGGAGATGGATATTATTCCATCTCGCTTCCTTATAGCCGCCAAGGCCGTCTACACTACGTTAGAAGGGGTCGTGATGGAAAAATCTTATCTTACACTTTTTCTCGCCTCGTCCCCATCCGCCAAACTCGTACCGTCCGATAAGGAACTTCGTTCCAAAAATATGAGTTGATTCAGCATGCGAAAGAATATTCTCTCAAATAAATTTAATTAAGACAAAAACACGAAACAGATTTAGATATAAAGAAACATGTAGCTTCTACCTTGCACGTTAAACAAAGCATTGGTGAGCATGGCGATTGCATTGCATTCAAACCAACGAAAGATATGTTTAATTTTAATTTAATAAAAATATAGCATTTGAATGTGTATTTTTATTTTTCTTAGTTTAATATGTTATTAGTTTATTAGTTGTAATAAGTTTAATAAGTTGGCAGTATTTAGGCATTTTTCACTACAGACTTTGACAGGTTTTGGCAGGTTTTTAACAAAAGTAAGGCAGGATCTGTATTTTAAAGATAGTCACACAGTATAACGCAAAGACTATAGTAAAGATTTTTTTGGCGGGAACTTGATCGGCGGCGGTTTGCTGCTCCTGTATTATTGTTTGAATAATGGTTTGAAGTGGATTTTGATATGTAAAAGTGGTGCGATTTTGTGTATTAGTGTCCGCGCATGTGAACTATTAGTGGAAACGGTGAAACAAGTGCTCTGATGGTGATGTGATTCTCAAGATAAGGTGTCTATCTGCTTAGGCGCCTTGAGATACCATCGCCAGCTGTCAGCTGTCTGCTGACTCAAGTTGCCGTCAAAATCTTCCAAGGGCTGCACAATGTAACGCATCAACATATTGTGAAGCAGTGTACTTTGAAGGATAAATAAACATTTGGGGAAATTATAATAAACCGAATAAAAATACCTAAGACTTGGCCTAAAGGTCTAGATACCAGGCCATAAACTCCAAAAAAAAAAAGACTATAGTAAACGTCACTGACTTAGAAGTATATGGACTGGGCATACCTACAGAATTAGCGTGACTACCTACAATACACTGGCGCATAAAATGGCCGCCTTTTATAGGGTTGTAACTCAGCAATCTGGGCAGCTGATATCGATATTTTTACTAATATGAATTTGTTCTCATTTCATATAATTGAATTTGTTGCTTTATTTATTTTATTCCGTAGGTATTTATATAGGTACAGGGCTATATTTTCAATCGTCAAATAACTTATCTGAGGAATAAATAATGTGTCTGGCAGTTTTATGGCTTTTGTGTAGATAGAAATTAAATCCGTAGCCTAATTGTGTAACACACCAAAATGACAAACCATACCAATTGGACAGTTTAACAATATCCATTGCGTTGTTTTTGTTGTCGAGCAAACGAATTTTTCAATCACATGAAGTAATGGCTATGTTGGGTTGTCAAATTAGATTTGTATTGCTATCCCTTAAGTTTCGCTTGAGCTGCTTCACTGATTTCTTGTATTAGGTACAGTCAAACAAAGAGTTAAGTATGCAGGCAGCTAACTTGTAACTTGTTTTAAACAATGTTCTGAGTGTGCTAAGTACTTACTGAAATTTTTACATCATTTATATAATTGTGAACAATTTTAAAAAGTTATAACGCATACAATAAAAATGAATATTGACAAAGTAGTGGGAAGATTCCTGAGAAGATTTTTTGCTCGTATACCAAATTTGTTTACTGTACAATATTACTTGGATGGAGATCCCTGATCCCATATTATAGTATTTTTAATATAAAATAATATATATATATATATATATATATATATATATATATATTCAGATTTTAAATGAAAAATATTATATTTATTCATTTCTGAACAAAATTAATCTATTAAAATAATTTCTAGTACAACACTTTGTCACTGCTTTTTGACAGTTTGACAGCAGATCTACCACAAAACTTGGCGCTTAACATGACGGCGCAGTCACGCATGGATGAGCTAATGACGTCACACGAAAGTGTTACGAAAATAAGCACTTGACAAAGTGTAGTTCATAGATAAATAGATATGTAGCAAGGTGTAGTTGTCTCTCTTTTCTATTGCAGCTACTGCTTTGTTAAAAAGAGACAAAACTGTTTTTGACAAGTGTGTGTCGATATTATAGATATTTGTATAACTATTATTTCTATAGTAGAATATGCCGCCTCCATAGGTATATCTCTATGGTAAACGTAGTGATTATATTCTCTTTGGAATATAGTTATAATAATTTCTTCGTGTAGGAAACAAGCGTTAATCTTGAATTTTTAGTTTCGTGGTTATATTGTTAATTTTCAATAAAATGCACCGTAATCCGAAGTTAGAAGAATTCGAAATTGAAACAAAACCATCGAGAACCAGTGAAAGGCAAAAATTTCATAATTTTATTTATGATAGAAATACTGGCGCTTTTTTGGGAAGAACACCGGAAAGTTGGTGTAAGTGTTGGTGTACCTTCTTTTACTTTTGGACTTGATTAAACCCATTGTCTTTAAAAATAATGTTTTTAAAAAAGTTATTCATGTGAGATCTATCTCATTATAAATGATATTTTACATACTATTTTTTAATTGGGCGTGGCTATTTATTTGTGTTAAGCGTACTGTAATTATATATTTGAATTGTACATTTTAAAGTAGAGGTACCTTAAATTTAATTTTTAATAGTTATTTAGTAATATGAACTATACATGTAATGTATTTTAATAATTTTTTATTGCTATTACAATGGTAAATAAAAATTATTATTTATTGGATTTTTGCCTTATTTGCCACATTTGGCAGTCAGGTTGGCAACTGCTGTGTTTTATTATTTTAATTAGTTATCATGAAGATGCTGCATGTCATGTTTCGTTAACTTCTGTTGTTTGTTATTTACTTATTGTGTTAGTTACAGTTTTATTTATTTAATATTTATTAAAACTTAGAAAAACAGTACGGGTTTAAAAAGCAGACTTAATGCTTAAAAGCATTATTTGCCAGTAAACTTTTATAATTTTATGCATGACTTAGTTAAAATTGCACTTACCAACATTTTTACTTGGCAAAGTGAAAACTGAACAAAATCTTTGCCCTAATTGTTCAATCTCTAGTATTAAATTTATAGAATTTTAATTGCTTTCTTGATTTTTTTGTATTAAAGTATAATTTATCTCACCACACTACTACTCCTCATCCATAATAACATGAGATGTAGTCAGATGACGTCACAGTGGCATGCTTATACAGTCTACAAAATAGTTTATAATGTTTAAATTACGTTGTGAGGTAACCTAATGAGACAAATGAATATTGCTCTTTGTATTATCAAGAGCACATTCGGAGAGGTGCGATGTGGATTAGGTGTGCACATATAATACACAAACACTACATACTACAGTAGCCTAATGGTAGTGTGCATAATGAAACTCAAAAATTTGCAGGTTCAAATCAACCATTTGATGACTACTGTTGTTACCACTCCTAACACAAGCTTTAAGGATTGGAACAGCACTAAGGTGATGGAGTTCATTGAACTCCTGCAGAATGAATCGATCATATGGGATACTCAAAAGAAATCCCATAAAAATAGAAAGGCCATTAATGACCCCTGAGAAAATATTAAAAATTTATTTTCTCTTCAATGTTCCATTGACAAATTAAATATGAAGAGAAATTCTAGAGAAGACTGAGACATTCGTAAACAAGTATAGGAGGAAGCGCAAACGGGTTCGTAAATTGAGTATGCGAAGCCATTTGCATATTTGCTAAGTTTGCGAATGAATGTCTGATGGACCTTCAAATGCGTGCAAACATTCGTAGAATTTACGAATATTTGCGCGCATGTGAGTGACCGGGGTAAGAATCAAAATGCAGATGAGCTGTCACCCCCGAAGTCTAAGATGGAATGCCTCGTATCCAATAAAAAGTATCTCTTGTTTTTTTAACTGACCCAGCAGTATAAAACACAGTAGCATTAGGCTGTTATTTTATGCTGGTATTCTGTGAAAGTGTGGTCCTTTTCCGGTCGAGTTGATTGATTCATCTCAATCAAGTGCAGCTAGGCTCTTTCCCATATACAGGGTTATTTTGCAACTACCGGCCAAATTTGCAGAGAAGGTTCAGAATAAGTAATATTGGCAAATGGTGAAGAAAAACTAATTAAAAAAAATCTCAAACATACTGTCCTTTTTATCTTTTAAATTCAAAATGCATTGTGATGTATTATTTTAACTGATTTTACTGGGCATGTGTATTATTTTAACTGATTTTACTGGGCACGCACATATTCGAAAGGGTCGATCAGTAGGCAAAAACGTTGTTGCCCATAAATCACATTCAGTTTGGGATAATTTCGAATAAAAGTAGAAGCCTTATTTACTCATATTTTCAAAAACTGCAATAACGGTATATCATTATTTATATATTTCAACTTAAGATTAAAATTTGGCTACTCTTTGAAAAATAACCCTGTATATGCAGAGATCACAGTTGATATGGTTAAAAATATATTTTAAAGAGCAAATTTACAATTTGAATACAAAGTAATCTATACAAATAAATAAAATTTAAGTGTCTGGTTGTAATGTAAAAAATTTTAACAGCTTTATGTCATAAGGAGTAACTTAGGTTACTTTTATTTTAGGAAAAGAATTTTTGTTCCGCGCAAAAAATTAAAAACCCTAAATAACACGCAGGCGAAGTCGCGGGGTACAGCTAGTAAATAGAATAAAAACCATGTTAGTATGGATGTTGTGCGAGTGTGAGTCTGTCTATGTTTATCTTACAGCCTATACTTTGAATGCCTCGTTGGTGTAGTGGTTGTTACCATGATTGCTGATCACGAGGTCTCCGGTTTGAATCCCCAGTCGTGTTAATATCAGTTATTGGGTTTTCTGCCCAGAAATTCCTAGTAGCAACCCGGAGTTAGGAAGTTGGAGATGTTTTACCTCCGTGCCTCAGAAAGCACACAAAGTCGTTAGTCCTGTGCCTGTGTGAGGGAATAGAGAGTGCACCAGAGCTTGAGCATACACTCAAGCACTATAATCCTGTCCTGCTCAGATGGCTAGTCTACATTGAGACTGGCCGCTGTGATCGAAATTCGGTCTGGAGGACATTCTGATAACAACTCAAAATTATTTTTTCTTATACCTTAATGTATGATCTTGACCATGAAAGAAAATGTTGGTTAAGTTACTACTTAATAATGACTTAGCTGTCAAGTACATTGGATCATTATACACAGAAGCCCATTAATCCTGTTAATTTTTTATTGTAGAAACATTATAAGGTCAAATTGAGGAAGCTTTATAAATCATTTATAGGGGAAGCCCTAGTAGCTGTTGTATGGGTGTATGACATCACAGAAATGTGTAGGAAATCAGTTAAGCAAAAGGCTTTAGAATGGATTGAATTATGTGTATAATGGCCTAATGACCGAATTTTGGTCACGGTGGCAAGATTTTTCGGAGACTAGCCACCTACTCAGGACAGGATTATATAGCACGAGTGTATAGAGAGAATAAAATTGAGGATATGGAGGACATGTGCTCGTGCACACACAGATGTACTTGCTATTTAATTCTCTCCGTATAGTAATCTGACAAAACTGGAGAGAGATCAGACGCTAGAGCAACTACTTTACGTGCTTTCCGAGGCACAGGGGTGCCCCCTTGCTATAAGGAATGCCAATGGTCAGCAGTAGACTATTAACGGACTAATAAAAAAGAATACCTCTGAAAGGTGAGAGGTCTTCAGCAGCATCTATGGTAAATAATTCAATGACTGCCTGTTGGTTTAGTGGTCGTAAGAGCGCCTGCTGATCATGTGGTCCTAGGCTCGAAAACCCCGACTGGCCGGAAATCTATTATTGGAGTTGCCTGTCAAGAAATTCTCAATAGCTGCCCGGAGTGAGGAAGTTGGCAGTTTCTCACCCCCGTGCCTCTAAAAGCACGTAAAGCCGTTGGTCCTGCGCCTGATCTCTCTCCGGTCGTGTCGGGTTACCGTCCAATCGGACTATGAGAGTGAGGGAATAGAGAAGGTGCGCAAGCACAGGTGCACACCTGTGCTTGCGCAAACACTTGGGCACTATTATCCTGTCCTGAGCTGATGGCTAGTCTCCGTTGAGAATGGCCGCCGTGTCCGAAATTCGGTCTAGACGACATATATACATAGTGGTACTAACTCATTCCTAACCGTGTCGTAAGCCGTAACGCTCATACGATAAAATATGCCTGTTTAAGTGAAGGAAAGATACAGCCTACATATGTCTCACTGCGGAGCACAGACGTTTTCATTCCTGAGAAGGTTAACCCCTTATAGCTACCACGGCTTTGATATGTATGATCTGATCGTATCTACCTATATGTGGCATATGGTCTAACCGTGTAATGGCAGAGTAAGAATGTCCAATACTCCATATCGGCCCGTGGGCGTGCAGAGGCAACTGAAACTAACCAGGAAATAGGCAGCAGTGTCTTTCTAATAACAATAAAAAAACTACGGTTCCTAACTAGCCTGCCAAGCATGCAACTATGACAAATATCCTATCTCTATGCAATCTAAGGTGAAGGCCTATGTTCAGCTGTGGACTTTTTTAGGCTGTAACGGTAACGGATTTGACCTACAGTCCACAGACTATTGAAAAGCAACATTACATTGAAGTAATTATTTGTTAACAACATTTTAATATTCTTTTATGTACATAAATGTTTTTTTTCCCCCAATATGGCCCTTGGTATTGTGGTTAGGTCACAATAATTCTGCAAATGTCCGGTCTTTGGTCTGTCACATCTTGTCTTGAGGCTTCTCGGTGGGAAAGTAGTCGGCGGTTATTAGGTGACAATGTAACTAAAACAAAACACAACTAAATACACGAGTTATGGACAACACAATACAGAACAAACAGCTAGCATAACACACATACAACATATAACATAATAACATCTATGTTATTACTCTAAAGCTTGACTACAGTGACCACAGACTATTTTGTGTTTGACATTGACATTATGAACGTAAACAATGCATGTCTTATTATATTTTATGTATTTGTAACACATATTATAAATAAATTTTAGCTTTCTGCACTTCTGCATATAAACTTTAACCATGCCAAATCTCACACTCCTCTGATATACTAACAATTTTATTTATAACTCCAGATTTTAAAAACAGTAGTGTTCATATAGTCAATTTTTGTTTTAGGTAAAATCATCATCTTCTATATAATATTCTACACGGTGCTAGTGGCCCTATTTGCAACATGCATGGTGACTTTCCACCGGCAGTACATCAACCCGAGGGTTCCCCGGTTGCAATTGAATCGCAGCCTCATTGGCACCAGCCCGGGACTCGGCTTTAGGCCCGTCCCGCCGGACGTACGGAGCACCCTCATTTCGTACAAAGGCACTGACCTTGAAGACTACAAGTATTGGGAAGATCAGCTGAAAGATTTCCTGTCTGGTGAGTACTTTCAAGCCATAACAGTTTCAAACGATAATGCATTGTTAAAAGGACAAACAATAAAACAGATTACAAGATAAAAAGGTTAAGTTTAGAGATGGGCCGAATATTCGTTTCATATTCGATATTCGGCAGCTTTACCGAATATTCGTATTCGGCAGCTTTACCGAATATTCGTATTCGGCTAAATCACCGAAGATTCGTTAAAGTGGTACTCAAAGTGTCCACTGTATTGAATTGCCCACATGTCAGATGTAGCCGATAGACATTTTGCCTTAGATAGCTCACCTTAAATAATCACTTTTTCACTATATATTTTCGGCTCGGTATTTGGTTTTTGGGCTTTACCAACTGCATGAGCCGATTAAAGCCTTTATCTTCGACTATAGAAATTGGCTGGTTACCTATTGCTATCATTTCAGCAATTGAATTCGTAATTGGAAGTGATCTGGGGTCGTCGATTCGCCATTTGGTAATAAATGAATCTTTTAGTGTAGTTTGAGTGGTTGGACAGGTTTTAGTATTTGTAGATTGAGCAACTCTGGTAGAGGGTTGGGTTACCTGTGCAACTTCAGATTCATGCTGTGTCGTTTCAATATTTTGTATATTTGAGCCTACCTGATGCACAGGTTTTTCCAGACCAAGAAATTCCGCAGTGTGTTTCAATTTTAAATGATTGCTCAAAACCGAGGATGAAGCTTTCCTGTCGCTGCCACCCCGCGAAAGTATTTTTTCGCAAATCGTACATTTCACTTTGCTTTGGTCGTCAGTTTCTCTAAAATAAGTCCAAATAGTAGATCTCCTCCTGCCACTCATTTTTATCATATTATAATTATCAATTTTCACTAAGAATAACACAAAGAAACACTTTTTTTCTCACAAAAACAGTCAAAACATAGCACGTGTCGGCAATTTGCTCGGCGGGGTGCGAGGGGCAGGGTCCGGCGCTAAACCAGCGCGCTTTACGTAAACAAGTTTCGACATGAACTAGTTAGGTACCGAGGTGATCCTGCCGAATAATATTCGGCCGAATATTCGGTTCGGTAAAAGTTTTGCCGAACTTTCGGCCGAATATTCATATTCGGCCCATCTCTAGTAAAGTTATAGCTTGTTTAGGTTGTAGTAGTGTGGGCGTCTTCAAGGCCAGTGAATAGGCTTTTGTTAAGTCAGTGCGCTTCACCATCTTAGGATACATCACCACTTACCATCAGTTGGGATAGCAGTCAAGAGCTGGCTTAGAATAGTAAAAAAAAAGATCTCTCATTTCTGAGAGGGTTTAGGTCAAGGAAATGTCCGCCACGCTGCCTATTTACGTGTTGGCAGACTTCACATCTCTTTGTAATATATTATTTTTAATTTTTCAGTAATGTAGGTTTCATGATTTTTTTTCTTAACCGCAGAGCACATGGTTAATAAGAACTTAAAATTGCAATTAACATTTTCGTCGGTACCGGTGCGGATCGAACGGTTGCCCGCGTACTGTTAAATTTACAGCGAGCGCTTAGCCTCTGATCTACTACGGCTCCTCCACTTAATATATAAATAAATATTTGAAGACAGTCACACACACTTTTACATGTGGTTTAACATGTGGTGGAGCCACGCTGCAGCTATTTTATGGTTGCAGCACGAATGGGTAGGATCGACCGGGGTAGGACCACGCTCTCACAGAATACTAGCGTAAAATAGCAGCTGGTGGGCGTGGCCAAAAAGCACGCTGTCTCACCTGGCATCGTGCCCGACAGAGATACTATCAGTGATGAGCAGTTAGACGCTAGTCTTCACGCACGTCTTGTTCGTACGGCGTTTTGAACAAAAACGAAGTTACACGATGCACAGAAATCAGCAAGTACCTATGTACAAACTCGTGCTAAATTATTAGGCGCTGCGTTATCGCTTTATACCTTTATATTATACCTCTATGGCTCTATAGATACCTAATATAGATTGCGGCCACGGAACTGTCTATAAGATTGTCAAAATATCATTTTATAATCCTCCTTTTTATAAATATAAAGATATATCTAGAGCGAAGTGTTTAGTTGCCATTTGGTATTGTTAAATGCATTTTGGGCCATTACAAATCCAATTTGTTGCAAACTGAAAACATACTACCAATTTATTATGTTTAGTTTACCCCCGGTGGTCATGCAGCGATCGCTCAAGAGTTCACGACGCCGACGCACGCTTACTTGAACAGTCATCGCAGTTTATGTCCGTACTAGCTGTTGCCAGCGGCTTCGCCCGCGTGTAACTCGATAAACATATGTGTTATTCCAGACTATAACCTATCTCTGAGCTAAATAGGTATGAAGATCTCTTCAGCCGTTCTGGCGTGATTGAGTAACATACATCCATCCAAACATCCAAGCTTTCGCATTTGTAATATTTAGATAATAAATAATAATTGTAAGTAGTTCTGCCTACCTATAAATTGTTTTTAAAATTACTTACCTGTCTTCTTACTTTTTTTATATAATATACTCAATATCACTAAATGTAAACACATTTTTTTTAATCAAGACAAGTGACCCATGAAGACTGTTTTCTTAGCGACGACGGTTTGTGATATTTTTGTTGTATTGTTGGTACCTAGATAATTAAGGTACCTAGATAATTATAACAGTAGGTACCTATGATAATCTCACATATACCTACTTTGTCCGCCGCAAAAGAAATAAATTTAAATAAAATTGTTGTAAATCTTTATTGAATACTTATTTCCTTTATATCATTTTCATTGTTAGCCGTGGTAGCTCAGATGGTTAGCGCTCGTTGTAAGTATCACAACACAGTACGCGAGCAACCCAGGTTCGATCCCCGCCGGCATCAATGAAATTGTTAATTGCAATTCTGATTTACCACGTGCTCGGCGGTGAAGGAAAACATCGTGAGTAAACCTGCATGTCTGAGAAATAAGAAAAAAATATTTCGAAGACGTGAAGTTCGCCAACAGGCATTGGGGCACCGCGGCGGACATTTCCTTGCCTATATAAGGTTACCAACTCTCGAAGGGACGAGGCGGTGTTTATCTGTGTCACGCACGAGGTGCGTGACAGAGATAAACACCGCCGGACCATGGTCAGCCAAACCGTGGAAGGACACCGCTCTCACACAATATCAGCGTAATATATCAGCTTAATGCTGTTGTGTTTCGTATGGTGAGTGTAGAGAACGGGAGACCTTTTTACTGGTAACGAGGCGTTCCATCTTAGTCCTCAGGGGTGACATCGCATCTGCATTTTGATTCTTAATCGAGGATAGATGTAGATGTCTTTGGGCCACAGTATCTATTTACCATCAGGTGGCTTGTATGCTCGTTTCGTCACCCTTATTCTATAATATAAAATCAGTCTAGAGGACAATAATTCGATAAACATAGATAAAGCATTGTTCGAAAAACAACTAGTCTAATAAAAATTAAAACAGGATTAAGAGCCCGTTTGTTTGCTCAATGCGCGTTCAGTTTTGTTTTTTATACTCCTTGGTCCTCTATAAAAAATATTTTGGTCAAATTTTCATAGCAGAATTCGAATTCACCCATAGTAGAGTAAATTGACTATAATCGCCACGCTTAGCAAGTGAATCGGTGGTTTGGCGCTATTGCTATCGCAATATTAAATATCACCACACACAACACTGTTCTCTTTGCCGGTCTAGGTACTTGTGTTACGTACGACCAACTATTGAAGGCCATGAAATCTGGACATGTCCCATATTCACTTCTTACGACACTCTGGACCATTGAGTTAAAAGTATTGCGTACTAGAGAAGCTATACCAAACAAAAAACGTGTCGCACTTTGATGACAGCAATAGTATTTGCTGCAGCGCTAAAAGTTAGTTATGTCGTCTAACCAAACTATTAAAATATGCAGCGCTAGATCGCTTATAGAGTACATTTTTCACACAACCAAATCGTCGTAAGCACCAAGAATTTCATGGGGCTTACGCGTTTCGTTCAATCGCGATTTTACACCTTTAAAATTTATTAATAGTTATAAATAAATAAAAAAATAAGTAGAAAAATGAAAAAAAAAATTAATGTTATTTAAGCTCCCTTGACTGAACTGTTATTTACGCCCAGGCAAACTTTTATTCGTATTGTCGTATTATTAGCGCCGTTCCGTTCGCGCCTATACTGCATGAATGTCAAAGTCACACAAAAGTAAGGTGTACGGATTGCAGTACATTTCAGTCGAAGAAAGTGAGTCTTCGGATCGCGAAATCTAGTGTATGTACTACGACATATTCATCGATGCTCTGGACGAAATGGGACCAATACAAAAACAGAAAAGTCCAAAGATTAAAATAGTAATTTAAAAAAAATCCGACTGTGTAAAGAGGAGAGGAAAAGAGAAAAGTTTTATATCCTACGAATATGTCACTTCGGCAACAATGACGATTCCAATGACACTCCATATGTAAAGATCCATTAAGCCATTTATGCTACAGAGCGTGCCAAAGAAATAGACATACATGCATACATACACTCGAAAAACATTACCCTCTTGGGGCCGTCGAGTACAAAGTAATAATGGATTTTTCTATATATTTTTATTTACCATCGATTCCCAGTTCGAAATCAATATCGCGACAACTACACAGGAAGTTTCACATGGGTCTTAGTCCTTAAAGTTCATATTAATTCGATTTCAGTGTATAAAAAGAAGGGTCAAACAGCGGGCACGGGTCAAAACTTTCATAGTTGCGGCTTCAATAGCCCGCCGCCACTGGGCAAGGTGTGCGACGTGGACGTCGGCGGCTGGTTGCCGTGCATCGAGGAGAACCACTTCTCCTTCCACAAGTCCTCGCCGTGCATCTTCTTGAAGCTGAACAGGTTCGGTCGAAATTCCTATTCTGATGTTATCTTTAACACGCTCTTATCAGCTTCACGTGTTAGATACGTGAAGCTGATAAGAGATCTATGTAACGGAACCTTTTAATGTAATTTTTACCAACTTGTAGACGGCCGATTGACATGAAAATTTGCATAATTCTCTCTAGAATCATTACAGCTCATGATCAATGCGTGTTTTTTAAGTTTTATTAAATTTTCTTATTATTTATTAACTCGCTTTCGTGTATGTCTGTTCGGGTAGAATTTAGTAATTGATTTTAAACTAACTTTTCGATGAGCTTTTAGAGACTTGAAATTTTGAACATAGCTCAGAATCGAATGACAATGTAAGAATATGAAAAAAAAGTGGTAAGTATATATTATTGTTATTGCTTGTTATATTGTAGCACATCATAGCGCCAGAGAGGCCTGAGTCGCGTTCTGTACGGAGATCACCCCTCGTCGATAGGGATGTTTTAGAGATTGAAAATAGGAATTTTATATTTAGCAGAATTTACAAAAAGGATGTTCAAAATAATTCGACTCTTTTTAATTTTACTTTTTTAATAAATTCGTTATACTTCAGTGTGGTCAGATATAAATATTAAATAGTGAATTTTTATTAAAAGTTTAATTTTTGACCCTTTTGAATGGATTACGGGATATCAAAAGCTCAAAGGTAACAAGTAGAATGTCGTCTAAATAGATTCACGCTTGGCAAGCGGCTAGGCAACCGCAGTTTTTTATTTTTAGTCGTATTAGGAAGACGCTGCTGCCCATTTCCTGATTTATTTCGCTCTGTCGCCTCCTACACCCACGGAATGATATGGGATAGTAGATATTCTTACACTGCCTCTACACGGTAAATAAATATATTTCATTTCACCTACCGGAAGCCATAAGATATTTTAGCATTTTCTATAGTCTCCTTTTTCGACAACTATGGGGCGGAGTGTGGTGATGGAATCTTTTACTACGCCACCGCACAACATTTTAAACACGATATTAATAATATCGTGTTTAATTATTTTTTTTAGTGTTAGTTAATGTTTTTACTATACTTGTTCGTGTTATCACTTACTTGACAAATGTTTTTATAATAATTTTTATCTGTTTGTCGGTATTTGACCTGGCAAAAATTATCACTTTACACAAGTTCAAAACTTTATTAAATAAATATTTACAAAGAGTATAATAACTATTAAGGAATCTATGGATGATAAGGTGTTCACTACTAAGTTATTTTTAATATGATTTGTATGGTTAATTGTGCAACATAATACATGATTGTAAACTGTTCTTTATTAAATAAATGTTAAATTGCTGTTTCTTATTAGAATAGAGGTATTTTCCGAACCTGTGGTAAATTAAACATAAGAATGACTTTCAAATAAGTATTATTTATAATCTATATTGAATCAAAAATATATATTTCTATTTCACAGTTATACTTTGAAAGTATACGAGTCACAGATAAATGCGTATTGTGCACGTCGCCTTGTTTAAAAAATGGAAATTCAATTAGACTCGAAGATGCCCTATGTCTGCTATAATCTCCAATCTTTTATACATCGACGGACATTGAATAAATTTATTATGTACGAAAGGGCTTGAAAATATATAATATGTGTCATCATCAGACAGCCAATAAAAGTGTAATGCTGAACACAGTCCTCCCCATAGATTATAGTGAGCATGTGTCGCGTATTTGCCATAGTAGCTATGCTTGGCTGGCGGGTTGGCATTCTCAGTTTTTTTTTTTTATTAAGGACAACAAACAGTTGTATAATAAAAATTACAATTCAAATCTTATATAAACAGATTAACTAATTACACAACCAACACCATTATCCACAAAAATACCGTAGTAATTAAAAAGCTAAAATGCACATATAATACAAAAATAAAACAAGAGGCAAAAAGGCATACCGCAAAATCATCAAAAAGCCGCTAACAGCAAAATCATGAAAGTTACATGTATTACTTGGAAAAAAAAAGTTTTTTTTTTTATTATTTTTACTTTTTATCAGAAACGTGCTGTTTGCCTATCTCATGTTTCATTTCCTCTGTCGCCTCTTACGGCACTCACGAGATGATATGGGGTAGTACAGGGTACCTAATTCAGCGCCTTCTCAGAAATAAAAAAAACGTATTTACGTATTTATATACGCCCCCCTGGCTAGATCGAGCAATGATCTTCGCTTGGTGGCTGGCAAGAGAGGCCTATACCCAGCAGTAGATCGCAGCAGTCTGGTGATGTTGATACGTGCCAGTACTGAATATAGGCGGCACTGGGAGTACTCTAATCTTATTATTAGAACCAAATATAATTAAAATTTAGCAAGATTCGTTGTTGGACTGTGAGGACTTAGATGAAATTCCTCACAGATGATAACACATCTGTAGTTTAAAAATGGCTGCAGGTGTCTATGGACTGCAGTAGCCACTTACCGTCAAGTGGACTGTAAGTTTGTTTGTAACTTCAGTTTTATAAAAAAAACATCATCTTGACGTTGGTCGGTTAGTATGGGACGAAATTATGTTTTATTTTTTACACCGCCACAATACAATAAACGTGTGTTTATTTATTTAAACTTTGTTGCACAAAAATGTACAAAGTCGGACTTAACGCCTTAAGGCGTTCTCTACCAGTGTCGACCTATAAGTAATCAGAGAAAACTACTTTTGAGGAACAATATAATTTTGCAAGAGAAAAAATTAAGGATTAAATAATTGTCTAAGTAATACACGAATTGTGTATTACTTAGACAATTATACATTTATTTATAAACACATACACACTATAACTAATTTAAAAATAGTTAAAAAATAAAAATATGTATTGATTGTTGACAGGATCTACGGCTGGCGGCCCGAATATTATAACGACACCCAAAACCTGCCTCCGGAAATGCCTGTTGAATTGCAGATGCACATCCAGAACTACACATATCATAATCGAGATTTTGTAAGTTAATTATTTATTTTACCTAGGCTTGACCCTGGGTAAAATAAATTGAAAATAATTGACATACATTTTGAATTTAAAAGATTAAAAAGACAGAATGTTTGAAATTTTTTTTTGTTAATTTTTCTTCACCATTTACCTACACGAGTATTACTTATTCTGAACCATCTCTGCAAATTTCGTCGGTTATTGCAAAATAGTCATGGGCGTTTTTGGATTTGCACGCAAACGGATATTTATCCGATTTCAGATTTCAAAATCCGATTTCAGTAGCGCTTGGCCACGCCAATTCGTTTGCGTATTTATATTTCGCTTTATAAATTAACGAAACGACAAACGCAAATGTAATACAGAAACAGATCTGCGCGATTATCCTTTATGCTTCAATCTAGGCTTAGGGCTAGCAGAAAGGTTTTGTATGAAATTAAAATTTATCCGGCGCATTTTAAAATCGGCATGTTTACAATGATTTCTTAATATTTTTTTTTATTTCCTAAATCGGTACTTGTCTTTTGCGCCAAATAAATTGAAGCGTGAGATCGTTTTAAATGAGCTTCTAGATTACCCGTTGTAGATTTATATCATATATTTTGACTATAATATTTACACACTGCAACTCCAGAAGCATTTTCTTTTTTGTCAAACACACATTTCACTTAGTTAACTTATTTTTTTTTAACTCTAAATTCTACTAAACAAACATGCAATAAACATACTTGTAATGACAACATATCCTGTAATTCACTGATACGACTGACCGGCACGCGCGCACGTATCACCAAGGTCAAGTTTGCATCTAAACGAAAGCAACTTGAAAACAAAAGATTATTTCTAGTAAACAAACACTAAACCAACAACAAAAATAAATCATCAGACAATCTCGCAAATATAGTCTTTAACTACTTAATAATAAGAACGATATTGATCGCATATTTCAAAGATTCCGGAACCAAGAATTCATCAACACATAATCTCGCAAAGCAAATATAGACTAAGTACTTAGCAGTAAGGATAATGTTGATCGCATATTTCAAAGTGCGATAGATTTCCATAGCCGACAACTGAAATCCAAATCGCAAAATTCACGCCATCCTTTTCATTCCGCTATGTTGTGTTTGGTTAGAAAGAGAGAAACTGAGAAAACGGATTTCTACGCATGATGCGTAGGTATCAGAATCGACAATAACCAAATCCAAACTTTGGATTTGGTTATTGTCGATTCGGATTCGTTTCGGTGTACAGATCGTAAGATCGTAGCTTAGTTGTCGATTTTTGAAATCGGATTTTCTAGTTTGAGAAATCGATACGATTCGATTTGTGTTTGATTCGTTTTGATATATCTGATGCATGCCTAGCTGTTCATAGAACTGTCCGCAAGGGTTGTTCTAGCACGCAAATAAATTAAAATGGTTCACACTTCATGTACGGTAAAAACTGTGGGTCGTCATCATTTAAAGACAAAGAATTAAAGTGTCATCAGTTTCCACATACACAGGAATTTGTTTAAACGTGAAATAAAATAAAATCAGTTTTTATTATTTTATTACTTCTCGTCCTGACAACCCTAGCAATTTATTGTTTATGTCGGCTTTTCCGACAACATCAAACGCGATGACTGACTGTATGTTCTCCTGAGGCTGTGGTTCAGCAGTGGACTTTATATCGTCATAGTCGTAGAATAGTGACGGATCTGACAAATATTAAACTTTACAGGGCAGCCGTTTCAAATTATTATGTTAGAATTTTGACATAACTTTTTAATTCTAAATCTTTAATTATGAAAACTGGCATACAAGTTAAATGTAAGGTTTGTTTTAAGCTGGAGTAAAAACAACAAATTATTATTATACAGTTTTCCAGAAAAATCACATGCTTCATTTTACTTTGGAGTCAACACAGTCACATAGTTGTTCCCAACATTGTTCTTCGGAAAGTTATTGTTCAAAGAATGACGGATGTTACTTTCCAGTTATGTTCTACCGACTTAATGAGTAATATTTTGGCGGATGTGTTACTGTCATATTTTATTTTGACCATCAGGCAAGCAGGTGGTCTGTAGATTAATATCGTAGGTTGGGGTAGGTAGGGTATCTTATAAATAAAACACACAATTAGGTCTGGTTCAATCAATATAATAAACATTAAGCTTGAATCAAATAATTATCAACGACATTATTCTTGTATTATATAGAATAAGAAGGCTGTAATGTTGAAGCTATTGGGACCTGATTACTTTTCTTTGGTAAGTTACTAATCTATAACTTATACACTAATCATTTATTAGCCAAACTACAGTATCACAATATTTTTTTAAAAATAATAAGGTAATAACAACATTAATTAAATGAATAAATTCTTAAAAATTACAACTTCAGAGATCAAAATAGTAACAATTAAGCAACAAGAAATATTAATAAGTAATAAAAAAGTATAAAATAATTCTATTGCAGAATTATTCAGTCAGATTCATGGTTTTCATCAGAAACATTACGCCCATGAGCTAAATTTCTGAAATAATTATGGTATTTGGTAGGTATTATTAAGGAATCGCAAAGACTAATAATATCCTTATATTTATCATTACTGATCGGTATTGGACCCACATAAGCTTTGTGTAAGATTGGAGTATTGTAATTTCTAGTCTCCTTTCGAAGTACAATGGTCATGTAATCATCGGATAAAGTATATTTGTAGCGGATTTTATTGCTCTGAGTCCCATCGACACAAACTTCTTTTATGCCTGTCCAAGTAACTTTGTTGTTAGCTGTATTTTAACCCAGTTCTTATTTTTTAGCTGATCTTTAAAATCAAACACTAACGACTGATTAACGTCTATGACTTCATAAGAATCACCTGTTACTTTAGCCCAACGTACAAGTAATTTCCATTCATCTGGTGTATAAATTATTTTATGCTCGGCAGCCCTTTCTATCACACTGTGGACAGAATCCCCCTCGTTTTGGGTGTGGCCTTTTTCAAAGAATCTATGTGTTATAGTTATATCATATTCTTTAGCTACATGAGCATACATAATAAATACTATGCGATTTCGATTCTGGCCAGCACAATTGTCTGACCAGAATCGAAACTCTTTCACACCCTTCGATACAAACTTCTTTATGAAGTCATAAACGCAACTGGCTACTTCGTTGGCCCCGTTTGTAACACCTTCATCCCACATATAGCAATAACCTTGTTTGCCAACCATATCGTATATGGTGAAATTATAACATGACAGCTTTCGCTTGTAATACAATACACTCATTTGCCCGTGAGGACACGACAAAACCTTCTGAAAATCAAAGGTAGCACAAACCATGCGTCCATTAGAATTAATAGCGTCAATTTTATCATTTTGTTTTAAGGTCCTAGATAGTTTTTTGCTGTTTAAATGGATTGCATACTGTTCTCTAAAGTCGGTAGACGGATTTGTGTTAGTTTAAAACTGTGGCACTGATCACAAGTATCCTTTTGGGTAGATGGAAACTCAAATTAAAATGACTGTTAACTATATCTCTGTACTGTCTAAGACTAGAAGCTTTATTTGAATAATGATTGAGTTCAGGCCATTCTTTGTATAAATTGAACATCCGAGCGATGCTCAAGTCACCATCTAAATACAGTCTTTTGGACGCTGCTCTATTATAATGAGATTCTACCGGTACAAATGAATTAACATGAGCACAAACCGACTTTACCATTTCATCGTCAACAATCCGATTATGATTTTTATGTTTTCCCTCATGTCTTTTCTATCAAAGTGCTTCCGTCATATTTATCCCAAGCTGTGCGAACTAACCTTTCGCTAATCGAATACGTACTTAAAACATGGTTTTACAAACTTCTATTTTGGATGAACCTTTGGCAAAAAATACTTGTAAGTGAATTGACGGTTATGCTTTAAATCTCTTTGAAGACCCCTTTTCTTCTTCTGTTTTGTAGTATAATTCGCAACATGCAACCATTGCTTTTCACGATCACCTAATTTCCAAAACTTTTCAAATGCATCCTGTCTTTCTTCGTGAGTCAACATAGTGTAACACTTATATCTACACGTGCAAGGCCTACCTATAGTTTTTGCTGGAACAATAACGCCCTTTTTGGAGGAGTATTCTTTTCCTTCATTTGTTAAGCATTTTCTTTTAACATCTTTCCAATCATCATAATTTCGGACGTTTTCTACCTCTACATTGAATAAGAGGCGCTGGAGACGACTGGCATGAAGACACAGCTGTGTTGATTGATTGACAGTTGTTATAGTCTGCACCATCGTGAGTGGGACAAAAAATCGTTACATTCTTCACCATGAGTTTCTGCTGGTGATGGCATAGGTGTTTGTCCGTTGTTGTCAATAGCCGGGGTAATCGGTTGAGGAAAGGTGACAGATCTGATATCAAGGTAGAGGTATTTAAAGGAGTTAAAGCAGAGCCGATATTTAAGGGATACGACACAATGCTGATTTTGTGACGGGAGTAAATTTGGTGAGGATGCATTTTGATATACAGGCATAAAAGGATCTTCTCCAAGAACACAAGTAGGTGTTGGTATGTTCGGGTTCATATTTTCATGTGTTGATTTTATGATTTTGATTGTTCCGTGTACGTCATCTGAAAAGACATCCTCATAAATGTCGTTCATCTCTTCTATTACGTTGCGTGCTCCTGGGGGTAATGGCGATGGCTTTCTGAAAAGGTCAGTATATGTAAAAATATATCGATTATTAATACCACAGATCAACATTTACTAAAAACCGTAACACTATTCACAATAAAAAGATTTGAAAGTATAAAATAATAAAATTCACTCCTTTTATTTATGCAGCTAACTTATAACTCAGTTAAGATTATTTATTTATAGAAAATATATTAAATATACAAATAATCATTGTTTTTCAATAGAAAAAGGTGGAAGTAGATTTAGTTCTAAGAACAAAGTGGGATGGTCAGATACGACCGTTAGATAAAAAGCATTTCCACAGAATATCGTCGTTTGTGATCACGCGTCACTGTCATGTACAAAGAAAAATGTAATATAGTTATACAACTTGAAAATTCAAATTTTCAAATATAACACAAACTCAACAGAATAATTGTAGTACTATCAGGTAGCAAATATTATTTTATGTAAATTAAATTTTAGTTTGATTTATATTTTCCGTAGAAAACCGACGGATAGTCAGAACCGATGCTTTAATTATTTACTTTGCAAATTGTTTATAAATACAACAATAAAATAATACAAAATATTAATACATGATTTTTTAACTTACCTGGAGTTCCTGGTATGCAGTCCTCCTCATCAATGCACTCTTCATGAGTAAAATTCGTAATTTGTGCATTTTTGCTTGTTTCTTCCACAAGTTTTAACATCAGCTTTGATCGTCCTGTTTTCATTGTGGCACACCTTTTAATATGGTATGTAAAAAACTAGGCACGAAAAGCTAATAAACAGGCAAACAAAGATAAACTATTGAAATTGTTTAAGAAAAATCTAATCCGCTGCAACGCGTCGGCAAGTTCGAAGAATAGTGGCGATTGCGCGGATTCGTCGGGAGCGGGAGCGGGCGGCGGGAAATCCCCGCGCGTCGTACAAAGACGAGTATACACAAGCGTCATTTTACTATGAGTGCCTATCAAATCCGTCTGTTTACCGACTGATTAACTTAAAATCAAAATACATTTATTTTTTTTCTTTAATGTAGTAATAATATTTCGACAATGTATTATCCAAATATGTTAAAGTGAATTTCGTATTTTTCAAAACCGACATTATTCTACGATCATGACGATATAGGCTTTAATGGTTATAGTTGCTAGGAGCAGCAGAGTAAGGCTCGCCCGTCTTTGTGAGATAAAACATCTATATCAGTATCAATTATATGACAATTTCTTTTTTATGTAATTATCTTATTTAAGGTTACAAAATGTTATCGTTTTTTTTTTTATAGGATAGGGTGACAAACGAGCACACAGGTGGTTGCTGTGACCCATAGACATCTACATCTATCCTTGATTACGAATAATACGCAGATGCGTTGTCACCCGTGAGGACTAAGATGGAATGCTTCTTTTCCAATAAAAAGGGTCTCGTATTAAGATAACACAGTTGCGGAGTGATTCTGGTAACAATTCTCACCAGAGTTACACAAAATGGCATACTGCACGAATAATTATAACTAGACCATACAAATACTTGTTGTTTTTGTTTCGTTATCAGAGTATCTGAAAAATGAACACAAGGTTAAGGATCAATTTGTTGCAGGCCAACTCGGTGTGGGTGTCGTGTCAAGGTGAGACCCCGGCCGATAAGGAGAACATTGGAGTAGTAAAGTACTTGCCTTATCAAGGTTTCCCAGGGTACTACTTCCCGTATGAGAATGCAGAGGGATATCTGAGTCCGCTGGTAGCTGTGCATTTAGAGACGCCGAAAAGTAAGTTTTATAACTGACTTCAAAAATGGTGGAGATTAATTTTTAACGGGTGTATCCATCTATCTATCTATGTGACGGAATCTTTTAATGAAATTTTGACCAATTTGTAGACGGTCCATTGAATTGAAAATTTGCATAACAATTTAATAATTTTATTCTAGTATTCTGATCAGGATCACCAGGATAAAATAAAATAATTATCAGAACCATCACAGCTCAGGTTTTTACTTTTTATCAAAGTTCATTTATATTTGTACTTTTATTATAAAACTAGGTGTGATTTTTGTGATATATATACGAGGGTGGATTGAAAAGTACTCGGCCTAACCAAGAAAATAAACACATACTAAATCAGTAATATTTTTATTTTTCTACATAATCACCATCAAGTTCAATACACTTTTGCCACCTCCCCTTCCAAGCATTTAGACCGTTGAAAAAAAATGATTCTTCCTTAGAGTCAAAATATGCGTCTACAGCTGCTTTGACCTCGTCGTTTGTCGAAAATCTTTGACCTCCCAAGTGCTTTTTTAGGTTAGGGAACAGAAAGAAGTCTGATGGTGCCAGATCAGGTGAGTACGGCGGTTAACAGTTCAAAGCCACAGTTGTGAATTTCAGCCATTGACTGTACTGACGTGTGAACACGGGCGTTATCTTGATGAAACAGGACTTTTCTTCTGAGCATTCCTCGACGTTTTTCTTTTATTTCCTCTCGTAAACGACGTAGTAAGGTGCAGTAGTAATCAGAGTTTATAGTCTGACCCCTTTCAAGATAATCAATCATAATCACACCTTTCGAGTCCCAGAATACTGAAGCCATCACCTTATTTGCCGACAAAATCGACTTAGCCTTTTTAGGGGGTGGTGAACCAGGTCTTCTCCACTGTTTTGATTGTTGTTTTGTTTCCGGTGTACAGTAATGAACCCATGTTTCGTCCATAGTAACAAAACGATTCAAAAATCATCTGCATCGGCTTCAAATAACTCCAAACAGTCGCGTGAAATAGTCAATCGCGTCCTTTTTTGTTCAACTGAAAGCAGTCGCGGAACCCACCTCGCAGACACCTTGTGGAAACCCAACTCGTTGACAATGATGTTTTGAGTTCGTTCATAAGAGATGCCTATAATCTCGGCTATCTCTAATTTTTAATCTGCGGTCTCCCATTATTAAATCAAGTACTTTTTTAATATTTTCGTCAGTAGTTGACGTCGAAGGCCTTCCAGAGCGGGGTTCATCTTTCACACTCTCTACCACGCTTAAATTCTGCTATCCATTTTTTGACGGATGAATATGAC
The DNA here is from genome assembly GCA_029286625.1 of Parnassius orleans. Classification (NCBI taxonomy): domain Eukaryota; kingdom Metazoa; phylum Arthropoda; class Insecta; order Lepidoptera; family Papilionidae; genus Parnassius; species Parnassius orleans. The sequence goes on from JAGSMP010000059.1 coordinate 4,585,607, forward strand.
AGAGCACAATCGCCTAATGTACTGACCATGTCATCATGGATGGCTTTTGATGATAGCCCCTTCTTATGGAGGTACTTAATGACGGCACGCTGCTCGATTTGCTCCATTCGCGGAAATTATGTCCGATTACTTTGTTAATAAATTTATAAAATCACAACTAATTATCGCACACGTTTCGAACTTCACACAATGAACTAGTCTGAACTGAACTAAATAATGTGGGTAGATTTGATTTTTAGAATTGAATGGATCTGTGTTAGGCCGAGTACTTTTCAATCCACCCTCGTATATATATATTTTGCATATTATATTATGATGAAACCGGCTCTGTTGGTTCTATTATTCTTAATTATTTTAATTATGCATGATGGATGCAGATGGTTCATGAGCGTGTTTTGTGTATGTCACCCAAAAGGTATTCATGGGTATCTCTATGAAATATATCTTATTTTTATAAGAAATTTTAAAACTTGAGTTCCTAAGTTATTTTTTTATATAAGGGTACAAACAAGCACACAGTCCACTTATTCTCCGTTAAGAATCAAAATGTAGATGCGTATTCACCTTTGAGAACTAAGAATGAAAGCTTCGTTTCCAATAAAAAGGGTCATTACTAGTAAAGAAGGTTATCTAAGATATTTTTAGAGTAAAGGTAATTACGGCTTTGTATGTCCCTCTACTGGGCTGGGTTTGAATAAAGTAATAAAAAATAAAATTCAAAATAGTCTTACACGAGTATCTTAAACAAACACTCACAGAATACCAGCGTAAAATTGAAGCTTAATGCTGCTGGTTTTCTTATGGTGAATGTGGAGAACTGGTGACGTTTGTACTGGAAATGAGGCATTCCATCTTAGCCTCAGGGACGACAACGCATCTGCATTTTGATTCTTAATTGAAGATAGATGTAGATGTCTTATGGGCCACATCATCTATTTACCATCAGGTGTACTGTGTGCTCGTTTGTCACGTCTATTCTATAAAAAACTCCTAATGTAAAACATTTGCTTTCAGCCGGAATAGTGATAAATATAGAGTGCCGCGCATGGGCGAAGAATATCAAGTACGACCGGAGGGAGAGGTTAGGCGTCGTGCATTTTGAGATAATGCTTGAGTAGAGTTTTTGTACTACTGACTACCTCCGACATTATTGGTAGCAAGCCTTAAGTTTTTATATATGTCTATTTCAAGATTTGATTTTTATTATTAATAATTGACATATTATTATGTACTAAATTTTAACGCCTTTTTGGGTGTAACTTTAATGATAATTGTAGGAAATTGGTGATTACATTAAAATAATCGTGTACCATAGATTAAAACAAGAAAGGGAAGATAGGTACTTAACTGTTAAAACGTGGAACACGAAAACTACGTACACTACAATATAGTTGCGGCGCTATTGTCTTGTACACATGAACGCTGCTCTCAAAAAAAAAAAAAAAGATTCTTAAAATTCATTAAACAGTCATCGAAATTCATTCCTTCTCATTTTATAAATATACCAATCACTTAGGTGAAATCAAAAGTCACTTGGGGTCTTTCATGTGTAAGAACTTGAGTTTTTAAATTTTTAAAAGCCAATTTTTTCGATATAAAACTAACCGGCCATGTTATTGTAGAAGTGGGATAGAGGACTACAGTCAGAGTCTGTCTCATTGCTGCTGTTTTCTTGATCTTTAAGGGTAAGTTTGTGTGTATAGTGCATATAGTCCAGTTTTCGAATATGTAATGATCCGGCGAACCAAATCTTTTCATTTTTGTTTATATCAATGTCGTGTACAAACATATATAATATAGAATGTAATATTTAATATGAAAGTATTAATTCGACAATATTTAAAAGTGTGAATTTTTAGCCCAGTTTTCGTTTGGTTACATATATTAAGCATTCGTCATCTCCAATAGGAGCGTGGAAAATATCGCAACGATATAAGATTAATACTTTCACCAATTAAAATTAATACAGTTAAATAAAATAGATTCAAAATGGCGACCATATTTTTTCCCATGTTTCCATTTCAAAGTTATGTGTAAAGTTTCAAGTCTCTAGTTTATCGCGAAGTTAGTTTAAAATTGTTTACAATTCTGTTCAATTGTTTCAAATTTGCAAATCAGTACCTAACAGACAAATTGAGAAGAAAGGGAGTTCATAAAACCGTGAATGATTACTGTCCTTGAAATTTGCACTCCTTAAAATATGGCTTAGAAATATTTTAAAATTTTGCCTTTTTTATTACTTAAATGATTAAAAACTGGGTAGTTAATATCAAGAAATTACTATATCACATCATTTTAATTCCCTACTTTTAGTAGTGTCGTCAAATCATAAGTGGGTTTTGTTTTTTAAATTAGATTATTTATTTTTGACAACAAACAAATAAGATTTTAATTGAATACAAGAAATTATGACGTCATATACTGGTGTTTCCATACAACTTTTTTTTTAAGTTACATTTTAGCAGCTAGTAAAATGAGTGTTGTCTAATATGTTACATTATACTCTATTTAATCTCAAATATATACAGGGTGAAATCCATTAAGCCATTGACATCCATTGAACCTATTATTCTATTCATATTGAGGAATATTTTAGATCACTTAAATATGTAATGTGACTCAGGACAAAAAAAAAGGAAACAATAAGCACCTCTCGTTAAGACGTCGCAATCTTTGACGAGTGTTGCTTGAGAGTTCACGATTGATTGGTATTTGTAATACATATAAAAATGGCTAATTGTGATTTTCAAAGTTTCTTTTAGATGCAATATTTTGATTTGCGTTATTTAATCCCAACATAGTTTACTCGTATATCGTGAATATATCCTTAGTTTAAAAGAATGACAATGATTTAAATTTCACCTGTATAATGGTAGTATAGTTATAAATAATATTTTATTTTTATTTACATAACTGCAAGCAACTATGTTATGGTATACATTCACATATATTGTCATATTATATAAGTTAAGTTATATATAATTTAGCAAGTTTAGCCTGTTTTGTATTTGCTCACCATACATATATTTTAATACCCCTATATCTTATTGTCGTATGTGATCAGCATAAACTTAATTCCGTCCAAAGCATTGCATTGAAGTGCCTGTTGTAGCTAGTTTGTATGTTAAATATTAATATATGAACTGAATATTTATAATAATATAGGGAAAATAATTCGTCCAACATAATTAACATAATTAATTATAATAATCAATTTTTAAAGTAGGTAAAGGGTACGGACTGCGAAACTATAAAGTCTATCGAAAGTATACCGCCTTTCGACTAAAATCATGGACCGAGAATTTTAAGCGTAGTTGCAGTGCTTTATTTGAATAGTACTGATGTAGCATTAATAATAATAATAAACATTTGTTCATTACCACCAATAAAGTTACAGCGAGTAGAGCACACTGAAATAATCAAAATCACATAGTGTAGTAATGAATGGGCTCTAGCTTAGCATAAATGTTGCAGTTGCCTACAACGCTGTTATTCAAATAATTTTTCAAAATATTCCTTTTACTATACTTTAAAGAACGTCCAAGTTTTTTCTATATTGCTACACCTACGCCAAATTTTCTCCCATTGGTTAAATTATATACTCCATGGATTGACTGATCAAGAATGCCTAAACGCATTAACTTCGCACTTCGTATTTTTTGTAATAGGAAATGTAATAAAGAATATATATAAGTAAGTTGATAAATAAATAAGCCTAATGCTTGTGTTAGGAGACAGTTTGCAATCGTCGGATGGCGGATTCAAACCGATGAAATTTAAATTTTGCTACAATCATCAGAAACATGTACTTACAATATATAAATAATATTTATAACATTCCCATATCATATAATGAAACTTTTGTAGTCCTAAAATTACGCTTTCCTATTTCCCATGTGTTCTAACAATACCAAATTTATGCATTCCATTGAATATGAGATTAAAATATTCATTTAACTTTCTTAAATTTGTTACTACTGTGACATATCTATAAATAAATACATTTACATTTATATTATAGATAAAATACGGAACATTTTTTTATTTTAACGGTGCTCTCTTTTTCTTTCTTGCAATATTAACTCGATCTGATTCGAAGATAAAAAGCTTATTGTAAGGTTCGTATGCAATGTTGCAATATCATAAAGCCTAACCAGAAAAATAAAAACTTCGCCCACATTGCGTATATTCGCAAAAATAATTTTATCAAGGCCCCTTTTTCCTTTCCTTTAGAAACTAGCTAACAAACTAGTTGCTAATGAATTGCCGAATAATCACTTCCTTGTATTTCCATAGCGGCTTTTACACTAGACATAATTTTTTTGGTGACAGAAATCGCACGGAAAATGACCTAAAACAAATAAAAAACTTATATTGTTTAGAGGATTATTGATTTAAATACTTTAATAAAACAATATAAAGTTCTTGATCCGCATCAAATTTATGAAAATAGCTCTGGGCCAACTTATGAACAAGGTAACAATGGGTAAATTGGTTAATTTCTAACGATATTCTTTACCAGCCAAGCTGTGGTGTGATCAGATATTTCAGCAGGTGCAATAACATAATATACACATACTACTTGATCGAACACACACACAATGAATTTTTGATTATATTGTTGCCATAATTAAGTCAGAAATGTCCGCATTGCAGGGTTTCTATTTTTCTGGTCAGGCTATAATTCAAATTTATAAAAAATGTGTCATCACTATACACTTTTTGTCATATTCCTATCTAAAATATTTTTAGCAACAATATTTTGTCTGTAATTATTAATTAAAACAGTTCATAAATGCATTTAAATATTTAGATTTTTAGTTCATTTTGTTAAATTAGTGGTTATTTTTTGAAATTCTTTTTTTTTTCGTCCCATTAAGAGCTGACTTATATTATGAAGATGAAGAACGTAATAAAGACATTATTATCATTTTTTATATTTTTCTATTACTTTTTTACTTACAGAAAAGGAATGACATTTTTTAAGACTGAATTTTAGAACCGATTGTTAGTGTACATTTTATCTGTACTGTAAACAATGTTGCCATGATAATTAGACGACTTTTACAATAATCTGCAAAAAAAGCTATATTATTGCAAACGTAAAATCGTTTAGAAATTAGCAGATTGATTTTGAAATTATTTTATTTTGTATTTCTTATTATGCTAATATTGTTTTAATACATATCAAATTAGTATTACAGGAGTCGCAGAAAGGAATAATAATACGCCTGATTGTTAGTTGTTTCCTTTACTAATTTTACAGCACGAAAAGCTCCTTAATCATTATTGCAACCGTTTAAATTATATCACACAATATCCCTACTACCTATCAAAACTGAATCTAGTGCTAGCAACAGTTCGAATGTGCAAGAATTATACAATCGAAATATTTTTTATAATATGAACATAAGTAAACCACTGTTACAAATATTACTGATAAATCAATTAATTACAATTGTTTAGAAAATGAAATTACTTATATAATATTCTTTACAAATCTCTCAAATTCTAAATTAAAAATAAATAGAAAATTATCTATGATAATTATTATGACAACACAATGACAATCTATTCTATATTTGTAATTTAAAGAATTATAATATAAAACAAAACGATAATTACACAATTATTATTTTAATGATTCATAATAGAAATTATTTAACAATCACTGATAATATTAGTGTACAATGCATTTTGATTTTATTTCTTTGATCTTATGTTTTTTTGTTTAATTTTATTATTATAAGTTATTTCGTAGTGTAATCGTACATATCTTCATAAACGTCCGTCCGTTGTAAGAGGGTTTTATACCTCCAATCATATATCAAGTAATTTAAGTAATGTGTGCCTCGAATAATGTATAAGATTGAACAGTTTAAGCAAAATAAAAATATAATTATACACGCTGATTTTTTATTTCAAAAGTTTTTATTTTTTACAAACAAGGGTGGCGTATGAGGGAGACATTCAAAATAAACATTCATAGTCGTGAAGATAGAATACAAGAATACTTATTGAGTCATTTAAGCTTTACCTTGTTTACTTTTGTTTTACGTGGTAGAGCCACGTTGCAGCTATATTATGGTTGTACCACGAATGGGTCGGCTCGACCGGTGTAAGGACCACGCTAAAATGTCAACAACTAATTCGTAAAGTTGAGAATACTCAACATTCGAAATAAATAAATCCTGTATGAAAACTTGAACGCGTAGAAAAATATTTTTACTTTGAAAAAAAGGTGAAACGAAACGCAACTCGTAAAAAGAAAGTTGTGTGTCACAAACGTCAGATTTTGACAGTGGCGGCAAATGGCATCACGTTCATCTGCACCGTTTGGACCTAAGGTAAATAAAATTTATTATTAGCAATTTAAATCATATTGATACCTATTATTGCCTTGCATTTCAATTTTAAATTATTATTTTATGCACGTAATGAAAAAAAGCCTGAAAATATTGTGGTTTAGTATGTGTTTGATGGTTTTCAAGTTGAATGTTGAATATACTCAACAATGCGAATGTTACTATTATTCACCTGATTTTTTCTATGTTGAGTATTTTCAACATTGCGAAATGCTTTAGGTTTTGTCCTATAACTTAACATGATGAGTATATTCAACATTGCGCGTGTACTAACATTTATTCCCCTCTTATCTGAGACCCTATTATTGTTCATTTTTCGCTTTGGTTTTGGATGCCCTACGTTTTTTGTGTTATTTTGCTTCAGAAAATGCTTAAATGGCAACGCACGCAAAAAATTATGGCGCTTGTACCTCCCGCAAAAGCACCCTCCGATGACAGCAGCACATCTGAAGATGAAGTTATAATCAATAATTACACAAAACCGAAAAAACAACAATCATCTGACTCAGAACACAACTACGAATCATCTGAACCACGTTCTTATCCCTCTGAAATTGATGACTTAAGCTTAGATTCACATTCCGAAGATGAGATTCCTGCGACGCCATCACCTAGGCCACTACAGCTACAAAATGAAAGCAAGTCATACTTACCCAATTCCAAAGAAAATTCTCGTCCGACGACGCCTCCATCGCCAACCCGCCTCAACAAAATGATTGCAACATACCTGAAGTACCATGTTCTGAAGTCCAAACCTGATTTCGTCTGCGTCGATGCCACAAGATATAATGAATGATTCCATACTCACATACCAACAATTCCTTGTCTCCTTTAATTAACCAAATGTTTTCACCAGGCCCGTCAAATCAGCCGCTCCCATTCACACTGAATTCGGTCTCATCAGTATTATCACCTAACATGTCTCCAGCAGCACCTAATACACGTTCAAAGCGACGACAGAACACAAAACCTAACACCCAGCGGCAAAAAAGTAAAGAAGTTTGTAAGAAAACCCTATCATTCAAATTCAGAGCAGGAAAACTACAGTACGCAGCTATATTTGAACCACTGAAACACGATTTCTCACCGATCCACATCATTCAATCTTAGATTATTTCACTGACTTTTTCAAATGACATATTCGAATTAATAGTAGAACAGACAAACTTATATTCAGTTCAAACCGATTCGAGATCTATAAATATAACAAACGATGATGTGAAAGATTTCATAGCGATTACACTCATTATGGGGTAGTGAAAATGCCCTCTTACAGAGATTATTGAGTCGATTTTTGCGATATCCAGCTGTCGCTGATATCATGCCTTTAAAAGTATGAGAAAATAAGGAAATATTTACATTTCGCCGACAACAGCAACATTAACGACGACCGTTACTACAAAGTTCGACCAATTATTGAAAAAATTAGCTTAATTGCTTAAAAATGAAGGAGGAACAATGCCAGCGTCGACGAAATGATGGTCCCATACAAAGGGACAAGAGCGAAGTAGGCGCCAATATCTACCTAAAAAACCAAAAAAATGGGGGATGAAGTTATTCGTTCGAGCAGGCGTCTCTGGTTTAGTGTATGATTTCATTCCTTATGGTGGAGAAGACACGTTTAGAAATCATTCTTTACTGAATACGAGGAGAGCCTCGGTCTTGGAGCAAAGTTGTGCTAGCACTTTGCAAGACCATTGAGGATAAACCTGCAGTCGTATATTTTGACAATTTCTTTACGTCATTGGAGCTAATTCACCATTTGCGTCAAGAATACGGTATTTTTAGTCTTGGTACCATAAAAGTAATCGTTTGAGAGGTTGTCAAAATAAACTACTAGCAGATAAAGTTCTCGCAAAAAGGATAAAAAGCTCCCAGATCGTCTGCAATGACACGAAACTTGCTGTTGTCAGATGGTATGACAATAAGCGGTGACATTGGCTGTTCATTCGTCGATTCCCATCCAATGGGAAAGATTCAAAGGTATTCCAAAGATACAGAATCTAGGGTGGAGGTCAATTGTCCTCAGATTGTGAAGCAATATAATGCCCATATGGGGGCGTAGACTTGGCGGACATGCTTATCGCCTATACCGTTCAAACTTTAAAACTAAGAGGTGGTATATGACCATGTTTTCACAACCTGGATATTTGCGTCAACAATGCTTGGTTATTACATAGAGAGATCATGCTGATCCTAAAGACCGTTTACCTCTCAAAATTTCGGATACAGATAGTATCTGAGCTTACATAAAACAGAACGAGGGTGACAGTGAGTCAGGAAAACGATCCTCCTAAAAATAATTACTCCAGCTGCTCCAAGACCGACTGATGCTGTACGATATGACAACAATGGACATTTACCCATGTTTGTGTCGTATGGACGGTGCAAATACTGTAAAATGGGTACACAAATATTACTTGCTCAAAATGTATCCTCAGGCTGTGTCTAGTTAGTAAGAGAAACTGTTTTATAATTACCATGTTAAGTAATAATATGTGAATTTGATTTTTTCTACTAAGGCTGTGTCTAGCCAACTTATTCTATGATTAATTAATAAGAAATAAAACTTTATTTGATTTTCTATAGTTTGTTCTTTATTTTAATATATTAGTAAACTACCTTTACAAGGGCAATGTTGAAAATACTCAACGCTCAATTTATTAGGTAATGTTCCAATATGTCGCAATGTTGAGTATTTTAACATACGATATTTGATAAAGTATACATAATAATAATAATTTCTATTTTTTTATTATAATTAGTCAACATTAATGCAATTAAACAGAAAAAACATGTTTACATAACTTTTATTTTTCTGCGCATTAAAGGGTTAATGTTGCTGTGTTTCGTATGGTGAGTGTAGAGAACCAGACACCTTTTTACTGGAAACGAGGCATTGCATCTTAGTCCTCAGGGGTGACAACGCATCTGCATTTTGATTCTTAATTGAGGATAAATGTAGATGTCTATGGGCCATAGTACCCACTTACCATCAGGTGGACTGTGTGCTCGTTTGTCACCCTATGCTATAAAAAACTGGTCCGGAAAAAACCTCAGTCCTGGAAAGAACCAGCAAGAAACCCAGCGGGACTTTTTTTAAACATTAATTTACAATATTATATTTTTTTAATTGAAGTACCTATGTATGAAAACATTTAGAAACATCATGTTAGCGATCACCTTCTTCCCAATGGTAAACATTTAGAAACAGCATGATTCAATATTAGACTTGCAACGAATGTTCTGCGGGCTTCCTGGCCGAATAGCCGAATATTAGGCAAACGTATTCGGCCGGGAAGGAAGTAGTGTTTATTCAGAGCGTCTATTCTCTGAAGCTGGGATTGTCTACGAGAAGAAAAGGAATAAACTACTGTCTGAAAATCGTTTCTGGGACAACTGAGATTTTGAGTGAGATTGAGAGATTCTATGGGCAGCTACACATCATTACTACACATCATCGTTGGAGCCACACATAAGTGTGAGTAACGATGCTAGAGCAAGTCTTATCCGAAACTATTCCGATGATATTCCGGACGTCAGTCTAAGCGAGATTATAATGGCTCTCCAGCACCTTGAAAACGGCTAGTTCTCGGGCGAGAATGAAATTACAGCGGAACCTCTGAAAGCAGGTGGAAAACCGGTACTTGAAGTCTTTCAGAAGCTCTTTAATTAATTCCGTCCTCCATGGTGGCACTACTCCGGAGGCGTGGAGCAGAAGTGCGGTGGTCTTGTTCTTCAAGAAAGGCGACAACGCTTTCTTGAAGAACTACAGATCAATTTACCTTCTGAGCCGCGTCTACGTGCTGTTTTCGAGAGTCATTACGAATCGTCTCGCACATAGACTACGACTTCCAGCCTCCCGAACAAGCTGATTTCCGAAAAGGCTTTAAGACACATACATACCCTTCGGCAAATTGTACAGAAGACCGAGGAGTACAATCTGCTACTATGTCTTTTGTATATGCACTATAAGAAAGCCTTTGCTTCCGTCGAAATTTGGGCGGTGCTGCAGTCCTTTTAGCAGTGCCAAGTTGACTGTCGGTATATCGAAGTGCTGAAATATTTTTACAGTAGGGCTACAATGGCTAACCGAGTACAGAACCAGAGTACGAAACTTATCCAACTGCAGAGAGGTGTAAGATAGGGTGACGTTATATCCCCGCTCGCGAAACTCTTCACCGCTGCATTGGAAGACGTTTTCAAGCTACTGGACTGGAAAGGATACGGTATTAACATCAATGGCGAGTACATCACTCACCTACGATTTGCCGACGATATAGTCCTTATAGCAGAATTGCTGGAGGACCTAAGCACTGTGCTCAATAACCTCAATAGTGTCTCCCAACGGATAGGTCTTAAGATGAACATGGACAAAACAAAGATCATGTGTAATGTCCATGTCACACCTATGCCGGTAGTTGTTGGGAGCACTAAGCTCGAAGTTGTTGAAGAGTATGTTTACCTGGGACAAATAGTCCGACTAGGTAAGTCCAACTTCGACCGAGAGGTCAATCGACGGATTCTTTTCGGCTGGGTAGCGTTCGGGAAATTATGACACATCTTCTTGTCAGGTATACCTCAAAACTTGAAAATGAGATTGTACAACCAGTGTGTGTTTGCCAGTGATGACTTATGGATCTGATACATGTTCCTTCACTGCTGGCCGGATGAGGAAGCTCAAGGCCGCTCAGCGAGCTATGGAGAGGGCTATGTTCCCGGTTTCTCGGCGTTTAATATAGTACTTAAATATACTCGCGAGCAAATTTAAATTGAAAATATAACCTCAAGAACCGGCATGATTATCTGATTCCCTTTGTTTTGTTTTCTTAAATTTGTACAAATATACAATGTACCATAACTTCATAACACATGTTAACTCACGGGTTAACAAGAACTATCTACAAGTAGTTATTTGTTCTACTCTTTATAAGGCGTCGTCCTAACACAACGCGAATGCGCGATCATCGCAAGTTCGCGCGAATGTTTCTCGTACGAACACGCGATCAAACATACTGATCTCGAATAGGTGTTCTAATTGGCATTCGCGCGATGGGGTCGCGCGACTTAATTGTTTGAAAATCTATTCGCGCGAACTTAGTTCGTACGAACGCGCGATGAAACATATTGCTGTCGAATAGGTGTCCTAATTGACATTCGCGCGACAATCGCGTCGTGTTGTCGGGCAGCGGGGTGAAGGGCAGGGACCCGACCTATATTGATTGTGAAATTCACCACATATCGCTTTTATTTCCAACAAAGCACATTGCGACCCATTTCGTTTTTTTTTCATTGCCGTCAAGACCAGCAGAATAGGTTATCCATATATTACGTCGGTCAATAAGTCCCGAGCCTGACGTATAGATAGCGCTGTTAGGGAAAAATTATTTTTATTTTGAAAAAGAACAGACTTCTATATAATTTGTGCAAAATTTTCATAGCCTCTAAATTATTTGTTTAAAAGTTACGATGTGATGTGAAAATGGACGAAAAAAAATATCGAGTGCTAATTAAACATTGTTTTTTAATGAAGAAAAATACCGTTGAAGCAAAAAGTTGGCTTGATAAGTGTTATGGGCACTTTGCTCCATCAAAAACAACAGTTAAACGTTGTTTTGGTGAATTTAAGCGCGGACGAACAGACTCAAATGATGCTGAACGCTCTGGACGCCCAAATGAGGCTGTTATTTCAGAAAACATAAAGAAAAAGCTCACAAAATAGTTTTGGAAGACCGTAAAATGAAGTTGCAAAAGATAGCCGACGACCTAAAGACATCGAAAGGTATGCATTCACCATTTTGCATGAGCATTTGTCTATGAGAAAGCTTTGCGTTGACCATAAGTATCAACGTGTTGAAGCCTCAGAGCGCTGTTTAGAGTTATTTAGGCGGAACAAAAAGGATTTTTTCATACGGTATGTCACAATAGATGAAACTCGGATCCACCATTACACTCCAGAATCAAAACGGCAGTCAAGTGAGTGGACAGCAACCAATGAAAGCCGCCCAAAGCGACCAAAAACTCAAATTTCCGCTGGAAAGGTTATGGCATCCGTGTTTTGGGATGTGCATGGTATAATATTTATAGACTATCTACAGAAGGGCGAAAGGATCAATAGCGAATATTATATGTCGTTATTAGTGCGTTTGAAGGAGGAAATCGCGAAAACAGCCTCAAATGCAAAAGAAAAAAGTTCTTTTTCATTAGGACAATGCACCAAGTCTGTTGTCACCATGGCGAAACTTACAGAGTTAAAGTTTGAGTTGCTTGCTCACCCACCGTATTCGCCATATTTAGCCCCCAGCGACTATTATTTGTTCGCTAACCTAAAAAAAATGCTATCCGGAAAGAAATTTGCCTCAAATGAAGAAGTGATCGCCGAAACTGAAGCGTATTGTGAAGGGTTGGACAAATCGTATTATAAAAAAGGCATAGAAATGTTAGAGCGGCGCAGGACTGAGTGTATCACTCTTGAAGGAGACTATATTGATGAATAAAATTGAATTTTGAATAAAAATTATGTTTTTCTTACTTAGGCTCGGGACTTATTGACCGAGTGATATTTCCAGAAAGTAAAAATTGGGCGATTCTGACGTCCATGCTTAGCGCCAATGCCATGCGTAAATTGCGAAGCGAAGCGGAACCCGCGGCCGCTCGCATCGTCAATTCGCGCGATGATCGCGTATTCGCGTTCTATTAGGACACCCAGTTTTTGATATCGCGCGAGCACGCGATGGTCGCATCGCTTACTCGCGCGATGATCGCGTAATCGCGTTGTATTGGGACGACGCCTAATAATATGACTTACTTGAAGGAATTGCTCGAAATAAACTCTTGCACTGTAATTCTATTGAGAAATGATTGCAAGTGGCCATGATTTCGTATTAGTCATAAATTTATTGTTCTAGCTAACAGCTTGCTACATACGTTTGATATTGAGTGATTTTGAAATTTTAGCTTTTTTCTTATTTATATTTTTATCCTTTCACTATTTTCCTAAAAATAACAATTTCAAGTGATTAATTATAGTGCCATTAGAATAGAATATAATAATTTTTATTCAATATAAATTATTACATAATGTATCTACTTATTCAAAGTATTTTCTTTTTATTTGTCAGTGGTTCGGAAAATATAATTATCCTGGGAAGAACTAGCAAGAAACTAGGTTTCTTGCTAGTTCTTTCTCGGGATAATTTTTTCGACATTAAATGTAACAATAAAAATTTATTAAGTAGGTAATCATTATAAATATTGCTAATATATTATTTTACTTAAGTATGTACTTAACTTTATAAATGATGCCAGAAAAATCTTAAAAATCTGAAAAATAATTAAAGTATAAATAAATTTTGATTTTTTTATAAAAATTGAAATGAGAAACGACCTTACGAGTCGTACCGTGAACTTAAAGAAGCACGTTCTTTTAAAAAAAATATACTGGCCGACTCAAACTTCTGAAAATAGAAAATATTGCTAAGGATAAATATAAATTTTATAAACTTTCACATAATATACATACGAGTACATGAAATATAGTAAATGTGAACGATTTCATAGTTATATGTTTCTGAAATGTAATAATACCTGACCAAGTCTGACGCATCCTAGAAAAATGAAACCCGAATTAGAAGTCAAACGAGCTACCAATTTGACTAATTTTGATTAATTTGATTGATGTCAAAATATCAGGAAATAAACTGTGTCTAATTCACAACTCGCTTATTATAAAGCAATTGAAGTATATTGGGTGAGCATTGAACACCTCAGAGCGAAAGCTGACAGATAGAACTCAAAATAAAACATGTGATTAGTTCGTTTCATCTTCTCTACCTCATTCATAAAGCATCAGCATCCTATACTCGTAAGTCTGAGTGTCTTGGTAGATAGTCTAGGATCTAGTTAGAGACAGAGAGTGTTCTGTGGTCTAAGAAAAGCATTTCGGCCGGTTATCTGAGACAATTTCATGTCAAAATTCATGTAAAATAGGTGTGTAACTACACAATAAGTTAGATGATTTCGATAAAACGTAGTGATTATATACTCTTTGAATTTCGACATCGTCGTGGAGTTTTTTTCAACCGACTTCAAAAAGGAGGAGAGGTTTACAATTCGTCGGAATCTTTTTTTAAATGTATATTCATCGATTACTCGAAGACGTCTGAACTGATTTGGAAAATTCTTTTTTTGTTTCAAAGGGTATACTTCCCAGGTGGTCCCATTTAAATTTTATAGAAATCGGTCGAGCGGTTTTTAAAAACTCAACAATAAATTATATTTATATTGAAGTCGGTTGTACAACATTATTTAATTTTACCACTTGTTATAGTATAAGGATGACAAACGAGCACAAAGCCCACCTGATAACATCCAATACCCTTATTATATATATGTAAATAAAAACAATATACTATCCACTCTCACGATCTCTTCTCTTTTCTGTGAGGTTTTTAGGACAAGGAAGGTAGGTACTCAGCGCTGTTCCTCATTACCTTGGAATTATTATTTCAGATATGCATATGCAAGATTAGTATATTTTTCCTTCACTGTTAAGTATCTACGTGGTAAATCAGAACTTATTTTTTTTATAATGAGTAATATTTTAAGGCCACTGATAAAATTGCAACCAACAATTTTCTTCGATCCCGCCGGTATCGTTTTTGGTTTGTTAACGCACTGTTAAATTGCTGCTGCTACTGTTGATCATGTGGTCCCAGGTTCAAATCCCGGGAAGGGTCGAAATCAGTTATTGGGTTTCGTACTCTGGTTCTGTACTCGGATAGCCATCGTAGCCCTACTGTACAAACACTTCAGCACTTCGATATACCGATAGTCCACTTGGCACCGCTGAAGTGACTGCAGCACCGCCCAAATTTCGACGGAATCAAAGGCTTTTTCATAGTCCACATACGCAAGACAAAGTGGTAGATTGTACTCTTCGGTCTTCTGTACAATTTGCCGAAGGGTATGTATGTGGTCTATGGTGCTAAAGCCTTTTCGAAACCGGCTTGTTCGGGAGGCTGGAAGTCGTCGAGTCTGCGTGCGAGACGATTCGTAATGACTCTCGAAAACAGCACGCAGACGCGGCTCAGAAGGAAATCGGTCTGTAGTTCTTCAAGAGAGGTTGTCGCCTTTCTTGAAGAACAAGACCACCGCACTTCTGCTCCACGCCTCCGGAGTAGTGCCACCATGGAGGACGGAATTAAAGAGCTTCTGAAGGACTTCAAGTACCGGTTTTCCACCCGCTTTCAGAAGCTCCGCTGTAATTCCATCCTCGCCCGGGGACTTGCTGTTTTTAAGGTGCTGGAGAGCCATTCTAATCTCGCTCAGACTGACGTCCGGGATATCATCGGAATAGTGTTGGATAAGACTTGCTCTTGGATCGTTACTCACACTTGCGTGTGGCTCCAACGATGATGTGTACAGCTGCCCATAGAACCTCTCAATCTCACTCAAAATCTCAGGTGTCCCGAAAACGATACTGCCACATTCGGTCTTCAGCTTTGACAGTTGGCTCTTTTTGGAGCCCTGGTTCCGCTCGATCGCTTCTTCAATACGAGCAGTATTAAAGTTGCGTAAGTCTCGCCGCGTGCATTTGGAGATCTGTCTGTTCAGTTGCCTGTATGCTATCAAATCTACTGAAGACTGCAGCTTAATTTCCCGTCTAACAGCCATGAGATTAAGAGTGTGATCGGAGAGTTTTTGTGTTCTTCTGCGGCGGTTCTTGCAAAACTTAGCTCCGACCGCATGGACAGTTTCCACGAGCTTGTCATTCATATCGTCCACTACATTGCAATCTTCTAGGCACTGAAAACGATTTTGTAACTCGAGCTGAAAGGTTTCGGGACTTTGAATTAAAGCACGAGGGGAACGGAGCATTGACTTCATTAGACGACACCTCTCCAACTTAACGTTTAGGTTCAGTGTGCCTCTAACCATTCGGTGATCGCTACCAGTTTTCACCCTCGCGATCACTGAGACATCACTGAACAGTTACCGTCTAGTCGTCATAATGAAGTCAATCTCATTTTTTGTCGAACTGTCGGGGCTCGACCAGGTCCACTTCCTGTGGGGCCGCTTCTGGAAGAAAGAGTTCATCATAAAGAATCCCTCTTTCTCCATGAAGTCGGCCAGCTGCTGGCCCCTTGGGTTCCGTTGCCCTAATCCGAATTTCCCTACTTTCAGCTCACCGTTCTCTCTTGTGCCTTGTTTTGCGTTGAACTCTCCCATTAACACCGTGGGTTTTGGAGGAATGCATGGCTCTAGAGATATCCTCATACATTTCCTCCACCTCCTCATCGGGATGTGCCGAGGTTGGTGCGTAAACCTGTATGACCGTCAGCGAATACCGTTTGGTGATTCTGAGTATAAGGTACGCAACCCTCGTTGACAGACTCCCAATCTTTACAACGTTGTTAACGAGAGACTTGTGGACGATAAATCCGACACCTCCTTGGGACAGATGGTCGCCCTCCCGGTGATAGAACAAGTTGCCGGATTCGAGGATTACCGTGTCCTCCCCCTCTCTTCGGACCTCGGATAATCCTATAATATGCCAGCGTAACTTGTCTATCTCTTCTTCCAGCTCCAGGATCTTCTCGTCAGTCCTCAGGGTGCGTGCGTTATAAGTTGCCAGGTCGAGTCGTCGTAGGTGGCAACCGAACCTCCACCGGAGATTCTTAGCACCCCCTGCCCCGCCGTTACCGTGGTCGCCACCGTAGCCAGGAATAGCGGGGCCGCCGGGGACTGGGGGCCGTTTATTAGTGTCGTTGCTCATGGGGGGTATATTGCCATAGTTTCCACGCTTGGCGAGCGGATTGGCAACCGCAGTTTTTATTGGTTTTTGCTTTTATCAGAAAGATGCTGCTGCCCATCTTTTGCCTCAGTTTCCCTCTGTCGCCTCTTACGACACCCATGGAAGATACCCAATATCTTCATCAGTGGGTATTCTAAAATAAATAAGTATACATTTATTTCAATTATTTTTGGTCACTAGCACAGCTTTTGAGAAGTTGGTTTCGCCACAAATTTTATTGTAAAATTCTTCACAAGTAAACGTGTTTAAAGTTGTATTGTGTCAATAATTTTGATTGTATAGAAAACTCAACACTTTGTTTCTTTTGTCTTGGCTAAAATCCGGTTTATATTGAAATCGGACGGAGTCCGGTCTTGTCCCATAAAGTTGGCCAAAACCGGATTTATCTGGTCAGATAGTAACCCTAGTTGCATGTGCACATGTTTTATTTTGATGTGTTTTCAGTATGAAATAAGTGTATTAATAAGAATGTTGGTAATATTTTTTATTACAAAAAGGATAGGAGTAAAAGAATACTAAAAAGTAAGCTTGGATCTTCTCTTGTATCATGGATGCGTTTGATATACATGAATTATATATGGACAAGTATCCAGTCCTGGAACAATTATTTTGTAATCCATACAAACACTTTGTTTCTTGCGGAATTCAAACGAAGATAGATTGAAGATTTTATAAAACAATATAGGTGCCATATTGGCCAGGCCAATAACAAAAGCCTGGGGTTCCCAATTTTTTCAGTTTGCGGCGCACTTACAGGTAGAGATACCATATTTCTCCTGGACTTTTGGGCTCTTGTCAGGATTGCGGACGTATTTTGGTAATGTGAGGCTTTTCCAATTTTTAAATAAAATCAGAAGTTTTTGCGTGGGAGGAATCTGATACATGGATTGATCACGAGAGTGTAACCAATATTTTTTATCACGCTTGTTAGTTACGTTGACAACAAAAAGTCAGGACTTTTCTATGAAAATCAGGTTATTTGTCAGGACTTTTTAATTTTCCATATGGTAACCCTACTTACAGGTTTATTATTTGCTAGGCGGTAGGCGCCCTAGCTAGTCGAAATAGTGTACAATGGTACTAGGCAGATATGCACACAAATTAAAACATCCACAATATGAAACTGAGTTTTATATTTACATTGACACAAAATAATATATTTATTATTTAAGTAAAATAGGAAATAAAATACGATGGCAAGTTAGTCAATGTGACGTGTGAGTTGGCTTGACACCACTTCTCTCATTTCTTGCTCCACATTGATCTTTGAGAAATTTTAGCTCTTTATTACAGATTTTTTTATAGTATAGGGTGACAAACGAGCAAGCAGTCCGCCTGATGGTAAGTGGTTGCTGTAACCCATAGACATCTACATCTATCCTCAATAAAGAATCAAAATGCAGATGCGTTGTCACCCGTGAGGACTAAGATGGAATGCCTCTTTTCCAGTAAAACGGGTCTCCGATTCTCTACACTCACCATACGAAACACAGCAGTGTTAAGCTGCTATTTTACGCTGGTATTCTGTGAGTGCGTGGTCCTTCCCCGGTCGAGCTGACCCATTCGTGCTACAACTATACTACTAATGTAGCTATAGCATTGGTCTACCACATATAAAGCTACCAGCTACAGCTGAAATCCGGTTTATTTTGTGTTTACTTTCCGGAGAATGGTAAATAGGATAGATTTTTACTCTCTTTGGCGAACCAGGGCGCCGCCGCGGCGCACACTTTGAACCCTTGGTCTAGGGCGTAATTTAACTTAAATCTCGTAAAGCTTCTGGAGGGATAGAGTCTTTCTTGATGAAAGGAATTCATTGTCATTCTTATTTTAAAATGGTAATATAAATAACCAAACTAATTGATGGTATCTCTTTTAACAGTTTATTAATGACCGCGAGCACTTTTGTTAGCATTTTTAACTTCTATTTAATAGAATCAGACGTTACTTAGCGGAAATTCATTTGTTTGTTGTTTAGTTAATGTACTGACAAATACATAATCTGAAGTTAACTATGTACATACTGAAAGATTTTATTTTTGTCGAACTGTCGGGGCTCGACCAGGTCCACTTCCTGTGGGGCCGCTTCTGGAAGAAAGAGTTCATCATAAAGAATCCCTCTTTCTCCATGAAGTCGGCCAGCTGCTGGCCCCTTGGGTTCCGTTGCCCTAATCCGAATTTCCCTACTTTCAGCTCACCGTTCTCTCTTGTGCCTTGTTTTGCGTTGAAGTCTCCCATTAACACCGTGGGTTTTGGAGGAATGCATGGCTCTAGAGATATCCTCATACATTTCCTCCACCTCCTCATCGGGATGTGCCGAGGTTGGTGCGTAAACCTGTATGACCGTCAGCGAATACCGTTTGGTGATTCTGAGTATAAGGTACGCAACCCTCGTTGACAGACTCCCAATCTTTACAACGTTGTTAACGAGAGACTTGTGGACGATAAATCCGACACCTCCTTGGGACAGATGGTCGTCCTCCCGGTGATAGAACAAGTTGCCGGATTCGAGGATTACCGTGTCCTCCCCCTCTCTTCGGACCTCGGATAATCCTATAATATGCCAGCGTAACTTGTCTATCTCTTCTTCCAGCTCCAGGATCTTCTCGTCAGTCCTCAGGGTGCGTGCGTTATAAGTTGCCAGGTCGAGTCGTCGTAGGTGGCAACCGAACCTCCACCGGAGATTCTTAGCACCCCCTGCTCCGCCGTTACCGTGGTCGCCACCGTAGCCAGGAATAGCGGGGCCGCCGGGGACTGGGGGCCGTTTATTAGTGTCGTTGCTCATGGGGGGTATATTGCCATAGTTGCCACGCTTGGCGAGCGGGTTGGCAACCGCAGTTTTTTTTATTGGTTTTTGCTTTTATCAGAAAGATGCTGCTGCCCATCTTCTGCCTCAGTTTCCCTCTGTCGCCTCTTACGACACCCATGGGAAGATACCCAATATCTTCATCAGTGGGTATTCTAAAATAAATAAGTATACATTTATTTCAATTATTTTTTGGTCACTAGCACAGCTTTTGAGAAGTTGGTTTCGCCACAAATTTTATTGTAAAATTCTTCACAAGTAAACGTGTTTAAAGTTGTATTGTGTCAATAATTTTGATTGTATAGAAAACTCAACACTTTGTTTCTTTTGTCTTGGCTAAAATCCGGTTTATATTGAAATCCGGACTGAGTCCGGTCTTGTCCCTTAAAAGTTGGCCAAAACCGGATTTATCTGGTCAGATAGTAACCCTAGTTGCATGTGCACATGTTTTATTTTGATGTGTTTTCAGTATGAAATAAGTGTATTAATAAGAATGTTGGTAATATTTTTTTTATTTATAAAAAAGGATAGGAGTAAAAAGAATACTAAAAAGTAAGCTTGGATCTTCTCTTGTATCATGGATGCGTTTGATATACATGAATTGTGCATGGACAAGTATCCAGTCCTGGAACAATTATTTTGTAAGCCATACGAACACTTTGTTTCGTGCGGAATTCAAACGAAGATAGATTGAAGATTTTATAAAACAATATAGGTGCCATATTGGTCAGGCCAATAACAAAAGCCTGGGGGTTCCCAATTTTTTCAGTCTGCGGCGCACTTACAGGTAGAGATACCATATTTCTCCTGGACTTTTGGGCTCTTGTCAGGATTGCGGACGTATTTTGGAAATGTGAGGCTTTTTCAATTTTTAAAATAAAATCAGAAGTTTTTTGCGTGGGAGGGGTATCTGATACATGGATTCATCACGAGAGTGTAACCAATATTTTTTATCACGCTTGTTAGTTACGTTGACAACAAAAAGTCAGGACTTTTCTATGAAAATCAGGTTATTTGTCAGGACTTTTTAATTTTCCATATGGTAACCCTACTTACAGGTTTATTATTTGCTAGGCGGTAGGCGCCCTAGCTAGTCGAAATAGTGTACAATGGTACTAGGCAGATATGCACACAAATTAAAACATCCACAATATGAAGCTGAGTTTTTATATTTACATTGACACAAAATAATATATTTATTATTTAAGTAAAATAGGAAATAAAATACGATGGCAAGTTAGTCAATGTGACGTGTGAGTTGGCTTGACACCACTTCTCTCATTTCTTGCTCCACATTGATCTTTGAGAAATTTTAGCTCTTTATTACAGATTTTTTTATAGTATAGGGTGACAAACGAGCAAGCAGTCCGCCTGATGGTAAGTGGTTGCTGTAACCCATAGACATCTACATCTATCCTCAATAAAGAATCAAAATGCAGATGCGTTGTCACCCGTGAGGACTAAGATGGAATGCCTCTTTTCCAGTAAAACGGGTCTCCGATTCTCTACACTCACCATACGAAACACAGCAGTGTTAAGCTGCTATTTTACGCTGGTATTCTGTGAGAGCGTGGTCCTTCCCCGGTCGAGCTGACCCATTCGTGCTACAACTATACTACTAATGTAGCTATAGCATTGGTCTACCACATATAAAGCTACCAGCTACAGCTGAAATCCGGTTTATTTTGTGTTTACTTTCCGGAGAATGGTAAATAGGATAGATTTTTACTCTCTTTGGCGAACCAGGGCGCCGCCGCGGCGCACACTTTGGGAACCCCTGGTCTAGGGCGGAATTTAACTTAAATCTCGTAAAGCTTCTGGAGGGATAGAGTCTTTCTTGATGAAAGGAATTCATTGTCATTCTTATTTTAAAATGGTAATATAAATAACCAAACTAATTGATGGTATCTCTTTTAACAGTTTATTAATGACCGCGAGCACTTTTGATAGCATTTTAACTTCTATTTATTAGAGTCAGACGTTACTTTGCGGAAATTAATTTGTTTGTTGTTTAGTTAATGTACTGACAAATACATAATCTGAAGTTAACTATGTACATACTGAAAGATTTTTATTTATTCCCTAATTTTTTTATTTAATTTTTTTATTATTATTAATTACTAAAAATAGGCTATGTTATTACCCAATTGTACTAATTATGTAATATGCTCCTTGTTGGTCTAAATAGATTATTATAATTATATTAAAGATGTTAAACATTTATTAGCTAAGATCCGCGTAATTTTAACTTTTTCAATTCCCGACGTTTCGGGAACTTTCCAGCACCCATGCTCACGTGCGGTTCGTTAACAATGAAATCGGGACGTCAAACAGCTCAATCCCGCCCCGTGACCATGGGTGCTGAAAAGTGTGCCCCAAACGTCGGGAATTAACGAAGTTAAAATTAAACGCGATAAAATCCGTAGAATTAGTTTTATTCAAAGTTAAAGATATTTTTTCTTTTAGCACGACATCTATAAGTTCGGGAGCAATGAACACGTACTGACACTTCTAGTTGGTCGAGACAAGCACTAAACTCGACCCGTACTATTAAAAAGTACTCTGTCCGTACTATTCCCGAACGCTCGCCTATGACGTAACACATGCGTCTGAATTTGCGTGCATTTGCGTACGCGCAGACCGCTCATCATACGTATACAGTATACACTACACTACATCATTGGATTGGATACCTACGTTACGTGCAGTCGTGTAAAATCATTCCAGACGGGTAGTCGTTTGATTATTTTGGTCGAATAATCGATGTTTTTGTAGTTTTGTATTAATAAACTTAGTTACATAAAAATATTAGGCTTATTTAACTTGTACTAAAAAAAATTAAATGGCTAGTAAATCTAACGGACTAGAAGGGACGGAATGGGCCCGGGCACCTCCACCATCTGGCCCAGTTGGGGGCAGAATCGCAAGGGTTTTTTACAACCCCGACGATGGAAGCATTTTGGGAAGGACGCCAAAGAGATGGGGTAAGAATGTTATGCGAGAAATGTTTTAATTTTTTTTTGTTTTACGAATTTTAAAATCCGCGCAGTTTGAAAGCCCATTTAAAACCTTAGAATAACAAAAAAGTTTTTACTTTTTAAAACAAGTTTTATTCGTTTAAACGTTTCTAATTAATCATTTCACTCACAATTTTGATCTATTTCTATTGTAATCTACTTAATTTTAGTACCAATAGTAGTAAATTTTTTAATTGCGGTATTCAGAAAATATTATTAGAGAAATATTTCTTTAACCACCCGCATGTTTTTGCATTCCTTAAAAATACGCAACCAAAGAAATGCATCATAATTATGTGGACAAAATATTTTGTTTATATAAAATTGCATTATCAAGTATTGCACTATAAATAAAATTGTTTTAAATTAATTTATGTTATGCACTATCTTTCGCAAGGTTGTCATTGACATTGTTTTTTTTACTATTGACATAGGTACCTAATTACGAAATTACGTGAACAAAACCAAAGAGTACATTTGTATAAAACGAAACTTGTATTTTTAATCAGCTATGATTATGGATTATGTTCTGCTTCTTCTCAATGTTATGTTCAGAAGTCTCAGATCAACAAAGAAAAAAAAAGACGAAGCGCTGCGTACATTTCAAGTGAGGCAAAAACCAAGCCACAACCATGCTCAACTTATTGTAAGAACACGCCTACAATAAGATGCTTAAGCATCTTAAACAAAAATCAGATTCTTTTATACACTTATAATAAATTATTTTACATTTATATAATATATTTATATATAATATTTTTTTTACATTCTTTTATACACTTATAATAATAATAAAAAATCAGATTCTTTTATACAATTATATAAACATCATAACTTGCCTACACAGTCTAATTCCTTTGTACTATTAAATACTGACACAGGTGAGGTGGAGAGCATATTAATGAATTTAAAGACTGATAGTGCTTCCGGCTGGGACGGGAACTCCAGTAGATTCTTAAAGTATGCTAAGAACGAACTGATACCAATTTTCACCCACCTCACTAACCTATGTTTTGAAAAAGGCGTTTTCCCGGAGAAACTAAAAAAATCGTCTATTGTACCAATATTTAAGGGAGGGGACAGAGACAACATCAGTAATTATAGGCCCATATCAATATTACCAGCTATATCAAAAATAGTTGAAAAATTAATTAATATTCGACTTCTTAAATATTTAAATTCTTTTAATATATTATCTCATTATCAGTTTGGTTTTAGGCATGGTAAATCTAGTGAGTATGCAGTTGCTCGTATGACGTCATTGGTGGTTGATGACTTAGATAAAGGTCAAAAATGCTTAACTGTGTACTTAGATTTCATGAAAGCGTATGACACTGTTTCTGTCCCCCTACTCTTATATAAACTGGAAAAAGTCGGAGTAAGAGGTACTGCCCTTAACCTTTTTAGAGACTACCTCTCCAATAGAAATCAACGTGTAAAAGTTGACCAGTTTATTAGTGACGATGCGACTATATCATATGGTGTGCCACAGGGCAGTATATTGGGGCCTTCCTTGTTCACAAGTACCCAATACTCACACTTTTTTTGCTAGAGTTCAGTATAGTAAACGCGCAGCAGAATTATACAACAAAATTAATAAACATGTAGGAATTTACACAATGACCCATTTTGAATGTAAAAATGCAGTAAAAAGGTATCTACAACCACTTAATTATGAGGAAATTGAATTTCTCATTGCAAAGTCGCTCATATGAATACTCAAATAATTACAGCACACTACACACACGCACGCACGCACGCACGCACGCACGCACACGCACGCACACACACACACACACACACACACATTATTATTTATGTTAAAATACCTTGTGAAGTAAATAAAGAATTCATTATTATTAAAGAATTATTATTATGATTAGTTATGACTGGCAAACGATCACACATTCTATCTCATGGTAAGTGGATGCTGTGGCTCATAGAAATGCGTTGTTACCCCTGACAACTGAGATGAAATGCTTCGCTACCTGTAAAAAGCGTCTCTATTTCTTACAAATTATAATAAATAACATTTAAAAGAAAATTGTTCAAAACTGTGCAGTCGAGCAACACGACTATTTGGTTTTTTTTTCTTATGAAAGAAAAGGAAAGCTAGCATACAGCACGCCTGAGAGTAAGTGACAACTGCCGCCCATGAGTATCTATAATAGGAAGGCCCCTCTTTTCTTGAAAGTCCCTTACGTTATGGGTCCTGAAAAACCACAAGCGACGGTTGATTTCACAATGTGGTCGTGCGTAGCAGAAAATTTGTGGTTATATCATTAATTTTTAAAAAAAACACGCGAAATGCTATACAGCACACGGCAAACGAGCACACAGTCCACCTGATGGTAAGTGGCTGCTGTGGCCCATAGACATCTACATCTATCCTCGATTACGAATCAAAATGCAGATGTATTGTCACCCGTGAGGACTACGATAGAATGCCTCGTTTCCAGTAAAAAGGGTCTCCGGTTCTCTATACTCACCATATGAAACACAGGAGCATTAAGCTGCTATTTTACGCTGGTATTCTAAAAGAGCGTGGTTCTACCCCGGTTGCTATTGAGAACCGGAGCTCCTTCTAAATGGAAACGAGGCATTCCGTCTTAGTCCTCAGGGTTGACAACGCATCTGCATTTTGATTCTTAATCGAAGATAGATGTAGATGTCTATGGTGACCCTGAGGACTAAGATGGAGTAAAAAGGGTCTCCGGATCGACACTCACCGTACGCAACACAGCAGCGTTGAGCTGCTACTTTACGCAGGTATTCTGTGAGAGCGTGGTCCTTCCCGGGTCGAGACGACCCATTCATGCGACAACCATCATATTATAGCTATAGCTTGGCTCTAATACGTAAAAAACACACGCATTGATCTTACATAAACACTCAGAACAAATATTTACGGATTGTGCAAAGTATTTATATCTGTTAATTTACACTAATATTCCGCGGACGTGATTTGCCGTTAATAGAATTGCAGTCAGCTCCGATTGAAAATCCAAAAAATTCTGAGTATACATGACGTGGTTTATTATATAATTAGGTATAATTTATATTTTTTAAGGGAATATTTGTGTGGTGAGGGATTACGTCTTATCCCTATGAGGTTTTTGGAACGAAGTTCCTTAACGCGCGGTAAAAATTTGGCGGATGGGGGCTAGGCGAGAAAAAGTGTAAGATTTTTCCGTCACGACCAAGTCACGAACCTTTCTATAGTGCAAGCGAGATGGAATAATATCCATCTCCCTGGCACTTTTTCTTATATTGCCACGAAATAAATATTATTTTAAATGACGTGACGTTTCATTTTAATAGACGCTAGTAATTAATTTGTTTGTATTTGTTAATCAATAATATAATACGTTTATCAATAATAATATACTACGAAAGGAACTTCGTTCCAACCGAGTGTTCCACGACGCTCACGCATGTTTTTTGTTTGAAGTTTTTTTTGTTAGAACTTACCATCAGGATTGTAGCATGCCATTACAGTGTTATAAGAAAACCTTCCTTCCCTTTGATCCTAAATGATTAAAATAATAAAATGCTAAAATAATAATATACGTATCGTACGCGTTGTCACCCGAAAGTTTAGAGTGACAACGTTAGTCCGCTTTATTTGAAGTTGGGTGCAGGTGTCCATGGGCTACAATAACCCTCGGTTGAAATGTAAACTAGTTTGTACTTAAACATAATAAAATGGTCCTTTCTACTTAACTAGGTACCCGCCTTATATGTCAGGTACGCGGTCAATCCGTGTTCGAACCCCGCCGGCAACAATGGAATTGTTAATAACAATATATTATGTTGATTTACCATCTGCTCAGCGGTGATGGAATATTTTAAGAACATGATAAGGCCCTCCACATACATACGGAATTCCGTTTCGGAATTCCGAACGGGTCGGCCACACACATACGGAATCCCGTTTTGCCCGCAAAATTTCGAACGGAAAACTACCGTACGTGTGTGACGGGTCATATATTTTATATGAACTTGCTGCGTTCGGAATCCCGAATCGGAATTCCGCTATGTAATGGCGAACTCTCTAATGCGCTGGGACAGAATAGCGGAATTTTCGCTGCTCTAAAACTCTCAGAATTAAGAGAAGGCTCGTGCCCAGAAGTAGAATGGTACTTCACTTCATATATCCAGAAGTCCCACTTTACACATACCATTGCATCAGACCAAAATATTGAAAATTAACCTGTATATAGTAAAAGGCGACTAAAGAACTAACAACAATAAAATATTTTAGTAAGTCTACATATTAATCTTCATTAGTGTATCAAAATTCCACTGCTGAACCTCCCCTATAGATTTCCTTATAGGAGGGATTGTGCCATAATTGCCACGCTTAACAACCGCAGTGTTTTATTATTTTCGTTAGCATTAAAAGGCGTCCATTATGCAAGGTTATTATTTTTTTGTTTCGTTGTTTTTACTTATTAATGAACTAAATCGATATGGGTTGAGATAGCAGATATTATGTACTTCTTTTTATTTCCGATCATGGCGACAGATTCCAAAAATCGGAAATTATTAACTGTATAGAAGACAATAAAGTATTTTCCACGTAACCGCTTCTGAAGTCGGGGCTTTAATTCATCTATACACTATAAAACCTGAAAACAAAACAACATTAACATTTCATTACAGCCTATCAAGAGTCCATAATTCTGAACCTAGATCTCCCTCATAGATTGTGTTATAGAAGGGAATATATATAATATATAATAAGGAAGAATATATACGTGGTAGAGCCATGCTGCAGCTATATTAGTGGTATAGTTGTAGCACGAATGGGTCGGCTCGACCAGGGAAGGACCACACTCTCACAGAATACCAGCAGCTACACTGCTGTGTTTCGTATGGTGAGTGTAGAGAACCGGAGACCCTTTTTACTGGTAAAGAGGCATTCCGTCTTAGTGCTCACGGGTGGCAAGGCATCTGCATTTTGATTCGCAAACGAGGATAGATGTAGATGTCTATGGGCCACAGCAACCACTTACCATCAGTTGGACTGTGTACTCGTTTGTCACCCTATCCTATAAAGGGATATTTGCTTTAGTCGCTACGCTTGTCGGGCGGGTTGGCGACCTCACTTTTGCCGCCTCTTACCACTCCACCGCCATGCAACCTGTTTTTTTTTGTTTTAAGCTTTTAATTGCACTAAGGAATATCACAATCTCAAGGTCACAAATAGAATGTTGTTGCCTGAACACTTGACATTAAAAACTTCATTTCCTATTTTTACACCCTTGGGGATTTTTCTCCAAATTTATATAAAGCCACTCCTGAAGTAAGTATACACTATTTAATAAAAAAAAAAATATCAAAATCGGCTTACAATTGACGACGACGTGACATATTTACAAAAAAAAAAAAACACACAGTTAAATTTACACCTCCCCTTTTTAATTTCGCTAAAAATGAAATTCGCTTTAGCATCTATCGATATGTTACTTATTATATATTTACTTATTATTACTTATTATATTACTTATTATATATACTATACTATTTAGGTATTTAGTATTTACGCAATGAAGTAATACTGGTAATACGAGCAGATCTCTTTTATTTCACTGTTAACGCAACAATGGTAATTCGAGATCGTAGTTATTATATTACGTTATTAGGTTGCGTAATAGATTTGCGTTTATAATATAAAAGTTTGGATTCGATTATATTTTTTTTTATAGAATAAGAGTGACAAACGACCACACAGTCCACCTGATGGTAAGTGGATGCTGTGGTCCATAGGCATCTACATTTATCCTCGATTAAGATTCAAAACGCAGATTGACGGCTCCGTGGCGCAGTGGCTTAGCAATGAGTTGTTGCGCTGGAGGCCGCGGGTTCGAATCCCGCACGGAACAAGTATTTGTATGGCCTACAAATAATTCTTCCGGGTCTGGATGTTTGTCCTTGTGCAATTTATGTTTGTAAACTGCCTCCACGATACAGGAGAAAATCTTAGTGTGGGGGTAACGATTAAAAAAATAATAGAGAAAACGCAGATGCGTTGTCACCCCTGAGAACTAAGACGGAATGCCTCGTTTCCAGTAAAAAGGCTCTCGGGTTCTCTACACTCACCATACGAAACACAGCAGCATTAAGCTGCTATTTTACGCTGGTATTCCGTGAGAGCGTGGTACCTACTTCCCCGGTCGAGTCGATCCATTCGTGTTTCAACCATAATATAGCTGCAGCGTGGCTCTACCAAGTAAATTGTAATTTACTATTTTGTTAATTAAAAGTAATCAACTTAAGCCTACTGTTCACATAGCACTGCTTTAAAAGCGCGTTTTGTGTCGCTTGCGGCGGTCAAGTGCCTGCTATCCATAATAAGTGTTGTTGTCATCAGAAACCTAAACTACGAGTATGTATTATATTTAGTATGTATTACAGTTAGTCAAGGCCTATATACATACAACTGCAGGGCACAGGCCTCTCATTTCTAGGAGGGTTTTAGGGCAAGGAATAGTCCGCAGTTTCTCAATTTCTCAGACGTGCAGGTTTTCCCACGATGTTTTCCTTCACCGCTGAGCACGTGGTAAATCAGCAGTTAAAATTGCAATCAACAATTTCATTGGTGCCAGCGGGAATCGTACCCGGGTACTGCGAAATTTACAGCGAGCGATTAGCCCCTGAGTAACCACGGCTCGTATTACATTGTTCATAGCAAATGTGGTATAGTATCTTAGGCATTTTTCCGAAAAATATTTGAAAATATGCATAAGAGAATATTATTCTGATCTTTTCTTTAACTTACACCTTTATATAGGTACATTCATGATTTATTTCAAATATTTCTCAGCGATCATTTTTTGGAGATATTATGAGGGACAGCAATTTTAAAGCATTTATTTTCCACGTAACCGCTTCTGAAGTCGGAGTTTTAATTCATCTATACACTATAAAACCTGAAAACAAAACAACATTATTTCATTACAGCCTATCAAGAGTCCATAATTCTGAACCTAGATCTCCCCCATAGATTGTGTTATAGAAGGGAATATATATAATATATAATAAGGAAGAATATATACGTGGTAGAGCCATGCTGCAGCTATATTAGTGGTATAGTTGTAGCACGAATGGGTCGGCTCGACCAGGGAAGGACCACACTCTCACAGAATACCAGCAGCTACACTGCTGTGTTTCGTATGGTGAGTGTAGAGAACCGGAGACCCTTTTTACTGGTAAAGAGGCATTCCGTCTTAGTGCTCACGGGTGGCAAGGCATCTGCATTTTGATTCGCAAACGAGGATAGATGTAGATGTCTATGGGCCACAGTAACCACTTACCATCAGGTGGACTGTGTGCTCGTTTGTCACCCTATCCTATAAAAAAAGGGATATTTGCTTTAGTTGTTACGCTTGTCGGGCGGGTTGGCGACCTCACTTTTGCCGCCTCTTACCACTACACCGCCATGCAACCAGTTTTTTTTGGTTTTAAGCTTTTAAGTGCACCAAGGAATATCACAATCTCAAAGTCACAAATAGAATGTGGCCTGAACACTTGACATTAAAAACTTCATTTCCTATTTTTACACCCTTGGGGATTTTCCTCCAAATTTATATAAAGCCACTCCTGAAGTAAGTATACACTATTTAATAAAAAAAAATATATCAAAATCGGCTTACAATTGACGACGACGTGACATATTTACAAAAAAAAACAGTCAAATTTAGACCTCCCCTTTTTAATTTCGCTAAAAATGAAATTCGCTTTAGCATCTATCGATATGTTACTTATTATATATACTATTATTACTTATTATATTACTTATTATATATACTATACTATTTAGGTATTTAGTATTTACGCAATGAAGTAATACTGGTAATACGAGCAGATCTCTTTTATTTCACTGTTAACGCAACAATGGTAATTCGAGATCGTAGTTATTAGATTACGTTATTAGGTTGCGTAATAGATTTGCGTTTATAATATAAAAGTTTGGATTCGATTATATATTTTTTTATAGAATAAGAGTGACAAACGACCACACAATCCACCTGATGGTAAGTGGATGCTGTGGTCCATAGGCATTTACATTTATCCTCGATTAAGAACCAAAACGCAGATTGACGGCTCCGTGACGCAGTGGCTTAGCAATGAGTTGTTGCGCTGGGGGCTGGGGGTCGAATCCCGCAAGGAACAAGTATTTGTATGGCCTACAAATAATTGTTCCGGGTCTGGATGTTTGTCCTCGTGCAATTTATGTTTGTAAACTGCCTCCACGATACAGGAGAAAATCCTAGTGGGGGTAACGTTTTTAAAAAAAAAATGGAGAAAACACAGATGCGTTGTCACCCCTGAGAACTAAGACGGAATGCTTCGTTTTCAGTAAAAAGGCTCTCGGGTTCTCTACACTCACCATACGAAACACAGCAGCATTGCTGCTATTTTACGCTGGTATTCCGTGAGCGTGGTACCTACTTCCCGGTCGAGCCGACCCATTCGTGTTTCAACCATAATATAGCTGCAGCGTGGCTCTACCAAGTACGTTGTAATTTACTATGTTGTTAATTAAAAGTAATCAACTTAGGCCTACTGTTCACATAGCACTGCTTTAAAAGCGCGTTTTGTGTCGCTTGCGGCGGTCAAGTGCCTGCTATCCATAATAAATGTTGTTGTCACCAGAAACCTAAACTACCAGTATGTATTACATTTAGTATGTATTACAGTTAATCAAGGCCTATATAACATACAACTGCTGGGCACAGGCCTCTCATTTCTGGGAGGGTTTTAGGGCAAGGAAAAGTCCGCAGTTTCTCAATTCTCAGACGTGCAGGTTTTCCCACGATGTTTTCCTTCACCGCTGAGCACGTGGTAAATCAGCAGTTAAAATTGCAATCAACAATTTCATTGGTGCCAGCGGGAATCGTACCCGGGTACTGCGAAATTTACAACGAGCGATTAGCCCCTGAGTGACCACGGCTCGTATTACATTGTTCATAGCAAATGCGGTATAGTATCTTAGGCATTTTTCAGAAAATATTTGAAAATATGCATAAGAGAATATTATTCTGATCTTATCTTTAACTTACACCTTTATATAGGTACATTCATGATTTATTTCAAATATTTCTCAGCGATCACTTTTTGGAGATATTATGAGGGACAGCAATTTTAAAGCATTCAAATTTTAAGCAAAGAGGATCCCATTTTCAGTTGTGGGAATAGGATTTATGTGTATTGTAAAGTCTTTACGACCTGTCAAAACTCGTCGCATTTATAGGGGCAAATTTGCCATAGTTGTCACGCTTGGCTGGCGGGTTGTCAACCGTAGTTTTTAATTATTTTGAGCAGTTATTAGGAAAATGCTACTGCACATCTTCTATTTTATTTCCCTCTGTCGTCTTTTACGACACCCACGGGACGCTATCTATGGGGTAGTGGATTCTCTTGCGCAGCCACTGCACGGCGAGTATTGTAATGTTGGTAATGTCATATTATATAACAAATTAATATTGCAAAAATGTATTATTACTAAGCGGTAGGACTCGATAGTAGGAGATAAGAGATGAGGGATAAGAGAGTGAGTATACTCACTCCCTTGCCTAATGTCCCTTGTTTGTTTCTAGAATATAAAATTCTCTCTTCTCCAATATAAAATTATTTGACAAAATAATTAACAGAATCAGGTGTTACTTTGCGGAAATCTATTATATTAAAGTTGGTAAAAATTACCTACGTATATCTATATATCCGCTTAGTGAAATAAAATTTCTCTTACCTAGTTTGAAGAGCACCTCCCGCCCTCCCTCAATTGCGTGCACTATCCTGTCATTTATTTCATGAAGCGGTTATATGCTAAGTAATTTTTACCAACTTTAATATTTAACAAAATATCTGATTATCCAGCAAATTTTCTGACTTTTGTGATAAAAACCTGCAGTTGTTTTTAAAATTTAACTAATTTAATATAATATTCACTCATCGTGTTCATTCTTAAGATTTGGGTCTTTGAAACTATTTTTTTATACAAAAAATCTGATTCAATAAATTTATTTAGATGTCAATTATTTCTCCTTTCTCTTTCAAAAAATCCAAAATTTTTCTGATTTCCTAACATGTCACGAAAATTCGTATCATCTGGTAATCCTAGTTGCAGGTGTTCATCGGCTGTAGTAGACACTAACCGTTTGTTAATTCAATTTTATAAAAATAAAAAAAATAAGTAATAAAGTTTAATATGTGAAGTAAAAAGTAGAGCAAACTTACTTGTTATACTTAGGATTGTACTCGGTGATATATAATCTGTGTGAACACGCGTATAAAAAGCAATTCCCCGAGTCTCGATGCAGATTTGAATGTAGGCCAGATGAATAGCTATTGAGGCCCCCATAACGATGTCGGAGCTCCCATCTGCATTCATTTGCGTATGCTTTGTGAACTCAAGGTCGCAGCCCGTTTTTAATTTATTGTTCGGTGCATTGAAGTAGAAGAAAAGAGCTTTGTGGGGCCTATCCCATCGTTAATGCCGGTACCTTGCTTTTGTTGATCTGCTTAAGGATTTGAAAGGGACGCAAATCTATGTTTGTGTTGTTGTAATTAGGGTAAAACACCCAGTAGTCAGCCTTTTAGTGAGGGCGACAATTTGATTCAACTGTATTTTAAATATTATACATTATGAATAAAAACAATCATTATTCTCAGAAAGGTTGTTTATTAAATTTACTAAAGAAATCAACAAAACATTATATTTATAACAGAATTATATAAAAAATCAACATTAAACAAATTATGGCACTTTTCACCAGTAGTCAGCCTAATTTCTCCACAAGTCAGCCATGTGTTACCCAGTAGTCAGCCTCTCACTTATTCTTGCATATTTGGCATAGAAATTCTTTATTATATATATTATCAAATATCAACATCATCATCATCATTATAGCCCTTCACAAGTCCACTGCTGAACATAGGCCTCCCCCAAGGAATGCCACAAAGCACGGTCCCAAGCCACCTGCATCCATTGACTTCCTGTATGTCTTACCAGGTCGTCACTACTGGTGGGGGGACGCCCTACACTTCGCCTGCCGGTACGAGGCTGCCACTCGAGAACCTTTATTCCCCATCGATTCTCGGTTCTTCGAGCTATATGGCCGGACCATTGTCACTTCAGCTTACTAATCCTTTGAGCTATGTCGGTTACTCTGGTTCTACTGCGGATATCCTCGTTTTTAAGTCTATCACGCAGAAAAACGCCGAGCATAGCCCCCTCCATAGCTCGCTAAGCGACTTTGAGCTTCCTCATACGGACAGCAGTGAAGGAGCAAGTCTAAGATCCATAGGTCATCACTGGCAACACGCACTGGTTGTACAATCTAGTTTTAAGGTTTTGAGGAATACTTGACGAGAAGATGTGTCGTAATCTCCCGAACGCTGCCCAGCCGAGTTGAATCCGTCGATTGACCTCTCGGTCGAAGTTGGACTTACCTAGTCGGAATATTTGTCCCAGGTAAACATACTCGTCAACAACTTCGAGCTTAGTGCTCCCAACAACTACTGGCATAGGTGTGACATGGACATTAAACATGATCTTTGTTTTGTCCATGATCATCTTAAGACCTATCCGTTGGGAGACACTATTGAGGTCATTGAGCATAGTGCTTAGGTCCTCCAGCGATTCTGCCATAAGGACTATATCGTCGGCAAATCGAAGGTGAGTGATGTACTCGCCATTGATGTTAATACCGTATCCTTTCCAGTCCAGTAGCTTGAAAACGTCTTCCAATGCAGCGGTGAAGAGTTTCGGGATATAACATCACCCTGTCTTACACCTCTGCAGTTGGATAGGTTTCGTACTCTGGTTCTGTACTCGGATAGCCATCGTAGCCCTACTGTACAAACACTTCAGCACTTCGATATACCGATGGCACTACTCCGGAGGCGTGGAGCAGAAGTGCGGTGGTCTTGGTTTTCAAGAAGGCGACAACGCTCTGTTCAAAACTACAGACCGATTTCCCTTCTGAGCCGCGTCTACGTGCTGTTTTCGAGAGTCATTACGAATCGTCTCGCACGCAGACTTGACGACTTCCAGCCTCCCGAACAAGCCGGTGGCTTTAGTACCATGGACCACATACACCCTTCGGCAAATTGTACAGAAGACGGAAGAGTACAATCTGCCACTTTGCCTTGCGTATGTGGACTATGAAAGCCTTTGATTCCATCGAAATTTATGGTGCTACAGTCTCTTCAGCGGTGCCGAGTTGACTGTCGGTATATCGAAGCGGATATATGCAAGTAATTTATACCAATTTTAAAATTTGACAAAATATCTGTTTATCCAGCAAATTTTCTGACTTTTGTGATAAAACCTGCAGTTGCTTTTAAAATTTAACTAATTTAATATAATATTCACTCATCATGTTCATTCTTAAGATTTGAGTCTTTGAAATTATTTTTATACAAAAATCTGATTCAATAAATATATTTAAATGTCAATTATTTTTCCTTTCTTTTCAAAAATCCAAAATTTTTCTGATTTCTAACATGTCAGGAAAATTCGTATCATCTGGTAATCCTAGTTGCAGGTGTTCATCGGCTGTAGTAGACACTAACCGTTTGTTAATTCAAATTTATAAAAATAAAAAAAATAAGTAATAAAGTTTAATATGTGAAGTAAAAAGTAGAGCAGACTTATTTGTTATACTTATGATTGTACTCGGTGATATATAATCTGTGTGAACAGGCGTATAAAAAGCAATTCCCCGAGTCTCGATGGAGATTTGAATGTAGGCCAGATGAATAGCTATTGAGGCCCCCATAACGATGTCGGAGCTCCCATCTGCATTCATTTGCGTATGCTTTGTGAACTCAAGGTCGCAGCCCGTTTTTAATTTATTGTTCGGTGCATTGAAGTAGAAGAAAAAGCTTTGTGGGGCCTATCCCATCGTTAATGCCGGTACCTTGCTTTTGTTGATCTGCTTAAGGATTTGAAAGGGACGCAAATCTATGTTTGTGTTGTTGTAATTAGGGTAAAACACCCAGTAGTCAGCCTGTTAGTGAGGACGACAATTTGATTCAACTGTATTTTAAATATTATACATTATGAATAAAACAATCATTATTCTCAGAAAGGTTATTTATTAAAGTTACTAAAGAAATCAACAAAACATTATATTTACAATATAATTATATAAAAATCAACACTAAACAAATTATGCCACTTTTCACCAGTAGTCAGCCTAATTTCTCCTCAAGTCAGCCATGTCTTACCCTGTAGTCAGCCTCTCACTTATTCTTGCATATTTAGCATAGAAATTCTTTATTATGTATATTTTCAAATATTACCATCATCATCATCATTACAGCCCTTCACAAGTTCACTGCTGAACATAGGCCTCCCTCAAGGAATGCCACAAAGCACGGACCCGAGCCACCTGCATCCATTGACTTCCTGCATGTCTTACCAGGTCGTCACTACTGGTGCTGCCACTCTAGAACCTTTCTTCCCATCCATTCTCGGTTCTTCGAGCTATATGGCCGGACCATTGTCACTTCAGCTTACTAATCCTTTGAGCTATGTCGTTTACTCTGGTTCTACTGCGGATATCCTCATTTTAAGTCTATCACGCAGAAAAACGTCGAGCATAGCCTCTCCATAGCTCGCTGAGCGACTTAGAGCTTCCTCATACGGACAGCAGTGAAGGACCTCGTCTCAGATCCATAGGTCATCACTGCAAACACGCACTGGTTGTACAATCTAGTTTTAAGGTTTTGAGGTATGCCTGACGAGAAGATGTTTCGTAATCTCCCGAACGCTGCCCAGCAGAGTTGAATCCATCGATTGACCTCTCGGTCGAAGTTGAACTTCGATTTGCCGACAATATAGTCCTTATGGCAGAATCGCTGGAGGACCTAAGCACTATGCTCAATGACCTCAATAGTGTCTCGATACTAACAACAACGGATAGGTCTTAAGATGAACATGGACAAAACAAAAATCATATTTAATGTCCATGTCACACCTATGCCGGTAGTTGTTGGGAGCACTAAGCTCGAAGTTATTGACGAATATGTTTACCTGGGACAAATAGTCCGACTAGGTAAGTCCAATTTTCATATATGTCCCCAGCGAATTCAGTACATTTCAAATGTACCATAAAAGGCAATTGTCACATCCAATATTCTTTAAGTCAATAATTTCTGTGTCGCTAGTTAATTCCTCTTCAGAGTTTATGCATCTTACTTTGTTTATTGTACATATCGTATTTTTCTTCCTCCTTTTACTATTTTTGGAATTCAACAGCTTTTCCGCTTTCCTTTTTTGTAATTCCTCTTTCTTTTTTTGATTTTCTTCTTCTTTCTTTGTTTTAGCTTCAAATCTCTTAATTTTTTTTAATCAATATATCGTTCTTTTTCTGTTGCTTCACTTCTTCTTTTTGTTTCTGATATTGTCTCCACTGTTTGGAAGAAATAGCTCATATTCTTTTCATCTCATTTCTAATCGCCGCCATAGCTTGTGTTAATTGCTCTTCTTTGTATTGATGGATGGATTTTTGACATGATGGAATTCTAAAACAAATGATTTGCATGCTAAAATAACCGTGCATAAATTTAACCCTTATTGAAAAGGCTTTAAGGTACTATTTTGTGCAACAGGACTAACGGCTGACTACTGGATTTGTAGACCAATTGGTCGGCCCCTGTACGTTGACTACTGGTAAAATACACTTTTCGCCTTATAAGAGTTAAACTCAAAGTAATGAGCAAAATTGGGACTATTCGTTCCGTTAATTTCAACTGCATATAAGAAAATCACGAAAAAACCAGTAGTCAGCCACTTATGGCTGAATACTGGATCTACCTTAAAAATTCGAAACCCACTGGTCGGCCACCTAAATTACAACATATTAAACAAATAAAATGCATGTAATAGTTAATTTTATCACAAAATAAACATTTTATTGTAACACATTATAACAATCCACCATAAATTACAGCAAATACACACAAAAACTTACCGAAAACTCGAGCACGTTTCCTTAAGAAAAAAATTGCAACAGCGACGCATCTAGTCATGTCTTTGGCAGCAGTGCAAATTAACGAGTGTAGCTCGTCAACCTGACATGCTATTGGTTCGTAGGTGTGCGTATTAGTCAATAAGGAGACACAGATTCAATTAAACGTTATTTTAAAGGTGTAAACAAATTTCAACACTATTTATATGGAAATAATGTCTGTAAAGGCTGAGTACTGGTGCGGGGCTGACTACCGGGTGTTTTACCCTACTCTATAGGGCGAAATCGTAATAGTTGGAATCCTATCATTTATATTTATGTTAGATATATATGTCATATGTTTACAAATTACATCTATATATCATATATTATACTTATAATATATCTAATGTTATATTTGGGTTAAAAAGCTTAAACTTTTGTATTAAGATAATCCAAAAGCTTTAAAAGAACAGTAACTAAGAAGATACTTTTCAACTAGCTAGTCAGGAGTCCTCTTGAGTATTGTAGTATAGTTTGGACACCGACTTACAAAAATCTCATCGATAGTATCGAAAGGATACAAAAAATATTTGTTATACATCTAGCTTTGAGCTGTAACATGTCTAAAAACTGAATTCATATAAAAAAAGCTTGTTAACTTCAAGATGTCAACCCTTGAGACTTGCAGAAAGATGCTTGACTTCGTTTTCATGCACAAATTAATTAATATAAATTAATTTGCGTTATCATGCGCGGAAAACAAAGGCAATTGCAATTAACTTCAAAATACCCATATACATACATAGTTAGCAGTTAAGTGATAGATACTATGGTGAATCTTCGGCAGACCTTCAACTGAAGAGCCAACTAGAACTCAGGTACGTGCGTAGATGATATAGCTAATACAATTTACTCAAATGTGTGGCGGAAACAAACAATAAAATCGTCACAGAACTATGCGGCAAATTTAAAATATCTGGCGACATCGATAAAATATATGGTGTCTTTGAACGTTTGGCGTTAATCAAAGAGTATCTATTGACTACGTTTTAGCGTTAATGTTATTTGTTACAAGTCGGCTGCCCGTAAACAAAATTGAACGGGGAATCCATTCAATTTTATTGAATTTTATTTTTGCGGGTAGTTTCATAAATTTATTCTCTAAAAAGGATTACATGATTAGTCATAACACGCCTAAAGCACCCTCACGGACAGAGATTTTTATATAGCTTAAACGGTGTATAGTGAACTAAACGTGATTTCAGTTCGTATTTTTGGTACCAGTTTCACTGACTCTGTGAGCTTATCTGTGGATCTTTAACTTTTAAGTAGTTACAAACTTACATTTCAAGTTAAATTAACACATGGTTGGCAGCTGTGAAGGGTTCTCTTTAGTGAATTTTCGGGTAGCTGCTCGCAACCCACGAAGGCAATTACACAGCATTACTCTTCTCATTCTGACAAAACCAATGTGTTTAGGGTGAGTTCTCTCACGCCGTCAACAAATAGCAATATGAATGCACTTCAAACTTCAAAAACACGCAAACAAGGAATGAAGATTGTCTATTTTTTTTTAAACGAGTTCAAAAAGCAGGAGGTTCTCAATTCGAGTGTATGTTTTTTTGTATGTATGTTACGCGATATCTTCGTAGATTGTGAACAGCTCTTGATGTTTTTTTTTATTAAATAGCTTAGCTCTTAGCTCCATCAAGGGTGGTCCCATATAAATTAGAAGAAAATATTTCTCCTCTAAGGGTAGCAAATAAATAACTTCTCTTTTAGCAATTTGAAGTCGGCTTTTACTTTTTGTTAAAAGTTATAATTATGTTCTAACAATTATTTAATAAGATAAGGTGACAAACGAGCCCACAGTCCACCTGATGGTAAGTGTTCACCTTTATATTTTACTCGAATACTACAAATTGAATAAAACTATCTTACAGATTTTATCGTAGAATGTCAGGAATTAAATGAGTTTAAGGCCGGCCACATACATACGGAATTCCGTTTCGGGATTCCGTTTCGATATTCCGATTCGAGATTCCGAACGCAGCAAGTCCATATAAAATCTATGACCCGCCACACACGTACGGAATTTTTCCGTACGGAATTTCTCCGATTCGAGATTCCGTATGATCGCCTGTGCGTTCGGAATCCTGAACGGAAAAAGCCGCCCGAACGCAAGTCTTCCATAGATTTTGTACGAGTCGCAACACACACACGTAAATTCCGTACGGAACGCGCTCAGTGTTCGTCGCACGACCGAAGCGAGTAGGTGTGTTTATGTATGTTTTTACATTTAATCATATAGGTGTATAGCTTTTCGTAACCTTTCATCTTATTTTATTTAACAATTCGTCGAATGAGTTTACAGACATCCATATTTAAATTATATCTCTGGATAGATAGATCTTTATACATAATATTGACTATATTGCAAGCTTAGGGTGATAAGGGGATGCACCCAGTAACAATGATACAGCAACAATGGAATCGCAATCAGAAAATCGTCGTTATTATTCGCTGGCAGAATGTCTAGACTCAATGGCTAACTTCTCTCAACTGACCCTTGTTATTCCGAACGGAAATAAACGTATGTGTGATGTGTTCACGGAATTCCGTTTCAGGATTCCGTTTCGATATTCGATTCAGAATTGGACCCGGTAGGTGGCGTTGTTGTCGAGATCTAGAAATTAACCGTGCTAAGCCGGGGCGGATCGCTAGTAATGATATAATATGATATTTATAACAATAAAAAAACTTAAAAAAATTAAATGCCTTTTATGAAAACTTTCGTTACTATACCGACTTGAATCGTGCAACATCTGTTCTAATACAAACTTGTAAATCCATCATCATTATCTAAAATACTTACACCAATACACGTATATTGTTTTGACTTTTATAACCACTCATGTCTGTTGTCGTGCTAATTTGGAGCTTCAATTTAATAATATATATTATTTTGAGCATAAATTTAAAATAAAGGCGGTTTATTTGTAAAAACAGCGTCTAACTGAATCCTCAATTCGCGTTTTGCGTAAAAACTAAAAATAGTCACAAGCAAATTATTGTTATTGTATTTCGAGAAGTAAAGTCAGGGTTGCCAACTCTACTCATATATTTTTTTCTATTAGTATATATATATTTTTTATACATAAAAGTCTTTAGTTTGAACAGTAGGTACGGGAAAGTTTTAAATATTGGGAGTACAAATTAATT
Source organism: Parnassius orleans (assembly GCA_029286625.1). Taxonomy (NCBI): domain Eukaryota; kingdom Metazoa; phylum Arthropoda; class Insecta; order Lepidoptera; family Papilionidae; genus Parnassius; species Parnassius orleans. The sequence continues at coordinate 4,626,802 of JAGSMP010000059.1, forward strand.
TGGTCCGTTTTTTTGGTGTAAAAAAATGAATTTATTTCAAAACAATTTTAATAAACAGATTAATTAAACTATTGTCCACAGCTGGCTACTACATTTTCCCACCTCTCAGGAAGTTTTCGAATTCCATCTCGAAAAAATGTTTCGTTTTTTGAGACGTTCCACGTTTGGAGCCAATTTTCAATTTCTTCGAAAGAAGTGAACCGGTGACCTGCCGGAACAACTCTCGGAACAACCAGTAATCGGAAGGAGCAATGTCCGGCAAATACGGCGGGTGCGGTAAAATATCCCTCATGAGCGTTTCTAAATAATTTTTCACAAAATTTGTGACATGAGGCCGAGCGTTATCATGTAAAAGAATAACTTTGTCGTGTCTTTCATCGTATTCTGGCCTTTTTTCTCATAATGCCCAGCTCAAACGAATCAATTGCAGTCTATACCGATCGCTTGTAATGGAGTCACCAAGTTTTAGCAGCTCATAATATACAAAACCCCTTTGGTCTCACAAGATACACAACATGACTTTCGAACCTTGAATAAACTTTGGTGTTGATGTTGAGGTCGATGGCAACGATTGACCGGGCTTATAAAATATCCACTTCTCATCCCCAGTCACAATCTGGTGCAAAAAACCCTTTCTTTCTTGCCTTTGAATCAGCCGCTCGCAAGTGAAAAATCGCCTTTCAACGTCTCTCGGTTTCAGTTCATAAGGCACCCAATCGCCTTGCTTGTGAACCATTCCCATGGATTTTAATCGTACTGAAACTGTTTGTTCTGTCACTCCCAATGATTCTGCAAGCTCCTCTTGCGTTTGACTCGGATCTTCATCGAGTAATGCCTCCAATTCGAATTTTTTTAGTTGTCTAGGTCGAGGCTTGTCTTCAACACTAAAATCCTTTAAACATTTTTTATTCAATTTATTTGAGCATTGTCATCGTAAACTTCCACGAGCATTCTGTGCGCTTCAGCTGTACTTTTCGTCCAATTAAAACAGAAAAGTAAAACCTCCCGCAAATGCTGCTTAGTTACCTCAAATTTTGACATTTTTAAGGGCCTGCGCTCACAGACGGCACGGCATGGCACGGCGCAATTTTTTTAGTGGAAAAAAGATTTTCGACCTTATGTTAATGATCTTAGCACTGACATTCCTTTATTTCAACACGAATAGACCGAAACGTCTCGCGTGGCACCGCGGCATGCTGCTGCACGTCACGGCATTTCATGGGATGCCACGGCACGCCGCTGCATCACGTGAAACGCATAGGTTACTTTATGTTGTTAAAGGAATGTGAGTGCTAAGTAATTGAAACAAGGTTGAAATTTTAAACAGCACAGTGCTAAACTGAGTTAGCGCCCGAACGCGGCTGCTTTTGTCACGACGTGGGTTGCCACAGGATCCTTTGGCATGCCGCGGGATGCCACAGGATTCGTCGTCTGTGAGCGCAGGCCCTAACATAATAAAAATAGGTGTTTTGTATAAAACTCAAAGCAATATGAACTGTATATTATTCACAAATGTATAACCTCTCTAAAACCACCATAATCAGCTGTCACTATGAAACATTCATCACAGCTAGAGCCATCTTTTGAAAACGGATCGAGTTAATTTGTACTCAGTATACTTACTATATTATAGCTCTTTTATTGGGAAACATTTCAATATAGTGAAAATTGTCGACTTATTTTTAATTCATTTGACTTAAGTACTTTCACAATAGATAATTAAACTTAAAAAAGTAATAACATACTAAAATACATTAAAAGAATTACACGATTTTCACTACTTTCCATTCGAGCCGAAGACAATTTCGCCTTTGTCAATGTGGCCGTCACACAAGTGTTAACACTTAACAAAAAAAAAAAAAATTTTTTTGCAGTTAGGACTAGAAATGTGTCCGCGTGCTATTTTGAGCGCCGCCACAACAGATTTAGACGGCGTTTTCATTTCGTATTTCTTTCTCGATGTTCCACATTGAAATATTTTAAACTTTACACTTTGTAGATAAGGTTTTTATTTGTAAAAGAATATTAGAGACTGCTTGCTCTATTTCATCATGCGATGAACTATTGCGTAAATAGGCGTAAATTAGGCAATTGACACTGATTTGACGTACGAACCGATTCCTTTCCGGTTTTTACTACTTCACTTGTCAGGGAGTAAGGTATTGTTTAAATGATATGCGTACCTATATTTCGATAGAATCTCCGCAAAGTTACATAAATTATGAAAGTTGATTGGTCCTGATGGTGGTAGAAAAGATCTGCCATCAGTAGATGGATTGTCACACTTAGTCACCCTATTTGTATTTTCTGGTTATAACACATTTAAAATTAAAAAGCTTCAATAAACTTTTTTGGCGATGGTAATGTATACCAACTTCAATTTTGTAATTAGGAAGTAATTTATCGGAGTAAATTGGGATGGCAAAAATTCAAGGACGTTGTGTAAGTTGTCACCAGAAAGCTGAAAGTCATAAATAAATATGTAACGTTTTTTAAAACTTTTTGGGTTAATCGTTTGATAATTGACTCTTAGAAGGGAAAGGATCTTTCAGGAAAATATAAAAATCTACGTATTAAAGAAAGTGTCGAATGCATTTCATATTTTTTTCTATTTCTATGTTAAAGCTTGTACCTGCCAACATCCTTTCTCAGGGGTGACTAGCAAAAATGGAAGAAGGCATTCAGTTCACCTATACCCTATCCCATAGAAATATTTATTTTAGGTGATCACAATGAAGGTATAAATAAAAAAATGAGTAGGAAGCATGGAGGCTTCGAATCTTACTTGGGCTAGTATAGCTTACACTTGACCGAATTTTTCTAATCAATCCCACAATACCACGCTGTTGAACCAAAAATAATTACATTAAGGTAAACTGCAATTTAACGGGCTATTATTTAAACTTGATGAGCACAGATCGTAACGTGAACTAATTCGGGATTCCTACGTAAATCGCGAATAGCACGTGGAAAACTGATAGAAAACATTACTGAAATTCGTTTTATTCAATGTGCGTTCAAGAAGTCAATGGATGCAGGTGGCTCAGGACCGTTCTTTATGGTATTCTCTGAGGGAGGCATATGTTTAGAAGTAGACTTGTGAATGGCTACAATGATGATGATGATGATGGTGATGAATGTGCAGTATTCCAATAAATATAAGAAATCATTACATGTTACAAGTGCACTAGAATTGTTTGTTGTTTTTAGTTTAGTACGTAGGGTGTAAGAATATCCACTATCCCATATCAAACAATGAATCATGAAATTTATAAAATCTGTAACGTAGTTTTTAATATTTTTTAGGGAAAATCGTAAAAAATTGACTCTTATCAGGAAAATATAAAAATATCATCATGGGTATTAAAAATTTATACAGACGGTGGGGCTGTAAGAATATCCACTACCCCATATCGCCCCCTAAGAGACGACAGAGGGAAACAAGCCAGGAGATGGGCAGCAGTGTCCTCCTTACAACAATAAAAAAAAAACTGCGGTTGCGAACCCGCCTGCCAAGCGTGGTAACTATGACAAACATAATATCCCCCTTATGAGGAAATCTATGGAAGGCCTATGTTCAGCAATGGATTTTGATAGGCTGTAATGTTATGTTAATATTAAGTAGGGTAAAAAATAAGTTACTATAGACCAGTGATTCCCAACCAGTGGTCCGCGGACCACAAGACCTTAATTATGGTCCGTGAAATATTTAAATGTTTTACCACGTCGCAATACAAATCGCAATTTTTTTACCAAACGTGTATGATTACCTTTACAATAAATACACAAATAATACTGTGAATGAATGCTTCTTTTCTGATTAAAACTTATTGTTAGATTAACATAATTTGTTTTTCGCCTTGTGGTCCCTGCTAACAACAAAGAAATCAAAGTGGTCCCTGGTCGAAAAAGGTTGCGAAACCCTGCTATAGACTGTACCTACGTACGTATCGCCGTGTGGTGACGAAAGAGAATCCACTACCCCATACAATCCCGCGGGCGGGAAACAGGAGATGGGCAGCATAATCTTTCTAATAACAACTTAAAAGTAATAAAAACTGGGGTGATAATCCATCTGACAAGTGTGACGACTATGTCAAATTTCTCCTCTATGAGGAAATCTATGGGAGGGGGCAGCAGTAGATGAGGTGTCAACTTTAAAAGTGGTAGTAGAAATATGCTGCATCTGTAGGACGAATGGGTCGGCTCGACCGGGGAAAGACCACGTTCTCACAAAATACTATATAATGTCATGGGTTAGTGGGTTCTTTTACACCGCGACTACACGGCGAATTACAAACGTTAGTTAACTTAGTAATACATCTTGTTTTCAGGCATCGCATTAATCTTCTACACGGTGTTCTACGCTGTGCTGGCGATTCTGTTCTCGCTCTGCATGGGTGGGCTGTTCCTGACCCTGGATGAGAACAAGCCCTCATACATATTAGAAAGCTCACTTATAGGTTGGTTTAATTTGAAATGGAATACATTGGTCTTGTGATGGTGGACCGTGCTCTGTGTGCATTCCTTGGGGGAGGCCTATGTTCAGCAGTGGACTTTAGCTGTAATGATGATAATTATGATGATGACGACAGATGGCGCTACAACTATCTCGTGCACGCGCACGTCAAAGGAACGAGACGTCTGGGTACTACGATCGTCAATCCGCCTGCCAAGGGTGACGATTAAGGCAAATCTTCCATAGGTACTACGAGGGACCCATGTTCAGCAGTGGACTTTTACGATGATATATATATACTGTACTAGCGATCCGCCCAGGCTTTATACAGTTGATTTCTGGATCTCGACAACAATGCTATCTACCGAGTAGTCCAATTGTGAATCTAAATCATCAAGGCACTTACTAAAACACACAAAAAAATTCATCAAAATCGGTCCAGCCGTTTAGGAGGAATTCAGTGACTAACACACGTACAGAAGAAATATATATGTAAAGAAATATGTATATCATCTTCATCGGCCCGTATATAATATAATACATGTGTGTTAAGCCACACAAAGGATGAATCACAAATCCTCTTCGTCTCATGGGTGTTGCAAGAGGCGACTATGTACACAGAGATACCTCTTGCCCTTAAATAAATGCCATGGTTGGCACGCTTGACAAGCAGCTTTAGCAACCGCAGTTTTAATATTCTAGCTGTTATTAGGCAGCCGCTTCTGCCCATCTCCTGGTTCGTTTCCCTCTGTCGCCTCTTACGACACTCACGGGACGATATGGGGTAGTGGATGTTCTTACACCGCCACTACACGGTAAGTTTTATATTTAAAACATTGGTAGTTCTTTTCGATTATTTACTAACAAAAAAATCTTTTAAATCTAATTTTAAAACCCTATGTATTACACATATTAGGACCAAACTCCATAACTAAATAATTAAATTCCTCTTCTCGTTGCGCTGGTGCTATACTTTTTGTTAATATAATTATCTATTACTTTTTTTAATCAAAGACAACATTTTTAATATTCATAATATGTATTAATGACTTGTTGTGCCGATTTTTCTTTTATAGAATACTAGCTGGCACCCGGCGCGTTGCTTCCGCATAAAAAATAATTGTCGAAATATCGTTTTAAATTTGGAAGAGTTATATTGTTTTTGTTTTATTATAAATGTTAATACGTTCATTGAAGTTGAGTGATATATAATTTTCAAATAAATTTGTAGGTACGATACGCGCCACCTATTAAGTTAATTGTACTGTGCCTATAACCTTTGCACAAGTGCAAGCAATAAGTTGACAAAGTTTTAGCGCAATCTGATGAACGATAAGGCAGCGCATAAAATACGAACAAGCAAAAATTTATTTTTATATATTAGAAGTGTGACGAGTTGGCACATAGTCTACCTGATGGTAAGTGGATACTATGGCCCATAGACATATACATCTATTCTCGATTAGAATCAAAATGCAGACGCGTTGTAACTCCTGAGGACTAAGATGGAACGCCTCGTTTCCAGTAAAAAGGTTCTCCTATACCGACTATACGAAACACATCAGGATTACTCTTCTGTTTCACGCTGGTATTTTGTGAGAGCGTGGTCCTTCCCCGGTCGAGCCGACCGGATCGTGCTTCAGTCAATATATACTGCAGCGTGACTCTACCACGTGAATATAGAGTTTACAATTGAATGTAATTTCCACCACGCAAACGGGACGTTTTAATTAGCTGTTACAAAGTTACACGCAGTTCGCTAGCGACACTATTTCCACATAAAAAGACGATGGTAATTTAAATACAGGATTTTAGCTAATTGTCACTCAAACTGCGGGAACTGGGTTTAATGAAAAGGTCAGGTTACGTCAGAGGCACGTATAAATACTATTCCGCATTAAACGTTAATTTTGCATGAATTTTGTATTTAAACTCAATTTTTTTATAGTTAATAGTAAAGTAGAGTAGCCAGCCACTCGGTATTCTATAGAATGCATTTCGGTGAGTGTGCGCAGGAATTACATTCTTTAATTCCTCCCTCTCCTTTCCACCGTCGGACAACCAGGCGGTCGGGGGGTCTTCACCCCTTTGTTGTCGATATTCCACGCATTAGAACCAAACGGTTTGCTTCGCGTTTTGTAATTCGTACAGCAAAGGAGTAGAATAATTTGCCGGCGTTTTTCTTTCCGTCCGAATACAATCTGGGCGTCTTCAAGGCAAGAGTGAATAGGCTTTTGTTACGTTAAGACAGTTAGATTTGCCATATAAGGCATTGTCACAACTTACCACCAGATGGGATTGTGGTCAAGCACTGGTTTATAATAAGTAAAAAAAGTACTCAACTTGGCAGTGTGGCAATTTTTTTTTAACTATTCTAAGCCATTGCTCCACTACTATCCCACATAATGGTAAGCGGTGATGCAGTCAAAGATATGTGGTGTGGTGGTGATTAAGTAAAGCGCACTGACTTATCTTAACAAAAGCCTATTCATCTTACCTTGGAGATACTTAGGTACATTGTAATCGGATGGAAAAACAGATGCTGGCAACTTATTTTACTTTTTATAGCTTGGTAATGTTTCATATAAATACTCATTCAGTACAATTAATTCTTTTTTTGAATAAGGGTGACAAACGAGCACGCTGTGTACTGTGTGCTCAGTCCACCTGATGGTAAGTGGGCGCTCTCTTCCACAGACATCTTATATCTTTCTACCATAAAGAATGAAAACGCAGATGCGTTGTCACCCTTGAGGACTAAGATATCTCGTTTCCATTAAAAAGGCTCCTCCGTTCTTTACACTCACCATAGGAAACACAGCATTAAGTTGCTATTTTATGCTGGTATACTGTGAGAGCGCAGATCCATTCATGCTGCAACCATAGTATAGCTGTAGTGTGCTCCCACCAAGTAATTATTGCGGAATATGAGTACAAAAACTTTAAATAATTTTAACTTTATTTCGATACCGACTAGTAAACGAGTATATTTAAAATAAAACTCACAATAATTTCAGGAGCAAACCCGGGAGTGGCCTTCAGACCGAGGCCTGTGGATAGTGTACTTGTGAGGGTATCCGATAATGACACCAATAACTATGTCACAGAACTCAGACAATTCTTAACGCGTAAGTGTTTTTTTAATGGTCCGGTTCTCCTATATTTAAGTTGTATATATAATATATTTATACGTGAAAAGATTCCTTTTCTGTCTTAAAGCCCGTCAAGGTAGGTACCACCGTCTTATCAAAAAAATATTGTTATAATTTTAACTTACAGGGATAATATAACACGTTGAAAACCCCCAATTTTCAAATCCAGTTCTTTTATGAGAAAGGCAATATCGTTTAATTGAAAAGTTAATTTTAAATAAAAGTTTATCAGTTTCTAGAGTATTATATTAATACACAAAACAATGCCTCAGTGGTTTGCTCTTTAATTTTTTTGCACTTTTTAACTGTTTTTATTAATTTTCTACTTTTAGGAGTATCTGTAGTTTGACTTATTAATTTCTAATTTAATTAATATAAAACATAACTAATATACTTATCAGAAAGAAACATTAACCATAAAAAATTTCAAAAAATTAACTTCCCTGCTATGATACCTGTCAAATATTTCACTTCATTCCAGTGTGGCGCCGTCCTGCGTTCGATATCGCTAAGACGAAATCGATTTTCGAAATGGATTAGACACGAAGCGATTGCCACTTGTCTAGGCCTCAGGTGGCGGAAAGAGTTGTCGATATTAATCCATCGCCCCGTAGAGTGTAGATGTAAGAGGCGACTATCGGAAATGCCAATAACTCTTATGGCTTCCGATAGATGGCGGTATAACGATCTCGCTTATATCAGACGTAAAAAAGAGCGGATAGCAGCTCTAATGTGCAAAACGTCTGGTATTGCGATCCTCAATGTGTGACGATTAAAAAATTCTAAGATAAAAACATTGAAAATTTTTATTTACACATTTTTCTCAGCTTATGAGAACGAGACTTGGTTTACAACGAAGTCTGGTTGTTCTGCAGAAGACAATTACGGCTTCCCGGACTCGCCGTGCTTCTTCATCAAGTTGAATAAGGTACCTGGTCAGTGAATAGTGTTTTTTAATTAAGCATACCAACCACACTACGAATCTCTCTCGTATCGTGCCAATCACTGCGCTAGAGCTCTATCTGTTTTTTCCTTCTTATTATTTAATACATTTATTTACATAACATAATATAGAATATTTTAATATATACAATATTAAAAACTATAATAAAAAAACTAAAACTAGTTACTTAATTATCATACAGTCCTACTCCCCGCGGTATCGTGCCAAGAACGCTGGCTGCGTTTCCCCGCTGAATGGCTATACTTAGCCTTTGAGCGAAAAGAACCAGCCCTCTTATCACCAGCAGCAATAATTAATATTTCAGTCGATTTTAACAACGTAAATTTCCGAATACTCCGGGGTGTTGTGATCTGGGCAGAATTTGAGCAATATTTTTCTGTTCTCATATCTAAAAAGCTATTGCAAAGATTACAGGAGTATAAGTGTTAGTAACACCGGTCCAACACAGATTTTCACATTTTCATTCCAAAGTCAAAGGCTGTAATGATGATGATCTCTCGACGGGCCGGTGTTCTGTCCGAAGAGCGGCCAACGCTCCATCTCCATGTGCTAGTACAGAGCTATTATATATATACCACAGTAATTCGGAACTTTGATAGCGTGATTTAGGCTTCGATGCGTTTCGCTTGTGGCACAACGACAGCGCCGCCACACAGCCCTTTACAAGCACTGCTGAACATCAGCATCCCTCAAGTAATGACAAATCGAAGATGAATGATGTATTTGCCATTAATGCTGATATCGATCACTTTCCAGTTTGAAAATGTCTTATAATGCACCGGTGAAGAGTTTTGAGGATAAACTGGGATAAACCCTGTCTTACAACTCTCTGCAATTTATGTTACCGGCCTGCATATTTTATTACGGCCTTATTTTTCGGCCAGCTGTTGAAGTCTCCTCTGAGAACTAGGATGGAATGTTTGACAGTTCGACTTTCTTCAGACCAGCACTCAGCAGTGCACTATTTGCTATGTGCTATTTGACGGCAGAAATAAGTAATAAGTTGTTACCTTCCCAGATGGACTTCCAGGCAGAAAAGGAGCCTTACCAATTAGTAAAAAATTTCGGCTTACGAGAATCTATTACCCCATTGCTTAACGTTACGCTTACGTTAACTCACCGCTTCTAAGTATACTATCCTCTTATAGTTATAGTATAAATAGTTCCTATTCTTATAGGTTTACCGTGTAGTGGCGGTGTAAAAATATGCATTACCCCAAATCGTCGTGGATGTCGTAAGAAGCGACTGAAACAAACCAGGAGATGTGCACAATCATCATAACAGCTCTTCATAAGTCCACTGCTGAACATAGGCCTCCCCCAAGGAAGGTCACAAAGTACGGTCCTGAGCCACCTGCATCCATCGACTTCCTGCATGTCTTACCAGGTCGTCACTCCATCTAGTGGAGGGTCATAGCATAGGGCATGCTTCTAGTACGAGGCTGCCACTCCATAACCTTTTTTCCCCATCGGTTGTCGGTTCTTCGAGCTGTATGGCCGTATAAAACTGCGGTGGCCAACCCCAAGCGTGGCAACTATGGCAAATGTCTCCATTATGAGGCAATCTGTTGGGAGGCCTATGTTCAGTAGTGGACTTTGATGGGCTATAATGCACGAATGGATGAATAAATAATTCTTAAAAGTTGTAACTCAGTTTTCTCCCTTACAGATTTATGGGTGGACACCAGAATACTACGATGTCAGTGAACTGCCGTCTGACATGCCGAGCGACCTTGTCGAGTACATTACTGGTCTCCAACCAACAGAGGTAAGATGTAACAAAAGTTAGTTATTCTATATTTGCAATTGTAGAAGTTTACTTTTTAAATTGTTTATACTTTTTTATAGGTTTTGTCTAATTTAGTATATTATCTAATATATTAAAATTAATTTTTGTTTGTTCGTATTTTATGCGCTGCTTTAACATATTGCTTGCACTTGCGCGAAGATTATAGGCATAGTACAATTAACTTACACTAGGTGGAGCGCGTATCGTACCTACAAATTTATTTGAAAGTTATTTCACTTTAAATTTCAATGAATGAAAAATTTATAATTAAACAATAGAACTCAACCAAATTTAAAACGATATTTCCACAATTATTTCTCCTGCGGCAGCAACGCAACGCGCCGGGTACCTGCTAGTTATTAAAATCCTTACTCTTGCAATTTCACATTATCGGATAAAATTCTGTAGAAAGCGTTGCTGGTTGTACAATTTTAAACAAGTTTTACACAAAGAGATGGAATTTGAGCTCGTTTGCTGATATTGATTAATATGCTACAATATTAGTTTTGATATATTTCTTTATTTCGATGGATGCAAGTTGCTCAGGACCGTGCTTTGTGGCATTCCTTGGGGGAGGCCTATGTTCATCAGTGGACTTGTGAAGGGCTGTAATGATGATGATTATGATATTTCTTTATGAAACTTTACAAAGATTTCTTAACAGTTTCCCTGTCCGCGAAATTAGCCTACTTTGTTTGAGTCCATTGCAGGTGTCTATGAGCTACAGCGGCCGCTTACTATAACCACTCTGTGGTCGGCTTAAATAGGTCTTACCTACATCTAAAATTAAGTTTGTTCTTCGTTCTTCTTTAGACAGACAAATAGTTATAAAAACGTAATACTAATATGCCGACGATAATTGTTTAGCACGAACAGATTTGGGTCTCCTGCGGAGAAGAACAATCAAATACTACAAAAATAGAGTACCCCTGGGGAATGGGTTTTCCGGGTAGGTTCTATCCCTTCCGAAACGAGCCGGGCTACAACAGTCCTCTCGTCGCTGTGAAGTTGACGCCGAATGGTTAGTAACATTTTTATATTTACAATCCACAGATGTCTCTTGGATATATTTATTTATTAGGATAGCCACCGATTGATACATTATTACATCTTCAAAGAAAATTTTGGGTAGTCTTATATCAAAATGTACAATCCTTAGAACAATCACCTAAAGGTATTTACAATCCACAGATGTCTCTTGGATTTATTTATTTATTAGGATAACCACCGATTGATACATTATTACATCTTTAAAGAAAATTTTGGGTAGTCTTATATCAAAATGTACAATCCTTAGAACAATCACCTAAAGGTATTTACAATCCACAGATGTCTCTTGGATTTGTTTATTTATTGGATAACCACCGATTGATACATTATTACATCTTTAAAGAAAATTTTGGGTAGTCTTATATCAAAATGTACAATCCTTAGAACAATCACCTAAAGGTATTTACAATCCACAGATGTCTCTTGGATTTGTTTATTTATTGGATAACCACCGATTGATACATTATTACATCTTTAAAGAAAATTTTGGGTAGTCTTATATCAAAATGTACAATCCTTAGAACAAACACCTAAAGGTATTTACAATCCACAGATGTCTCTTGATTTATTTATTTATTGGATAACCACCGATTGATACATTATTACATCTTTAAAGAAAATTTTGGGTAGTCTTATATCAAAATGTACAATCCTTAGAACAAACACCTAAAGGTATTTACAATCCACAGATGTCTCTTGGATTTGTTTATTTATTGGATAACCACCGATTGATACATTATTACATCTTTAAAGAAAATTTTGGGTAGTCTTATATCAAAATGTACAACCCTAAGAACAATCACCTAAAGGTATTTACAATCCACAGATGTCTCTTGGATTTATTTATTTATTGGATAACCACCGATTGATACATTATTACATCTTTAAAGAAAATTTTGGGTAGTCTTATATCAAAATGTACAACCCTTAGAACAATCACCTAAAGTATTTACAATCCACAGATGTCTCTTGGATTTGTTTATTTATTGGATAACCACCGATTGATACATTATTACATCTTTAAAGAAAATTTTGGGTAGTCTTATATCAAAATGTACAACCCTAAGAACAATCACCTAAAGTATTTACAATCCACAGATGTCTCTTGGATTTATTTATTTATTGGATAACCACCGATTGATACATTATTACATCTTTAAAGAAAATTTTGGGTAGTCTTATATCAAAATGTACAATCCTTAGAACAAACACCTAAAGGTATTTACAATCCACAGATGTCTCTTGGATTTGTTTATTTATTGGATAACCACCGATTGATACATTATTACATCTTTAAAGAAAATTTTGGGTAGTCTTATATCAAAATGTACAATCCTTAGAACAAACACCTAAAGGTAACCACAGCATGCTATGCTATTTACAATTTAGTACTATTTACTTAAATTAAAGAATCCTTATTTTTAAGGAATTTGGTATTGTTTAGTGGCGGTGAAAGAATATCTACTAACCCATATAGTCCCGTGGGTGTCGTAAGAGGCGACAGAGGGAAATAAATCAAGAGATGGGCAGCAGCATCTTCCTAATAACAACTCAAAATAATAAAAAACTGCCGTTGCCAACCCGCATGCCAAACGTGGCAACTATGGCAAAATCCGCCCTATGAGGCAATCTATAGGGGAGGCCTATGTTCAGCTGTGGACTTTTATAGGTTGTAATGAATGGTATTGTGTGCGTGTGTATTATTTTATTAAGATATGTGTGTATATTTTTTTATATTTTTTATGTTCTTTGTAGCCGCCTTCGTAGTGTTGTCATTTTTTGCATTAAGTTCGTCTTTAGATCCTATCCTGTTAGTAAGGTTCAATTAAGTTTAAATAGGCAGGGCGCGGACCGCGAACTCAAAGGTCGTGGGTTCGAATCCGACATCCGACTAATGTTGTGAACTATTCCTAACACAAGCAGTTTAAGCTTACCAGGTGTCCTCGGAGGTAACAACGCATCTATAGCCTTCTTTGTTTGAAGTTGCTTCCAGGTGTTCATGGACTGCAATAGCCACTTTCCAGGTGGACTGTCAGATCCTTTGTTATTTTGTTATTTTATCAACAGAAAAAACTTGTTTCTTCGGCCTACTGACTGTCTAAAAATAAAAGTTAAAGTTACAGCCTATATACGTCCCACTGCTGGGCACAGGTCTCCTCTAATTTCTGAGATGGTTTTAGGGTAAGGAAGTGTCAGCCGCGCTGCCTCAATGCGTGTTGGCGAACTTCACATGCCTTCGAAATATTTTTTTTCTTATTTCTCACACATGCAGGTTTCCTCACGATGTTTTCCTTCAACGCCGAGCATGTGGTAAATCAGCACTTAAAATTACAATTAACAGTTTCATTGGTGCCGGCGGGGATCGAACCCGGTTTTCTCGCATACTGTGAAATTTACAGCGAGCGCTAACCATCTGAGCTACCCCGGCTCAAAATATACTGAAACCAAATAACCCAAATAAAGACTGCTACTGGAAAATAGCATTACCAGTGCGATAATATCTGCTTTGCACTCTCTACTTGCCCAGCGTGATAAATATGGGCAAAGACAAGCAACGCACGCAAGCTGGTACAGTCTAAGTAAGGGCTATGTCGAGCTTAGCGTATTAAAGTTAAAATTCGGAAGAATACCGCATCCTGAAGTTACTCTCCATGGCATTGTTTCATATCAATGTGAGATTTCAGTCATCATCATCATCATCATTACTGCCACTGCTTACAAGTCCACTGCTGAATATAGGCCTCCCCCAAGAAATGCCACAAAGCACGGTTTTGAGTCACCTGCATCCATCGAGTTCCTGCATGTCTTACCAGGTCGTCACTCCATGTAGCGGGGGGACGCCCTACACTTCGCCTACCGGTACGAGGCTGCCACTCGAGAAACTTTTTTCCCCATCGGTTGTCGGTTCTTCAAGATATATGGCTGGCCCATTGCCACTTCAGCTTACTAATCCGTTGGGCTATGTCGGTCACTCTGGTTCTACTGCGAATATCCTCATTTATAAGTCTTATCACGCGGAGAAACCCCGAGCATAGCCCTCTCCATAGCTCGCTGAGCGACCTTGAGCCTCCTTATACGGCCAGCAGTGAAGGACCACTACCACGATCGACACGACACGACAAGGATCTATATTCGACACGTTTATTTTTTAAGTTATACGCGGTAGAGCCTCGCTGCAGCTATATTATGGTTGTAGCACGAATGGGTCGGCTCGACCGGGGAATGACCACGCTCTCACAGAATACCAGCGTAAAATAGAAGAAAAATAATGCTGCTGTGTTTCGTATGGTGGGTGTAGAGAACCGGAGACCCTATTTTACTGGAAACGAAGCATTCCATCTACGGTCCACAGGGGTGATAATCTGCTATTTAATTCTTCGTCGAGGATAGATATATGGGCTACAGCAACAACTAAATATCAAATTAACTTTGTGCTCGTTTGTCACCCCTATTATACAAAGTAAAGTCTAGATACAAAACAGCCTTAATAACCTTTGAAATACAACTGGCTAGATCTAATTTATTACGACTGGATTTCATGGATTTATTTTTTGCGCGGAAATCTTACCTTACTGTAAGGTATGAACGGCATTTTTTGTTCTTTATCAAAAACATAAACACTCACGCCTGTCACCCAGAGGGTTAGGCAGAGACTACGGACTTCGATTTGGTACGATCCTGGCACACCTCTCTCGCCTCCTTTACATCCATATATCTACGCATACACGCTCGTCGGTAAAGGGTACTCCTAATCTGGCCCATTTTCAATATATCGCCAATTTGGTCGATAAACCTTCGTCTAGGGCGTCCCTTTCCGACTCTGCCGTTCACTTCTGCAGCATAAATTTGCTTTGTCACTCTTTCTTCGTTCATTCTTTCTACATGAACAAACCACCGAAGCATTCCTTTCTTAATCCTGGTCACAACGTCATCTTGCAAACCACACTTTTCTCTTATCACACTATTCCTCACCCTGTCATTCAGATTCAGCCCTAGCATACTCCTTAATGACCGCATTTCTACAGCATTTATTCTACTCTAATGCTTCTTCTGCTAGACCCAACTTTCACTACCATACATTAAAGTAGGGACTAACACAGCATTATGAATTGCCAAACTTGCCTTTTTTGACACATTCTGACTCTTCATAATAGCGTGTAGAGCCCCATTCACTCTATTTCCTGCTTTCACTCGTCGTTCTATATCCTTATCATATCTACCATCCCTGCTAAATAAACATTCCAAATATACAAACTCATCCACTTGCTCAATCAACTTCCCTTCTATTCTTATTTCACATAACGTTTTACTTTCTTCTCTTTCAAAAACCATCACTTTCGTCTTACTTGCGTTCACTTTCATACCCCTTTCTTTTAATGACCAGTTCATTAAAGTAACCATCATTTGCAACTCGGCCGCCGACGATGCAAATATTACTTGATCATCGGCGTACAAAAGGCATTTGACGGTTAACTCACCGATTCTCAAACCACATTCTTCAACTTTCAAAGTTTGCAAACAACTGTCCACAAATAGGTTAAACAGCCACGGGGAAGCTACACAGCCCTGTCTGACACCTTTTTAGATGCCAAACCAGTCCGAGTAGACCCCGTTGATCCTGACACAAGCACTAGAGTCCCTATAAAGAGACCTTAATGCCTGTATCAAACCAGCGCTCAAACCAAATGAGTTCAGTGTTTGCCATAACACACTCCTGTCTACTCTGTCATAAGCCTTTTCCAAGTCCATGAACGCACAAAAACTTTATGGTTTTGGCCAAAACTTCTCCGCAATCATGCATGGAAAAGACTTGATTCTTATACCCCATTCCTTTCTAAATCCAGCTTGCACATCCCAAATTTTTTCATCAGTTTCTTCCATAACTCTTTCAATTAACACCTTAGCATACAGTTTACCCACAATGCTAAGCAAGCTGATACCACGGTAGTTTTACAGTCCTGCTGTGACCCTTTTCCTTTATATATTGGGACTATAACGGCTTTGCACCAGTTTTCCCGTACCCGCTTCAGTTCCCAACATAAATTAAACAAGGTGTACAGCAGGCCTGCCACCACTCCCTCTCCAGCCCTTAGCATTTCGAGTGATACTCTATCATATCTGGCTGCCTTACCTGCTTTCATGCTTTTCATTGCTTTCATTATTTCATCTACACTTATCTCCCTACCTCTCTCCACTTCTTACGGAATTTCTATTTCACTTAATTCAGACGACTCTTCACTCATAAACACGCTTTCAAAGTATTCCTTCCATCTCTTTAAATTCTAAACTTCATCATTCAGCATACAGCCATTCTCGTCTCGTATAGCATTCATTTTAGGCTGTTTTGAATTTCCCCTAGCAGTTCTTACGAGTTTCCAGAACATTTTAATATTTGCCTGGAAGTTATCAGATATCCTTCTATCATTCTTATCCGTTCTTTCTTGCTTTTTCCTTTCAACAACTTCTTTTACTCTCTTATTTATACGTCTAAAGTCTTTTTTCTTTCAATATCATCATTCATACCGCCAGAATTACCAGCTCTGGTTGCTAGTAAATCTAGCCATGCTCTCTTCTTTGCTTCAACTTCCATCCGTACCTTATCATCCCACCACAACGTATTATTTTTCCTTTCATTCGTTCTCTTACTTACACCACATACTTCGGTGGCTGCATCCACCAAAACTTTCTTAACATTATTCCATACAGTCTTCAGGTCTAAATCATTCATACATATTTCATTCAAACCACTTATATTCTCCCTCAGTCTACATTTATACTTCTCTTTCACACCTTCATCTTGTAACCTCTCTATTCTTATACACTGTAACGCAGTGGTAGACACAGATGTCCGATGCCGCCAACGCCTGAAAAGACCATTAATTCGGCATAAGACCAAATAATGATCCGTCCCTACGTTGGACCCCCGGTAAACCCTTGTATCTACCACTGCGCTCCTCATTCTTACATCCACAATTATGAAATTTATCATGCTTCTATCATCACCTCTTTCCCATGTATACATGTGAATCCTCTCATGGCGAAAGAAAGTGTTCGTCACAAAAATATTCTTTTCCACACATACGGCGAGGAGGTCTTCACCATTCTCATTTACGCTTTCATCGCCAAACGTTCCTAATAGCCTTTCATAACCAGACCTCTTCACCCCAACTCTTCCATTAAAATCTACTAAGATAATAATATTTTCATTTACCTTACATTTCATCAACACCATCCTTACCATGTCCCAAAACTGCTCTCGGATATAAGTGGACTTAGACATGTCTGGGGCGTACACCCCTAGCACAAACAACTTCTTTAAGCCCATTTTCATTCGTATCCATAGCAGCCTTGGGCTTACACATTCATACTCTTTCACACATTGACCCATTCTTTCTGAAAGGATGACACCGACTCCCTGGCATACCCGCACGGTCTCGTCTACACCAGACCAGTAAGCGGTATACATGCCATGTGCAGTGGCATCCTTTCCCTTTCGTTTCGTCTCATTTACACATAACAAACTCCATCATTCATCATTTCGCATACTTCATCCATCTTATCATTCATTGCTCCACATACATTCAGCGTAGCCAGACGGGCCTCCGCAATCCACTTTTCTCCCCTCCGGGAGGCCCCCGGCGAACCTCGTCACCACCCGTCACGTTCTTTATCAGTTATATAGTATAGATAAAATAGTTCGAATCTGTACTAAAACCGAATCAGAACGCCCCGACTCTACGTAGTCGTGTCTGCCCTACCCCTAGAGTGTTTTTGAAAAGCCGTAGGCGCGGAGCGAGAGCAGCCCCCGCCTGCTGTGGCGGGCAAGGGCTGCTCTCTCAGGCTCACCTCCGCAGCTTCGGCTTATTGGTCGCCCTTGGCGACCAGCCTCAGCCTCTACGGCTCGCACATATGCCTGTGATTTGCTACGCAAGGGCGAAGGGGCTGCACTCCGCACAGCGCCGAAGCCGTTGCAGAAGTAACTATGTCAATATTCCTGTGTAAAAAAAGTAAGGTTATGATTATACGAAAAAAATAGTACTCATAAAGTGTACTTTTCCGCAAGAGGGGAAGGGTAGGGCTTCTCCAGAACCCTACCCCCCCCCCCCCACCACCGTACGCAAGTACCGGTTGTCTATAGTTTTACCATTTTTAGAAGAAGACCTGAATTTTGCATCTGCTTTGTTCTGAATAACGACTTTATTTTTATTAGGGGCGCATTGTCATTGCCTATACTTGCAGCACCTAA
This sequence comes from Parnassius orleans, assembly GCA_029286625.1. Lineage (NCBI taxonomy): Eukaryota > Metazoa > Arthropoda > Insecta > Lepidoptera > Papilionidae > Parnassius > Parnassius orleans. The sequence continues at coordinate 4,645,462 of JAGSMP010000059.1, forward strand.
TCAGTACTTAATTCCTTGCTATTAATATTTATCGTATATCTAATAACTTCATTGCGTTGCAAGCGAAACGTTTTGCCAGCAACGCAAATTTCCAACAGTTCGTTGCGGTGAAAATTTTAGAGCACCTAATTTTTAAACTTGGCACCTAATTAGCACCTAAAAATCCCCTAATTTTGGGTTTTTCTAAATGAAAATTCCTGACTTTGCGTTGCTGGCGATACACAACTCGTCAAAATCGGTCCAGCCATTTCGGAGATTAGCCGGAACAAATCGACAGACAGACAAAATTTTCAAAAATGTGTTTTTGTTATAAGTACCGTATATACTTTCATATGCATATAGTAAAAAGCTGTTATTTTGACATTACAAACAGACAGTTCAATTTTATTTATTTGTATAGATTTAAGGATTTTTTATAGGACAAAGGGTCCTCGGAGAGGGTAGAACAACGTGTGCCTGGCTAGCTAGTTTGATATATAAATTTTAATGTCATTTACATATTTGTTACAGAAAGCAATGTCACAGTATCGATACGTTGCCGTGCATGGGCCAAGAACATACGCTACAACAAGAGTTTGAAGGAATCGTCCGGATATACACGGATACAGCTTCAGATTGAAGGTTCAGACACAGAGGAAAGTGAAATGTAAATAATATAAGAACGTTCTTGATTTATAGTGTAATTTATAAGGGTTTAGTTGTAATTGTATGTTACTTGCCGGTTGACCTCTAAAACACCGTCAAGATTCGATAGATTTTTATATACTACAAGCTGGTTGGTACAAGGCGCGGCTGCTGCAGGAGAAACAATTATGGAAATATCGTTATAAATTTGGAAGAGTTATAGTGTTAATAAAAAAATGTCGGTACGATATGCGCGCCACCTACTGTAAGTTAATTGTACTATGCCTATAATCTTTGCACAAGTGCAAGCAATAAGTCGACAAAGTTTTAGCGCAATCTGATGAACGGTAAGGCAGCGCATAAAATACGAACAAACAAACATGCATTTTTATAGATTAGAATATATGTATATGTAAAATAGCAATCCGCACTGGCTTCGCACTGAATATTTTGGTGTCTTGACAATAAGCACTGCCTAACTTAATCACACACACAAAATATCATCAAAATAGGTTCAACCGTTTAGGAGGAGTTAAGTCACATACGCACAGAAGAATTATGTATATAAAAATATAGTAAGAGCTCTCACAGAATACCAGCATAGAATAGCTATTACCCACCCACTTCGTTTGGCGTCATTTAAACATTTAAAATTACTCTCAAAATTATTTAAATAAAAGACATAACTCGGTAACAACTTTAATGTTCTCCAGACCGAATTTCGGCCAGCCTCAACGGAGATTAGCCATCGGTGCAGGACAGGATTATAGTGCCCAAGTGTATGCACGCACAGCTGCACTCTCTATTCCCTCACTCTCATATTCGTATGGGACGGTAAACCGACACGACCGGAGAGAGATCAGGCGCAGGACCGACGGCTTTACGTGCTTTCCGAGGCAACGGGTGAGATACCGCCAACTTCCTGACTCCGGGCAGTTTCTTGACGGACAAACTCAATAACTGATATTTTATGGCCCGACCCGGGAGTCGAACCAGGGACCTCATGATCAGCAGTCTCGTTTACAACCACTAGACCAACGAGGCAGTCAATATATAACAACTTTATGTTATATCACAAATGGAACTTAAGTTTGTAACACAGTTAGAAGTTAGAAGTAAATACACTATAATAGATGAAGTATGGGAAACACAGCAATACTGCCTGCCTATGACGATGTGATACAGGACAGTGTCTCCCTAATATAACTTTCTTTACATTTACCAATGCAATGGTTTTATGTTTTATGTCCGTTGGGGCATAATAACAACAGTGATGCCCAAATACTCAAACGCTGCTCAATTTTAAGATGCCGTTGAGTCCCGTGCTGTCTCTATTCAGTGACGTCTATCAAAAATGACATTTTAAAATTGAGTATTGTTTGAGTATTTGCCCATGAGACTCGTAAAGTTGTTTGACTGATTTTCGTTTCTGATGATGTTAGTGCTGACAACCTTTTGGCTCTTACAGCCTTATAGGTCTTAGGGCTTTTAAAAAGGTAGTTTTTTTTTTTCCCAACGTTGGTTACGTAACGATGTTCACTTACGACAGTTTAAAGTGCACCTAAATGAGTTATCGATGTTCAATGTTCTGGGCGGTGAGAACCGCCCAGGGACGCGGGTGTACGGTTTGTACGCGGTGTGTGCTGGAACGCGTCGTGCCTGCCTACGGGTGCGACGCGCCCCATCCGTTGTGCTTGTCCCATTTGGTGTAGGTTTCCCGTAAACACTCTTATCTATGGTGTGGGTGTAGTGTCAACGTTGGATGTGTGCTCGTCGGGGAGAAGTTTTTTAATTACAGTGAAGTCACGGAGGCGCTTAAGAATAATGCGCTCGTTTAATTTACCCAATGTGTTGAGTAGACTGATGGGCCTGTGTCGATTTCGCGGTTTCCTGGTTTTGGGATCCCTATTACGTCTGATTCTTTCCAGATATCCGGGAAAGAGCTTCAGAAGATTCCTACGAGGAGGTAAATTAGTGGTGCCGGAAGAGAGTTGATCACCTTGTTGCTGATGCCGTCTGGCCCAGGGGCTGATCTATTCTTAAGGCTTTTTATGGTTTCTGTGACATCGTCAAAGGGTTCGCCCGCTAGTGGTAACGCTTCTCCCTCTAGTAGGTAAGCGGGATCTGTTGGCACGCTGGATGGGGTACACTGGCTCTCTAGACTGTCGGTAGGCATTCGGATTTTTCGAGATCGTCTAAGGTGAGATCGAGGTGGTCTAGCCTCACGAGAGGCGGCTTAGATTTCTCCGATTATATAGCTCTAGTCAGCTTCCAAAAGGCGTCTTGAGAGGGTTCTATTCCTTCTAAGAGTTTTTCCTATTTATCGTTTCTAAATTCGGTTATGCGTTGTTTAATCTCGTTTTGTAGAGAACGTAGCCGAATTTTGTTATTTTCCGTGCGATAATGGTCATAAGATTTCACCGTGGTGTTCTTCGCTCTAATCAGTTGTCGAAGATCTTCCGGAAGCTTCGTGTACCAATTACTCGACACACGAACCTTACGGGAGCATTCACCGACCGCTAAGTGAGGCGAGTCGATAGGCGCTAATCGCCCTATTGGCTTCCTCCGGCGAGTCTATCTTGTCTAGTATGGTGTCTAAATGCTGGGAGTTCGTAGACTCGAGTTTACGCCAGTCGACGATGGTTTTGGTCTGTTGTAATACGACCGGCCTGTGGTCCGAGGATAATTAGATGAAAGTTTGCGGATGGTCCGTAAGTGCTATCCTACAAACTGATGCTTCTAAATTAGCAAGCGGTGGAGTATCTATCGGCACACAGTGCAAGGACCTTATGTAGTAGATCAAGGTGCCGCCTTTAGGTCCGGTCAGCCTATCATTTCTAACTAAGGTATAATTTGCTATTTTGGGATCGCGCACACTAGGTTTCAAGAAAGTCTCTTGCACTAGCATGATGTCGACATCATGATCGTAAACGATTTCTTCCTTTTGATCTCTGATGCCGTTTGCGTTGAAGAACGCGACAGTCAGAGAGCTAGGTTTGGTTCTACCTGTATGTTGTACTGCCATTCTGGTTTATAAAAGGTCGGCTTAGGCGCACTGGAAAGAGCCAATCGCGTCTTGGCCTCGCGAAGTTTGCGGGCCACTTAACGCATCTAGGCCGGGCGAAACAGTTTTCGGCCGAGTGGCCGTAAAGGTGGCATCATTGGCATTGACCAACATTGTCACTCCTGAGAACTAAGTTTGAATGTCTCGTTACTAGAAAAAATAGTCTCAGATTCTCGTCACTCACTATATGAAACATCGCAGTATTATGCTGCCGTTTCACGCTGGTATTCTGTGAGGGGTGTTGGGAGGGGTGTTCTGGTGTGAAGGGTATAAAGAGCCAGGATAATTACAGGCTGGTAGTTGCATTTTAGTCCTCAAAATTGACAACGTTTCTGTAGTCCTCTTTGTTTGAAGTTGACTGCAGATTTCCATGGACTGCAGTAGCCATCATGTCGACTGTATGTTCGTTTGTCACTTCATTCGTGCCGCCGTCTAAACACATTGCAATGAGGTTCTACCACGTGTAACGTACACCTTAACGGGTTTTTATTGAGTGTAAAGCAAACTATTAAATAAGTGTATTGGCACGATACCGCGTGGAGTAGGACTGTTTGATAATTAAATTACTTGTTTTAGTTTTGTTTTTTTTTTTTATTATAGTTTTTAATATTGTATATAATCAAAATCAGATTGAAACCTATAAATTTTGTCATACGAATATTTTTTTTTTTTACAAAAATATGTCCTTAGTTATTAAGTACATATATCATTAGGTAGATAATAGTCTTTGACAATGTATTATGATAATTTCCATAATTAGACGTAACACAAAAAAGGATACAACCCGTAAAATCTATTTTTTGTAGATAATATTAACGTAAACGTCTGGATCGGTGTTCAGTGGTAATGACTTGCTTTTTTTGTAGTTTCAGTTATCATGGACTGCGACCTTCGCTAGAAATGTTTTTAATTATATGTAAAGTAGATAAATGTATTGATTTTATAATTATTATAAGTTGGAAATGATGTTGTAACTTGACAATTTAAAACAGACCCCAGACTTTCTTGCTTGTTCGTCTCTAACACGTTGTTTTGTCGGTTTAAATTTTGACGTTCATGAGAGCTTTAAAACAAATCTGAATTGAATAAAAAAATTGTGTACACATGTAGAAATGAAACTTCTTTAAGACACATCTCATGCATCCCCGACGGTGAAACGTTACACGAAATCGTGACGTTTTTTAACACTATACTAAATTTCTCCACGACGTCAGTGGCACGTAGTACTATTATTTATTGTTTTGTGGGTTGGAACCTTTTCACGTAATTATTTAGAGTTAAAATTGTTGATACCCACCTGTTAGCTGTTTCATTAAGATTAGTTTGAATTAATCACCTTTTTTATTTAAATTGGTAACACTACATATTATGTAATAAATTTTAATTTTTAATTTTATGTGCATCTTTATAGTTTTAAATAAATAAGTTGCTTTTAATTATTTAGACAATATGGTATTGTTTTCGATACATTCAACAGATCTTAGTGATTTTAGTGTTTATGCTTAAAAGAATTAAATAGTAAAGTAATGTTGATCCCAGTGGTGTAGCATGGCATGGCCCGCAGGGGGGGGGGGGGAAGCCCCGGGTGGCAGATTTTAGGAGGCGGCATTTTAGGAATAATAGTTAATCCCGCCTTGTCTTTCCAAGGACCAGAAAGGAAAGTTCTGAATATAGATGTATATATAAAAACACTACTTATATTGTATTATTTATTTTTAATGAATATTCAATTTTTTTACTTTGCTAGACTTTTACCAATTTTATGGTATTAACATAGCTACTTCGAAAATGGGGGGTAGTGGGGGCATTAGGGGACTTTTTGGCACTGGCGGCTCCGAGCGGCAGCATCCCTTGCTAGGCCACTGGCTTGATCCTTAACAGCGTTAACTATTGTTTATAATTAGTGAATCTGAGGAGAGCTTTACTTTTTGCACTTCAACAGAAAATGATTGCTCGGTATTATGATGTACGATTTCCTGATGTTTGGTACAAATTGAACAAAGTGTTGGTAACAATAATTGTTGGGTGTTATGCACTGTTTATGTTAAATAAACACTTGAAACTCAAAACGTTGCCTTATTGCTTTCTTCATGCTTTACAATAACAGACAAATCTTCACGCACAACGATACATACAATACCTATGAGTGCAGGTGCGTGTGTTTTAAGTATTGAGCGTATCGCGTGTCATATTATGAGCAAACAAATTTTAATATTAAAAATATACCTTTACAAGCAACAGTAGCCAAATGGCAGGTTGCGGATCGCGAACTAAAAACGTCGTGGGTTTGAATCCACCATTCGACTATTGTCGTGAACCGCTCCTAACACAACCATTTTAAGCTTACCAGGAGTGGTTAATGGGAATATTAGTAATGTAAGCAACATTGCTCGTATTATAAAAAAATATGAAAAAACATAATATATCGTCCCTACAACGAGAGAGACCCACGTCCAATAGCGGACTTTTGCGTGCTGGCGATAAAGAAGTAAAAAACATAATGTAATAATAATGCCCTCCAGATCAAATTTCGGTCACGGTGGCCTCAACGGAGACTAGCCATCGGCGCAGGACAGGATTATAGTGCCCAAATATAGGCGCAAAGACAGGTGCACGCTCTATTCCCTCACTCTCATAGTCCGATGGGATGGTAAACCGACACGACCGGAGAGAGATCAGGTGCAGGACCAACGGCTTTACGTGCTTTCCGAGGCACAGGGGTGAGACACCGCCAACTTCCTGACTCCTGGCAGCTACTGAGAATTTCTTGATAGAAAAGCTCAATAACCGATTCTTTTTTCGGACCGACCAGGGATTCGAACCCGGGACCTCATGATCAGCAGTCACACTACTACAACCACTAGACCAACGAGGCAGTTAGTAAAAAACGTAATATGTACATATTTGTTAGTTGTGTGGATAGTACGATACAACCAGACACGAAAACCTACAATTCGGTCTAAGAATACTACTCGTAACTATTACTAACGTAAAGAAACGATATTCAAAAGTGGTAGCCCCCACCCTTTTGATACAGTGCTGGATAGTATCGGCTAATAATGAGAAACCGTGTAAAGTTGGTATCAAAGAAAACATCACCGATCCCATTCCAAGTCGTTAAAAGCATTTAAGGGTAAGATGCAGAACACAACACACACCTTCAATAGACGGTGGTATAAGGCGGGTGTCGTAAAAGGCAACAGAGGGAAACAAATCTGACCTGCAAATAATTGTTCCGGGTCCATATATTTGTCCATATGCAATTTACGTGCCAAACGCCTCCAAGACGACAAAAACAAGAGAAAACTCTAAAAGAAAAGAAAAGTGCTGGGTTAGCTGGTTTGGCGGTATATGAAAACCATCTTGAGGAAACCCTGCCTGTCTGCTTACTTTCAGGACTCTAATTACATGATAACAACTAAGTATGCAAACCAACAGCATCACTACCCATCTCAATGTAACACAGGGCAGCCTCTTAGAAACACGACCTTCCTAGCCTACACTAATAAAATACCCCAACGCGCACAGTAACGACAGTGGGACTCTTAGAATTACAGACTGATCCTCTTAGTCACCTGAGCGATACTTTATACTGCTAAAACAAGTGGGAGATTACCATTCTACCTTCATTTGTTCGTATTTCCTTTAATTTTTTTACCCTCATTCCCAACACGGCCTCTCCTGACAGGAGTCCATCCTCGGGCTCCCTTTAGCTTTAAATATTAGTCTCCATCAACGGCATGGGGGATGCAGGCACCACGTAGGTCACAGGCGACGCGCTTGGCAATGGCTCTATGTTAGCACAACGTGTCGTCAGAGTAAGTCATAGGCACTACTTTCGCATAACTTAACACAAGTGGTGAAATTAAAATTTTTGTTAAAATTCAATTATTAATAAATACGCATTATTAAGAATAACTCAAACTACTGGTCATATCTTGATCAAATTTATATGAGACCACATGCATAAGCACCAGCTTTCAAACAAAAATAGAACCATCAAAATCGGTCACCTAGAAAAAAGTTCTGAGGAACACACATAAAAACACAGACGAATTGGGAACCTCCTCCTTTTTGAAGTCTGTTAAAAATAACCGATTAAGTCATAGGCACTACGTTAGCATAACTTAAGCTAGACGCGACAGAGGCACGACGTTAGCTTGTCCGCCTTCTACTTTTGAGAAAGAGGCACAACGATAGCGTATCTCAATATTACTGTTTCAGAAAGGAAGCACTACGTTAGTTATTTCTGACACATGTGTCAGAAATAACTAACGTAGCTCACCCTCGAAGTAAACATAGGGCAAGCCACACCTCGTGTGGAGGCTAAAATAACGTTACTGGCTTAATGTAACTTTCCCGTCTCGGCCCTTTCTGACCATGAAACGATAAACTCTTGTTTTCAAATCTTTACCAATTATTATTCAACAGCACACAATGAGTGAGCTCTTGAATACATTTCATATAGACTAAACTTTTACAGAAGCTTCCTACTAGAGTTTAAGCACGTCTTAGATAACACAATTTTTTTCTGAGGAACACTGCGCACACGGCACAGATCTGTACTATACACTGAAGACACAGGGTACCCAGCTAAACGCGCTCCACCTAGCGGTTACGCTGCGTTCGCGCTGTTTCACCGCACCAGCGCCAGCGAGCCGCTGCGCCCCGCACCAGTGCCAGCGAGCTGCCGCGCTACAATCGCGCTTGCAAGCCGCTGTACCGCACCAGCGTCAGCAAGCCGCAGGGCCGCACCAGCGCCAGCGAGCTATCCAGACTTCAACACTGTAGGCATAGGCACCAAGTTTGCATACCTTCCAGTGGCTCCCAGTGACTGTTGACATAAGCAAAGCATAAAGTTAGCGTTAATTACTACACCTAAAACCTTTTAAATATAGGATTTTACTCTTAAGTAGTTTTAATGTAAAATTTAGAGTACACCACGGTAAAAGCAAAAGACATGGAAACAACTACGTCAGATGCACAAGCGTGCACTTAAGTAAATCCAACACAGGTCTCGCAAAATAGGTATCCAAACCTCCAAAGTAATTTAAGATTGAAATAGATGTAAAACGTTTCAGGTGCTTGAAACAAATAAATAATCTGCATTGCAAATTAAAAATTAAAGGAAATGAAGATAAATGTATTGCGAACCATATAATTCGGGGCTTTCAAAGTTCACCACACATTCACTTAAGGAACTGCAACTGTGTGACATGGCACTCACAAACCATTGCACACATTGCAAATACGGCAACTATGTGGTGATACTGATTCCACTACATATTCCAAAGGAAAAGAGGCAACTGCGCAAGATATACGCATTGCAAAAGGCAACTGCATGCAGAGGCGTTGGCCACTACACACATTGCAAATAAAAAAATCAACTGTATGACAATATCACACATAGTAAATATAAAAAAGGCAACTGTGTAAAATATCACACACTGCAAACGACATCACACAAATTGCAATCGTCATTAAGTCGTCTCGGTCGGATAGATATCCGCGTGACATGGCTCACCACTCGCAACGAAAGCTGAGCAAGCGTCAGACGTCTATTTGCCGCGCCAAAGCACCATGTGTTCGGCGGCCGCTTGAGCCGCCTGCCATTAGATCCACCGAGAAGTCGCAGGCTGTAGCGATGGCGTGGCAGCACGCACGAGACCTTATAGGGCCCCGCATACTGGAGTCCAGCTTTCCCGTAGATTGCGACGAATCGAACAAAAAATCACAGACGGTGAAAGTTCGTGGCTGCCGACGACCCTCGTTGCCATAAGAATCTTGTCGATGGTGGTCAGCGTGTAGTAAAGCAGACGCTTGCTGCAACAAAACCCTTCCTGAAATGAGAAGAGGCTTGAACCCAGCGGTGGGACTTAGAAGCATAACATGGGTTGCTACCACCCTAGGCTGCTAAAGTCGCAACCTCCGACCTTAAACCCCCCTTTTCGCAAGTATCTTAAAAAATATAAAATCACTAAGTTTTTCTTGCCTATAACATTACCATTACAGTTTATAAAAGTCCACTGCTGAACATAGGCCTCCCACAGATCGCCTCATATTTGCCATAGTTGACACGCCTGGCGAGCGGGTTATCAACAGCAGTTTTTTATTATGTTTAGTTGTTATGTTAGTTAGGAAGACGCTGCTGCCCATCACTTGTTTCAATTTCCCTGTGTCGTCTCTTACGACACCCACAGGACGATATGGGGTAGTGGATATTCTTACATCGCCTCTACACGGCGGCCACTACTAGTCTATGTAGGTAGGTATATTATTTTAAAAGGAATAAAACGATATAATTTATTTTATATACTTCGAACCCTCGGGAATTTTGAATGTCAATGCTGCAGTGTTTATAAATTTAATAACAAAAATATTCAACAATGCTATTTTTCATGTTTTTGTTATTTTTATATATTTAAAATCGACTGTTCCCTAAATATACTGTCCGTCTGTGTGTGGTTTATTTTACTCTCTTTGCTATTCCATTAGTGGGACGTATTTGATATGTAATTTAAGAATTAAAAAGCATATTTAATAAATAAAAGCATAATATCTACCCAGTTTAACAAAACTTTGTTGCGAAGGTGAGTTTATTCAATACTGTAACAATCGCTTTCGTAATAGCTCTGTGTCAATGTAAGGGTAGTTACTTAGCTAATAGGTGAGCTGGTGTCGCTCGGGTGAAGATCAGGCTAATTGGTGAAGGCTGGGCGGGGCGGGCGGCGTGCCGGTTACTGCTAGATTTGGGCGGTATCGGCCCCGATCCAAAGATTAAGTACGTTGACTGGAACGACCATTTGGTATTCGACATAGTTATTTTTATTAAATTTTATTTATTCAGAATAACCAATAAAGCATACATTACGGTTACTGATAGATTTGGGCGGATATTGGCTTAAATCCAAAGATTAAATACGTAGTATAGTATATTATTTTATTTAGGTATTTAGGATATTAAGACACACATATCCATTACGTTATAAAATTTCTATTTTTATCGTCAAAAAACCAAATGTTTTCCTAATTGTAATAATATGTTAAAACGGCATTTATAATAGACGATCCGATTGTAATTTTTTTTAATGAAATACAATATTTTTTATTTTATTTATTTACTAGCTGTTCCCCGCGACTTCGCTCGCGTTTAATTTATTACGATTAGAACTCATGAGTTTTAATTTTTTTTGTGCGGAACCCTAATTATTTTTCTAAAATAAAAGTAGCTTAAGTTACTCCTTATTATATTTAGTATATTTGGATTTATTTAGTAGAAAGTTGGTATTTTGACATTACAAACAGACACTTCAATTTTATTTATTTGTATAGATTATTATTTTATACAATTAGGGCGACAAAAGAGCACACAGTCCACCTGAAGGTAAGTGGATGCTGTGGTCCATAGACATCTACATTCATCCTCGATCGGATCAAAATCAAAATGCAGATGCAAAATCAATGTCACCCCTGATGACAAAGATGGAAGCCTCGTTTCCAGTAAAAAAAGGTCTCCGGTTCTTTACACTCACCACACGGTACACAGCAGCATTAGGCTGCTAATTTACAATGATAAATATAAATAAATTACAACTTAACAGACACTCTCTTTGGCATTTAAGTCTAATTTAATATTACGTAATATTTTGCAGAGTTTAATAATATAATTGTATGCTATTGTTATGTTGATGTACTTAGTGTGTCATGGTAGCTCAAGGGTTAAGCGCTTGCTATATATTTTACACTACGCGAGCAACCTAGGTTCGATCGCCACTGGCATCAGTGAAATTGTTAATTGCAATTTTAAGTGCTGATTTACTACGGTTCGGTGGTGAAATAAAATATTTTGACGAAACACTTCCTTGCCATAAAACCCTCTTAAAAATAAGAGGAGGTCTTTGCTCAGGAGTGGAACGTATTATAGGCTGCAACTTTTACATAGTGGAGGAAAGCTTCGTGAAGAAACATATTAACAACATTTCAAAGACATTTGAAGTACACCACCACGCACTAATGCAGCGCGGCAGTCTCCTTCCCGCCCATCTTAGAAAGGTGAAGATGTCTATAGCCAGGTGTAGGATTGAAATACGGAAAACATCGCGACAGTCTTACGTGGTAGAGCTACCATGCAGCTATATTATGGTTGTAGCACGAATGGGTTGGCTCAACCGAGGAAGGATCACGCTCTCATAGAATACCAACGTAAAATAGTAGCTTAATGTTGTGTTTCGTATGGTGAGTGTAGAGAACCGGAGACGGTTTTTACTAGAAACGACGCATTCTATCGTAGTCCTCAGGGGTGACAACGCATCTGAATTTGATTCTTAATCGAAGATAATTGTAGATGTCTATGGGCCACAGCATCCATTTACCATCAGGTGGACTGTGTGCTCGTTCGTCACCCCCATTCTATAAAAAAGTCTGCTTGTGTCTTTTTCTTCTTTACCAGCCCGTAAAATACAATTACTGGACATGGGCATCTCCAATTGTAGGGGGATTAGCCTTAATGGCAATTTAAAGTAATAAAAAATTGCGGTAGCCAACTCAACTGCAAAGCTTTGCAGCTATGGCAAATGAATGTTGCAACTATTAAGCGATCTATGGGGGAGGTTGTTCATTCAATGTGTAATAATCACATAATAATGTTGTTAATAGTTTAAAGTGGAAGATCTTCATTTCCACTGGAGATGTATGTAACTATGCTTTATTGTAATAATAACGTTTCTACTTATAATAATGTACTCAAAATAAATTTATTAAGATTTCCTATACTATAAACATAGAGAGTCAGTCCCTCAGAGGCAAAAATTGGTTAGGCATCTAACACTAGAAATAGTCTTGTATTACATCTCCAATGGCTGCTAGCTCGGCCCATCGTCTCAGTGCAGCTACGATCAGCGGGCAGAATGGGCGCGGACAAGCCTAACGGTGTAGTCAACTACTGCCGTCGGCCTCCTAAACGACCCTTACTCCAGAAGATCCGGTATGCGATATGGAATCCGGAGGAGAGGACTTTCCTGGGACGGACGGGAAAGCGATGGGGTGAGAGATTTTTTTTAAATTGTTCAAAACTTTTAGTTTTAAATAACTTTCATGATTACAAATTAATTTATGAAAGTTAGATTCACTTACGTTTTAAAATGCGTATAAATGTGTATAGAAACTTTAATAAACCTAACATTATTTTAGGAATATTACTATTATATTATGCAGCGGAAAAATTACTTTTTTCTTTAAAATTCTCTTTTATTATCATATATTATAATATTAGAGAGATAACTAGGAGAAAACCCCTTTTCTGCCTAGGAGTCCGTCTAGGTATTTCTACTTACTTATTCCTGCCACCAAATAACAGTGCTTGTTGCTCCGGTCTGAAGTTTATAGCGAGCCAGTATCATTACAGGCTATGAGGCAGGCCATTTCAGTCCTCACGGGTGATAACGCATCAGTACCCTCCATGGACTGCAGTAGCCACGTACCATCAGGTGGTGGTCTAAGTTCGTTTGTCACTTTAGTTTTGTGAAAAAAAAAAGCTAACGATCACCTACAAGCAACTTCAGACAAGGAAGGTAACACATTTTAATTTAAATTTTTTATTTATTTAAACATTCATGCACAAAGTTGTACATATGACGGATTTAATGCCATATAGGGCATTCTCTCCCAGTCAACCATTAGGCTAAATAGCGATAGACAAACAAGAGGCGGTGCAGCAGTAATGAATATAGAAAGGGCAAAAAAATTATATATATATATGAGTACACATACGAGTATACACATGTGTAATCACTTCTAAGGACTAAGATGAAATTACTCACAGTTCTTAATTATTTGGCACTTTAAGCCGGAATATATAGGTGAAGTAAGGGATATGTTGCTACCAACCCGGTTGGACTAAGTCCAGGAAGTCTGAAGTGAGGTCTTACCACCCAATAAGGGCAACTATAATTATTATTAAGAAATGCAACGTTTTATTCTATCACTTAATGTTTGTTCATTTGTACATTAGCTTTTAACTTTTAAATTTAAATTTTGTATTTAAGAAAACTAAGCGAAAAATAAACATAAATTGTTAATGCTAAATCGGTACCCACGATACAGGATTACAGTGTGGGGACCAACGGATTCTTCAATGAGTAGTAGTTGTTTTCTGTCAAATAAACATTTTTCATTTTCATTTTTCAATACCTACCACCCACATATTATAAAGATTTCCTCGTTGACTGTCTCGTTAGTCCAGTGGTCTTAAACGCGTCTGCTGATCATGTGGTCCCGGCGCTTTCGTGGTAGTGCGTGCGCTGCTGTGTTCCAGTCTGAAGGGCATTGAGAGCTAGTATAGTTACAAGCTATGAAGGTTTCCATCTTAGCCCTCAGAGGTGATAATGCATCTGCAGCCTTCATTGTTTGAAGTTGTCTGCAGGCGTCAGTGGGCTGCAGTTGCTTAACAATAAGGTCGGCTGTAAGTTCGTTTGACACTTAAATTTTTTTTAAAAACTAGCGAGCCGCTCCGGCTTCGCACGGTTGATTTCTGGATCTCGACAACAACGCCACCTACCGGGTCCAATTATGAATCTAAACCATTCTCTAATGAACTTAATCTTACACGCAAAATTTCATTAAATCGGTCCAGCCGTTTAGGAAGAGTCAGGGGCGTAGCTACCGCCGTATCAGCCGTATCAATGATATGGGGCCCCCGAGCTACAGGGCCCCCGAACGTGTGTAAGCAAATATTCGTAAAACGTTATCCACAATCTCACTTAAACTCCTAGGCTGTACTTTTCGAGAAAAAAAAAAACATATCATAAAAAAGTGCCTAACGTGCCTAAAGAAGTTTTCACTTCAAAAATTACGAAAGTCAAGAAAGGAATCTCTTTTTCCCCCGGGTAAAGCGGGCGCCAAAAAGGCCGGCCTAATAAATTCTTGTTTTTGTGATTATATATTGGTTAATAAGTTTAATTTGTGAAAAAAAAATGAGTGAAAGAAAAATATATTACCCCAGTGGTGAAAATAGTCTTCAGCTATGAATAATTTCATAAATAAGTTCGCCGAACAAAAGGCAAAAAATGTTTATATTTGATTTGAATTGTTTGGCTAGCTTAGTTCTTAGGAGTATTAATTGTGAGTAATAACTTATCAATGTATAATAATTTTAATTCAATACAAACGTTTTTGTTCTTTACCCTTCATTTGGGCCCCCCAACAAATTTTGATGACAGGGCCCGTCTAAAGTACGCTAGACGAAAGAATCTCTTGAATCATTCTGTCTATGGATGAACCGCATCAAAATCCGTATTGTATAGTCAATAGATCTTCTGGACCTTCCCCTATAACGCTTTTTACGCCATGGAATGAATTGAGTGATGGTTCCATTGATACAACCAACACACGGCGATTCTCATCATTCATATATATCATTTCAATATAGCGCTGGTTTTGTATCAGCCGATACAAATCTAGCGCTATAATATTAAGAGGGTGGTGGCTAGTAAATACCACATTCGTCATACTATTCATCAAGTGAGGGGCTTCTATCTATTTGGTTCATGCATTATCAGGCGAGCTTCAAAATGTTCACGCCTTGTTTCAATAATTGAAAAAACAGCTTGCTTCAGTTACCAATCCAATATTAACACGCCTTTATTAGTTTTGCGTGTATCTACCTATCTATGTAACGAAATTTTTACCAACTTGTAAACGGCCGATTGACTTGAAATTTCTGCACTCATATCAAGGACCAATGACAATACAATAATTTAATAACTTTATTAGAGCCGTGGTAGCTCAGATGGTTAGCGCTCGCTGTAAGTTTCACAGTACGCGAGCAACCCGGGTTCGATCCCGCCGGCACCAATGAAATTGTTAATTGCAATTTGCAATAAACAATTTCATTGCAAGTGCTGATTTACCACGTGCTCGGCGGTGAAGGAAAACATCGTGAGGAAACCTGCGCATGTCTGAGAAATCAAAATAAAAAATATAAAATATTTCGAAGACATGTGAAGTTCGCCAACACGCATTGGGGCAGCGCGGCGGACACTTCCTTGCCTAAAACCCTCTCAGAAATGAGAGGAGGCCTGTGCCAGCAGTGGGACGCATATAGGCTGTAACTTTACTTTTTACTTTAATAACTTTATACTAGTGTCTTGATCAAGATCACTAGGATAAAAATTTTTTTTCTTTGACGTGTTTCTTTAGTTTATTAAACGATAATATATTTTCTCGTTTTAATTCAGTATATTTTTTAAATATGTTTATTATTGTATTTGAATATTTAAAAAAAATTACAAGAAACAGAACCCGTGGAGTTTCATTCGCCATTTTTCCCCAGGTCAGAAGAATTTTATTTCATCACATTAGTAGAAAAAAAAACGTTTGCCAAACGATAAATTAATTTAATAAACATATTTTATTACATTACATAATTAGATTACATCATTAGATTATATCTTATTTATACTTTGGACAGGTGATTGAATGTAGACAGTTTTTTTTTACTTGATCGGCCTATAAGGAGAATTCCACCTTCTCTCGCTGTAGGGAGGTGTTTCAGCGAAGTCAGAACCAAGCGTCTTGCGGCACTTTATAGCACCCATGGTCACGAGGGGCTAAGGTGTTCGACGTCCTGATGTCATAGTTAACGAAGATTATCTTCGCCTTTTAATAATTAATTATTGGTTCAAGCAACGCAGAATCAACTAACAGTATCTTGAAGTTTTGCAGTAGTATGTTTCCAATGTTATATATATTATCCCAAGAAGATGGTAGCATTCAGCCATCCTCTCTATTGAAATTACGATGCTTTTTTAATTTCAATAGCCTCGTGATTCATCCTAGGTATAAATCAATGTTAATTTACGAGAATGTGTGGTCTACCAAATCTGCTTTAATGGTTGCGATGATTCTGAACATGTTGAAATTCTGCAATGCCGGAGCGTCGGTGCTTCATGTCAGCGTTATGTGCTATTACGCGGGTTTTCATGGATCTTTTTCGTTGTCCTATGTAAGAGAGGCCACATTCACAATTAAGCTTGTATACTCCTGCATCTTGTAGAAGGATATTATACGTGACGGATGATAAGAACTGACTAATCTTATGAAAGCCCGCTTCAAGATGTAGCCAATCTTGTCTGTGACTCCTCTGACATATGGTAGTACAGCAGCCACACGCTCAACTGTGGCCGGTTTCACTCGGTCACTGCGACGTAGGCGTGGGACCCGTAGCTTATTGTCGGGCAATACTTGCATGACGTGTTGGAGCTCGGCGGTCAGGTGTTTAGGATCACAGATCCCTTGTGCTCTATAAAACAAAGATTTTCTCACGGTAGCTAACAGTGTAATATGGTGGTCAGATTCACCGTTTATATTTTAGTTAGTATGGGTCTTTTTTCTTTACATAGTATGACTGATGGTATTATTGCGACTTCGAATTACTTTGAACAAACTCCATTGTGAATTAAATTTTATAGTTTTGTATGGAGTTAAGGTGATCTAAGAATAACTTTGTGTGATGGTAAAATTATTGTCTACTTACTATTAATAGAATTCTAGAAAAAAGTCGTCTAATATATCGGCGCAATGGGAGATATACATTACGTGGATATATTTTACGTGGTAGAGCCATGCTGCAGCTATATTACAGGTATAGTTGTAGCACGAATGGGTCGGCTTGACCGGGGAAGGACCACGCTCTCACAGAATACCAGCGTAGAATACGAGGGCGACACTGAAAGTTTTTAGAACTGGCCACTTGTAAACGATATAATAAAAAAATAAGTTCAAATTTTGAAAATGGAACTCTTTGCCAATATTATTGTGTATGTATTTTAGTAATTTGTCATTTATTTACGATTTGGCTGCAAATTGAAAATTGTCTGTGTCTCGTCAGCATGAATTAAACGCGAGAAAATTTTCGTACAATGATTTTTTATGACTTTCGATGTCATTTAAGTCAACAAGAAAGTTATGATAGACTTTGATTGTCCTTTCATGATAAAGCCCCATCTCGTGCCACTGTTTACAACTTGTTTAATGAGTTTAAACGTAGTCGCACTAATCTCACCGATGATCTGCGTGAGGGACGGCCTTCTACGGCGACGACTGAAGATAACATCAGTGTTGTGCGGCATATGATAGAGACTGACAAAAGAGTGACTTATCAGCAGATTCGGACAAGTTTAAGCATTGGTATGAGTCAAGTGCACAAAATCCTCCATGAACATTTAGCGGTCAGGAAGCTTTGTGCCCGGTGGATACCTCATAATTTGACAGAGGCTCAAAACCTCCGTCGTGTTGATTGGTGTCGTGAAATGGTTGAAAAATTTAACGGAAGTGACTCAAATGCTGTGTTCGACATACTTACGGGTGACGAAAGCTGGATTTATTGTTATGATCCTGAAACTAAAAGACAGTCTGCTGTCTGGGTGTTTCCTTCCGAGGAGTTGCCAACTAAAGTGAAGAGAGGTCGAAGCGTGGGAAAAAAGATGGTGGCCTCGTTCTTCGGAAGGACAGGTCATTACGCAACAATTGTTTTAGAGGATCGAAAAACAGTTACTGCGGAGTGGTGCACTAACAATTGTTTGCCACTTGTCTTGGAAAAAGTTCGGGAGAAACGACCTCGCAGTAGGAACCTCCTTCACCACGACAACGCCTCGTCGCACACCGCCAAGCAAACAATTGACTACTTGGCGACGTCAGACATGGAATTACTGGGTCACCCGCCCTGTAGCCACAACCTCGCACCTTGCGATTTTTATTTATTTCCGAAAATAAAAGAAAAACTTCGAGGAAAACGTTTAATGGACGCCGAGGAAGCAGTGGCTGCGTTTCAAAATGCCGTCGAAGAGACCCCTAAGGACGAGTGGGCAAAGTGACTTTCTCAGTGATTCCATCGGATGCAGCGATGTATTGATGTAAATGGACACTATTTTGAAAAGATATAATAAAACTAATAACTTGCTAGCTTGTTCAGATTTGATTTTCTAAGAACTTTCAGTGTCACCCTCGTAGTAGCTTAACGCTGCTGTGTTTCGTATGGTGAGTGTAGAGAACCGGAGACCCTTTTTACTGGAAACGAGGCATTCCATCTTAGTCCTCACGCATCTGCATTTTGATTCGTAATCGAAGATAGATCTAGATGTCTATGGGCCACTGCAACCACTTACCACCAGGTAGACTGTGTGCTTGTTTGTCATCCTTATCCTATAAAAAATAATATAGGCGAGTGCATCGCCACACCATCTTATGAGGCAATGTTTGAGTAAAACTGCATATTCTGTGAGCATGTTGTTTTCTTCTAGCCTTCTTGTCACGATCGAGATGAATGTCTTCTATAGGTAGGCATGTAAATATTGACTGGACATCAAAACTGATCATAGTTTCAAATCATAATTGAAAATTACGTTGGTACATACAGAACTATTAATATAATGTTTAAATTATTCTGATGACTAATGTTTATCTTATGTTTTCTTAGCATTTATTAAACTGCTCGGTGACGTCATTACCTAACTTTTGAACGACTGTTGTATGACGAATGGTAAACATTGGTTCGGAGTGCAAAGCATATATGGCGCGAAGCTAGGTAAGGCTGGCCAACATCTTTAAATAACATCAATTGCGTAGTCATACCCAAGTGGGCTAAGTTTCAATATTTCTTGGGAAGCCCTTTTTTGAAAAATATTCCATTTGGACATGGGCAAGGTGCGACTCTAACTTGGTCAGGTCACACAGGTCCTGTATCATTTATGCAGCAGGTGCAGTGGTAGACGCATAAAATACGCTAAAAAACACTAGCTCGGTATTGATTGTATCAGCGATATGTTCTCCAGACCGAATTTCGGTTACAGCATCCAGTTTCAATGGAGACTGCGTAGGACAGGATTACAGTGCCCGAGTGTATGCGCAAGCACAAGTGTATTATTACTGTATTCCCTCACTCTCATATTCCAATGGGTAATCCGATACGACCGGAGAGAGATCAGGCGCAGGAACATCGGGTTCACGCGCTTTCCGAGGCACGGGGGTGTAACGTCGCCAACTTCCAGAAGCTGACGCCCGGCTGCTACTGAGAATTTCTTGACAAAAAACTTAATAACTGAAATTAGTTTTTGACCCGGGCTTCGAACTCGGAACCTCATGATCATCAGTCGCGTTTACGACCAATAAGGCATTCAATATTGATACCAGTATACTAATATATATTCTTTGCCAGTACCATATCGTGTTGACTAATATGATACTAGTGATAAATAACAGTGTCAAAGTTTGCAAATTTTCTACCGACTTCAAAAAGGAGGGGTGCTCAATTCGACTGTATGTTTTTTTATGTGAAATCGGTTCACGTAGAACAAAGTTCTGAGGTAACAAACTCACACGGCACAGATCGTACTACACTGAAGACACAGGCCAACCAGGTAAACGCGCTCCAGCGAGCGGTTCCGCTGCGTTCGCGCCAGCAAGCAGTCTCACTGCACCAGCGCCAGCGAGCCGCTGCACCGCACCAATGCCAGCAAGCCGCCGCTCTACAATCGCGCCAGCAAGCCGCTGTATCGCACCAGCGCCAGCAAGCCGTAGCGCCGCACCAGCGCTAGCGAGCTGTCCAGAATCCAACACTGTAGGCATAGGCACTAAGTTTGCATACCTTCCAGTGGCTCCCAGTGACTGTTGACATAGGCAAAACACAAAGTTATCGTTAATTACTACACCTAAAACCTTTTAAATATTGGATTTTACTCCTAAGTAGTTTTAATTTAAAATTTAGAGTATACCACTGTAAAAGCAAAAGACATGGAAATAAATCCAACACAGGTCCCGCAAAATAGGTATCCATAGTAATTTAAGATTGAAATAGATGTGTTCTACGTGAACTGATTTCGATGATTATTTTTTTGTTTGAAAGCTAGTGCTTCTCATGTGATTCCATATAAATTTGATCAAGGTCTGACCAATAGTTTTTGAGTTATCCTTAATAATATATATTGAAGTCGGTTGTACAAAATTTTAAATTTTAAATTATATTCGTGTTAGATCAACTTTGCAGCGGCTGTTTGACTGCGGACCGAATGGTTCGGCTCGATCAGGGAAGGACCACGCCCGCACACAATACCAGCATTCGATTCCTTCTATCTTATTGTAGAATATTGCAGTAGTACATGACGGTAGGTGGTAGGACTTCTTTTCCGCCTAGGAATTCATCTGGTTCGGTACCGTCCTCTTATCTATGTATTTCTGAAGCTAAATAGCAGTGCTTGCATTGGAAAGCCGGTATAATTACAGGCTCAGAGGTTTCCATCTTAGTCCCCGGGATTGACGATGCATCTGAAGCTTTAATCAAGGCTGGGAGCGAGAGGTCGCCCCCACTACACCCACAACGCTGTAAGTGAGTGCATCTGCGTTAACTTTTACAATCGTAATACTACAATGTCTTTTAGGTATTTCATAATTTTGTTGGCAAAATATTTGATCAACATTTCCGGCACCCAGGTTCATATAAGCCGGCTTACCTATATTTAGACTTACCGAACGTCTTGCACTTTATTATGACAGTAATATAGCTTGTCGATGACCTTCTAATTCTTAGTGTAAGGCTTTTCTCCAGGGAGAGTTTCTGAGAAATAAACCAATATTGTTAGTTTATTTGCTAATCACTAGTATTATATATACCAATCGCTAATATATATAATACTAGCGATTAGTCGCGGCGTCGCACGGGTGATTTCTCGATAACAGCTCCACCTCATCATCATTCATCATTACAGCCTTTCACAAGTCCACTGCTGAACATAGGCCTCCCCCAAGTTATGCCACAAAGCACGGTCCTGAGCCACATGCATCCATCGACTGCCTGCATGTCTTACCAGGTCATCACTCCATCTAATGGGGGGTCACCCTACACTTCGCCTACCGGTAAGAGGCTGCCACTCGAGAAACTTTTTTCCCCATCGGTTGTCGGTTCTTCGAGCTATATTGCCGGCCCATTGCCACTTCAGCTTACTAATCCGTTGGGCTATGTCGGTCACTCTGGTTCTACTGCGGATATCCTCATTCCTAAGTTTATCACGCAAAGAAACCCCAAGCATAGCCCTCTCCATAGCCCGCTGAGCGATCTTAAGCGTCCTCATATGGCCAGCAGTGAAGGACCACGCCTCAGATCCATAAGTCATCACTGGCAACACGCACTGGTTGTACAATTTCGTTTTCAGGTTTTGAGGTATACCTGACGAGAAGATGTGTCGTAATTTCCCGAACGCTACCCAGCCGAGTTGAATCCGTCGATTGACCTCTCGGTCAAAGTTGGACTATTTGTCCCAGGTAAACATACTCTTCAACAACTTTGAGCTTAGTGCTCCCAACAATTACCGTGTGACATGGACATTACACATGATCTTTGTTTTATTCATGTTCATCTTAAGACCTATCCGTTGAGAGACACTATTGAGGTTATTGAGCATAGTGCTTAGGTCCTCCAGCAATTCTGCTATAAGGACTATATCATAGCAGAATT
Organism: Parnassius orleans; assembly: GCA_029286625.1. Taxonomy (NCBI): domain Eukaryota; kingdom Metazoa; phylum Arthropoda; class Insecta; order Lepidoptera; family Papilionidae; genus Parnassius; species Parnassius orleans. The sequence goes on from JAGSMP010000059.1 coordinate 4,667,652, forward strand.
GCGTCGGCAAATCGTAGGTGAGTGATGTACTCGCCATTGATGTTAATACCGTATCCTTTCCAGTCCAGTAGCTTGAAAACGTCTTCCAATGCAGCGGTGAAGAGTTTCGGGGATATAACGTCACCCTGTCTTACACCTCTCTGCAGTTGGATAGGTTTCGTACTCTGGTTCTGTACTCGGATAGTCATCGTAGCCCTACTGTGCAAACACTTCAGCACTTCGATATAACGAAAGTCAACTTGGCACCACTGAAGGGACTGTAGCACCGCCCAAATTTCGAAGGAATCAAAGGCTCTCTCATAGTCCATATACGCTAGGCAAAGTGGCAGATTGTACTCTTCAGTCTTCTCTACAATTTGCCGAAGGGTCTATGGTTCTAAAGCCTTTTCGGAAACCGGTTTGTTCGGGAGGCTGGAAGTCGTCGAGTCTGCGTGAGAGACGATTCGTAATGACTCTCGAACACAGCGACATTCTAATCTCACTCGGACTGACGTCCGGGATATCATCGGTCGGTCATCAATGGTGTCAGATAATACTTGCTCTTTGATTGTTACTCACACTTGCGTGTGGCTCCAACGATGACGTGTACAGCTGCCCATAGAACCTCTCAATCTCACTCAAAATCTCAGGTGTCCCGGAAACGATGCTGCCACACTCGGTCTTCAGCTTTGACAGTTGGCTCTTTCTGGCAAACAGATCTCTGGCAAAGACTTTGGAGCCCTGGTTCCGCTCGATCGCTTCTTCAATACGAGCTGTATTGAAGTTGCGTAAGTCCCGCCGCATGCATTTGGAGATCTGTCTGTTCAGTTGCCTGTATGCTGTCAAATATGTTGAAGACTGCATACAGGCAATTTTTTTTTCAAAATCATTTCCCGTCTAACAGTCATGAGATTAAGAGTGTGATCAGAGAGTTTTTGTGTTCTTCTGCGGCGGGTCTCTAGAACTTAGCTCCGACCGCATGGACAGTTTCGACGAGATTGTCATTCATATCGTCCACTGCATTGGAATCTTCTAGGCAGACGGTTAGGTAAAACGGTTTTGTAACTCGAGCTGAAAGGTTTCGGGACTTTGGATAAGAGCACAAGGGGGACGGAGCATTGACTCCATTAGACGAGACCGCTCCAACTTAACGTTTAGGTTCAGTGTGCCTCTAACCATTCGGTGATCGCTACCAGTTTTCACCCTCGCGATCACTGAGACATCACTGAACAGTTGGCGTCTAGTCGTCATAATGAAGTCAATTTCATTTTTTATCGAACAGTCGGGGCTCGACCAGGTCCACTTCCTGTGGGGCCGCTTCTGGTAAATAGTTCATCATAAAGTCCCTCTTTCTCCATGAAGTCGGCCAGCTGATGGCCCCTTGGGTTTCGTTGCCCTATTCCGAATTTCCCTACCTTCAGCTCACTGTTTTCTCTTGTGCCTAGTTTTGCGTAGAAGTCTCCCATTAACACCGTGTAGTGAGTTTTGGAGGAATGCATCGCTTTAGAGATATCCTCATACATTTCCTCCACCTCCTCATCGGATGTGCTGAGGTTGGTGCGTAAACCTGTGACCTTCAACGAATACCGTTTGGTGATTCTGAGTATAAGGTACGCAACCCTCGTCGACACACTCAAATCTTTACAACGTTGTTAACGAGAGATTTGTGGACGATAAATCCGACACCTCCTTGGGACAGATGGTCGCCCTCGGTGATAGAACAAGTTGCCGGATTCGAGGATTACCATGTCCTCCCCTCTTTTCGGACCTCGGATAATCCTACAATATCCCAGCGCAACTTGTCTATCTCTTCTTCCAGCTCCAGGATCTTCTCGTCAGTCCTCAGGGTGCGTGCGTTGTATGTTGCCAGGTCGAGTCGTCTTAGGTGGCAACCGAATCTCCACCAGAGATCCTGGCCCGCCGTTACCATGGTCGCCACCGTAGCCAGGAATAGCGGGGCCGCCGGGGATTGATGGCCGTCTCTTCGTAACTTTCGTCATGGGGGGATGTTTGCCATAGTTGCCACGCTTGGCGAACGGATTGACAAGCGCAGTTTTTTTTATTGTAGTATTGTTGTCATCAGGAAGACGCTGCTGCCCATCTCCTGCCTGTTTCCCACTGTCGCCTCTTACGACACCCACGGGAAGATATGGGGTAATGGATATTCTTAACCGCCACTACACGGAACACAGCAGCAGCGACACAACAGCGTCACCTACCTGGGTCCAATTGTGAATCTAAGCCATCGTGGGACCCACTCAAACCCACACAATCTTATTTAATCAAAATCGTTCAAGCCCTTTTCGAGTTTTAGCGAGGCTAACGGATAGCATTTGATTTTTATATATACAGATGTATGATATCTGGCTGTCGGTATTTATTTTTATAGAATAAGTGCGGAAACGAACGGTTCACTTAATGACATTATTATATTGGTGGCCATTCTCAACGGAGACTAGCCATCGTCAGGTATCCGGATCTCTATACTCACCATACGAATAACAGCAGTATTAAGCTGCTATTTTACGCTGGTAATCTGTGAGAGCGTGGTCCTTCTCTGATCGAGCCATTCGTGCTACAACATTAATATAGCTGCAGCATGGCTAAACTAAGTACAAAAATTATTAGTACTAAAGAACTAAATTGACACCGTGCATCAATTTGTAAGTCTATTTTATTTCCGTAACAGAATTTCATGATTTACGATCGGTAAGTAAACGTGCGATTTGAGTGATTCATGCTTTCAGCGCACAACTACTATTTTAAACCTTAACCCGGTCATAATTTACCGTATACTCTGAGATGCAGACAGAAAGGTATAAATTTCTAAAACATACAATAATCACATTTCATATGTGATTATTGTATGTTTTAGAAATTTATTAGATCGTAGATAATATCTATAAGCTTTACAGTTTATTCTGCGTTGTTACAGAAGCAGATTATCAAAAATGTATACCACAATGTTTTATAAATATTCCTTTTCTGCCTAGCTCATTTAGGTAGAAGAGTGAAATATACATATACCTATTTCTAATGCTAAGCAGCAGTGAACTTACTATAGTTGTGTTACAGTTCAAAGGGTTTAAAAAAAGGCTATTGGGCATTCCATCTTAGTCCAAGAATTCAGGGGTAGACATATATTTTATTCGGAGTTTGCTTAAAGTGTCCATGGGAATGTAGTAGTCGCTTACTAACTTAGTCTTAGGTGGACTGTTAATTCCTCACATTAATGCTTTCAAAGTTAAAGTCAAAACTTTTTATTCAATTTAGTCTTGTTCAAAGCTCTTATGAACGTTACAATCTTCAATCGCTAAAACAACGTTTAAAATTACCGTAGCCTAAAAGTTAAGGGTCGTCGACGGCCTACTAAACTAAACGGTCATGGTTCAATATTAGTAGTGTTAAAAGCAATGCTAGCTTTCTTTAAAAAATATATATAATTATAAAAACGAGATCTTCTTAGAGAAGAAATGGCTTTATAAAAATTGTGCTTATGTGGACATTGTTGGGTGTGTCATACTGATGAACGATGAAATAACAATTTATAAAGACTATTTCGCGTCGTACTAAAAAAGTTTAATTGAAAATGAAAGGCAATAAGATATAAGATGTTAAAAATTAATAAGCTTAGATCCACGTAATAAAATAAAATGATGTGTCTTACCTAGTTTGAAGAGCACCTCCCGCCCTCCTCAACTGAATACTGGTCCATGAACACCTAACCGTAAACGATGAAGGCTACAGATGTTTTTACATCTCTGAGGACTAAGATGGAAAGTCTCACATCTCGTTATACTCGACCTGCCGAGACGAATTCATAAGAAGGACAAGTACTGTATAGAGGCGGTGTAAGAATATCCTACCTTACACCGTCCGTGGGTGTCGTAAGAGACGACAGAGGAAAACAAACCAGGACGGGCAGCAGCGTCTTCCAAATAACAACATAAAATTCAAAACTGCGATTGCCAATCCGTCTGCCAAAGGTGGCAACTATGGCAAATATCCCTTCTTTGGGGCAATATATGGAAGATGCCAAATTTTTCATAAAATGATCTATTTCTTACGGCTTCAAACTAATACCCTGTTACTCCCATTTATATTTATATTAATAAATAAAATTGAAGTGTCTGTCTGTAATATTGAAATAACTAGCTTCTATTAAATTCAGGCGGTTATTAGCATGCTACTAAGTTATAAATAACCGTTTAAAAAAAATGGTGTCTATCTGTTCGTTAAGTTTCAATACTATCGCTTCAGCCATTTCGAAGATTATCCCGGATAGACAGAGAGACAGACACAAATCTTAAAATGTTTATTCATGTCATATTAGTATGCAAAAAACCCCTGAGCTTAAAATAGCAGCCATTATTTTAATATTACAGACAAACACTTAAATTTTATTTTTAAGTATAGATTTAGGTTAGCATTTGGAATAAAAGTTTATTCGTAGTTCCTGACGGAAGGAGACAAAGCTAAAAGAAAAAGTATTCAAACGTGTTTAGTACTGCTGTGTTCGGTCTAGAGATACCCGGACCCGGACCCAGACCGCCAGAACCAGTATAATTACAGGCTGCTAATAACCCTTTAATAACCCCTGGAATGAGGTGATCGCTACCACTGTTATATAACATTTAGAATGTTTCCATACTAATTTGTATATAATATTATATTGCATTAACCCTGTAGCGGCGGTGTAAGAATATCCACTACCCCATATCATCCCGTGGGGAGAGGCAACAGAGGAAACAAATCAGGAGATGGGCAGCAGCGTCTTCCTTATAACGACTAAAAATAAAAACTGCGGTTGTAACTCGCCTGCCTAGCGTGGCAACTACGGCAAATATCACCTATATGAGACGATCTAGGAGGCCTATGTCCAGCAGTGGACTTTGATAGGCTGTAACTATATGATGTATTATATTGCAAATATTTTTTTTAAGTCCCGCTAAGTTTCTTGTTGATTCTTCCCAGGACAGAGGTTTTTCCGAACCAGTGGTAAAGCTTAAATGACTTTCAATAAGTATCCTTGTAATCTATATTGAATAAAATTATTCTATTCTATACTATACTATTTTATAACTGTATAGTGGCGGTGTAAGAATAACCACTACCCCATATCGTCCCGTGGGTGTCATAAGGGGCGACACAGGAAACTGAAACAGGAGATGGGCAGCAGCATCTTCCTGATAACAACTCATAATTTATTTATAGTTTGTAATGGGTAGATACAAATACTTGATCCGTGCTGGATTTGATCCGCGTCCTCAGCGCCGCAATTCTATATGGCACTGCGCCACGGAGCCGTCAATGTGCTCTTTAAGCATGAGTTACCCCTTAAGCATTATTATAATGACACAAAATATTAGGCAGTCTCCAACAAATAAACATCGTAAGGAAAGTTGCTTGTCTTTCAAACTAAAAGTAATTTGAGTACGTATCAAGTCCGCACGTATTGGGGCAACGACTGTTTCTTGCTTTGAAACACTCTCAGAAATATCACTTTGGGAATTAAAGTTCAGCGTAGCAAAGTACTGAAAATAGAGATAGTCTTCACACACACATACACACCCATACTTTCCAAGGGTAGTTGTAAGTATAAAAATACATTGATATTGTTTTATTCATTTCTTGGCTTCGCAAGGGTGATTTCTGGATCTCGACAGCAGCACCACCTACCGGATCCAAATGTGAATCTAAACCATCTAGAGACCCATTCAAACACACAAAAATCATCAAAATCAGTCGAGCCGTTTTTGAGTTTTAGCAAGACTAACGGACAACAATTGATTTTTATATATATATATATAATTCTTCTGTATTGTGTTTGTCACTGAAGTCCTCCTAAACGTCAGGACCAATTTTGATGAAATTTTTGTGTGTATTTGAAAGGGTCATTGGATAGTTTAGATTCACAATTGGAGTCTGTAGGATCCAGAAATCACCCGTGCGAAGATTATACAGTATATTTTATTGAAGAAGTCGAGGGGCTAGGGTCGTTTTGGGCTCTAGAGGCCGCGAACTGTAGCTACCCATGCTACGTCACCAGGCCTTTGACCGGCAGTGATACAAATTGCATCCATTGATTCCTGCATAAGGTATCAGGATGTCATTCCATGTAGTATAGATGGTCACGCGCCTTTCTTCTCTGTTAACTTAGATACAGAATATAGAAAACCATCAAAGTATTGATTAATTTGTTAACTCATTGCCAGATACTAACTACTACTAATATAACTGCAGCTATATCACTAGTATAGTTGCAGCACGAATGGGTCGGCTCCGGACCGGGAAAGGACCACGCTCTCACAGAATACCAGCGTAAAATAGCAGCTTAACGCTGCTGTGTTTCGTATGTTGAGTGTAGAGAACCAGAGACCCTTTTTACTGGAAACGAGACATTTAATCTTAGCCCTCAGTGGCGACAACGCATCTGCATTTTGATTCTTTATTGAGGATAGATGTAGATGTGTCGCAGCAACCACTTACCATCAGGTGGACTGTGTGCTCGTTTGTCACCCTATCCTATAAAAATAACCTTTCTTCTCTGGTAACTTTGATACTAACTAAAGAAAACCCTCAAAGGCTTGATTCATTCGTTAGCACATTGCCATGGTTTCTATCCGTGAGTTTGTGGTTACAGATATTGTATTTGTATTTCCTGGTGACATGTGGTCAGAAATGTGATCCTATGATCCAATTTGTTTTATTTAATGCCATCTATATGATATTTTAATCCACAGAACCATTAAAATGTTGCAAATAGTTAAAAAAGAAGTAAATGGAGATGAAATGAAAATTAAATATATTCATACTAAATATATTCATAATGGTACAATGGTTTATTCTAGGACTCAGCAACTTAAGGACGTGGTCATTTTGTTATTATTTGTGAAAAAATATGCACATTTTTACCAAATCTGGAACCTTAATCTGCAATAGCATCCATATGGAGGGGGGAAGGGGAAGTACAAAAGTACAACAAGTAAAATATTATATATGTACTAACTTATCCCAAAGGCAGTGAGAATCCTACCAGTCAAGCAATTCCTGCATTTGCAAAATACGGGCTTAGAGGTGCTATTGCCATACATGATATCTGAGGCTTATACAATCATTTCCGAAGTACATTTATTCGTAGATACAGTGCCAGTGAATTTATTACGCAAGAAAGCCACGCTGCAGCGCGTATGGGTAGGCTGGACCGGAGAAGAACCACGCTTTCAGAATATACTAGCTTAGAATACCAGCACAATAACCCCAAAGTTCAAAGGAGGTCTTTAAGCCAACAATATAATCCATAACTATCTTTGATCTTAGCGGAAAGCTTCACCGAAGACTAGTTATTTGCGCTAGACAAGATTATAGCGCACAAGTCTGTGTGCAGGTACAGGTGCACTCTCTATTCCGTCACTCTCATAGTCCAACGGAATGGTTTTATGTGCCTTCCGAGACACGGGCATGAAATACCGCTTACTTCCTAGCTTCGGGCTGCTACTGAGAATGTCTTGATAGAAAAACCCCTTAAATTGACTTTAGCCCGACTCATGATTCGAACTCGGGACAACACGGACAGCGATCGTGCTTACGACCACTAGACCAACGAGGCGGTCAGGCCTGTATTTTTAGAATAAGGGTAACAAACGAGGACACAGTCCACCTGATGATAAGTGGATGCTGTGGTGCTGTGGCATTTATCCTCGATTAAGAATCAAAATGCAGATGCGTTGTCACCCCTGAGGACGAAGATGGAATGCCTCGTTTCCAGTAAAAGGGTCTCCGGTTCACAGGAAAAACAGCAGCATTAAGCTGTTATTTTGTTAATCTGACGGCTCCGTGACGCAGTGGATTAGCAACGAGTTGCAGAGTATTAAGGGCCGCAGGTTCGAATCCCGAAGGGACAAGTATTTGTATGGCCTACAAGTAATTGTTCCGGGTCTGGATATTTGTCCTTGTCAAATTTATGTATGTAAACTGCCCCCACCATACAAGAGAAAATCCTAGAGTGGAGGTAACGTTATTTTAAAGAAAGGAAATAACTTAAATTGAAAATTTTAAAACCCCCCCCCAATAGAACCCTACCGCAGCTAACAAAACAGCTGATGACCTTGAAACGGCTTAACCAATTTTGATAAATATCTAAGGAGTATATAAGTAGTAAGTAATCTAGCGGTGGGCTAGAAAACTTGATTTTAAATTTAAAAAAAACCGCACCCATTTCGGTTCACCCGTTTAAGAGTTAAGGTGCCACAGACAGACACACACATACATAGCGGTCAAAATTTTAGCGTCGGGGGTTAAAAAAGGGAAAAAGAAATTACGCTAGTATTCCGTGACAGCGTGGTCCTACCCCGGTCGACAACAACTATATATATAGCTACAGCGTGGCTCTACCACGTTTTAAATATAATAGTCTAGAATATCTAACGTGAAATTTTCATGCACTATTAATAAATCTAGCAAACGTACTCACATCGGCGAGTATAAGCCATAGCTTATGATGTAGTGTAAGAGTAAACAATCCATGACCGGTTTAACGTGCAGAAAACGCTATTTCGGTTGGGAACGCAAACTGGACCGATCTTAACCGAAACCGAACATTTGCGTAGTACCAAACAGCTGTAAAATAAAGCGAGGTCATATTTTATTACACGTGTCGAAATATTCGCAAGAACTTACCGCTAAAACTCTGCATCTTCATGATAACAACTCAATGGTAGTAATAAAAAAGCTGTGGATGCCACTTGCCAAGCATAGCAGCTTTTTTGCACACATCGATCGCGAAGCGGAGATGTAGTGCTCTATTGTCACCAAATCCAAAAATCGCAATCCACTCAACTTAAATCACTTCCACCAGCTTTATATTGCACTTTTACAATAAAAAAAGTACACCAATAGCAAGAGGAGATTTCAGTTAATACTTCTGACGTAGTTATAAGTTTATTTCGATTATAATTTAAAAAAAGTTAATTGCATGTACTCGTATAATATGCAATTAACTAATATATAAATCCTCAATTAAAAATCAAAATGCAGATGCGTCGTCGCCACTGAGGGCTAAGATTAAATACCTCGTTTCTAGTAAAAGGGTGTCCGGTTCTCTACACTCGCCATACGAAGCACAGCAGTATTAAGCTGCTATTTTACGCTGGTATAGGGCGTGGTCCTTCCTCGGTCGAGCCACCCAACTATAATATAGCTGCAGCGTGGCTCTACCACTTACAGCTGCAATATGTTTGTTATGAGTATTAACAATTTGATCGACCAATAGACCAATCAAATAGTGAAGATATTTCACACAATGGAACTGTATAAATAGTTTGACAAACGTCCACCTTCGTCGTATTCAAACATTTGCCTTGTCCTGCATATTACCTTCGTTAGTCTGCGGTTAAATGACGTCCTGTAAATAGAACTGCTTGGGTACTTATTGTTTTGTGACACAGTGTGTTTGAAAACTTACTGTAAGTGTTTAGGATAGACTTAGTTATAATTTGGTACCTAACGCCCTGTTAATAAGCAGTAAATTTTGAATATTGCGCTATTGTATATTATTGTTTTTATAAAACCGTTACCGTTACAGCCTGTTAAAGTCCACTGCAGAACACGGACCTCCCCCATAGATTGCCTATAGTTGCCACGCTTGGCAAGCGGGTTGGCTACTGAAGTTTTTAATTTTATTCGTTATAAGGCAGACGCTGCTGTCCATCTCACGATTTGCTTCCCTCTATCGCCTCTTACGATACCCACTGGATGATATGGGGAGAGGTGGGGTGGATATTCTTACACCGCCACTACACGGTTAAAACCATGATACTCTTTATTCATCCCCAAATCCATCTTATAATATATATTTGCTCAGTCATTGTGACGTGGTGATGGTGATAGCTAAACGGTGAAACCCAAATTTCTTAGTGTAGGTAGTCACGGTTTAAGAATATCCTCCACCCCATATCATCCCGCGGGTGCCGTAAGAGGCGACAAATAGAAATAAACCAAGAGTTGGGCAGCAACATCTTCCTAAAAACGACTTAAACAAAAACAAATGAAAGAATAAAAAACTACAGTTATCAATCCACCTGCAAAGCGTTGCAACTATGGCAAGGGGAGATCCCTAAGAGGTAATCTATGGGTGAGGCCTATGTTGAGTAGTGGTCTTTTGATATCCTGTAAAGGTAACAGTAATGAAAACCCAAATTACTGTAGTCATGCCATGTCTATTGATAGAGGGATAACCAACTATCAGGTTGATACTGGTAGTCCATCATCGATAAATAACACAACGTTCGCAATACATTAGTAAAGTGGCGACCTCGTAAAACTTAAACGAAAACCCCTATTTACATTACTGCTATCGCCCACGTCAAACCGTAAACTCACGCAAATAGAGTATGGAGCTTAGTAACGAGCTCTATATACGTAACTGTAGATACATAATGTACACGTGTATAGAAGTTCAGTAGATACGAACAGTATACAGTTGTACTTTGATCAAGGTGTGGTTTAGGGATGCAAGTTTTACTATCCATAAATATATCGATAATAAAGTATTATCAAGGCTAGGTGAATATCGATGTTCTAAAATATGAAATGATGAAAATGAAAATTATGTTTATTTCTCCGCCACGAATGCATATACTAACAAACATAACAGAAATATGGAATGTTGTGATATTTTTGCTACGGACTTTAGTCTAAACTAGGGTATCCCTGTATTTCAGGACTCCAGGTTGCTCGCTCGCTACCTAGAACAAAGCTTAACTTCGACCGAGAAGTCAATCAAAGGATCCAACAAAACAATATTGTATCACCAGTGTGTGTTGCCAGTGATGATGTCATATGGGTGAGACGTGGTCCTTCACAACTGGCTGAATGAGGAAGCTCAACGTCACTCAGCGAGCTATGGAGTTAGCTCTGCTCGGAATTCCTCTGCATGATGTGGCTGTGGCTTTCCTCGGGGAGACTTATGTTCAGCAATGTTTATATAATGTATGATCCGCTATTATATCGATATGTCGATATATCTTCACAAGCCTAATAAGTTCACAGAGACCACCCGCCCTTACAAATAACTCCAGTTCAAACTATGACGCACCTTAGTAGAGGCTGTAGTAAAAAAAAATGAAATTGCTTTAAGTACTGACTTTATTATCTGTCAATTCATCCAATTATTTTGTAGTATGACAGGAAATATATAGATGAATTAACCTCGATAGAGAAGGCGTCCTCTGACAGTTAGTAGTAAATTATTATTGTGGTTTCATAAAATTGTTTGTTCGCTTGGATTGGCTTATTCGAATTTAAGCCATGACTAAAATTATAAATGTTGTCTGTTAACCCGGAAATCTTAATAATGGATTTTATCACTGCAGATAAACTCTGAGCATAGCCTTCTCCATAGCTCACTGAGCAACCTTAATCTTCCCCATACGGCCAGCAGTGAAGAAACAATAAGCTGAAGTTGAAATAGGCTGCCCATATAGCTCAAAAAATCGTCAACCGATGGGGTGAAAAGATTTTGAATGGTTGCCTCGTACCGCTAAGCGAAGTGTAGAGAATTAGAAAATTAAGAAATTACGTGGTAGAGCTACGTTGAAGATATGCATAGTTGCATCACAAATGGGTCTGGGAACTGAAAATGGGTTAGGAACATGTTCTAACAAAATACAGCATAATAAAATAGCAGCTTAATGCTGCTGTGTTTCGTATGGTGAGTGTAGAGAACCGGAGACCCTTTTAACTGGTAACGAGGGATTCCATCTTATTTCTCAGGGGTGACAACGTATCTGCATTTTGATTCTTTATCGATGATAGATGTAGATGTCTATGGGTCACGTCCACGCACCATTAGGTGGACTATGTGCTCATTTCTTACACCTACTCTATAAAAAAATGTAAAAAAAATTAGCAATACAATAATAGTAATTTATCAGTTTCTTTTAAAGTTTGGCTACATGTGTTAACTTTGTTTCAGGTGTAATTGGCCTGATATATCTGGTCATGTACATCTGCATCATCATTTTCTTCTCCATCTGCATGTGTGGACTGCTCGCCACCATGGATGAGAGGATTCCCTACTTCACACTGGCTGATTCTATCATTGGTAAGTTTTGTACAAGAAACCTGAGATAACCTGAGTATACCTAACGGTATACTTAAGTTTTGACAAACAAACTATTAGTCCGTCTGATGGTGATGGAGCCCATATATACACCAGCAACCTGCTTCGAATAAAGGAGACCCTTGATTTCTTATATTTACGCGAACACTACACATTGAATAAAACTACTTTTACGGATTATATCGCGTTTAATTAACTTATTTTAGATTTAGATTTTTAGAAACGTCGGGAATTAATAAAATAATTTTTTTTTAGTAGTTTTACGTGGTAGTAATTTTTACGTGGTACAGCCATGCTGCAGCTATATTAGTAGTATAGTTGTAGTACAAATGGGTCGGCTCGACCGGGGAAGGACCACGCTCTCACAGAATACCAGCGTAAAATAGTAGCTTAACTCTGCTGTGTTTCGTATGGTGAGTGTAGAGAACCGGAGACCCTTTTTACTGGAAAAGAGGCATTCCATCTTAGTCCTCACGGGTGACAACGCATCTGCATTTTGATTCTTTATTGAAGATAGATGTAGATGTCTATGGGTCACAGCAACCACTTACCATCAGGTGGACTGTGTGCTCGTTTGTCACCCTATCCTATAAAAAAAATATAATAATAATAAAATAAGTTAATTAAACGCGATATAATCCGTAAAAGTAGTTTTATTCAAAGGAGACCCTTTTTATGGTAAAGAGGTATTCCATTTTAGTCCTCAAGTGACAACGCATTTGACGCACATTTTATTCTTAGTTGAGGATAGGTGTAGGTGTCTATGAGCCACAGCATCCACTTACTCGTACTATCAGGTGTACTGTTTGTCACACTTACTGTTTGTGGGCTAAAAGCCCCACAAAGCCGTGCAAGAGTGTTTGCTGTAGAGTAACACCTTTAATAACTGAAAACTGTACTTTACTCATTTTATTTTTCTAACATTTATGTATCCTATTCTAAGCTCAGTAAACAGGTATTTATAAATCAAACATTCAACTCGTATCTCTCACATATTTTTTAAAATATTTTATTACATAAAAATACAGTCGGTTGTTTCTTATACTACTTTAGCCAAACTGTAGGGCAGTTTGTTGGCGAATACATCACCCACTTACATTCTATGTACCTACTGTAATGAATATCCTAATCTTGGATTTAAACTTCAAATAGAAAAATTAAATTTAAACTTAGTATTGTTGTTTACATACTTAATATTACATAAATAATTAAACATATAAATATTAATTCATACTATTATTTTTAATTTAGACAATATTAACTATAAATACACGTATAATTATTTAGCAACCACGGAGTATTGAATAAAACTATTTTTACGGATTATATCGCGTTTAATTAACTTATTTTTATTAATTCCCGACGTTTCGGGTGCTTTACAGCACCCATGGTCACGGGGGACTGGGTAAATAAGTTAATTAAACGCGATATAATCCGTAAAAGTAGTTTAATTCAATGTGTAGTGTTCGCATAAATATAAGAAATCATTATGTAAACCACGAAGTAATTCTAACATTAATTATTATTATTTAAATGTTTTAACTGTTTTAAACTCTAGAGATTTCAACTCATGTCGATGATGTGTATATTTTGCATCTAATGTACATGTGACAGAACCTTTATCACTAGAATTGGCCGACGTCTCGTATCTTTGACGCTGCTCTGAGCCGTCGTCGGTCTGAGTTATACCGCTATCTTTCGCAGGCCATGAGGTCGTTTCGACCACTCCCGTAGGTGTCTCTGACGACGTTCACGGGATGAAATGGTGGTGATGGATTCTCTTACAATCTATTCAATAATATCGAGTAAAATCTTTTCCCAGTTTCTGCATTCACCAAACAATAAGTCTAGTGTAACCGGTATATGCATGCCTGGTGGCGTGAACTCCTAAAAGTCCCTTCCCTTAGAAAAAAATATTGTGGTGGGTATGGGAATATTTTTATATAAGATAAGGGTGACAAATGAGCACACAGTCCACCTGATGGTAAATGGTTGCTGTAGCCCATACACATCTACATGTATCCTCGATTAAGAATCAAAATGCAGATACGTCGTCACTTCTGTGGACTAAGATGGAAAGTCTTATTTCCAGTAAAAAGGGTCACCGGTTCTCTACACTCACCATACGAAAAACAGCAGCATTAAAAGAGTTGTTACCAGCAAGATACTGCTGCCCATCCCCTGTTTGAGTTTCCAACTGTCGCCTCTTATTATTTACGGTTCATTTACGCCGCCACTACAAAGCATAGCAACTATAATAATTAAAGGTGTTAATTCCATTGACTAGTGATGAATTTCTTGTTAAATTGCTTAATAGGACATTCAAAACTATAGTAAAATGAATTTTTTTAACATTTCCAGGAGATAATCCAGGCATGGGCCACAGACCACTTATATACGAGGAGGGCGCGTTGATCTGGTACAACGCGGACAACGACACGCAGATCCAGAAGTACGTTGCTAACATCGACGAGTTCCTTGCACGTAAGTGTACCGATATTACAATGTTATTACTTTGATCTTTATGACTCTGCCGAAAATAAAGATAAAGCAAGAATTTATAGGAATTTCTACCTTGTTCTATGTGATATTTGATTTATTTTTGATCGAGTCCAGGGTCGACCTTATAAAGATACATTGAAACGTTTTTAAATTTTTATTTTAATGCTTTGGAAGGTCTTCAGATAAAGATTTATTTTTATATGTATATTTATTTATTACTAGCGACCCGCCCCGGCTTCCAGTGGATAGGATCTATAATGTGGTGTTCTTTAGATTTGAGATAATCAAAGACCATTTTATTTACTCAATTTTTTTAAATATTCTAGATCTCTCTGGCATTGCTGTCTATCAGTTCGTAAAGCTTAATCAAAATCGATTCAAGATTAGCTCGGACAAACAGATAGAATGTCAAACATTTTAAAAATTGTTATTAATGTCTTCCTATAGTGATGAAACTTTACGAACAGATAGAGCGCTAATATTTTTGTAAAGTGGTTATTAATGGCTTAATAGCGTGCAAATAACCCTTTAGCTTAATAGCAGCCATTTATTTCAATATTACAGACAGACACTTCAGTTGTATTTATATGTACACCTAGATTACTAAATTAGACTTAAATAATAGAAGAAAATTAAACGAATAATTCAAAACCACGCATACGTGAACAAAAAAATGTAAGCCAATAAAAAAGGTTCTTTAGATTTTGCCATAATCTACCACGATTATGGCTATATAGGATAAGTGTCTAATATTTTATGATAGCCGAGTAACCGGAGTTAGATCATTGCTAGCACCAATGAAATAGCTAATTGTGATTTTTATTATTGTTGATTTACCATGTGGCCGGCGGTGAATGAAAGTTCGTGAGCAAATCTCCGTAACTAACATTTCGAGGATACTTGAGGCCTGCCCATAGGCATTGAGGCAGCGGCAGACTCTTTCTTCCTCGCAAAACCATCTCAGAAATTATATGAGGTCTGTGCCCAGCAGGTGGCAGTTTATTTTTTGACGATATAACTGTCTCTTTGCGCCAGGCATAAAATACCCACATCGGCGACGGGCAGCATGTCAAAGGTGCGAGACGTCTGGTGCTGCGATCGACAATTAGCCTGCTAATTAGCTCAAATCCTTCCTACCTGAAGTCTCATGTACATCTATGGATATTTACGAGCTATCCATTCATGACAGCCAATAAAAGTCCACGGCTGAACGTAGGCCTCCTCCATAGATTATAGGGGGAATTTTGCCACAGTTGCCACGCTTGGCATGCTGGGTGGCAACTGCAGTTTTTATTATTTTAAGTTGTTATTAGGAAGATGCTGCTGCCCATCTCCTGGTTCAATTTCCCTCTGTCGCGTTTGACGATACCCACTTTTGAATCGTTATAAAGCAATTCAACAAGAAATTCATCACTAGTCAATGGACCTTTTATTGTAGTTCCTACGCCGTGTAGTGGCGGCGAAAATGAATCCACTTTCCCATATCATGCCGTGGGTGTTTTAAGATGCGACAGAGGGAAACAAACCAGGAGATGGGTTGCAATATTTATTTAATTAAAACTTTATATATACACTATATAGGCAGACTTAATGACTGAGGCATTCTCTACCTTGAGGTGATGCAGAGATAGAATGAAGCTGTAACAAAATAGTTAATAAGAGAATACAAAAGTAAAGTAACTAAAGTTTTTTTTAATACATGAAAATATAATAGGTACATATTAAGAAATAAATGGTACATAAATCCGCCATCTTGGGCGTCACTTAGCCACAGAATAAATAATAGTACTACGTACAGAAGTTGCACTACTTTGATGTTGACTGCTTACCGACGTTTTAATAGCCTACATAATTATTATAAATAAGATAAATCGCGCACGCAAGCTAAATAAAACTTCATCGCTGCGTGCGAGTGTCCACATTACTTTGCATCTTTTCCCCTTCCTACGTCACGTCGGACTTTGCATGGTTACTGAGGGCTGTCAATAAAGAGTAAATAAATACATTGCTAAATGGAAGTAAGTTACTTAGGTATAGTACCTATTATGACTATG
The DNA here is from genome assembly GCA_029286625.1 of Parnassius orleans. Lineage (NCBI taxonomy): Eukaryota > Metazoa > Arthropoda > Insecta > Lepidoptera > Papilionidae > Parnassius > Parnassius orleans. The sequence goes on from JAGSMP010000059.1 coordinate 4,684,308, forward strand.
ATCGTCTGACCATATTTCCGCTACTATGTGAGTTCTGTGATGCCCAACGCATGCAACTTGCAAGGCCATTCGTCGGGAATCGCGATGCTTGGCTCGTAAGAAATAAGTAGATAGTGTAAACAACAAATAAACCCGAAATACGATTTCTAACAGGAATGTGATCGTAAACATTGCAAGTTAAATAAAAGCTTTTCATAAAAAAAAAACAATTTTCTGATAACAACTCAAAATAATAAAAGAAGATTTCGGGTCGGCTTTAGTGATCTGCGGCACGATTTAAGTGATCATTTTAGCTTGAGTTGACAGGCAATGTTGCTATTGATTACCATCTAGCTGCTTTTTATGCCGGAAATCTTTAGTTTTCGAGATATCGATAATTATAGTTTTGAGGTTATATCCATTTAAAAATGATACGAAAACGAAATAACAATATAATTATTAGAAAGAGATAGCAATAGAGCATGGTCTGTATCTGTTTTAAAAAATAACACGCAACAACAATATACATAAATGTTTTTATAATATTATATTTGGTCGTTTCTTTTGATCAAACCAGAAGGTATAAATCACAAAACCGAATCTGTCAACACCGACTTCCACGTGGTCTTTCCGCTCTTACCCCTAGAGTGTATATGAAAACCCGGAAGTGCGGAGGGAAAGCAGCCCTCGCCCGCTGTAACTAAGCGCAGGCAGCGTACGAGCCGTAGCGGCTGAGGCTGGTCGCCGAAGGCGACCAAACAGCCGAAGCTGCGCAGGTGACCTAGGTGCCTGTGCTTAGTTACGCAAGGGCGAAGGAGCTGCACTTGCCGCAGCGCTGGAGCAGAAGCAGAATCAAAATTGTGTTAATTCCCACGGTTTTTTCCCACCCTGAAAACTCCCACATTCCCATCGGGACCCGAATGACTTTTTAATAAGCGAAAGCGATTTTGCCTTAATATGTAACAAAACTTTAAAAATTTATTTAAAAAAAGGGGGGGTTTCCGGCACTTTCCACTTTTAGGGGGAGGTTCCCACCCCTCCACCCTCTCCCCCGGCCACTCGGTGACCATTTATTCATGCCGCAGATTACTAAAGAAATACCAAGTTTTTTTTTCTCAATTCTTCTTTATATGTGTGTGATATCTTCTAGCATACGACAACAAATCCCTGTTGGTGACAAAGGGTGTCAATCAGCGGGATTGCGGTGATGTTAAGCCGCCACGGGCCGAGGTTTGCGCCTTCAACACCAGCCAGTTCGGACCCTGTTCGAAAGCGAACAACTATGGCTACCCAGCGAGGACACCCTGCCTCATCATCAAACTAAATAAGGTAATTTTAAATTTAATTCTTTTAACATTAGTGACTCTGTTGTCAGAGTCGAGGTAAATTCTGAAGAACGCAAGCGACTCGGTTTTGATAACTGCCGGCAACAATAAAAATGTTAATTGCAATTTTAAATGCTGATTTGCCACTTGCTTGGTGGTGATGGAAAACGTCGTGGGAACAAACTTGCATGTTTGAAAGTCGACAAAGTCGAGTGTGCAGCCCTTGGACACCTGCATACCAGCGTATAATAGCAGCTTAACACTGCTGTGTTTCGTATGGTGAGTTTAGAGAACCGGAGACCCTTTTTACTCGAAAAGAGGCATTCCATCTTAGTCCTCACGGGTGACAACGCATCTGCATTTTGATTCTTTATTGAAGATAGATGTAGATGTCTATGGGTCACAGCAACCACATACCATCAGGTGAGCTGTGTGCTCGTTTGTCACCCTATCCTATAAAAAAAAGTGGGCTGTCATTTTGTTTGCCCCTTCAAGTTAATAAAAGAAAATATGTGAAGTCCACCAGTACGCATTAGGGCAGCGCAACGGAAACTTCTTTGCCCTAAAACCCTCTCAGGATTGAGAGAAGGTGCTCAGCGGTGGGACGTAACTTTGTCTACTTTTAAAAACTTTGATATTATTCTAGCATTATCCATAGTCGTCTCTTAGGACAGTTACAATAAAATAGGGTGACGAATTATTTCAAGCCGTCACCACATGGCGCATTTATATTGTAATCTAGGTGGTCATGGTGGTGGGATTTCTTTTTTATCTATGACTCCGCCTGGGTAGGTACCACTCTCTTACCCCTTTCTGTCGCCAAATATGAGTGCTTGCACTGCTGTGTTTCGTTCTGAAGAGTATAGGAGCCAGAATAACTACAGACTTTGAGGCATTCCGTCTTAATCCTTAAGGGTGCCGACGCATTTGTAGGCTTCTTTCTTTGAAGTTGGTTGCAAATGTCCATGGGCCAGTAGCCACTTACCATCAGGTGGACTGTAAGTTCGTTTGACTCTTCACATTTCTTGACATTTTCAGATATTCGACTGGAATCCAAATTTCTACGACGATCCCGACGAGCTGCCGCTCGAGATGCCGCCTGCTATAAAGAACTATATCAACTCCACGACCAAGCCACAGGAAGTGAGTTTAGTAACCTTTATCTTAATGAGTGCTTCCACGACTTTTTCTGCCACCAGGGCGGCGCCACTTAGGCATGAGGTGTAATATTTGACAGATTTCATATCGGGGGAAGTTAATTTGTTATAACAGTGTAAAGATTAATGTTTCTTTTTGAAATATTAATTATATTTTATATTTATTACATAAGAACTAGATAAACCAAACTACGGATATTCCTAAAAGTAGAAGAATTAAAAAAAGTTAAAAATGTGTAAGTAATTAAAGAATACGGCGCTGCGGCATTGTTTTCTGGTTATGCATACACTAGAAACCTAAAAACTTATAATTAAATTCCCGATGGCGGGAGGTGTTCTTCGAACTAGGTAAGACACATCATTTTCTTTATAATTTTATAATTTTTATATATAATTCTTACTAACTTAAATATAATGTATTTCCGCAAAGTAACGCCTGATTATTTTTATCTTATAATTAAATTGCAACTTTTCAATGATGATGACACTGTGTGACCATCTGCCTAACAAATAGGTTCACATTAGTCCCAACTAGCGACATCTGGTGAGCGTGAGATTATTGGCCCTCAATGCTCATTATCAACTAAATTTTTACTAGACATCTTTCGTATATTATTACTGTCTATTACAAAAACACAGCTAAACACAGGTCTCTGCAAAAACTGCAAAAAAGACGGCTCCGATGAGCCCACCTGAATCCATCAACTTGTAGCAAAAATCGTTAAAAATTCCTTGCTATTTATATTTCCTTAGGCGCCAGTGGACTTGTAACTGGCAACTAGAAAAAATTATGCAAGTTCGTGTACTGGTGGTGTAAGAGTATCCCCTACTTCCTGATAACAACCCCAAATTATAAAACTGCGGTTGGCATGCTACCTGCCAAGCGTGCCAATTATGGCAAAATACCCTCTATGAGCCAATCTATGAAGGAGATCTATGTTCAGCTGAGGACTTGATGGGCTGTGGTGTAGGCTGTAGTGATGCTGCATTACCATCTATACAAATAAATACAATTGAAGTGTCTGTTTGCAATGACAAAATAACAGGTTTTTACTAAATGCATATGAAAGTATATACGGTACTTATAATAAAAACCTATTTTTAAATTTTTGTCTGTCTGTCTGTCTGTTTGTTCCGGCTAATCTCCGAAACGGCTGGACCGATGTTGACGGGATTTTTACTGGCAGATAGCTGATGTTATGAGGAGTAACTAAGGCTACTTTTATTTTAGAAAAATAATTAGGGTTCAGCGCCAAAAAATTAAAACCCATAAAATCCTATCGTAATAAATTCCACGCGGGCGAAGTCGCTGGGGACAGCTAGTCTATGATAAAATCATAACTATTATAAAATCCACCCCATGAGGCAATCTATTGGGGAGTTGTCTATATTTAGCAGTGATGGATGCCTATAATTTGATGGATGAATGATAAAGATTGAAATTACATTAAAAACATGTGTAAATACATACATACAATGATTTTAGATTAGACGGTCATCTCTATAGATTATAAAAAATCAATTGCTGTCCGTTAGTCTCGCTAAAACTCGAAACCGCCTCAACCGATTCTGATGAAATTTTTTGTGTGTGTTTGAGCTGAATGTTTTAAATTCACAATTGGACCCGGTAGGTGGCGCTGTTGTCCAGATCCAGAAATTGTTGTCGAGATCCAGAAATCACCCGTGCGAAGCAGGGGCAGATCGCTAGTTCTTAATATAAAAATGTGTAGTTGGTTTTCTGTTACTATTACTAAACCTTCTGAAAAGAAAGTTTACATTTTTTTAAGCTACTCAGACTTGCAAGACCTACTGTAAAATTAACGATTACTTTAAGGGTAGGGAAGAATTTTGTTATAGTGATGACATGATATTGTCTCTCATATTCATCACTCATCATCACTACAGCCATTTACAAGTCCACTACTGAACATAATTCTACCGCAAGGAATGCCACAAAGCACGGTCCTGAGTCACCTGCATCTATCGACTTGCTATATCTCTTCGACTCAATCTAGTGGGGGACCACCCTACACTCCGCTTATCAGTACGAGGCTGCCACTCGAGAACCTTTCTTCCCCATCGGTTGTCGGTTCAGCTTACGGATCCGTTGGGCTATATCGACTATTCTAGTTCTACTGCGGATGTTCTCATTACGAAGTCTGTCACGCAGAGAAACCTTATCCCCTTCATAGCTCACTTAGCGAACTTGAGCTTCCTCATTCGATCAGCAGTAAACTAAACTAACTATTTACCGCGGCTCCACTCGCGATTAATTACAAGCCGACGAATTTTTTATTACTGAAATTATTTTAACTATAATTAAAAATTAAAAATTTTGTACAAACGACTTCAATATAAATTATTAAGAATAACTTAAAACTATTGGTCAGACCTTAATCAAATTTATATGAGAACACATGAAAAGCACCAGCTTTCAAATAAAAAAAGAATCATCGAAATCGATTCATCCAGAAAAAAAGGTATGAGGTAAATAAAAAGAAAATAAAACATACAGTCGAATTGAGTACCGTCTCCTTTTTGAAGTCGGTAGAAAAGTTGCAGATTTTAGTAGGTACGCTCTACTGCAATACACTTCTAATTACTCGCAAGATTTTTATTATTTTTAAACAAAGTAGTAGTTGTAACTAATCTATATTATATAGATACAGTGTATCGCGATTTTTTTAAAGATATTGGTATGAAGTCTAATTCTTTAGACTAGTACCAGACAGTTTTTCGTCTATACGGCAGGAGTAGGACTGTATGATAATTTAAGTTTTTAGTTTTTGGTTTTTTATTTTGATTTTATAGTCCTAATTATTAAAGTCAACGCAGCGCACGCCAAGACATCATGATGTTTTATACGAGTAAGTGAATTTTAGTACCATGAATTAAAGAAACTGTAATTTGGGATAGAGACACTTCTTGTTTACATAATGTGAAAAAATTGAAAATAAAAATTACACCGTCCCTAGTGGCCGTTTATTAACTAATGTTACACATTTTTTTAAATATAGTTTTGTTAACAAATTCAGGCTTATTCTACAGAGACGGGTAATTACAAACAGCACTGCGATTTGATACTGTGGTGTTGGTTTGACCGTACGAGTATATAGTTATAAATTTACGAGTTTCTGCACTATTTACAAATTGGCTTATTATATACACTGTATATACTACTATGATAAATTGCTCTCCACTATAAATTGCCTCATAGGTGGGATATTTGCAATAGTTGCCACGCTTGGTAAACGGGTTGTCTACCGCAGTTTTTTAATTTTAGTCGTTATTAGGAAGACGCTGCTGCATATCTCCTGATTTGTTCGCCTCTTACGACTCCCATGGGATGATATAGGGTAGTGGATATTCTTACACCGCCACTACACAGAACAAGCGGATATATGACAGATGTGAATAAGCCAGATCGCCTACGAGCTGCAGCTTTAAAGGCGATCACCAATCCGTCTAGAAGTGTGGCGATTATGGGAAATCCGGGATAATAGGGAAAGCCAGCAGAGTTCACTGCTGTTTGTTATGAGATAATAAAGAAGAAGATAGAAGAATGAACAAATAAAAATCTCAAAGTTCTATACGTGATAGAGCTACGCTGCAGCTACCACGCGTTTCAGCCACGCCTGTCTTTTAAGCAACTTTGTCATAATTATGAAAAAAATCTTCAAATTTTTCAGCGTCGCAAAGTTTGGGTGTCGTGTAAGGGCGAGCGGCCGGCGGATGTAGAGGCGCTTGGTCCGTTAAAGTATTGGCCCTACCCCGGCTTGCCTGAGACCTACTTTCCTTATGACAACACACCTGGGTACCTCAGTCCACTGGTGGCGGTGCAGCTTCTTAAACCCACGCGTAAGTCTCTGCATATTATTAGCGAAAAATATTACATTCAAACAATGATTGTTTTAGTAAAAAATAGTGATGTTTATTCTGTAGATACTAGGAACAAGCACAAGCTATTAATAAGCTTTATTTTTAAGCCAGTTACCCGACTCCAGCGAGACAGTAATTTCTTCATGAGCCAATGCACACTTAGCTAATACACTTTTACAACAAAGTCCCGGAGAATATGCAGGACCTATTAATCGAAATCTTTTAAATTTTTAATAAGCAAAAAGAATACAAGATTATAAATAACCCCTGGGAACGAAGTGATCACTATCATGCTGTTTTTAAATGTATTATTTATTTTATTTCTTGCTGGTTCTTTTTAGGGTTCCGTACCCAAAGGGTTGGTTACAACGGGGCCCTATTACTAAGCCTCCGCTCTCCGTCCATCCGTTCATCCGTATGTCTCTCTATCAGCGGGCTGTATCTCATGATCCGTAATAGGTAGATAGTTGAAATTTTCACAGAATGTGTATTTCTGTTGCCGCTATAACAACAAATATAAAAAAATAAAAATAAATAAAAAATTAAAGCCGGCTCCCCTACTAGAAACGTGTTTTACGATGGTACGGAAACTTCATGCGCGAGTTCGACTCGCACTTGGCCGGCTTTTATTTATTCCGAACTAGTATTTAAAGCTTATATTATGATTTTTATTATGTAACTTTTTTTTTTAATAAAAAATATTTTATTCTATTTTTTGTCCATAACAGATTCTATTTTTGGAAATGCGACAGATTAGAGGCTATAAACCCTGTACGTGGCAGAGCTACGCTGTATGTAGTTTTTTTCCTGCACAATGTTTGCAACAAAATGGTTTGGCTCGACCGGGGAGACCGCACAGAATACCAGCGTAAAATAGCAGCTTAATGCTGCTGTACTTCCTGTGATTAGGGACGTGAATCGGATATCTTTTTTACTGGTAAAGAGGTATTCTGTCTTAGTCCTCAGGGTTGACAACACAGCAGTGTTTTTATTCTATTTCTATGAGCCACAGCACCTACTTACTAACAGGTGTAATGTATGCTCGTTTGTTACCCTTATTTCTAAAAAAAAGTTTGGCATCATAGCAATGGTTCCCCTTTATAATAGTTTATTTTTAAATTCAGTTCACCAGATCATCAACATCCGTTGCCGGGCATGGGCGAGAAACATCCAGTTCACCGAGAGCCTCAAGGAGCGCCTCGGTTCAACGCATCTGGAGATCATGATTGACTGAAACACGGGACCACCCGATATCTAGATATAAGAAATAGAGGTGAAGCTTCATGCTTAAAGTAATGAATGTGCACAAGTTACATTTCAAATATTAATTTAAAATATAGTCTTTCATAGCATGTGGCAAACCGGAGTTATTTTTATATAATTTTTTTTAGAAAAAGAAGATTGCGAAAAAGAAGGATGGTTATTTTTTATAATTTTTTTTTAGGAAGTTAACGTTAAACGTGAAAAAATATATTAAAATAAATAGAATAATATTATAGGAATTATAATAAAAGCACTTTTGAAGTTCCACCTCATTTTGTGGGTAGCAGTAATTTCTTTCATATCGATATTGTGCCTTAGTGTCGAGACCAAAATATCTGTATAATTTTAACGAGTAAAAGCTGTAGGTACCCGGTTGTTTACGCTAGGCTGCCATACAGAATGATAGATTTATATTATAGTTATAATACCCTATATCTATCTAGTTCAATGTAATATATGCATATGAGTATATTTTAAATAACATATCGTTTACTAAATCTATTTTCTTAAAAACTTAATTTCTTTTCAAAATACGAAATCTGCAAACATCACTACGTATGTGAAAATTAATAAACAAATTTGATATAAAATATTTGCTATATATTTTATAGCTGGTTCCGTTAGAACTACTGTAAGATTATTTTTGTAACTAGCGTTTAGTTATTTAGATTTAAGATAATCAAAGACCATTTATTTTATGATTTTTTTCAAAAGAGTTTTTCGTAATAATATAGCCTAGATCCCTCCTGGCTTTCGATCTGATCGTAAAGTTTTATCACAATCAGTTCAGCCATTCCTTAGATTAGCCCGTACAGATAAACAGATAGACAGACAAAATTTTTAAAAATGGTTGTTTATGCCTTAATAGTTCGTAATTAGTTCTCCGAACTTAATACAAGCCAGTTATTTCGGTATTACAGAAAGACGCACCAATTCATTTATATAGTATATATTAACAGCCAAAATCATTTTTCTGGTTTTTGTAGTATGTATTTATATATTGTCGCCATCCCAATTCAGTGACACACATGCAAATATAGTTCCTAAGTCCTAAGTGAATCCTAACCTAGTTTCACACATAGTGTGGTATTCATACAAACGTATAGTTAATTAATTAATTTATTTATTCTTAAGTAAATTTATATGCTTAAGTGTTTTCGTTACAAATAAAACGAGAACAATAAGTGTTGCAGTATATAATAAATATGATAGCGCAAAATAGATAGGAGACGAATAAAAAGTACAGACAGAAAAGAAAAATTATATATTATATAATTTATCCATATATAACGTAATAATAAGGTAATCTCCGAGAGGGTAGGCGACCAAAGAGCAGCGAGCTACTCGGACCACGTTTAGGCAGCAAATATGGGTTCAGGTAGAAGAAGTGATAGGTGAGTAATCCATCACCTACAAAATCACAAATCCAATATCCCATTAATGGCCTGTTACGTCATGCCAAGCAACTATACAGTTGCCAAATTCTCTTTTTTAAACTCACGACAAACATGGCACCTATAAGTCCCAGACCAACATTGCATATTATATATTAGAATAATTGTTCGGAGAAAAAAATAACTAAACGGTACTTAACACCACAGCAGTTCCTTGTCTATTATAAATTAGAAATTCTGTGTTAATTTATGTGAATTGTAATAAATGTACCTATGTTTTATGTATTATAGTATTTTATTTAAAATAATGTAGGGCCGATTTTTAAATTCTCACATAAAATTCATCCATAGCATAAAATACAACATAAACAAATAAAAAAATTGATTTGTAAGAATATAATACTTTAAATGATTCACTTTTATATTCTGTCAGGTTATAATTTTGACGGATTACTTTTACCTAACAATTGAAAAATATTAGACAAAAGATATCCCGATATTAGACAAAAGATAGTCACTCCATCTAGTGGGGGGCCGCCGACCTTCGCTTACCGGTACGAGGTTTAAAACACCACTCGAAAACCTGTCTACCCTATTGGTTGTACGTACTTCGAGCTATATCACCGACCCATCGCCACTTCAGCTACTGATCCGTTTGGATATGTCGGTTACCCTGGTTCTACTGTGGATATCCGCACTTCGAAGTTTATCACGCAGGAAACTCCCAGCATAGTCCTCTTCATAGCTCGCTGAGTGACCTTGAACTCCTCGTTCCACCAGCAGTACAGGACCACATCACTGGCAACACGCACTGGTTGTACACTCTTGTATTTAAGTTTAGAGGTATACGTGACGAGATGTATCGTAATATCCAGAACGCTGCCAAACTTTTTTTATAGGAGAGGAACATGCGTGAGCGTCGTGGAATACTCAGTTGGAACGAAGTTCCTTTCGTAGTATATTATTATTGATAAACGTATTATATTATTGATTAACAAATATAAATAAATGAATTACTAGCGTCTATTAAAATGAAGCGTCATTTAAAATAAAATAATATTTCTTTCATGGCAAGATAAGAAAAAGTGCGAGGAGATGGATATAATTCCATCTCGCTTCCTTATAGCCGCCAAGGCCGTCTACACAACGTCAGAAGGGGTCGTGACGGAAAAATCTTACACTTTTTGTCGCCTAGCCGCCATCCGCCAAATTCGTACCGTCCGATAAGGAACTTCGTTCCAAAAGAAACGGAACACAATGTGTAGTGACGGTGTAAGAATATCCACTACCCCATATCTTCGTGTGGGTGTCGTAAAAAAAGAACTAAAGGAAATGTCAGAAAATTCTTTCGGTTTTCGATGGATGGCGGTATAACCATCTTGTTTACGTCGGACGTAAAATTATCAAACCTGCGACGGGCAGCAGTGTCAAAGGTGCGAGGCAACTGTGCCCTTAGGACAAGCTTTTAATGGGGTGACGATTTTGCTACCACACGGTAAACACACTAATAATCATCATCATCAACACAGCCCTTCACAAGTCCACTGTTGAAGATAGGCCTCCCCCAAGGAATGCCACAAAGCACGGTCCTGAGCCACTGCATCCATCGACTTCCTGCACGTCTTACCAGGTCGTCACTCCATCTAGTGGGGGGTCGCCCTACACTTCGCCTACCGGTACGAGGCTGCCACTCGAGAACCTTTTGTCCCCATCTGTTGTCGGTTCTTCGAGCTATATGGCCGGCCCATTGCCACTTCAGCTTACTAATCCGTTGGGCTATGTCGGTCACTCTGGTTCTACTGCGGATATCCTCATTTCTAAGTTTATCACGCAGAGAAACCCCAAGAATATCCCTCTCCATAGCTCGCTGAGCGACCTTGAGCATCCTCATACATCGTCATAAACACACTAATGGTATATATAAATGGCTCCTCATACATTCTTACCACAGTTTCAAGTGTAAAGATATTGAGAATAAAGGAGATAATAAAAGAAAAAACATTTTTAAAATAAAGCTTTAAATAAATTAATTACAATTTACTCTCGCAAGGAAAACATTCGCTACAATTTAATTCTAACATTCATTGGGTATTCAACAACTGTCTTTGCCATAGGCATAGTACAAAATATCAAACATAAATTTTTGGTTTTAAACACCGATATCAATAAACTTTAACGCATACTTGAAATTTAAAATTGATAAGCAAAAAAATTACAAGTCACATTTTAGTTGTAGTTGCGCAAACAGGATTCAACTCACACTTGGCTCAAAATTGAGTTGTTTATGCCAAAACGATCCTTGGTAGATTATTTTATACCGTAAAAACGATTAAAAAAATTAAAAAGAGGCAAATACACCTCAGTCGATAACAAGCAAAGTTACAAACCACTGTATACTCGTACGAATCCAAACAAATGTCAATATCTCAAAAGTAGCCTTTTGTGTTTTGAACTTATTCGTAACAACCATTGAGTTCTATGTACTACGTACTAGAGAAGCTATTCCAAACAAAAAATGTGCACTACTCTGTTTTCGCGCATGCGCGGGAGATAGTAGATTTTAGTCTATGATTGTAGATAGGGTGGCATAGAAATGAAGAAATTTATTTTTTCTATTGTAATATTATTACCTATTTATTCACTTGAACAACAAATAATTTTACTTATTTGACTACTGAATTATTAATTACGTTCAGGTTTAACAACTTCCCTGTCCGAGAAATAGACACAATAGTTAAACAATTGAAATGTTCATATATGACTCATGGGACAGTGAAATTGTTAAACTTTAATTTGAAATCTCGTATTATTAGCGCAGCTCCACACTCTATGAATATTGAAGCCACACTAAATGACACTAAAGTAAGGTGTACGGATCGCATGTACGGATTACAGTAAAGTTCATTTGAACATAGTGAATGTTCGGAATGCCAAATCTAGTACGTAGTACATATATATCGATGGTAACAACGCATTGAAGTATAATATACATAATTACTTCAATGTAAGAACGTTCCTTTTTTTAATACAGACATCATTTAGCGACGGAAAATTCCAAGGAAAATTGCAAAACAAAAATGTGACAGTGACAGTTGTATGATGTAACCCTTTCACCTCTGCTGCTGACACAAATTTCTATTCGACCATAATTTCGATGTGTACAGAGCCCATGCCCTCGTGTCTGTCGTACATTATGTTGTGTGCCCACGCACGACACTCTATGTTGATCAACATACCAGCTGAAAATAAAAAATAAATAAATCGTCTCACTTCTAAAGCACAGATTAGCCCTGAATACGTGACCTTTGATTTTGGCACCAAACGATACTATAGGAATAGTATCGTGTAAAAAAAGGGTTTTAGCGGGAACTTGACAGGTGGTGGGTTGCTGCTCCTGTTTATCGTTTGAATAATGGTTTGAAGTGGATTTTGATACATAAAAGTGGAGCGATTTTGTGTTTTAAATGTCAACGCATGTGAACTATTAGTGGGAACCATGAAACAAGTGATTCGATGGTGGTGTGAAACTCAAGTTATTGTGTCTGCTTTGGCGCTTTGAGGTACTATAGTCATCGATTATCTGCCGGCTCAGGCACTCGACAAAATCTCCCAATAAGTTCGCAATGTGAAGCATCAACATATTGTAAAGAAATTTTGAAACAAATTATATTCTAGGATAATTTCTTATTAGAGGGGCGTTCATTAATTACGTTAGGTGTTTAGGGGGGAGAGGGTCGAGCCGAATCTCACCCAATCTCACGCGAGGGAGAGGGACGGTCTTGGCAAATTTCACGTAATTTTTTTCCGCAAGAAACAATGTAAAATTTCGAGAAAATTAGGCTAAATTAAGTAAAAATTATACAAAATAATATTTATCGCGGTTATGCGAACTCCACAAATTATATAAAAATAATTAAGCAAATCATGTTTTTTGCTTTTAAATAAACCCAACGAAATCGAGCACAAATTAACGTATTTACACTAAAAATACACATTTTGAAAAATATTGAGATTTGGGGGGTAGGGTTGAGGAGGTCAAGCCATATCTCATGACATCGACGACTAGGGGGAGGAGAAGGGAAGAAAAATCGACAAAATCGCCTCACGTAATTAATGGACGCCTCTTTACTTGCAAAAGAACGACAGTACGAGCCATTACCAAAGAAAAAAAAACATTTAAAAAAAATATAACAAAATTCTTACTCTTCGGCCTTTGCAAATGAACGGCGACGAGAGGACTGAGGTAGCCTTCTTGATTAGTATATGGAAAGTAATATCCAGGAAATCCTCTGTTAGGTAGATACTGGATGGGTCCAATGTTCTCCCGATCAGCTGGGTTCTCTCCTTGACACGAAACCCACACCATGTTCAACTGGAATTGTGTAATAGAAAGTAAATAAGTTGAAATTACCGTGTAGTGGCGGCGTAATTGATCCATCACCCGATTTCGCCCCGTGGGTTTCGTAAAAGAAATCGCCAATTTACCTGCCAAGAATGACGTTTAAGATAGGTATGCCCGGTCTGAATCGATTTTCTGGAAGATCGATTCACGGCCATACGATCTACCGAGTTTTGAATCGATTGAAGGGAATGCGATCTTCACCCAGATCGATTCGTATAAGATCGTATGAAAAAATTGTATCACCTAAAACCTAAACATCAACCGAACCGTAACGTCATAACGTACGAACTGATCTTTGCATACCTATCGTATTGCCTGGGAGGGGACAGAATAACTAAAACAAAGTAAGATTATGATTTCTTATATTTACGCGAACACTACACATTGAATAAAACTATTTTAACGGATTTTATCGCGTTTAATTTTACTAATTTTGATTCCCGACGTTTCGGGTGCTTTACAGCACCCATGGTCACGGGGGGGACTGAGGTGTTTGACGTCCCAATGTCATAGTTAGCCCGGCTACCTTCAGTTTTTTGAATATTAATTTTTGGTCCGATCTACGCAAAATGAGCTTAGAGTATCTTGAATTCTTGCAGTGGTATGCTTGGGTTTGGATTTAATTTTGTTAATTATAGGATCCCAAGCAGATGGCATCACCCATCCATCTTCTCTATTGAAATTAGGATGTTTTTTAATTTCAATAGCCTCGCGTATCATCCTTGGTAGGAATCGGTGTTCTTTTGCGAGGATTTGTGGTCAGGTACATCAGATTTGATAGTTTGTAATGTAAACAGCTTTTTACTAAATACATATCAAAGTATATACGGTACTAATAACAAAAAGTAAATTTTTAAATTTTTTTATCTGTCGGTCTGTCTATCTGTCTGTTCCGGCTAATCTCAGAAACGGCATGGCTGATTTTGACGGGACTTTCACTGGCAGATAGCCCATGTTACAGGGAGTAACTTACGCTACTTTTATTTTAGAAAAAATTTAAATGTAGATAGCTGGAATTTATAATGTAAAACCTGTTTTATACTTTTCAAAAATAATAATTTGGAAAAACTCACTGGATACCGTAGTAGGCATTGTTAAAATAAAAAATTTTGCATGCATGCTGCGCTTTTCTTTATTTTTATAAAATTACGATACGATTTTCCGAGATCGAATAAGATCGATTCAATGCAATATGATTAAATCGTGAATCGATTCACGAGGTTACGAACCATTACGATCCAGAAGATCGATTCAAAACAAAAAATCGGGCATCCCTAGTTTAAGATAAATCCTTCCTAGGAGGGGTCCATGTCTAGCAGCAGACTTTTCGCGGCTAATGGAGAAGAAGATAGAAATTATGGAAGTTTCTGACTTACTTGTTACTGACCTTCACAAGTAAAACCCTTGGGAAAGATCTTTGTATGCGGTTGTTGTACTCTTTGTGAGACTAAATCATACCCAAGTTTTTTTATAGAATAGGAGTGATAAACGAGCATAAAGTCCTCCTGATTGTAAGTGGAGGCTATGACACATAAACGCCTGCATCTATTTTCAATTAGAAATCAATATGTAGATGCGTTGTCATCCTTGAGGACTAAGATAGAATGCCTGGTTACTAGTAAAATGGGTCTCCGTTTCTATACTCACCATACGAAATACAGCGGCATTAAGTTGCTATTTTACGCTGGTATTCTGTGAGAGAGTGGTCCCACCCCCGTCGACTCGACCCAGTTGTAAGGCAGCCATAATATTGCTGAAGCACGGCTCTACCACGTAAATTGAAATGTGAAAAAGGTTTTTCATAAGAGTAAGGTTGTCACCATAATACACAGCTTAAATCGTCGTTAAATTTAAAGCATTTCTTTTAATCGGATGATTTGTAGCGTTTGGCTGCGACGCCGTGGGTCGAAGGTACACAAATATTTTTTTCGAGTCTTGGCCATGTGTAATTTATGTACCTACTTATGTAAAATGGCCATACGATGTAGGAGAAATTAATTATAACTTACATAATTTTTATCGTAGGCCGTCAAATTCCTGATATGTTCCTTCAAATCGTCTGGCATGGCTTGAGGCAGGGCGTCTGAGCTATTGTAGAAGACCGGTTTCCATCCATAAATTTTGTTAAGTTTAAGGAACACGCAAGGCGTGGACTTGTGGTAGGCGAAGTTGTTTTCCTGGACGCAAGGTCCCCAGGCGCTGATGTCCACGTCGCAGACCTTGCCCGCTGGCGCCGGGAGCTTAAAGTCACAATTGTGGATGTTTTGGCCAGCACCCGCTTTCTTGCCGTCACGTTTGTAAACTGGAAAAAAAGTTAAATTTTCTTGCTCTTCCTTTACTGTTACCATTACAGCCTATTAAAGTCCACTGCTGAACAGAGGCCTCCCCCATAGATTGCCTCATAGGGGGGATATTTGCCATAGTTGTACGCTTGGCAAGCGGGTTGGGTGGGGCAGTTTTTTAATTTTAGTCATTATTGGGAAGATGCTGCTACCCATCTCCTGATGTGTTTCCCTCTGTCGCCTCTTACGACATCCACGGTATGATATGGGGTAGTGGATATACTTACACTGCCACTACGCGGTATCATGCTCTTCATTCGCCCCTAAAAATCCACTACTGGGCATGGGTCTTAATGGCACTAGTGGCGTAGTAACTGGCTTGGCACAACTACGGTTCTTACGGCGCCACGATTTGAATTGCGGATTCGCATAGATCTCTACGAGATACGCCGAAAAGTAAGAATAAAAGTTTTCAATATCTCGCTTAGTCTGCTAATTCTAAGCTCACTTTTGTAGAGATTGACACTATCGATAACATCTTATCGAAATGTCCCTAACTGGCAAAGGTGTGTTTTGCATACAGCCTTATTCAACATTGTAATATTCTTTAATTTTTAGTGTTCCGTAGCCAAATATTCTTCTTATCGTATGATTTTGTAATAGCATTAGTGTGA
The DNA here is from genome assembly GCA_029286625.1 of Parnassius orleans. Classification (NCBI taxonomy): domain Eukaryota; kingdom Metazoa; phylum Arthropoda; class Insecta; order Lepidoptera; family Papilionidae; genus Parnassius; species Parnassius orleans. The sequence goes on from JAGSMP010000059.1 coordinate 4,700,663, forward strand.
CAAACGAGCACACAGTCCACCTGATGATAAGTGAATGCTGTGGCAAATTTTAACAAAATATTGATGTTCGACAAAAATGTTTGAAAATAATAAATAGTGGAGAATGCGTTCCCAAAAGAAAATATTCGACTATATGTAGTAAGTACTTTGAAGAAAAATGTTTTTCTCATAGAGGTGAACCAATGGGAAAACTACAACGCACCCAACCATAAACACTTATTACTAAAATTGCCTATTGAAACTTATCTTATTATTAGAATAAAGTACGTAGCAAAATTACAAAATATCTTTAAGGAGAGCTCACAAAATTTTTGCACCCACCATTTTCAACCAACAACATAGTTTTAGGTACATAATGTGTGCGTCCAGCACAGCACTGCACTTTTGCTGTTAAAGAAAGAAATAAGAAAGATGTGTGCGTGAGTGTGTGCTGTCTTTAAAAAAAAACTAAAGTGATAAATGAACTTACAGTCCCACTTGATGGTAAGCAATACATGGACACATGCAGTCAACTTTATTTTTTTTAATTAAAACAAGCAAAATAACCTATTTACTTGCCTTTTAAAAATCTGGACAGCTCATTCACCCAAAAGTGATAGCTACCAGGATCATTTCCTTTATACCAGATCACACTGCTTGCAACTTCTGGAGGAGTCGGTCGGAAGCCGAGGCCAGGGTTGGTGCCTATTATACTCCTCTCCAATTGCCACTTAGGCTGTCGGTCGTCCAACAGCTGAAGGAAGGTCCACATGCATATCGCCACGAGGATTGCCAGCGCGGAATAGAAGATGAAGTAGAATAAACATATTTTGGCTGCAAAAATTTAAAATTCCATACTGTAGAAAAAAAACTTCGGATTATTTTAAAGAAAACAATCGTCTTCGGTTATATCATTGGTTGAAATTTATATAAGACTAGCTTTTTACACGCGGCTTCGCTCGCGTGAGCTTTGAACATCATTAATTGCTGTTCCGTGCCAAATTTAGCAAAAATTTTTTTTATTTTATAGGAGAGGGGGCAAACGAGCATGCGGCTCACCTGATGGTAAGTGACTACCGCCGCCCATGAACAACTGCAACACCAGGGGAACCAGAGGAATTGCAGATGCGTTGCCGGCCTTTTAAAAAAGAGTAGGCTCTTTTCTTGAAGGTCCCTAAGTCGTGTCGGTCCGGAAAAATCCCTGGTGGTAAACTATTCCACAAGGAAGTTGTGCGAGGAAGAAAACATCTTCTAAATCGCACAGTGGTGGACCGCCAATCATCCAGATGGTGTGGATGGTATCGGGAGTTCTGCCGCGATGTTCGATCGTGAAATTTGGCGGCTGGGATTAATCCGAACAATTCCTCAGAGCACTCCCCGTAGTAAATGCGAAAGAAAATGCAAAGAGATGCAACATCTATTCGCAGCGCCAATGAATCGAGCCGATCGGAAAGGACTCGATCGTCGACGATTCGAGCCGCTCTGCGCTGGATGCGGTCAAGTGGAAGGAGCTGGCACTGGGGAGCCCCAGCCCAGAGATGGGAACAGTATTCCATGTGAGGCCGAACCTGCGCCTTGTAAAGTTGCAGGCGTTGTGCCGGCATGAAATACTGTCCCGCTCTGCTGAGCACGCCAAGCTTTTAGAGGCCAATTTGGCCTTCTCTTCCAAGTGACCACGAAACTGCACGTCACTCGATATGTCGACGCCGAGGATTCCGATACTGGCTGAGGCAACAAGGGGAGTGCCTTGAAACTGAGGAGACACGACAAAGGGGTTCTTTTTAGCGGTAAACGCGCAAACTTGTGTCTTCTGAGGATTAAACTGGACTAGATTTAGTCGCCCCCAATCCGAGACTTTGTTTAGCAAAGACTCGACTTCAGACACAAGTTTGTTCCGGTACTCTGCGACGTTTTCCCGAGAAATATTGGCACGGCCGGTGTATAGAGCATCACCAGTGCTGTCATCCGCATAGCAATGAATGCTACCGGTTTGCAACATATCATTGATATGCAGAAGAAACAGCGTTGGTGATAGCACGCAGCCTTGTGGAACACCAGCGTTAATAGGCTTGTAGTCGGAGCATGCACCGTCTACAACGACCTTGATGCTCCGATCTGCAAAAGCTGGTGATCAATTGCACAATTTCTCGGGAAGCCCATAGGAAGGAGCTTCGAAGAAGCGCTTTGTGCCAAACCCGATCGAAAGCCTTCGCAATGTCAAACTAACGGCCAATGCCTCCCCTTGGACTCTACTGCTCCGCCCATCTATGAGTCAGGTAGACCAGACGATCACCAGCTGATCGACCCCGACGAAAACCGTATTGACGGTCACTAATCAGCTGGTGATCCTCAAGGTACCGCATGAGCTGGCAGTTTATAATGGACTCCATTATTTTGGAGAACAAGGGGGTGATGGCGATAGGCCTGTAGTTGGACGGGTCTGAGCGGTCGCCTTTTTTAGGGATCGGTTGGACAAAAGCTGTCTTCCATGATTTCGGGACTACGCCTAGGGAGTAGGAGTACCGGAAAAGACGCGTTAGAACCGGTGCCAACTCCGGAGCACACGTCCTCAGCACAATTGGGGGGATTCCGTCAGGCCCACTCGACTTGTGGATGTCCAGGGAGAGGAGTGCTTTGCGAACCGAGCGCTGTGAGAACCGCACATCCGGCATGGAGCACTCACACCGCGGGATGGTCGGCGGTGTGTTCCCCCCGTCATCAAGAGTCGAGTTGGACGCAAAAAGGGAGCCTAAAAGGTCGGCTTTCTCTTTTGCGGCGTGGGCCAGTGAGTCGTCCTCCCTGTGCAGAGATGGTAGAGATGGCTTACAGAAATTCCCTTGGACAGCCTTGGCGAGAGACCAGAATGCACGGGTTCCCGAAGGAAGGCGAACTAGTTTCTCGCCAATTCTGCCTATGTGCTCTGACTTTGCCTTGGCAATAACTCTTTTGAAGGACCTGGAGGCGAAGTTATACTTCTTTTTAAGCATGCTGGTGTTTACATCCCGAGCCGCCGAAGCCTCAGCCCAGGCCTGATAGCACTCCTGCTTACTGCGTAATGCAGTCTTACAGGAGCGACCAAACCAAGGCTGAGATCACATCAGTGACAGAGTCAGCAACAGCGCTGGGATCATCCGGCGAGAAGCAAACCCGCCCCATGGGTAGGATGCAAAGAAAGACCGCATTCCGTCCCAATCCGCCGACCTGTAATGCCAAACACGGCGGCAACCTGCAGAACGCAACCGCGAGCGGAGCGTGGTGGCACCACACCCGGATCAGACAATGGTCCGAAGAGCCGAGAGGGCATCGACGGAAACCTGATATCCGTCCGGATGAGAGGTCAGCAGAAGGTCCAACAGGAAGGTATATGATCCTCCACATCTGGAATTCGCGTAGGCGAAGTAACCAGTTGTGTCAGACCATATGCCAAGGCAAAGTCATAAACAGATCTTACGCATGATCGGTTAAACGTGAACCGAGCCATTCGGCGTTGTGGGCGTTAAAATCGCCAAGGATCACGATCTCTGCGGATGGGACCTGTTGTAGCAAGGAATCTGTAGCCATTTGGACGTGGTCGATGAGTCGGTCTGTTTCGGCATTACCGCTATGGGACCTATAGAGGCACCCGTAGACGCGCGGATGGTCGTCGCTATCTACGCGCAGCCAAAGGATGGACAGGTCCGAACCTTCAAGACTGCCGAGGCGTCGAGAACAGATGTCCTCTCTGACGTATACGCAAACTCCAGCCCGAGGCACAAAGAAGTGTTCCAATTTGTACCCTGGGTAGGAGAGATACGAAGTATCAGCCGGAGAGGACACCTGCGTCTCGGTCAGAAAGAGCAAGGCCGGCTTCGCCGTCTCGAGATGGTAGTGGACGGCGTTTAGGTTCGAGTGCAGTCCCCTGATGTTGCAGAAATTCACGGATAGCGTGGCAGGGGTCGCCTTGGTGTTGTTGCTCAGTTTGCCCCGAGCAGTTATTGTTCTGAGCGGAATTTTGCCCCCCCCAGAATACGCGGGGCAGCCTGAGCACCCACGCTCAGGAGTGGAGTAGCATGGTCGTGGATGCTCAGCGAGGGATTCTCCAGGGGTGCTGGTACCTCCTGGGGTAGTCTTTTATTTAATTCCGCTACCATGTTGATGGGGGGGGGGGGGGAGAATTGGGCCTCCGGTCACCTGCACTCACCAGACGAAACGCAAAAGCAGAGCTTCCACTTCACGCCGGTATTCGATCACTTTTAGAGTCACCTCGGTGTCTGTGTCTCTGTCTGTCAAAGATTTTTTTTGAATTCTAAAAGACTATTAGATGTAGATGATTGGTGTTTGGCACAGATATAATATGCTACAGGAACACGTGAATATATGTGTCTAAAAACTCCTACTATTTTTTATATCGGGCGTGTCTTCTGATGTATCCATAAGAAAGGTAAATTGTCTTGGAATCAAAATTTATTATTATTATTTACATTTTACTCCTTACATTCTTTCATAATTAAAGTTAATTTAGTTTTAACATACTAATGATGAACTTCATGGTCTTCTATCAATTTACGGTATAATATTTATTTGAGATATTTTATTTATATCATTGTTCCTATTTAATATTGATTAGCACCATAAAATAAATGTAGATATTTTTTTTACGTTCGAGTAGACTTCAAAATTTCATAAATGCAGTTCTAAAATGTTGTACACATGGAATAAAACTAATGTTTCACATTTAGTTTTAACTTTTTTTACGTGGAGTTTATTTACACATCTTTGGATGAAAGTTCCATAAAAACCAGCGTAAAAGAACGTATCGTTAATGGGAAGTCTAAAGTATATCAACATGTTTAGTATCATCCCAATCATTATATCGGATCTGATAGACAACAAATCCTTGCAATAGAACACCGATTCCTACCAATGATGATTCGCGAGGCTATTGAAATTCAAAATATCCTAATTTTAATAGGGAAGATGACCGAGTGCTACCATCCGCTAAGGACCCCATAATTAATAAAATTAAATTCAAACCCAAGCATACTACTGCATTTATTCTATTCTATTCTTATTCTATTCTATTCTAACTATGACATCAGGTCATCAAACACCTCAGTCCTCCCGTGACAATGGGTGCTGTAAAGTGCCCAAAACATCGGGAATTAAAAAGATTAAAATTAAACGCGATAAAATCCTTAAAATCACTTTTATTCCTTATAAATTTTATTCATAGTGAACGTGTGAAGCACTACACTCATGAACGGGAGTATAAAAATGTTCGCCATTTTGTGACGGTGAAAGAGAATCCGCCACCTCATATCATCCCGTCGTAAGAGGCGACATAGTAAAGAAACAGCAGATGGGCAGCATCATCTTCCTGACAACAGATTAAAATAATAATTTTGATCGGTTGGCAACCGCAGCGTCAAACAGTCTACCAAGCGTGGCAACTATAGCAAATATCCAGCTACTTGACAATTTATGGCGGAGGCCTATGTTCATTTCAGTAGTCTTTTGATAGGCTGACAATAATGAGTTCTACTCATTTTTGCAACCCTTAATATTTACGGTAGAGTGAAAATAAAAAGTAACATATATAAATAAAAACTGCATATATTGCCCCATGAAGAGTAAAACGGTAGCAGCTTACATACATGTTACTACTGGGCACAGGCCGCAGAGAGTTTTTGGCCATAAAAGTGTTCGCTGCGCCGATTTCAACGTGGAATGACCTCAACTGGGAAACTTCTCAGATATGCAGGTTTTCCTTTACCGCCGAGAACGTGGTAAATCGACACTTCAAATTGCAATTAAAATATATGCTAAAATATATAATAATGCTTACGTACCGTGAAATTTAAGTTTTAATCAGTTTGATTACCGCCTTTGACAAGTAAAATAAAATGAACCTTTGTTTAAGTAAAATCTGTTTTCTTTAATTAAACTTTTTTCCGCAAGAGCCTGTTCATTTACATATAGGTACTCATATGAGCTATGAAACCAATATCTTAATATGTTTGAAAATATAAAAGCTATCTTAAATTACATACTGATTTATAAGTCTCACTAAAGGTAAATAATTTAAAATTAAAACATTTAAATTATTAAAAATTAAAAATTATTTAATTTTGTTAAATACAATTCATAATAACTGAAACTAAGCTTTTGCATGATTGTTGAACACAACATTGTCTACCTAGAAATTACACATGCAACGATGCCACGAACGAATTTTCAATTATTTACATTGTATATTCAGTAGCATTCTATTATTTAATTTTATCAGTAACTTACCATTTCAATTTATTTAGAAGTAAGTAGATGGCGCTATTATCAGATGAAATAACGAAAGCCAAAACTTTACTATCTAGTAATATCAGCGATAGAAGCGAACATTTATTTATTATATCGATAAGGCATAAAGTAATGTGAATTCTGTTAAAAGTTCTGTTTCTGTTAAAAAAAATACGCTATCAGCGCCGCCAGCGGTGAAAAACGATTTCTATTCATTGATTTGGTCAAGCTATATCATGACATGGTCAACAAACATGTTAAATATCAGGAAATGACCACACCATTTCACGATATGATAGACTACTTTATGATATCAATTCTACGATCTGTCCACGACATATACAAAAATCTCTTTAATAAAACTATAATGATAATGAAAATTTTGCAATAATTGCAGACAGACCAATTTTAATCAGTTTACATATAGATTAGTAATTGAAATAAAAACCTTATCAATTTTCATATTTTCCATAGACGTCACTATTATCGATTGAAATGATTACACTTTTAAAATAAAATTAAAAAAATACTAAAAAACTAATCGTTAGAATTTTTAAATAATTTTAAAAATCTAATCATTTAAACATAATTGAAGGCAAAATATACTACTTTTTTCATTTGATGATAGATGGCGCTGTTTTGATAACTAAATCGGTATAGTTTCAAATTATTTTACCAAGGTTATAACTATATTTTAAACTTTATTTATAAGTATGATATTTATTTGAAAAACACCCGTCATCCCGCCTACTAAGATAGAATAGAAAATTAACATCTAAAGAAATGAAAATACTTAACCTTCTTTTTTTGAAGTTTCGTAATCGGATAAAAAGTAGCCTATAAGTTGCCCCGGGTTACTAACTACCTACATACAAAATTTCATGTCAATCGGTGCAGTAGTTTTGCGTGAATCCGGAATACACAGACAGACAGACAGACAAAAATTCTAAAAACCACTAATTTGGCTTCAGAACCCTTTATTTAGTCCCCTGTACTTGTTTTTTCAAGAATATGTTAGAATTACAGACACGACTTTTCTACAGATTTATTATATGTATAGACTACTGCAAAAGTATACTATGCCTTTATCAGCTGTTAATAGTCCACTGTTAGACATAGGCCTTTTCGATCGAACGATTCAAGTTCGATTCCCGCCGGCACCAAAGAAATTGTTAGTTGCAATTTTAAGTGCTGATTCACCACGTGAAAAAAAACAACATATGAAGTGTGCCTATGTGAACATATGAGATTTACCACGTGCTCGGCGGTAAAGGACAATATTGTGTGAAAAGCAACATATCTTAGATTTTTTTACAGAATTGAAGTGATTAACGAACTTAAAGTCCACCTGATGGTAAGCTAGTGTAGCCCATGGACATCAGCACCCAACATCGATAAGTGAATACTGTGGCATAGAGACCGCTACATTTATTTTATCTATTAAAAATGAAAATGAAGATGCGATGTCAGCCATGAGCAATAAGCTGGTTCTCGTCACTCATCTTACGAAACACAGCGGTATTATAATGATGCTATTACACGCTGATATTCTGTGCCAGCGTGGTGACTCCCCGACCAGTCGACCTATTCGTGCTACATCAATAATGCATCTATCTCTATCACGTACAAACACCACGTCACAGTAGAATGAGTACTAATGTGCTATCACTTCTGAGGGTTAAGATGGAATTCCTCAAAGCTTGTAATTATACTGGCTGCAGACTGGAACACAGCAGTGCACTGCTACTTGGCAGAAATAGGTGAGCGGGTGGAACCTAACCAGACAGACTCCTTTTTTACCCGACTGCTAAGGAAGCGTATCTTGTATGTTTGTAAATGTCTTTATTACCTTGTATCTTCCAAACGGCTGAATGGATTTCGACAATTAAGGTAACGTTTTATTCGTCTTAAAACCCAAGTGTTCAAAAAAGGCACGTTTGGCAATTCATAATGCTGTATTAGTCCCTACTTTAATGTATGGTAGTGAAAGTTGGGTCTGGCAGAAGAAGCATGAGAGTAAAATAAATGCTGTAGAAATGCGGTCATTAAGGAGTATGCTAGGGTTGAATCTGAATGACAGGGTGAGAAATAGTGTGATAAGAGAAAAGTGTGGTTTGCAAGATGATGTTGTGACCAGGATTAAGAAAGGAATGCTTCGGTGGTTTGGTCATGTAGAAAGAATGAACGAAGAAAGAGTGACAAAGCAAATTTATGCTGCAGAAGTGAACGGCAGAGTCGGAAAGGGACGCCCTAGACGAAGATTTATCGACCAAATTGGCGATATATTGAAAATGGGCCAGATTAGGAGTACCCTTAACCGACGAGCGTGTATGCGTAGATATATGGATGTAAAGGAGGCGAGAGAGGTGTGCCAGGATCGTGCCAAATGGAAGTCCGTAGTCTCTGCCTACCCCTCTGGGTGACAGGCGTGAGTGTTTTTATGTATATTATATGAATAATAAATTGGTTTAAAAAGTTTTTGATAGCGTAAAAATGGGTCATGTTTGTGTTGGACCTCATGCTATCATAATATGAAATTTAGTTCATAAAAGTGTGTCAGGACACTAAAGCGTCTAAAATAAAATAAATAATTAAAAAAAGCAAAAACCCGACTGCAAAAAAGACAATTTGAAAAAATATAATAAACTATAAACAAATTTTAATTTTGTTTTCTATTCACAATCTTGTTTCGGTCTTTTTAGTGTATTACTTTTAAATTGTCTTTTTTGCAGTCGGGTTTTTGATTTTTTAATTATTTATTTTATTTTAACTATTTTAAGCCAGAGTTTAACAACTATCCCACTCGATGGTAAGTGGTGATGCAGCCGAAGATGGTAGAGCGCACTGAATCTTTATAAAAGCCTATTTACTCTTGCCTTGAAGACACCCACATTGTAATTGGATGGAAAGACAAATGCTGACAACTTGTTCCACTCCTTTGCTGTACTCATAACGAACGATGCACCGTTTGGTTCGAATGCGTAGTAAGTCAACAACGAAAGGGTGGAGACTGGTCCAGCGTCTGGTTGTCCGATGGTGGAAGGGAGAGGGAGGAATTAAGTTAGGCAATTCCTGCGCACACTCTCCGAAATGGATTCTGTAGCAAACCGAAAGGAAACTTCGCTCCTTGGCAAGGAGTCCTACCTCCAACTAAAGCCTGTTACTATAATAAAGTTTTAATTTGCAATAATCACAAGAGATTAGCCCACGGTACGTTCGGTAGTAACTCGCCGTAGCCGGTGCGATCTCCTCCGCGACAGGATGTCCCAATGAACTCATTGTAGCAATTCACTGGCGGCATCACTTCCGCCCGGCCACGCTCTCGCCTTGTGACGCTCGGTCGCGGTCACCTATAATCTTTTCTACTGTCATTAAGAAGGAGATTGACGACATTTTCCCATTTTATTACAAAAAAATAAAATAAACAGAAACCGATACGACTTAGGGACCTTCAAAAAACGAGTTTACTCCTTTTTAAAAGGCCTGTAAATCCCCTGGTGTTGCAGTTGTTCATGGGCGGCGGTCGACACTTGATATCAAGTGAGGCGCAGGCTCGTTTGCCTCCTCTTATATAAAAAAGCAAGAGAAGTTGATACACAGAATAATGAACTCAAAACAAGTCCATGAGCATAATAATACGGTGAGTATAATTTTAATTGTTACGGTGAATGTAAAAAAAATATAGGAGTAGGCAGAATCCAAGGAACAGCGTTACTAGGACCACGTTTAGCCAAAAAGTATGTATGGCAAGTCCATCGCCTCCTCAATCATCCCATTAGCCGCCTTTTAAGAAATGCTAGGTAAGTAACACAGTTGGCAAATTAAATATTTATACAAGAAAATTGCCGCAGATTCAGCTAAGCTAATGGAGTATGCATTTGTCAATCGTGAATGATTCAGTCATTTAATCCGGGTCGCGTAAAATAATTAATGATTGCAATCATATTTTTTTAAAGATCCGAAACAAACGATGGACGGAACCATTATAACCTGTGACCTATGATTTCACCTGCATTTTGATTCTTAATCGAGGATAGATGTAAATGTCTATGGGAAACAGCATCCACTTACCATCAGGTGAACTGTGTGCTGTATATGTGTGTGTGTGTGTGTGTGTGTGTGTATTCTATATATATATAAAACCCTGGTCCTGGAAAGCGGAGGAAGGTGGCCGCCATACTAAATGTATTCAGGTGGCTAAGGACCGTGAAATTTGGGGCAGGCCTGACATAGCCTAGCTGATTCAGCAATGAACTTATCAAAAGTCCATTGCTGCAAAGAAAATGATTTGTGATCGATTATTATTTCTTTAATTAAAAAAAATAGTAAAAGAAATACTTTTATGAAATCTACTTTTACGCGTCACCAGGGCAAAATTCATCTTGCCTACTCTAAATTTAAGACTTACTCCGCCCCTTCTACTACTGATCGCGCTTAATTTCTTTTTAATTTTATATTTTTTGACTCAGCCTATTTGTTTGTCAATGATTATTAGTTTTTTAGGTAGTAATGTTCGTTAGTTCTGAGTAATACTTTTCGTGACAGGATTTCACTAATTTCTGTGAAAGAAAAAACCGCCGAACACGCACTGGAGCCTCCAGAGTTTTGGCCAAGCGCATCCTTCTGAACAAAATTAAGTAGATCGGGTATCATAGTCGTAGTATTGAACAGGGAAGATACGGCTACTGAACGCGTAGTGTACGGGTATGATACGTTGTTGATACATTCTAGCGGGCGTGGAACTGATTGCCGTATTTCGTCTTTATTGCACGCCTCATAACGCGAAGCGTTATTAGGTAGTGTATTAATTTCGACACGTCAATGTCAAGCAATTTTGTGGTCTTAAAATGCCTCTATCATAACCATATTGCACTTATACGATAATATGAGTAGCCGTATATTAAGAAAACACTCTAATTAATCCATCTTATATTTTCTAAAAATCATTTTATGTTGCTACTTTGATAAAAAACGGTTTGAAAAATTTTTTGCGTGGACGTCCGGATGTTGATTTTGTATGTGGTCACGATAACTCCCGAAAAAATTTACGTATCGAGACCGGGTTTTTTTTATTAGCTTCAGAATAACGTCGACTGGTTCCCTTTTTCATATCAATGGCCTAGTACGCGTCATTTGTTAATAAAATTATTTTCAAGTTTTATAAATTTTATTTCTATTAAAAATTTAAAGGCGCTTTCATTTTCTTTTTAGCCCTTGACAAAATGTACCATACAGCCTATATCGGTTTTATACTTTGTGTAATCGATTTATTTTGGTAATTTATTTTTTTCATCAAAATTTAAATGAAACGCTCATGGCGTGCACTTTTGGATTTTCCAAACTATTCTTTATTTTTATTCTTTATTGTAAGGAATTTTAAACATTCAAGTAAGATGTACGAAGGTGAGCTTAACCCTAATAAGAGTTATCTTCCAGCAAACCCTTGGAGAAAGAGAAATGGTTTTATATGTAGAGCAAGTAGGTAGCAGTACTTAATAATGAACATAATCACTACTTAATAGAAATTGCCTGTGAGTTATATTTAAAACTAACATATATGTATGTGTTTAAATATAGGTAAATTTTCTATTTCTGGCAGCATGGCTCTACCACGTATAAATATATAAATTAAGATAATAATATACCATGTATATGTATATATTTCTTATACATGGTACAGCCATGCTGCAGCTATATTATTAGTATAGTTGTAGCACGAATGGGTCGGCTCGGCCGGGGAAGGACCACGCTCTCACAAAATACCAGCGTAAAATAGCAGCTTAACACTGCTGTGTTTCGTGTGGTGAGTGTAGAGAACCGGGGACCCTTTTTACTGGAAAAGAGGCATTCCATCTTAGTCCTCACGGGTGACAACGCATCTGCATTTTGATTCTTTACTGAGGATAGATGTAGATGTCTATGGGTCACAGCAACCACTTACCATCAGGTGGACTGTGTGCTCGTTTGTCACCCTATACTATATAAAAAAAAATTCTTAGTGTCTGATACTTTTATAGCACGATAATAGAATAAGCCGTTGTAGTGGGCTGAGACCATTATTAACATTTTAATTCTGCCGGCGGGAATCAAACTCGGGTTTCTCACGTACTATGAAATGTATGGCAAGCGCTTTGCGTCTGAGCCACCACGGCTCCTGGACTGAAGCAGACTGAACTATTGATTGGTTCCCAGCTCGTACAAGCCTGGTCCACTTTCAAAATATTCTTGCTACAAGCTTAGTAACAAAAGTGAATCGACTCGCTCGAGTTAATACAACATAATGGATGACTGACGCGCCTTGATTGGGAATTATCCGATTTGAACTCGATAAATGTGGGTATATATACATAATCAACATCAAGAACCTGTAGAGGAACAGTGCTGGAGATTTACAGGGATAATTTGACTAAATTGTCATATTTAACGTCGGTATATGACTTCTCATCATTAAGCTTTTTTGGGTCCACTGTTGAACCTTTTAAAAGTATGCTAGTAGGTACAGCGTCGACACCCACATATATCAATGTGTGGGTGTCGATAATGCTGTTCATCACATGTTTTTGAAATTTGGTCTCTAAGCTCCGTCCATCATTAGTATGGTGCATCGCTTACGGTTGTGGTGAATATCATAACATGAATTGGATGTTGAATTTTGAATGAAATTTTAAATCAACTTCAAACGCTGATTTTATGAAAAATATTTTGAAATTTCTGCAATATGTTTTCTATTGTGTAAGATAAAGCTTACCAAAATGTTTTTATGAAAATCAGTTCGTTGACGGTTTAGTAGCAAAGTGGAAAAAAGTTTCAATTTGGCGTTGCAAGGTCGCAGCTTTGAATCCCGCACGGAACAAGTGTTTCATATTATGGCCTACAAAAATGATTGTTCCTGGTATGTGTCCATTTGCAATTTGTGTATGTAAAACGCTTCCACGATAAAAAAGAAAGAACCTAATGTTAGTATATCATAGCAATAAGCGACTTTTGCAAAGATTTTATCCGCGTTAGCCATATTTATTGCAAGAAGAGGATATTTTTCTCACACGAAATTTGGAAGAACTCCAACTTGTAAGAGCTTTCAATTAATTGAATTAGTTTTTTTATTATCTACGAATTTATTTTATAGTCTTTCGCTACTTATGGAATGAATCCATATATCATTCTAAGTGTAAGGTTTTTTACATTCAGAAGGTCGGAATGATAAAATACAATTTTGCATTTAATTATTTTAACAAAAGCACGAACTTAAGTTCATTTCGAAGTTAAATAATAACATCGGATAAAATATTGTCTTGCTTGATTTCGATTGAAACGTATTAAAATCGGATTATTTAATTTTGAATCAATTTTATTGAATGTAGCTTTTACTAAAATCCTTACAATACATTTTATTAAATTTAGTCCGTTGATTGGTTAAATAAGAAAAGAAAATCAATGTTTTTATTATATCAATTACCAACTTTTATATCAGAAGTTGTACGACTATCAAGAAACTTTTTTATAAATATAAAATAGTTTTGTTTTTTAATTTTTTTTAAAAGCGGCTTAGTATAACATTTTGTTACCATTTTGTTATAGATTCTGAAATAGACTGATCAATTTTTTTACAAACATTATGTTTTAAAAAATAACAAAAATTATTTACACAAATAATTAAACCAAAAAAAACTTTTGTTTGTAAGTGTCGGCGCTGTCATTGTGCCACAAGCGAAACGCACCGAAGCCTAAATCACGCTATCAAAGTTCCGAAGTACTGCGTGATTTACGACAGCGCCGCTACATTATACATTGGTAGTTTTTAACTAGCTACTTTACTAGTAGGACTTTTTTTCGTAGCCACACTTTAACCTAGGGTTTTAGGGTAGCCACACTATAACCTATTTCTGCCATCAATAGCAGTTCGTGCACTGCTGTGTTCCGGTCGGAAGGGTATAGAGAGCCGGTATAATTACATGCTGTGACGCATCCCATCTTAGTCCTCAGAGGTGACAACGCATCTGTAACCTTTTCTGTTTAAAGTTGGTTGCAGGCGTCTTAAAATAGAATAGAATAAAATAGAATAGAATAGGAGAATAGGTTTATATACATAGGTTGCTGTAGACACTTGCCATCAGGTGGACTGGTTCCTTTATCACTTCAATTCTTAAAAAAATCCATGACGGAAAAAATCAGTTCGCTACAGCAAAGTTCTAGTCATATTAAATTTTTGTACTCACACCAGCTCGATGCAGTCCGGCCACAAAACTGTCTTGTCTTAGGGTTCCAGATGAAACGCTTGGCCTTCTGTCCCGTGGTCAGCGGCGGCTCCTTCTGCCGGTAGTACAGGTTGAACCGTTCCAAGCTCGACAAGTCTGAGGGTCGCTTCTTCACTGTCATTTTGCAGGCTTCAAAAAATTCTGTTTGAGTTGAAATTTTTGCAAAGACTTGCTATGAGACCTGTGAAAATTTATTGCATGTCACATTACAAATTTAAGAAGGTATATTATTGATGATAACATTAGAGGACTATCTATTTTTAAAGTATCTAACTATTAAACATAAATTATATAATAAGTCGGGGGAAAAGTTTCTTCGTATTTTGTTTGTATAAAATTGAAGAAAAATTTCTTTGCTTGTACTGTTTGTATCTGACTGGTTTTAATATCAATACATATATGACATTAAGAAAAAAAAGTAAGAATCACTTTCCCGCCATTTTTCAATTGTTTTTCTGTCCGCCAAAATGAGTGAATCTAACGAAGAAATTAGATATACATTTTGAAGTTTTATTACAAAAAAGGGAAAATGCAACTCAATCCGCGAAAAAAAATTGTGACGTTTATGGCCCTAAGGGTGCTTTTCTCCTAGAGATGTGCTATGCTATGCTGCTATGGATGCGTTTCATAGCCACCAATCATATTCATTGGTCCATATAGCTTAGCACTGGTGGAAATAGGTTCAACTAAGCTATGTTTTTTATATGAATGGATGCGAGCTCTGTATGCGTGCTATGGATGCGTATTATGGATGGATACATATATCAAGAAGGAAGTTACTCGCTTCAGAAAATGTATTAGTACGAAAGAAAGATTAGCGGTTTGTTTAAAGTAAGTAGACTTTCGAGATGCGGTTTTTCCTCGCACAGCTACTTTACGGCGGCGCATCTTCTTAGGACATCTTACCCGCCCCGCTACATAGCTTAGCATCTGTGAAAACGGTCACATAGTTTCGTAGCTTAGGTTTCACATCCTCGCAGCATAGCTGCATAGCACATCTCTGGTGGAAAAACACCCTAATGCAGTGTCAGTAAGAGTAGCACAAAGTTGGTTCAAGCGTTTTCAGTCCGGGAATTTTGATGTCAAATATGCAGCTTGCACTGGTCGCCCTCATACAGATAAAGTCGATGCCATTTTTGAAAAAGTGGCATATTAGTAGTTACGACATAGCCGAGGGATTGAGGATTAACCACAAAACAGGTTTGACCCATTTAAAAAAGTCTGGCTATACAAAAAAGCTCGATATGTGGGTACTACACGAGCAAATTGAAAGAAACCTAATGAATCGTGTACTCATTTGCGATTCTCTATTGAAACGTAACGAAACCAAACCATTTTTTAAAAGATTGATCACTGGTGATGAAAAGTGGATCATCTGCGACAAGAACGTGCCAAAAAGATCATGGTAAAAGGGTAGTCCAGCTCCACAGACGGTAGCGAAACCCGGATTAACAAGCAATAAGGTGATGCTGTGTGTATGGTGGGATTGGAAGGGCATCGTTTATTACGAGCTTTTACCGCCGGGCAAAACCATCGATTTGGATCTCTACTGGCAACAACTAATGAGACTCAAGCAAGAAATTGAGAAAAAACGGCCGGAATTGATCTACAGTAAAGGAGTGGTCTTTCATCATGATAACGCTAGACCACACATATCTTTGGCCACGGGTAGTGTTAATGTAGTCCTGACCTTGCGTCCTCAGATTTTCACGTGTTTCGGTCTCTTCAGAATTATTTGTGTAGTGTTAGGTTAACATCAAGAGAGGACTGTCAAAACTACTTGTCGCATTTTTTTGATCGAAAATCCCAAGATTTCTACAGCAACGGGATTATATCACTACCTACAAGATGGCAACAAGTCATCAAACAAAATGGCACATATATATTATAATTAAATGTAATTAAACTTTGAAAAAAACATGTCTTGTATTTGTATATAAAATACGGAGAAACTTTTTCCCCGACCTTATATATTTCATAATCCTTGTAATAATAATGTCTTCCGAATTTCGGTTACGGCGGCCAGTTTCAACTGAGAGTAGCCGTCTGCGCAGGATAGGATTATAGTGCCCAAGTGTATGCGCAAACACAGGTGCACTCTCTATTCCCTCACTCTCATAGTCCGATGGGGGGCACGACCGGAGAAAGATGACGCGCAGGACCAACGGCTTTACGTGCTTTCTGAGGCACGGGGGTGAAACGCCGCCAATTTCGTAACTAAGAATTTCTAAACAGAAAAACCCAATAACTGATTTTGGTTCGACCCGGGATTCGAAACCGGGATCATATGATCTGTAATCGCGCTTTAGACCACTAGACCAACGAGGCAGTAAATCCTTGTATAAAAGATATAGCATATATACATCCCATTGCTGGGCATATGCTCTGTCTTCTAAGAGTTATTAGTTCTAAGAGTTATAGAGTAATTAGTTTATTAATTTCACACGTTTTCAAAATATTTTTTATTCCTCAGTCATCCCCCGCGAAACGGGGGCGGATCGCTAGTTTATATTATTGTATTCATTATTTATATTAATATATAATATTAGTTAATTGCACCTACAACTTCTCACCACACCCAGGGTTAACTGGCTGAGAATGTCTAAGGGTATTAAATCTTCCCTTTTTAATTTTTTATTTGATATCTTTGCAAATAAGAATAAAAAAATGAAAATAAGCAAATATATGAGTAACACGTGTATCATGTTAAATATTTGTTTGCGAATAAGGCAAAAATTTGACGAATCACTGACTGCTGCAGATCCAATTGATGTGATTCTAAAATTCAAATTGAAGTTCAGTTCTGAACTGCTATAAATTTGAAGGTAAAATTCCATCCCTTAGGGTGGAAAAAAGGGGATGCCGTTTTTAATGTAACTATTTAGATGAAATTACAATTGTTTTAGGAACTTCACCGCACGTAGACCCCCGGACCGAGAGTCACTACAGCAAATGGCATAAATATGTAGTCATCCTTCAGAGACTCATATTTGCAGCACTTACTCAGTTCAGTCGCCTCTAACGCCGCTTGGCTCTAAATGAGATAACCTTGAGATGAGAAGTAGCTGAAATGTCTACGCACGTAGCATCCGACACGGGCTTTGCCTCTATCCCGAGGGATCAATGTCATACCGTCCAGTATCTTGTCATCGTTTCAAAATATCCAATAAAGATTTAAAATTGAAGGAAACAAGAGGCAATTGTTGTCGACCATAATTTTCTTTAAATTAAATTAAAATATTTTTTGCAAATTCTATGTGGTTTTATTACCTCTAACTCAGGAGTTCCCAAATTTTAAGGTAATGAAACACATACCAAATTATTTTATGGAACCCCACATCAAATAATAACATATCATAAACAGTGCAATTGAAATATTATAATATAATTCTCGCTAACTACCTACGTATCTATGTAACAGTAACGGGTTCTTGTCATCACAAATTTTGCGCCAATTCAAAATAATATTTAAACCAAAGTGTGAAATTATTTAATAAGCAAAAATAAATAATTTCGCGGAACGCTGGTGACTTTTCCCACTTACCACCTTAGGAACCAACCCAACTTAAGGAACTAACTCACTAACCCACTTTAGGAAACTCTGCTCTAACTGACACGCGCATCGTTAAAGCGGGGTCTTTGACAATACTTTTACTCCTTGGCCATTGCAGAGGTAATAAAACCACATACGATTTTCAAATAAAAATTTGTTTAAATTAAATTAATTTTTTTATGGTCGAGTTTTCTGAAGTAAGGTTATCTCTATTCGTTTGAATACTGATTCTGAAAACGCACTTAACAGGAACCACAAGGTTTTTGTTACATGTTGTTTATGTAACTAAGATAAAATTTCCTTCCTTTTTGCGGTTCCGTCCGCGTGGAAAAAAATAGCTTCCTAATCAATTTATCTGCGGTAACTTTTATTTCTTATTCGTAAAAACAGATATTAAGATTGACGTCTAGGATATGGTCTGTTTATGTGCCAATTTCATCCATATTTGATTGCCGTTTATGCGTAATATCATCTTCACATATTTTCACTAATGTGGTTCTTTATTTTGCCGTTCTATTATTATATTACAGACTAGCTGTTCCCCGCGACTTCGTGTGTTATTTAGGGTTATATTTTTTTTTTTGCGCGGAACCCTAATTCTTTTTCTAAAACAAAAGTAGCCTCAGTTACTTCTTATTACATCAGCTATCTGCCAGTGAAAGTCCCGTTAAAATCGGTCATGCCATTTCGGAGATTAGCCAGAACAAACAGGCAGACAGACATACAAAAATTTTAAAAATTGTGTTTTTGTTATAAGTACCTACCGTGTATACTTTCATATGCATTTAGTAAAAAGCTGTTATTTTGACATTACAAACAGACACTTCAATGTTATTTATTTGTATAGATAATAAGCCAACTATTGACAAGGATTTTAATGTACTCGAAAAAAGATAGAGTGGTACGTGGTAGAGATATGCTGCAGCTATATTTTTGTTGTTGCACAAATCGATCGGCTCGACCTGAGAAGTACCACGCTCTCAGAGAATACAAGCGTGAAATAGCAGCTTAATGCTGCTCTGTTTCGTATGGTTAGTGAAGAGAACCGAAAACCCTTTTTAATGGAAACGAGGCATTCCATCTTAGTCCTCAGGGATGACAACGCATCTGCATCGCAACGCATCACATTCTTCAGTGAGGATAGATGTAGATGTCTATAGGCCACAGTTTGTCATCCTTATTGTATAAAAAAGAGAAAACGTAAAAGTACAGTACTTGTATTCAAAGATCTATTTCTCAAAAAAATATGGTTCGCTAGTATTGTAAAGAAGTACTTAATGATCGAACTACAATACGGTAAAGGTTATTTAGCAATATAAATCATGATGACACATGCTCCGATTGTACAAAACATGGTAAAAATTACTTTCTCGGTCAGCAGATGCCAATACATACCTCGAATCTATTGCTTGTAATAATCAACCGTGTTCCAAAAACGAAAAGGTTCCATATTCGACACGTATGTTTTTTTATACACGTTTATCGATTGAGCCGTGGTAGCTCAGATGGTTAGCGCTCGCTGTAAGTTTCACAGTACGCGAGCAACCCGGGTTCGATCCCCGCCGGCACCAATGAAATTGTTAATAGCAATTTTAAGTGCTGATTTACCACGTGCTCGGCGGTGAAGGAAAACATCGTGAGGAAACCTGCGCATGTCTGAGAAATAATAAAAAAAATATTTCGAAGACATGTGAAGTTCGCCAACACGCATTGGGGCAGCGCGGCGGACATTTCCTTGCCCTAAACCCTCTCAGAAATGAGAGGAGGCCTGTGCCCAGCAGTGGGACGTAATATAGGCTGTAACTTTACTTACTTTACTTTTTTTTATCGATTTCTCGGAAACGGCTGAACCGATTTTAATGATTCCTTTATTTAATAGATTATAGTTCAGAGGTGGACCCATATAAATTAATAAAAAGTTCAACCCTGTGGGTGGGAAATAGGGGATGAAGTTTTTAACGTAGGTAAATATTTAAACGACATTCTAGCTACCTTGAAATTGTCATATTCCTAAGTCAACTCAAAAGAATAAAAAAAAAAAAATTAAAACTAGTTCTTTAATTCTACGTTACACTATGTCTTGGTACCGACCCCAGAAGCTGTTTCTTATGTGGAAATTATTTAATTCTTTTTTATTTTTGATGTAGAGGTTTTACTTAAAAAAAGTTTAATTATATACTACTACTATACTCGTATATTACTAGCAACCCGCCTTGACTTCGCCTGGATGGGATCTATAAGATAATCAAAGACCACGTATTTTATCTATCATTCGTTTTTTTTTAAAGCTTTGGGTTTTTCGGATAAAATATCAAAATAGCAATAAATCTTTTCATAGTTTTATTGCTATCGGTTTAGCCATTCCGAAGATTCGCCCGTACAGACTTTAAAAATGGTTGTTTATATTTAAATTAATAATTACTGCCTTAATACCATGTACGAGTAAATAACCTCCAGAGTTTAATAGAAGTCAGTTATTTCAATATTACAGGGATACACTTTAATTTTATTTATTTAAATATCATTTGTCTTGTCTTACAGGACAAATGAAATCAGAACAGAATATCTTTTTTTTTCTAATAAAAGTTTTCTAGCATAAAGAAAAAATTCTCCTCAATTTGAGAGGCACCAATCCAGCGGAGGATTGCTGGACATGCTGAAGTTAAAATAGCAATGAAGAGTAGAACGATAGACTGAGTAAAATGTTCGCCTAAATTTTTAAATACACGGAACTAATAAACTCTGTATTTGCCGGCAGCAATTAATGGATTCCCAATGCTGTATTAAATGAAATATTTCCTAACAAAGTACCAGTTACTCGACTCCAGAGTCGGTAACTCATTCATGGGGGAATGTATACGCTTTTAAGTCCCAGAAAATATGCAGGCGTTATCTATCAAAAGGTTTAAAAATTTTATTAAGTATTTTGATATTTTTATTAATACTACTAAAGAGTACATGATTGATAATAACCCTGGGAATGAGGTGATCGCAACTATGCTATTTCTAAATCTTTTCGTACTAATTGTATAAAATATTATATTAAAAACGTCCCGCTGGGTTTCTTTCTGGTTCTTCATAGCACAGAGGCTTTTCCGAATCAGTGGTAAAGCTTAAATTACTTTCAATAGGTATTCTTGTAAACTATTTTGAATAAAAATGATTCTACTTTATTATATTCAAAGATTGGTTTATATGATATATGGATGCAGTGGTTTGGGCTTACTTGTGATTAGGTTCGTCCAATGCTGGTGAGAAGAGCGGCGCGAGAGTGCGGCGCACGCAGACTGCGCCCGCGCATTCTTCTAGCACTGCCGCCAGGATAATGGGACGGTGTTATGCTAAAACGATGCTAATTTACAAGTTAATGTTTTTGATTTATAGGGACTATATAGCAAGACGTTCTAACTTAGTCCTTATTTGCATTTTGCCTTCTTATCCTAATTCTATTTTTTTTAGATATGATTCATAATCGAGCATATATAGTAGGTGAGTGCTAGGCGGCAAAAAGTGTAAGATTTTTCCGTCACGACCCCTTTTGACGTAGTTTAGACGGCCTTGGCGGCTATAAGGAAGCGAGATGGAAGATTTTACATTTTTTACATTTTTACTTATCTTACCATGAAAGACATATTATTTTATTTTAAACGACGCTTCATTTTAATAGACGCCAGTAATTCATTTATTTCTATTTGTTAATAAATAATATAATATGTTTATCAATAATAATATACTACGAAAGGTACTTCGTTCCAACCGAGTGTTCCACGACACTCACGCATGTTTTTTTTACCTTCATTGCATTTGTCGTATAACACCATCCACTAGCCCCCTCGCGCGTGTGCACTTGTAATAATTCGTCGCCTTGCCTGTTTCGTATCCTTATTTATGAGAGACTGTGATTTAATGTAATTCGCAGTGCCGATCCGTTACTTAATTGATTATATTAAAAAAGCAATTATAAGTAGTGTCACGAAAGAAGTCCTGTGAAAAATATCTTATCTTGTGTATGTACACATACGAATATGTATATTACGTGGTAGAACCACGCTGCAGCTATATTAGTAGTACAGTTGTAGCACGACTGGGTCGGTTCGACCGGGGAAGGACCACGCTTTCACAGAATACCAGCGTAAAATAGCAGCTTAATGCTGCTGTGTTTCGTATGGTGAGTGTACAGAAACCTAGACCCATTTTACTGGAAACTCACGGGTGACAACGCATCTGCATTTTGATTCGTAGTCGAGGATAGATGTAGATGTCCACAGCAACTACTTACCATCAGGTGAACTATATGCCCGTTTGTCACCCTTATCCTATAAAAAAAATATCACGCTATCCTATAAAAAAAAACACATCATCGTAATCTGGATGACGTTATTAGTGTGACTTTATCCTTATCATAGATCCTATCGATTGGCTCGATAAAATAGTGATTTCCTTTTTTTTTTGCGTTTTTAGTTGGTTCAATTCCCGGCTCAGACAAGCTTTTAAAAAAAATTAATGTGGTTATTCTTATTTCGAAAAACCGAGGAATGTTTCCTGTGAGTGAAATTTGATATCTTCAATATTTAATGTACCCTGTATACATTATAGTAAGTCATTTAGTAAAAAGATGTTATTTTGACATTACAAACAGACACTTCAATTTTATTTATTTGCTATAAATTTTATATGATCATTATTATTCTTATTTAAATATTCTTTGGAAATTACGCGCTAAGTCGCGGGCTCCTTTAACGCAACGTCACGGGAGTCATTATGCTGGTTACGTACGGGACGGAAGCGACTGATTGTCGTCGCGGCCGCTTCCTTCGACTGCTGACCTCCACGGCATACTAGACGCTAACTTAGCGGAGCTACGGGTCCTTATATTCACGACTCTGATTCGGATATACAACAGCAGGTTCTATCAACGAGTTAGGTTTTGAAGATCGCGAGCCTTAGGATCAAAGTATCTGGGCTATTTTGGGGGCCCATGGTTCGATTTATGAGGGTTATTATTTGAGCAAAAAAAAAGTAAAATGTTGGTTTTCATGTGGTGGTTTAAAGCATCACTTTATTTCGTGCCGAGGGTGTCGTAAGAAGCGACAATGGGATGTGCCAAAAGTGTCTAGAGGTCTGTATATTGTATAACTCTGTTTTTTTAGCTTTTTAGCTTTTATAAGCCAGTGCATGACTACTATCCCACAAGATAGGCCTAGGCGGCAAATCGCACTATCTTATCTTAATAAAGCTTATTCACTCTTGCCATGAATACCTAGATTGTAATCGGACGAAAAAACAGAGGCTTACGGAGGAAACGGAGTTACGTGGTAGAGCCATGCTGCAGCTATATTAATAGTATAGTTGTAGCACGAATGGGTCGGCTCGACCGGGGAAGGACCACGCTCTCACAGAAAACCAGCGTAAAATAGCAACTTAATGCTGCCGTGTTTCGTATGGTGAGTGTAGAGAACCGGAGACCCTTTTTACTGGAAAAGAAGCATTCTATCTTAGTCCTCACGGCTGACAACGCATCTGCATTTAAATTCGCAAACGAAGATAGATGTAGATGTCTATGTGCCACAGCAACCACTTACCATCAGGTGGACTGTGTGCTCGTTTGTCACCCTTATTCCATAAAAAAAAGGCTGGCAAAATTATCCCACACCTTTGCTGAATGCGTTACGAAAGACGAAGCTAACCGTTCAATTCGAATGTGTTGAAAGTAGTCAACAAATAGGTAGAGCATCTGGTTGTCAAATGGTAAGTGGTGATGCAGCCGAATATTGTAAAGCGCACTGACTTAGCTTCATAAAAGATTATTGACTCTTGCCTTGAAAACACCCACATTACAATCGGATGGAAAGACAAATGCCAGCAAATTATTCCACTCCTTTGCTGTACGCATTACGAATGACGAACGTTTATGATAGGTGTATAATATCCAGATCGGCGACGAGAAATTATTCCCCCTATGAAACAATCTTGGAAGAGGCCTATGTTCTGCAGTGGTCTTTTGATAGGCTGTAATGGTAACAGTAACTAAACACCCTATTAAAGTCCACTGCTGAACATAGGCCTCCCCCATAGATTGCCTAATAGAGGGGATATTTGCCATAGTTGCCGCTGTTGCCCATCTCCTGATTTTGTTTCCCTCTGTCGCCTTTTACGACACCCACGGGATGATATGGGGTAGTGGATATTCTTACACCGCTGCTACACGGTTTGTGCCTAACCAAATCCCAAAAATAAAGATGAAGTTTCACCAAGTGACAACAATCGCAAATGTAAATTATAAATACCCGCACTTGCTGGTACTCACTTTGTACTCCCTTATTCCATAATACGTATATCCTAGTATGTAGTGTGATATGTATTACCACGAGAACTACGACCCTATGAGGCAATCTATGGGTGAGGACTATGTTGAGCAGTGGACTGTCGCTTGTACTAGTTTCACAATATTATTTTAAATTATTATTTTTTGATTATAAAAACCGACCGGTTTCGCCTCACGGCATCATCAGGGTATTTATGAACATCGCACATATACAAACTATACTATTTTCTGCGTAGTTAATAGCTCTTGACAGCATGGGTTTTAAAAAAATAAATAACAGTTTTAAAAAAATAAAAAAACACGCTTTTGTAGATAACCGAACTAAAAAGATAATTTTCAATAAGTTTAAAATAAGAAAATTGTGATTAACATAAAAAAATCATTTTATTGTAAAAAAGTGTGGGGTGCTTTTTCATATATTTTTACGATGACTCTAATTTTACAAATATCCACAAAAATATTTACAACAAATGACATCAACATTCCACGTTTTTTTACAATATAATGATTTTTTTATGTTAATCACTATTTTCCTATTTTAAACTTATTGGAAATTATTTCTATTTTTTAGTTCGGTTATCTACAAAAGCGTGTTTTTTTTAATTTTTTTAAAGTATTATTTATTTTCAATTTTTTTGTGCGGCTAACTACAAAGGCGTGTATTTTTTTTTTTGAAACGAAGCTCTTTTACGCGGCTTACAGTAGATTGAACTGGCAGAAATCGTAGTTGTTTTATGAATTATTCGCAAATCCTGAGGATCCTGGCAAGGATAATGGGACAAACTATTTAAATTATTGCATTGTCATCGGTCCTTGATAAATGTGCGAAGTTTCAAATCAATCCGACGTTTTGAAGGGGATGAAAATCACATTCGAAAATTCCGTTACATAGATACATACCAAGCTAATAAAAGCGTGATATAAAAACGTTATCCCAACAGTAGGATTTTCTCGGCGTCATACATAAATTGCAAATGGACAAACATCCATACCCGAAATAATAATTTGTAGGCCGCATTTGTTCCGTGCGAGATTCGAATCCGCAGGCAGAAGCGCCCCAAGCAAAGCACGCTAAGTGTTTTCTTGCGGCGCTTCTGACTACGCCGAAAGAAATCTAAAATGATTGACGGCTCGGTGGCCGTCAATCATTTTAGATGGACAACAACAATATTTTTACAAAAAGTGGCGACAGTCTCTCGTTTAAGTGAAATTAGACATTTTCTGTCAAACTCCAAACTTTACATTTTAGTTCGCAAATTTCCGTGGGACCTATTTCGTGAAACAGACTCTAGTTTAAACCTGAGACTAATTATTTTAAACTACTTTTTAATATGGCTGAATGTTTTATTATTTTTACGTGAATGTAAATAATAAAAATATTGTATTCTTGAAAATCCTAGTGTGGTGGTAACGTTTTTTAAAGAGACTAAGACTAAGTAAGTTTATTATTTATTTATTTAATATTTGGGATACAAACAGCGAAAATATTGCACAGTTACTTATGATTTAAATGTAAGTACATGCACCAGTAAAATATCCACAATTATGTAATTACGTGTTCGTATAATATGTTCATGCGTTTGTGTGTGCGTGCGAGAATTTTTTTTTACTTATTATAAGTCAGTGTTTGACCACAAACCCACCTGGTGGTAAGAGGTGATGAAGCATGATGGTAAATGCGCTGTAAATCGCACTGTCTTAACGTAATAAAAGCCTATTCACTCTTGCCTTGAAGACGCCCAGATTGTATTTGGAAGAAGAAGTATTTTGTGTATTTTGAAGAGAATTTTAAAAGACAGACGCCGGCAAATTATTCCACTCCCTTGCTGTACGTATTACGAAAGACAAAGCAAATCGTTTGGTTCTAATGCGTGGAATATCGACAACAAAGGGGTGAATACCCGCCGACCACCTCGTTGTGTGATGGTTAAAAGGAGAGGGATGAATTCAACCATGTAATTTATGCGCACACTCTCCGAAATGTATCAATTATAATAAGGTGTACGTTTTATAGGGACACCAGAGTGCTGTGTGGTGGCGTAAGTGAACCCACCCCCACATTTCGTCCCGCGGGTGGCGTAAGGTCAATGTCTATGGAAAATGCTAGAAAATTCTTATAGCTTCCGATAGATGTCATTATAACTATCCCATTTACACCGGACGTAAAATATCCTGACTGTTGATGGGACTGGTGCAGCGTCAAAAACGTCTGGTATTACTATCGTCACTCCGCCTACCAAACGTGACGATTAAATCAAATCCCTACTACAAAAGATGCTCTACTACGTAAAAAGTGGTAGAGCCATGCTGCACCTATATTATGGTTGTAGCACGAATGGGTCGGCTGAACCGGGGTAGGACCACGTTCTCACAGAATAAAAGCGTAAAATAGCAACTAAATGTTGCTGTATTTCGTATTGTGAGCGTAGAGAACCGGAGACCATTTTTACTGAAAACGAGGCATTCCATCTTAGTCCTCAAGGGTGACAATGCATCTGCATTTTGATTAATTTTAACTTGATCGAGAATAAATGTTGATGTCTATGGACCACAGCATCCACTTACCATAAGGTGGGCTGTATGCACGTTTGTCACCATTGTTCTATAAAAAAAAAAGAAAAAAAAAGGAGGCCCGTGTCCAGAAGTGGACTTTACTGGCTATTGAAAAAGAAATAAAGAAAATGCATTTGTTTGCCAGAAATAAGCGTGTACATATTAAATTCACACAATACACATTAAGGAGGAAAAAGTAAAATAATGTCTACAATTACTTAATACAATTAAAGAAATGCATCCTAATAATTACCTCAATAATTACAATGCATCAATAATTACCTAGAACTATACTAATAATCTTTTTTTTTTATAGAATAAGGGTGACAAACGTGTGAACATTCCACCTGATGGTAAGTGGATGCTGTGGTCCTAAGACATAAACATTTATCCTCGATTAAGAATCAAAGTGCAGATACATTGTCACCCTTGAGGACTAAGGCGGAATGTCTTGTTTCCAGTAAAAAGGTCCGGTTCTCTACACTCACCATACAAAACACACCAACATTAAGCTGCTATTTTACGCTGATATTCTGTGAGAGCGTGGTCCTACCCCGGTCGAGCCGACCCATTCGTGCTACAACCATAATATAGCTGCAGCATGGCTCTACCAAGTTTAAATCCCAGGCATAATCTATCCTCACCAAACGGATATTGGATGAGCTCAGTTTATGGCCATTAGCCTGACGGTCTCACAGAATATATATTCCGTGTATAGTCTATTTCCACTTTTATCTGTCATCTCCTTAGTTGGTTCTTTCAACACTCAAAAGATTAGGCATTACACAAAAGTGTCTTCCATTATTTTTACTCAATCCACCAGGCACGTTGAACACAGAAGCGTCTTAAACTTTTGGCTTGCATGCAGCCATAACTCGCGTGTAACAAACATAATTGTCAGTCACGCGAGTGAATAACTCGTCGCTGCAAGAAGTAATTTTCCTTAAATCAAAAAGTACTTATCGAAATTAGCTTGCAATGTTACCAGCCAGTACGTATTGACTTCCTCGAACGCATCCAACGGGACTAAGATAATAAATCGAGGATAACCGATGCGCCTTGATAAGTTTTGAGTTCTGAAAAACGACGACGCGTAAACTATACGCCGCGTCAATCAGCAGCGAGTGCGGAATAGGCTTGGGAAAAAAAATATCGATATATCGAAATACCGATATTTTCTCACGAAATTATCGTTATTTACTGTCGATATTTTTAATCGCGTTGTATCGATATTCGATATTTAATTTAGAGTATCGAATTCGTATCAATTTCGATATATTTAATAGTGATAAAATTTTGTATAATTTAATAGACAAAACATTAAGCAACAAAAGCAACTACAAAAGCATTCATGTGCTGTTGTTTGTTTTTCGTCGTCAAAACCCCCAGAAATAAAATGTTGACCCTCATCATACTACATCATGCAAAACAGGACGATATATCTATATTAATCACGCGATTATTATCGATACTGTTTAAAAATATCGATACGATAAATATCGATATATTGCTTTCACTTGCCCATCCCTAGTGCGAAAGAATCGGATTTCGAAAGGATGCGAGATAAAACGATGTTCATTTTCGTTCTGAAGGCTATTGACCATGTTTTTCTACATTGTACGTTACCCCTTTAATTTATATGATTATTGTTTCTTTATATAATTAT
The DNA here is from genome assembly GCA_029286625.1 of Parnassius orleans. Classification (NCBI taxonomy): domain Eukaryota; kingdom Metazoa; phylum Arthropoda; class Insecta; order Lepidoptera; family Papilionidae; genus Parnassius; species Parnassius orleans. The sequence goes on from JAGSMP010000059.1 coordinate 4,729,267, forward strand.
ATAATTTTTTTTAAAACGTTACCCCCAGAATAGGATTTTGTCTTGTATCGTGGTGGCCGTTTACATACATAAAATGCACAAGGACAAACATCCAGACCCAGAACAATTACTTGTAGGTACAAATACTTGTTCTGTGCGGGATTCGAACCCGCAGCCCTCAGCGCCGTAACTCATTGCTAAGCCACTGCGCCACAGAGCTGTCATATAATTAGTATATATTAGTACATAATGTTTCTTGACATGATTAGTATTGAACAAAAATCTATCAAAATCTTGCGTGTTGGACCCATGTATCCACCTAAACCGAACTTGATTGCCTCGTTGTTTTAGTGGTTGTAAGCAAAAACTGTTGATCTTGTGGTCCTGGGTTCGAATCCTGGATCGGGCTAAAATTAGTTATAATAATTTAGTTATAAGATTTTTCAGTCAAGAATATCTCAGTAGCAGCACAGAATCAAGAAATTGCCAATGTATCACCCTCATGCCGCCTGATCTTTCTACGGTCGATACAGATCGCTATTCAGGGAAGAACAAGCAAGAAACCCAGCGGGATATTTCTTTAAATATTTATTTACAATATATTATGTTGTACAATTAATTTGAAAACAATTAGAAACAGCATGGTAGCGATCACCTCATTTACGTACGTACAATATTAGAGTAATGTGAAACGAGGGTAGTTATGGTTAGTGCATTAACTTTAAATAAATTACACTGATGTATTATCATCACTAAAGACTTAACTGGTAAATGATGGTAAGTGGATACTGTGGTCATGTATCACGAAACACAGCAGCATTAAGCTGCTATTTTACGCTGGTATTCTGTGAGAGTGTGGACCTTCCCCGGTCGGGCTGACCCATTCGTGCTACAACTATAATATACCTGCAGTATGGTTCTACCACGTATAAACTAATATGATATGTCTTACAGCCCGTAACCATACTGGCTCTGCTGCACGTACCAAAATACAACAGTATAGAATAGAATAGAATAATTTTTATTCAATATAGATTATTAAAGTTAAAAGTTAAAGTTACAGCCTATATACGTCCCACTGCTGGGCACAGGCCTCCCCTCATTTCTAAGAGGGTTTTAAGGCAAGGAAGTGTCCGCCGCGCTGCCCAAATGCGTGTTGGCGAACTTCACATGTCTTCGAAATATTTTTTTTATTATTCCTCAGACATGAAGGTTTCCTCACGATGTTTTCCTTCACCGCCGAGCACGTGATAAATATAGATTATTACATAATACGTATTGAGTAATTTTTTATTTACCAATGGTTCGGTGAATATCTCTGTCTTGGGAAGATTTAAACTTGTTTATTGACAAATTTTGTACATTTTCGGGGATTTTGTTGTAAAAGCGTGTGCATTGCCCCATAAATGAATTACTGATTCTGTGGGTGTGATTGGGAGCTGCTTCGCGGCAGAAATAGGCATAAGGTTGAACCAACCTATGCAGACGAGAGGCCTTATTACTAAGTGACCTCCTGTCTCCGTTATACCAGCTTGGAAGATTGTGAGCTCGTGTCCTACTAAAATTAGTTTAATGAGTCACAAGTCTCGTCCAATAATCGTGAAAGCATAGGGAACTGGGGAAAAGATCCATTTGTGTTACAAATGACGATCGTGCCGTGTCTTGTCTATGGTAAGCGTTGTTAGGTTTTAGTTGATGAAGTCCGGTATAACCTCTTCTTCTTTAGTCCATAAAAGTCCGCTGCTGCACATGGACCTCTCCCGTTTTGGACAGGATTTGCCTTAGGGCCCACTAAAAACCAGCGCTGTTGTTTCGGTGACAATATAAGCTGAGCGTGGAGGCTTTAAGGCCGGCAACGCATCTGCGACTCCCCCGGTGTAGCAGCTGTTCATGGGCGGTGGTCAACACTTACCATCAGGTGAGACGCTACAACACACATGAGGAACGCATTTTAATTGTAATTTATAAATATACATACTTTCGTTATTATATAGTTAGATATTATATCTGTTCAAGTTGTTGTTGTTTTTTAATTTTGTATATATCTCTTAATATAAACACGTGTTTATAAATATTAAAATTTAAGAGCCTTATTATGTATATGTTACGTGTAGAGGCGGTGTAAGAATATCCACTACCCCATATAATACCGTGGGTGTCGGAAGAGGTGACATAGGAAAACAAATCAGGAGATGGGGAACAGCGTCTTCCTAATAACAGCGACGCTTGTATGGCAAATATCCCTCCTATGAGGCAATCTATGGGGGAGCCCTATGTTCAGCAGTAGGCAATAATAGACTGTAACGGTAATAGTAAGTGCCTAATTATGTGTGTGGCATATTTGCCATAAATGTTTCTTTCTTCATTCTTTCTGGGCAGGGGCTCCCCAGTGCCAGCTCCTTCCACTTTCAGCGCAGAGCGGATCGAATCGTCGACGACCGAGTTCTTTCCGATCGGCTTGACTCACTAGCACTGCGTAGAGATGTTGCATCTCTTTGCGTATTTTATCGCATGTACCACGGAGAGTGCTCTGAGGAATTGTTCGGACTAATTCCGCTCAATTTCACCATCGCACATCACGACAAAACTCGCGATACCATCCATACCATCTGGATGATTGGCGGTCCACCACTGTGCGATTTAGAAGATGTTTTCTTCTTCGCACAACTTCCTTGTGGAACCGATTACCACCAGCGATTTTTCCGGACCGATACGACTTAGGGACCTTCAAGAAAAGAGCCTACTCCTTTTTAAAAGGCCGGCAACGCATCTGCAATTCCCCTGGTGTTGCAGTTGTTCATGGGCGGCGGTAATCACTTAACATCAGGTGAACCGCATGCTCGTTTGCCCCCTCTCCTATAAAGAAAAAAAAATATTTTTTTTATCGTCAACCTTGGCATTAACGATCGCAGTACCAGATGTCTCGTACCTTTAAAGCTGCTGCCTATCGCAGGTCTGGGTATTTTACCTACCGTGCAGAAGATGGTAAAACCACCAACTATTGGTAGCCATTAAATATTTCATGCATTTCCCATAGTTGCCTCCCACAACACCCACGGCCCACGAGACGAATTAGGATTCTCTTACGTACACCACACAGCAATCTCTTTCTCTCTTCAGGGGAATCAATAACGACCGATATGAAGAAGTACCGTTCACCGTGTAGTGGCGGTGTAAGAATATCCAACTACCTCATTGATATGGGATTGACGGGATGATTCCCGTGGGTGTCGCAAGAGGCGACAGAGGGAAACAAATCAGGAGTTGGGCAGCAGCGTCTTCCTAATAACGACTAAAAGTAAAAAACAGCAGTTGCCGACCCGCTTGCCAAGCGTGAGAACTATGGCAAATATCCAGCCTGAGGCAATCTATGAGGGAGGTCTATGTTCAGCAGTGGACATTAATGGTCTGTAACCAATTGAAGAAGTACGAAAGTACGAAGTATTATGCAATCAGACGCACCTATAAAACAGACAAAAAAATTAAATTCGTTCGCGAACTTTCGGTGCGGGGTAACAGCGGCCCACATAGCGGGACATCGTCGAGGTGTGAGACATGACGCACTGGCCGCCTCTTCCATCATCGTCCAACCGTGAAACGAGAATAGGGCTGTTAATTTCTACAGTATTAAGTTAATTTCCAGTTCAGATTCATATTTAAAAAAAAAGTTGTATAAAAATTTAACGTACGTGCTATTTTTTTTACTTTACTATAAACGCTTCCAGTCAGTATTCAAGAATAACTTAAACCTTTTTTATTTTTATTATCTCTGTGCGTCTTATTTGCAAAGTTATTATTAATTCGGTGTTTGATTAAAAAGGTTAGAATATAATATATATTTATGTATCGAAGTTTATATGTAGAAGTAAGGGTGACAAACCAGCACACAGTCAGTACAAAATCATCATTCCGTATTCACTTGCTTCTTGAAACAAAATTGGAACGATTTTATTGAATAAAACTATTTTTACGGATTTTATCGCGTTTAATTTACTATTTTAATTCCCGACGTTTCGGGTGCTTTACAGCACCCATGGTCACGGGGGGAGACTGAGGTGTTTGACGTCCCAATTTCATAGTTAGCCCGGCTACCTTCAATTTTTTTTTTCAGTTTTTTGAAACGTCGGAAATTAAAATAGTAAATTAAACGCGATAAAATCCGTAAAAATAGTTTTATTCAATGTGAAGTGTTCGCGTAAATATAAGAAATCATTATGGACTGATTTTAATTTTATTTGCAAGAACAATTTATGAAGTGTATTCTTATATATATACATATTTATATGAATTTATATAGTACTGTAACTTTAAGTTTTTTAAATTTTTGTCTGCCTGTCTTCTGTTTGTCCGAAATGACTGGACAGATATTGACGGGACTTTCACTGGCAGATAGCTGATGTTATAAGGGGTAACTTAGGCTACTTTTATTTTAGAAAAATAATTAGGGTTCCGCGCAAAAAAATTAATACCCTAAATTACACGCGGGCGAAGTCGCAGGGAACAGCTAGTCGAAAATAAAAGAGAGGAACACGTTTGATGGACTAAACACCGTCCGGATATCTTCTTAATATTAAAATGTAAGGTTGTGAATTCAGGCCTGAGATTTTTTTTTATCACACAAGATATATTTTTTTAAATTCTAAGTAGATTTTCTTAAGAAATAGCTTACATTATTGGCCGATTTCACTATAGTTATGATTTTTTAAAGTCCTACTATATTGCATAAATAAAATTAATACAACTCTCCCATTTTTTAATTTTCGCAGCCCTACCTAACAAGGAATCGGCTGTAAACGCAGGCTGGTATATAAGCGTGTCCTTGAGGAGCTTTTTGACAATCAATCGAAGAACTTGACCAAGGTACAAAATGAAAGGGCACTACAGGATAGCGTTTATCGTGAGTTAATTTTATATAATTCTACCATTATTTAAAAAAAATGTGTTATGCCGCAAGTGATTGCACAGTTAATGATGCACTCGTTTGCCTAATCACAATATTTATCACAAAACAGAAAGTGTTCATTAGTTTCGGCCGTGTTGTTATTTGTGAATTCATACTGCGTTCTAGCATACCCCTGAATTCTATCGTACGAGTACCTATTATATTCCTACCAAGGATAATTCCTGAGGCTTTTCAAATTATCAAACATCTTTTGTTTTAAACAATATGTCTTAAATAAAATGACTAGCATTTGCTTGGAATCATATAATTAATAAAATTAAATTTAAACAGATAATGTAATTTATTTATTTTTATATGTACATAATTTATTAATATGCACTCGTATATTTATTATTTATAAATAAAATTGAGGTATCTGTTTGTAGTGTCGAAATAACTGCCTTTTATTGAGCACAGGAGGCTATTTGCATGCCATTCAGACCAGACTAACTTTTTTTTCTACGTGGTAGAGCCACGCTGCAGCTATATTATGGTTGTAGCACGAATGGGTCGGCTCAACCGGGGAAGGACCACGCTCTCACAGAATACCAGCGTAAAATAGCAGCTCAATGCTACAATGTTTCGTATGGTGAGTGTAGAGAACCGGAGACCCTTTTTACTGGAAAAGAGGCATTCCATCTTAGTCCTCACGGCTGAAAACGAATCTGCATTTTGATTCGCAAACGAGCAACCACTTACCCTCAGGTGGACTGTGTGCTCGTTTGTCAACCTTATACAATAAAAAAAAGAGAACCGGCGACCCTTTTTACTGGCAATGAGGTATTCCATCTTACTCCTCAGGTGTGGCAACGCATCTGAATTTTGATTCTTAATCGAGGATAGATGTAGATGCCCATGGGCCACAGCATCCACTTACCATCAGGTGGACTGTGTACTCGTTTATCACCCTTATTCTATAAAAAAAAATCTGTAATTCTGTCTGTGTTAATCTATGGGATGGCTAAACCGATTATGATTAAACTTCACGAACAAATATATTTAGGCTATATTTTGTTTTAAAAACTTAGACAGTTTCTTTTGTGAAAATAAAATAGCTTTAACTGGTAGCTAGGTATGCGCGGTAAAATCAAGATACATTATCACCAGCACAAATGAAAATATTAATTGCAATTTTAAGCGCTGAGGCTTTTTTTGCTCCAACACCTTCCCAAGAGGAGACCTGTGCCAGTGCCCTGCAGAGGGACGTTTATATTTTGCTTTACTTTTTCGTATTCACGTAGATACGTCAATATGTGCAACATTTAAACCTTAAAATTATGTTTAATTGTTTTAAGGAATATTAGTAACCTAGTAGTAGTAAGTAGGTCAGAATAGTGTAACGGTATTATAATTAATAGTACTCCTGTTATATAAATAAACTAAAAAATCTAAAAATGCTTGTGCTGGGACAGGTTTACGTTTTACGAGCGTCGAATGGCAGATTCAAATGTTTTTTTTTTTTAATGGAAGTGGAGGCAAATGAGCATACGGCTCATTTGATAGTAAGTGATCACCGTCGCTCATGGACATCCTAATACCACAGGAATTGAAGGTGTATTGCCGGCCTTTTTAGAAAGGAGTAGATTCTTTTCTTTACAGCCCGTTAACCATTAGGGTAGGTACTGTCGTTTGCCAACGATATAACTATATAATAGTAGGTAATTAACTTTTAAACCTATATTCCAGATTTCTCTTCACGCAATCATTTGTGACGCCTCATCACCAACCACGAAAGAACTCAGAACCGGTGCACTATTGCTTCCAGAAAAGATTATAGGCGGCGTGATAGACATAGTGCATAGTCATAAGAATAAGCCTGTCAGCCAGCCTATGTACCAGCAAGCTCCTCAAGGATATCCCCAGCAGTACCCCCAGTACCAGCAATGGAATGGCCAAAACAACTACCAAAACCCTGGATACTCGTCACAGTACCAAGGGCAATACAGTAATTACGTCCAACAAAACGGTTACCAAGGTCCTAATTACCCACAAAATAGTGGGAGCTTCTCCGGTAATTCTGGTCAAACGTATCCCGCCTATCAAGGTTTTAGCAATGCTCAAGGTCAGAACCAAGGACAATACCAATCAAACTACCAACAGCCAAACGGACAGTATCAGCAAACACACTTCCAAGCACAGCAAGGCACCGGCCAGTACCAGGGACCACACAATGGCCAGTACTATGGACAGACAACGCAAGTTTCCCAGGCGTCTGGTGCTGGACACATCGGAGGTGGAAGTCAAGGTTTTCAAGTACCTGGTGGCAGCCAAGTTAGCGGTGGCGGTACCCCTGTACCCGCCTGTGTCTGCCAGACTTGGACAAAGCCGCAGCACGAACTGATGAAGGGCAGTCCTGTAATAGAGAAAATCGATAATTATCAAGATCAACAATGACTTAAAAAAATTAAAGAGATTTTAATGAAATTTTATGTACCTAATAGTAACAATATTAAAAACAAAATAAAATAATAAAAATAAGTTTTTTTTTTGATAATCCTAAAATATATTTATAAATAATAATAATTATTATACTAAATTATTAACACGTAGGTCGTAGGTACATATCTACATCTAAAAAAGAAAATAAGGATTCAATATTAAAATTTATGTGTTTTATTACAAAGTAATGAGAAGATTCTAATTTAAAATTATTCATTTCGAATTATTTCTACAGAACATTTTCGAAGTTTTTTAAACATTTTAGGAATCTTTTACATTATATATAATACATTTATGGTATTTTATATTATTTACATAAGCCCATTTCTAACTTAACTTGAAGTTGGCTTAAAATTACCAGTGATTTTCTTACGTGAGTGAGTTGTAGCACGAATGGGTTGGCTCAACCGCGGTAGGACTACGCTCTCACACAATACCAGAGTAAAATAGCAGGTTAATGCTGCTGTGTTTCGTATGATGAGTGTAGAGAACCGGAAAACCTTTTTGCTGGAGGCGAGGCATTCCATCTTGATCCTCACGGCTGACAACGCAGCTGCATATTGATTCGCAAACGAGGATAGATGTAGATGTCAATGGGTCACTTACCATGAGGTGGACTGCTCGTTTGTCAACCTTATTCTATAAAAAATTATTATATATTAAAAGTAAAGTTTTAAAAGCTTTGTAAAAGCTAGATGGCTTGCAGGATGTGAAGACTGAATATTTTGCTCAGGAGCGAATGGTGGGGTACTTGAGAACGATGACGAGGATTTGAAGGTAGTTTTCGAAGGCTGTTGGTTGCGTGTTTATCATATCGTCAGGGTCACCACTGTGGCGGGTGGAGGACGGTGATATAATTGCCTGACAACTCAGCTTCAACCTAAATCCTCGTCGTCGACATCGCTCTAATCTAATCAATCTAAAGTTCATCGCAACTCTATAATAATGCTTCCTGTTCCTTCAAGCTACTCTCTGCGCTACAGTGTTCGGCACGGCTCTGAGCCTTACTGCTCGCCTCTGCTTCACGGCACTCTCGCAGATTACTTGCCTTCTTCTCGACTCACCGCAGACTACAAGGCAATTCCCTGGCACTTGCACATTCGTCGACATCTAGACTGCACTATCGACCTCCGGTCTGAGCAGGGTCACATCACCCATGTGGCGGCGCTGTCGTCGCGCCACAAGCGAAATACATCGAAGCCTAAATCGCGCTATCAAAGTTCCGAATTAAAAACAGTATATATAGAATAGCTCCGAACTACCACACGGAGCGTTGGCCGCTCCCCGGGCAGAACACCTTGCCCGGCGGGAGATCTCCCCTTTTCCTTCCACCGGCAAAAGCACTGAGTTGACTCACCGCAGACTACAAGGCAATTCCCTGGCACTTGCACATTCGTCGACATCTAGACTGTACTATCGACCTCCGGTCTGGGCAGGGGGGTGATGTGGCGGCGCTTTCGTCGCGCCACAAGCGAAATACATCGAAGCCTAAATCGCGCTATCAAAGTTCCGAATTAAAAACAGTATATATACAATAGCTCCGACTTACACTCGGAGCGTTGGCCGCTCCCCGGGCAGAACACCTTGCCCGGCGGGAGATCTCCCCTTTTCCTTCCACCGGCCACAAAACTCTGTGTGCCGAGTGTGCTGAATATTTGCTCGGGACACTCAGCTCGGGACTGTGGCGGGTGTTCGAATCTCTACGTAGGTGGAAATGAATCTAGGCTGCTTGATGTATGCCTTTGTACTTTGCATTTTTGACATTGAATGCATTGCTTCGCCCAGTTGCCAACATCCACTTCTATTGAAGGCCAAAAGAATTTTCCAGTGATGAGTTTTCTGGTTGCTCTAACACCTGGATGACTGATGTTGTGCAGTGCATTGAAGACTTCGCGACGACATTCTTCTGGTAGGTATGGTCGCATGGTTGACGTTGAGGCTTCGCAGTACATAGGTAGATGCGTCATTGGCATTGTAACTTGCTTGATGGTCAAGTTAATTTGCTTCGATAGATGTTTGATGTTGTCGCTATCTCTGTCTTGTGCTTCGGCGATCTTGTGATAGTCGATTGATGTAGGGCACGTTACACTGTCGATTGGTATGCGACTGAATGCGTCGGCGACTATGTTCTCCTTCCCACTGATGTGACGTATGTCGGTCGTGAATTCGCTTATGAAAATGAGTTGTCTTGCTCGTCGTGGTGTTTCCGATGATGATGGTTTCTTCTGAAGTACATATGTTAATGGCTTGTGGTCGGTAAAACGATCAGGTTTCGACCTCGAACGTTTTTTGAAGTGCTTGATAGCCATGTAGATAGCGAGTAACTCTCAGGCGATGTACTGTAGTTACGTTGAGTATCGGAGAATTTCTTCGAAAATAGCCAAGTGGTTGCCATTTCATTGATGTATTGTTGAGTACAGCTCCTGCTGAGAGATCGACGCGTCGCTGAAGATAGCAAGGGTTGCTTCGTGTGATGGGTGAGCGAGCAAAGCTGCATTTTGGATCGCAACTTTACAAACTTCAAATGCCTTCGTGGCTTCATCGTTCCATCCAATCGACGTTTAATCTTTTTTCTTCGTGTTGTGAAGGTAAGCGTGAAGTGGTGCTTGGATTTCAGCGGCTTTAGGAATGTGTTCTCTGTAAAAATTAATCATCCCAAGAAAACGCCTTAGTTCTTCGATTGTTTTAGGTTTCGCATAATCGATGATTGCTCTGACTTTTTTAGTAGGCGGTTTGATTCCTTCCTTGCTAACGGTGAAACCAAGAAATTGAACTTCTTGTTGTCCAAATATGCATTTCGAAGGGTTGATTGTGATTCCATTGTCTTCTAATCGCTGTAGCACGGTGCGTAGATGGGTTTCGTGTGTTTCTTTATCAGGGCTTGCAACAAGGAGATCATCAATGAATGCGAAAACGAAATCCAGTCCATGAAGTACTTCGTGTATGAATCTTTGAAAGGTTTGACCAGCGTTCTTCAGTCCTGGAGTCATTCTTGGAAATTCGAATAATCCCATTGGAGTAATTATTGCTGTCTTTTCTATGTCTTCATCGCGTACTTTATTTGTTGGTAAGCCTCGGTTGAGATCGATGGTGAGAATATAGTCTTGTCTGACAGTTGATGAGTGAAATCCTTGACTCGCGGTATTGGGTAGCGGTCAGAGTGGTAGTAGAATTCAGTCTTCTGTAGTCTCCACAAACTCGTAATTCTCCATTCTTCTTCGGTACAACGTAGTAGTGATGACCAAGGGCTTTTGCTTGGACGGCATACTCCTTGCTCGATCATGTTTTCGAATTCTTTCGAACTTGCTCGTATCGGTGTGGTGCGATTGGACGTGCACGGCAATGATGTGGTGGTCCATTGGTTTCGATGAAATGCTCAACGTCGTGCTTCGGTGTTAATTTCATTGAAGTTATTCTTGTGATTCCAGGATATTCTTCAAGGATCTTGTGATACGATTGTTGAACGTCTATGCTTCTTATTGTGGACAGATTGGTTGCTTGGACGAAAGACTGAGATGTAAGATTGGTTTTCCCGTCGATGATTCTTCTATTTTTGATGTCGACGATCAACTGGTGATGTTGAAGAAAATCAGCACCGATGATTGGTTTGCTGACTTTAGCGACGATAAATCTCCATTTGAATGGTCGGCGTAGGTTTAAATCTAGTTCCATTGTTTTTTCTCCATATGTAGGAATCACCGTATTGTTTGCTGCGTAGAGTTGAAAATCCAGTGGCTTCATCTTCTGTCCTTGTCTCGGCGGTAAAACTGAGAAATTCGCTCCGGTGTCGATAAGGAAGGTAAGCTTGCTTTTTTTATCGGTGACAAAAAGACGGTAGGACTTTTCTGTTACGCCGGATCCCGTCGCATCAAGCGTATTAGTTAGTTTTCCGACTTTATATTTTCATTTTTGAATGTACATGGTGTTGTGCATTTTCTTGCCTCGGGTCCGAAACGTCGATGATAGTAGCAGTAAGGGGATCTTGTTCTTGACCTTGTTAGACTTCTACTTGCAGAGCGGTTGCGACGAAAAAGTGATCTTCGGTGTTGCTGATTGTTCGGGTTTGATGCTGGGAAGCTTTAAGCGCGGCGGCTTCGAATGATAGCTTCCGAATTTCTCCGACAAGAAACTGGGTATCATTGGCCTTGGTTGAAGTGCCTTCGATCATCGATATGTGTGAGCTACTGCTGTTTTCGATCGAGTGCCAGTTCGTCGAGCTTTGTCTGCGTGCTGAATGTTTCACTCACTGCTAGTACCGATCGAACATGTGAGGGTAGGTGGTTTACCCACATTAGCCGTAGCGTCGAATCTGGGACTTTATCTCGCGCCAAAGTACGCATTCTGCGTAGGAGTTGTGTGGGCTTCTGGTCTCCAAGTTCTATATCTGATAGAAGTTTCTGTAGCTGGCGACTGTCGGATTCTTCATATGCAGAGATCAGACGATCCTTCAGCGAGTTATACTGGTCGGATGCCGGTGGGTTGTACAACAGGTCCGAAATATGTTCGATGTCTTGTTTCTCAAGTTGGGCGATTACCATCTGTGCTAGTTGCGCTTGACTCTTCTTTAAATCATTCGTTGCGGCTTCAAAACTGACGAACCAAAGTCGGGGTTTATCTCTCCAAAACGGTGGTATTCTCAACGATAGAGATACCTTGCAGAACACCTTGCCCGGCGGGAGATCTCCCCTTTTCCTTCCACCGGCCACACACACACGTTTTGTGCAGGTGTGGCCGGAAGAAGACTGAATATTTGCTCGGGAGCGAATGAATGGGGTACTTGAGAACGATGACGAGGATTTGAAGTTGTAGTTTCCGAAGGTTTTCCACGGTTTTGCTCGGAAGCGAATGAATGGGGTACTTGAGGACGATGACGAAGGTTTGAAGTTGTAGTTTCCGAAGTTTGTTGGTTGCGTTGTTCATATCACGTTGGGGTCACCACTGTGGCGGGTGGAAGGAAAAGGGGAGATCTCCCGCTGGGCAAGGTGTTCTGCCCGGGGAGCGGCCAACGCTCCTAATGGTAGTTCGGGGCTATTCTATATATACTGTTTTTGCTTCGGAACTTTGATAGCGCGATTTAGGCTTCGATGTATTTTCGCTAGTGGCGCGACGACAGCGCCGCCACATCAGCGTCAGCTTTATTAAAAAAATGCTAACGCCATGTGCATTTTTGTAACGATGGGTTATATCTGAGATACCATAATATGGCATCTCTGATGTAACCTAAGTTTAGGTAACTCATATAGTGTAGGAGTACATTTTTTATGAATACTACCTACTATTTTTTAGGTGGTAGCAATCCTTTTCTGCCTAGAGCCCTTGCAGGTAAGAACCTTCCTCTTACCTATTTCTGCCGTCCAATAACATTGCCTACACGACTGTTTTCAGATCTGAAGGATATACATTGCCTCTAGAATTACAGGCATTTTATTTAAGTACTTAGAGGTCCTTATTTTAAGTTTTTTTTTATAGAATAAGGGTGTCAAACGAGCACACAGCCCAGCCGACGGTAAGTGGATGTTGTGGCCATAGACATTTACATTTATGCTCGATTAAGAATCAAAATGCAGACGCGTTGACACCACTAAGGACATAGATAGAATGACTCGTTTCCAGTAAAAACGGTCTACGGTTCACTACACTCACCATACGAAACACAACAAAATTAAGCTGCTATTTTACGCTGATATTCTGTGAAAGCGTGGTCCATCCCCAGTCGAGCCGACCAATTCATGCTACAATGATAATATAGCTGCAGCGCGACCCTACCACATGTAAAAAGCACGTGGTAGAGTCACGTAGATTGGTTGTTGGAGCCCCATGGGCTGCAGTAGCTAGGTACTTAGCATCAGGTGGACTGTTTCTAGATGTGGACCGGTAGAAGTTCGTTCGTCACTTGTTTTATAAAACAAACAAAAAAAATGGCCAAGTGCGTGTCGGCCCCGCACAATGTAGAGGTAGGGTTCCGTAGTTGCCCGTCACAATACGTGGGCTTCCTTAATAATGAGCATAGTGAATAAGTTCGCAGTTTGACCGCTATAACGACTAAAATGGGCCCAAATAGGAAGATCGTAACTGAAGGACTTATTTTTAAATCAGCCTTATATGGAGTGGTATTAAAAAAAGATTAAAAAATACTTTTCGATTTTGGTAATAATATCCTATCTATCCCGCAAATGAAAAAAGTAAAGGTAATAGTAGTAATGGATATAAGTCGTTTTCTTAATAAAATGTTTATTTTTAACAGTTCATAAAAACATTACAAAGTTATTAATGCAGCTAGTATTTGGTCATTTTCTATAGAGTTGTAACGAAATTTTTACCAATGCAAGTGCATTTTATAAGTTGGTCGACTATTACTCGTTGACTCCTAAATTCTACTTAGCTGTGATAGTTTTTCTTTTAACTTCATTATATGTACTACTATTGAGTTTACTTTCACATTTCCATTAAAAGCGGTTTAGTTGGTGGGGGGAGGGGGGAGGGGGGAGGGGGGGACATGACTAATGAAAATCACACATGATGGAATAGACGGGTAAAAAAAAATCATCCTCCATTTACTTGTACGGGAAGTATCTTTTAGATTTTATTTCACAGTTTTCTAGGCGTGATTAATATCTATAACTATGCCAAATTACAAATTTGTAGCACCTAGGGTCTCTGAGCAAAACCGCGGACGGACGGACGGACATGGCGAAACTATAAGGGTTCCTTGTTGTGTAACTACGGAACCCTAAAAATGTACAAAAAGAACATGACGTGGACAAGAAATGGACTAAAGATATTTTAATAGATATCATATTTTATGATATCTTTTAAAGGGATATCTTAAAAATATGGTAAGGGGGTTTTAAAAAATATTATTATCTTATGAAATCAATTCCTGTTTCAACTTGCAATCGGCACAATGACCAGACACTGCCTTACTAAAATATAGCTAAATTGTTTTTGAAAAATCGCCAGTATTACCAAATATTAGGGTTTAACAAAATCGTGCTCGTTTATATTTGCGAACTACTTAGCGTCCAGTGTTTAATGACCTTTCTTTCTAATATTGTGATGAAAGGATTGTTCCGATTAGGAGCTCTCGGGTGCTGGTTTTCAGGAAGTAGGTCTGAAGCGTGCGCGCGCTGTCTTACGTAATCGTTACGTAAGGGGTGAGCGAGGGTTGCAGGGGGTGGAGCTACGACCTGCGCGGGGAAAAGGTGGGGAGAGGACAGACGGGGGCGAAGGCGCTCACAATCGATTCCTATCCGCAGTCCGGCTCGGCGTTTGAACATGGCAGACAAAAGTAAGGTTGCTGAACAATACTACTCCAAGCCACCGGATCTAGGCAAATGGGAGTCCTTCAGGATCTTTTTATGGAACTCCGAGACCGGACAAGTCCTTGGCCGCACGGGATCGAGTTGGGGTAAGTTTTTCTGACAACACAATCTTTGTTTCTACCACGACGGTTACGGGTTTTGGAGGGAAAAATCGATGATAGGATATGGGGAAAAGCAGTATATGATTAACTTCGCATCTTGGCATTCTGGCTCGTTTCCTTGCTGAATATTTAAAAGAACCTTAATTTTCGGTTGAGGCTTCGACCGCTGTTATGTAACCCTCTGTGAACTAAATTTTTGAACAGGGAGTAAACGTAAGGTAAAATGTTAACTTATAAGATTGTCCTTTCTAATAACTATATATTATAATAAAGCAGGTCACTATGAATAACGTTGAAGAATTGATAAGTACTTTATTTTTTTTAATCCTTTTTATTTTTTCTTACAGCTCCGTAAAAAGAATTACCAAAGAGCAAAAACGAATGTTTAAACATAATTTTATTGTTATTTATAATAAAACAATATTGATATAAAAATAAAAAATGGATACTCCCGCCATTGCTACTTTGTGCGACGCGCTAGTCGTAGGTTTTCCAGTTGTACTTTCCAGTTACATAATCATAAAACGCCCTACAAATAATTTAATTTCTTTTACTATTTGAACATTAAATCCAACATACATTTTCGACATTATTAATTTTATCTCTCCAAGGGTTAATAGCATAAAAAATATTAATTCTTAAATATTAAAATAACACTGGCTACAAAGAAATATAAAAAAAACGAATCACTTGAACAGTTGTTCCTTATGAATTAGTTTGAAAATTCTGTTCATTTTGGTCAAATCAAATGAGTACGTTAGCTCTAAAGTCATTCATGGTTTTACAACTAACTCTAACTACCGTTGTATAGTTTGATTATTACAAAACAATGGAAATTAGTTCGGACACGGATGCGCATGCACTAGGCTACTATACAAATAGATAAAAATAATATGTCAGCTAACACTGTAACCGCCGCGAAATTTTAATTTCTAATTTAACTTTATTTAACTTTCCCGCCTTTATCGAAGAAAAACAAACGGAATATATTTAAATCAAATATTGTCATTAATAATAGTATAATTGATAAATAAAAATAGTTGAATTTTAATTATAATGACCTAATTCGCCGTGTAACGGTCGGCGTAAGAGCGTCCAATACCCAAAATCTTCCCGTGGGTGTCGCCAAGATTTTAACACACAACAGAGGAAAATACAACAGGAGAAGGGCAGCATCTTCCTGGTAAAATCTCAAAATAATAGAAACTCTGTCTGCCTACCTGCTCGTCAAGAGTGGCAAATATGGCAGATATGACCCCAATGAGGTGATTTAAACCTAGGGTTTTTGTTACTTAGGCTCGGTTGGATAGATTTGCATCTCAAAAATATAAAGTCTTAAAACTAAAAATGGGTCATATCTTTTAACTTATATTTTTGTCATCATTATTTACTTCTAATTATTTAAAAAAACTAGGACCTACGTCTCTATTTCCCGCGCCATGTCAACCGCCATCTTTAAATCGATCATATCGAACAAAGATATTTTTTTTTCACAGAACATTTGTTCGTAGCTATAAAAACAATTCAACGATTTTGCAAATAATTATTACGTTGTAATTTGGCACTAAGTTCTTGCAGTATGGGAAATAAGGCCACAGTTGAGAGCAGAGAGCAAAGAAAGAGATGCGCAACGCCCCACGGACTGCGCGCGCTTCGTCCTTCGACGATCGATCCAAGGACGTTCACAACTGTGCCATTTTCGTATTAGCTGCTTCTATATATAGCACATTCATTTAGTTACATAGCATTGAAATATATACAATATTAAAAAAACTATAATAAAATAGCTGAGAGAAACTGAAATAAAAAAAATATTATCATAATAAAAAATAAAACTAAAAATTAATTTATCATACAGTCTTTTTCCGTCCGGTTCTCCACACCGACCATACGAAACACAGCAATATTAAGCTGTTATTTTATGCCGGTAAGCTGTGAGAGCGTGTTCCTTCCCCGGTCGAGCGGACTCATTTGTCCAACAACCATTATGTAGCTGCAGCGTGGCTCTACCACAATAATAACTCTACCAACTTATGTTATATACAATAAACAAAACGATAATAAAAATATTAAAACCAAAAACTTAAATTACCATACAACTCTACTCCTCATGGTATCTTACCAAGAACGCTGGCTGCGTTTCCTCGCTGAATGGCTATACTTAGCCTTTGAGTGAGAAAAGAACCAACCCTCTTATCACCAGCACCGATGACCATTCGCGAATACAGTTCTATTAGGGACTTCACCGTACGTGGACCTCACGGACCGATAGTCTCTACAGCAAATATTTAGTCATCTCCCAGAGACTAATATTTGCGCCACTTACTTAATTCAGCTGCCTCTGATATATAGTTGTCAGAATTAGTATACAAGATATATATTGGGAGGAATAATACATAGAGATTTTGCTTTAGCATAAAAAGAGTTACCAGTCCTAAATATTTCACGGCCTTTTTTAAAGATGAAATGGAGACGAAATCTCCTAATGCCGAAGACAGGAGCACACGGGCCGTTGGTCGCTTCCCGGGCTTAACTCCTCGTCCGGTATGAGTGTTCCCCTTTTCCACAAACGGGCGCCATTTCGGGTATAAAATTAGCTCCCCGCCCCATTTTATGTTTTTAAATAATGCTAGTAAAAATCTCAAGTAGTAGAGTTACGCCTCACATCTGGATAAAGGAGAGTCCGGAAGTCCCTAACGCGGGATGAAAAGCGGTAAGACTCACAAGTAGGCGGTTTTTCTCTCAACAGTTACAATAAAAAGTTATAACCAAAAAAAGTCTAAGGACATTATATCAACGTATACCTATCTTTTAAAGATCCTATCTTTCTTTGAATTTATTGCAAACGCAAATTAGTAATTAGATTACACGGTCAAATCAGTAAATATTGACCGTGCAGTGGCGGTGTAAAAATATCCACTACCCCATATCGTTCCGTGGGTGTCGTAAGAGGCGACAGAGGGAAACAAATCAGGAGGTGGGCAGCAGTGTCTTAATAATAATAACTAAAAAATAAACTGTGGTTGCCATCCTGCCTGCGAAGCGTATCAACTATGAAAAATATCACCTATGGGAGAGGCCTATGTTCATCAGTGGACTTTCGATAGCCTGTAATGGTAACAGTAAACAGTAATATAACGGGAAGCTTATAAATAGTGCTACATCTACCTAAAAAATGAGCTAGAGCTAGTTTTATGAAGCCTGTACTTTGAAACAGCAAGTTAAGACCTATTGCGGGTGCAGATTTACCACGTGCTCGGCTGTGAAGGAAAACATCGTGAGGAAACCTGCATGTATAAGAAATAAGAAAAATAAATATCTCAAATACATATGAAGTTCGCCAACACGCATTGGGGCAGCGCGGATTCCTTGCCTTAAAACCTGTGCTCAGCCGTGGGACGTATATATGCTGTAACTTTTTTTTAGCGCGTAATTAAATTATGGACATCGCTCATTTTGTCAAATTTACGAGAGCTATAATAATGTCATTCAGATCGAATTTGTTCACGGCGGGCCAGTCTTAACGGAGACTAGCCATCTGCGCAGGATAGAATTATAGAGCCCGAGTGTATGCGCTAGCACAGGTGCACTCTCTATTCCATCACTCGTCCGATTGGACGACAAACTGACACAACTGGAGAAAGATCAGGCGCAGGACCAACGGCTTTACGTGCTTTCCGAAGCACGCGGGTGAAACACCGCCAACTTGATTTGACAAAAAAAAACAATAAATGATTTTGGCCCTACATGGGACCTCATAGTCAGCAACCGTGTTTACGACGACTAGACCAAAGAGGCAGAGACGGGTATTGTAATAGTTTCTTACATAAATAATATCATCCAAAATTGATTATGATAGGAACCGGTAGCTAGCTTATGGATAATCTTGTTGTGCCCATCAGGGTCCATAGAGATACCATAAAACTATGTAACGTAACACCTTTTGTAACCTATGGAATGCAATAAAGTTATTGAGTATTGACTAAGAGAACAGGTCTCTAACTTTTGAAAGGTTATGAAGCAATTTGTCTGTTTCATATCTCCCCGCTTTGTATTCTGAAATGTTTAGTAGATCTTTCAAGAAACATGTAAGAGTGTGGTATACTTAGACGGACCCCTCTTCTGCTAGGCGTCCGTCTAAGTATACCACACTCTTACCTGTTTCTTCCGCAAAAAAGCAGTGCCTGCACTGTGTTCCAGTCTTAAGGGTATAGGAGCCAGCATAATTACAGTCCTCAGTGGTGATAACGCATCTGTATCCTTCTTTGTTTAAAGTTGGTGGCAGGGGTCCATGGGCTGCAATAGTTACTTAACATCAGGTTGACTATTTATGGTTGTCACTTTCATAAAAATATATTCTTCCGTTACTATTCGAGGCCAAGAGATCTTGGCATTTCCCATAGTCGCCGCACAAGACCCAAGGGACTGTGTGTGGGTGAAGGAGTTTTTTCGCTACTACCGCAGATTTTTTTAAAATTATGATTAGAAGTTATAGAACTTATTATAATTCACTTGTCTCTGCTATTGTCTCCAGACTTACAATAACTACAACCATTTTCTAATTGACTCTTAGGAATCCTACAGGACAGGATCTATCACGTAGTGGCGGTGTCAGAATATCCACTACCACATATCGTCCTGTGGGTGTTGTAAGAGGCGACAGAGAGAAACAAAACCAGGAGATGGGCAACGTTTTTCATAATACCCAACAATTAGAAAAATAAAAAATATATAGGTATGCGTTTGTAAACCCGCCTGCCTATCGTGGCAATTATGGCAAATATCGCACCTATGAAGCAATCTATGCGGGAGGCCTTTGTTCAGCAGTGGACAAAACTAACAGTAACAGGACAAAACGGGGTGACCGAGTCAGTTATGTATTTCAAAAAGCCTCACATTTACAAGTTGTTTTGTACCGCTGTAAGCCGATGGTATGAGTCACTGGAAATTCTCCTCATTTATATTTAGACTGGGCCCTTTGCGCATGTCTGATAAGGGTTGCACAGCGCACTCGCCATGACCTATGCCAATCTAGGATCATACAATATGCACGAATGCACTCGCTTTGAAGAAAGGCTGACCTCAATATGTGCATTTAAATTTTATCATTCCATTTTATCGAAAATGTAATCACTTTTTCATTGATTGAAGGTTTTTAATAGGCTTAGGTCATTTTGTAATCCATTATTTACGTAATATAACGTTTGAAATTATTCCATATTTATTTCATTTTATTACGATTTTGTGAGCTACTTATAGACAAAATTATATAAAAATAATTACAATTACTAAGTAGAGATCTAAGATAAAACAGCACGCCCTCCCTTGTAGTTTTGGTAGATTTATACTTTCAATATATCACAATTCTAAAATCTATTAAAACACAATAGAAAGCGTGCGCAGATTAAGATTTTTATATAATATTTAGACTTACCTAATAAGGTAAATGTGACAAACACTACCAAAAATGCAAGGCGCAGTCAGTTTATAATCAGACGATCTATCATATTTTACAATACTTGTCATACAAATGCAATTATTATGACAATAAACTTCTGCTATTAACATTTTTCTTGATTAATAAAATTAACTGTATTTTATTTTACACTGTATTCACACCTAACTGTATTTATATTTTCTTATTCATGAATAAGGCGGCCAATTATAAATAAATAATTATAACTTTTAACAAAAAGTAAAAACCGACTTTCGATTGCTAAAAAAAGAAGTTATTTATTTGTTACACTTAGGAGTGGAATTTCTTCTCCAAATTTGAAGTATTTAATAAAAAAAGAATCATCAAAATTGGTTCACAATCTGCGAAGATATCGCGTAACATACACTCGAATTGAGAATCTCCTGTTTTTTTAAGTCGTTTAAAAAATGTGACTCATTTGAGAAATATTGTTTAAAAAAAAAAAATTTTTTTTAATTATTAGTTTGTTTGTTTCCTAATAAGTACAACCCCTCTTCTTTTCCGCAAGAATACACCGCATTGACTTTTCATAAAGTTGGCCGCCTTAACTATAGACTACGTTGAACGCTTGTTTTAAATATGGCCGTCACAACAAGCGTGTCAATTCGCGCGTCAACACTAATTAACGGCCATAACTATTATGAAACTAGGACGATAAAAATTGGCCTAGGTCGGATCACAATATTGTGCTAAGACAATTATGCCTGTCACCTGTAGGCTAGCAGGGATTATAAATAAGCATATTCATAATAAAAGCTAATTAATGCTCTACATTTAACCTACACTACGTCAGAAGGTGCCTCTTTTCCAGTAAAAAGGGTATCTGGTTCTCTACACTCACCATACGAAACACAGCAGCATTAAGCTGCTATTTTACGCTGGTATTCTGTGAAAACGTGGTCTTTTCCCGGTCGAGTTGACCCATTCGTGCCACAACCATAATATAGCTGCAGCGTGGCTCTACCACGTATAGATTTTGTATGTATGTTACGCGATACCTCCGTTAATTGAGATCAGATATTGATATTTTTATTTATTAAGTTATACTTCAAGGCTGGTCCCATATATATGGGAGTAAAAATTCGAGCCGTAGGAATGGCAAATAGGGATGAAATTTTTAATGTAACTATTTAGACGACATTGAGTTGTTGATCCTTCGCCCACTTATTTAAAAAGAAAAAATTCAACTCATAATAAAAAGTAACAGACGACTTTAAATAGGTAATTAAAAAGAATAAAATAATTTCACATCCCGAATTCGGGGCTTTAATTATTCTGTTCAGTATGTTTTAGCACTTCAGAATCTGATTTTTTTTTATAGATTAAGGTGACAACCAAACACACAGTCCACCTGATGGTAAGTGGATGCTGTGGCCCATAGACATCTACATTTGTCCTTGATTAAGAATTAAAATGCAGATGCGTATTCATCCCTGAGGGCTAAAATGCCTTCAAGCTATTAGACTGGAAAGGATACTGTGTCAACGTCAATGGTAAGGACTGCACTCACCTTCGATTTGCCGACCCATAATACATCTGCAGCATAAGCCTACTTGCGTATGAAAATCTATAGATGTGTGCACTTCATGTTAGCTTACATTTAAAATCGCATACTTTGAGTTCATGTAGCTTATGACATTAATTAAACGAATGAAAATTGACACGACACATCCAATAAATACGGGCTACTGCACCTTATTCTAAAAGTGCTAAAAACTACAAAAAAAGGAAAGCGCACTTATTTATAAATAAGACAATCTATACCCGTTTTAAGAATGTACCTTTTAAAAAAGGAAACAATCAAAAACATGGCACGCGTTTAAGTGCTCCAATTGTTTGTATTCCGCGGTCTGCAACAGACGGCATCGGTTTAATAATTGCTCGTAAGTGGCGGCGTCATTCGTTCCCAAACTAATTGGTCGCCGAACATTGACCGCGTTTCATACTACCTCGCTAGTTGCCACACAGCTAAGAAGCTTGAAGCTATGAACTTTGAAGTCTGTAGTCACACTTAACTAAAAATAGTGACATCGTCTCAATCGACGTTAATTTCAAAATTTGAATAAATAAAAACATAATATATTAAATTTGGCCTCTTAGTATATTTACGAAAATATATTAAATTTGGCCTCTTAGTATATTTACGAAAATTTCATGTATGTTCACAAAACCTAGTAGTTTTAATAAAAAAAGTAATATAGGTACACTCTGTTTAATACCAGAAAGCAACACAAGTTGTAACACTAGCTGGTGCCGACAGCACTAAAACTGTTCATCGTAATTCCAAAAATTAACCAAGTGCTCGTCAATGTTGCGAAACAGAAGGGAAATCTCCATGTCTTTCTTTTTACTTATTATAAACCAGTGATTGGTAAAGAAGCCCTAGATTTACAGTTACTTAACCGATTATACAGAGGCGGTGTAAGAATATCCACTACTCCATATCATCCCGTTAGTGTCGTAAGAGGAGAGGGAAACAAATCAAAAGATGGGCAGCAGTGTCTTCCTAATAATGACTAAAAAAAAACTGCGGTTGCCAACGCGCTTGCCAAGCGTGGCAACTATGGAAAATATCCTCCCTATGAGACCATCTATGGGAGAGGCCTATGTTCAGCAGTGGACTTTAATAGGCTGTAACGGTAACCGATTATTCCGTCATCTTTCGGTTGTCATAAGATTTTCTAAGGGATCCCTTATTCGATTTTCCGAGTAAGAGATTCTGTTCGATTTTTCGTTCTTCGACATCTTTTGAGGACGTAAGGAAATGAAGGTGAGTTTTTCTGCGCTTGCGCGACTGATCACGCAAATTTTACAATAGTAATACTAACGGCGTAATGTCCACACGTGGTGAAAATGACAATGTTCGAATCCGTCGTAGGCAATTTAATTAATGTAATTATCAGACGATGGAAGAATGAGTGAACTAATTCAGTGACATAGGATCTAACGACAAAAAAATCGTGTTGCTTTATCGAATAACACTATCTACGCCGCTGTCTGTACAGCGCAGGGTTCCAAATGCCAATTTCAGGTTCGTGTCAAATGCAAATCAGTAGTCACCCCTCTACCGCTCTACCCCTCATGGTGTCAGGCGTAAGAATCTAAGTTAAGATATGTTTGTTTTTAACACGCTTACGTAACGGAATTTTTGAATGTG
The DNA here is from genome assembly GCA_029286625.1 of Parnassius orleans. Classification (NCBI taxonomy): domain Eukaryota; kingdom Metazoa; phylum Arthropoda; class Insecta; order Lepidoptera; family Papilionidae; genus Parnassius; species Parnassius orleans. Next base: position 4,752,683 of record JAGSMP010000059.1, read on the forward strand.
ATTTTCATCCCCTTCAAAACGTCGGATTGATTTGAAACTTCGCATACTTAACAAGGACCGATGACAATGCAATAATTTAAATAGTTTGTCCCATTATCCTTGCCAGGATCCTCAGGATTTGCGAATAATTCATAAAACAACTACGATTTCTGCCAGTTCAATCTACTGTAAGCCGCGTAAAAGAAATTCGTTCAAAAAAAAACACTTAAAAACCGCACTAAAAAATAGAAAATAAATGATAGTTCAAAAAAACTAAAAAATCACGTTTTTGTAGATAACCGAACTAAAAAGTAGAAAATAATTTTCAATAAGTTTATAATAACAAAATAGTGATTAACATAAAAATTTATTTTATTGTAAATCAACGTGAGGTGCTTGATGTCTTTTGTTGTAAATATTTTTGTGGATATTTATAAAATTAGCGTCATAATAAAATTATCCGAAAAAGCACCCCACGCTTTTTTACAATAAAATGAATTTTTATGTTAATCACTATTTTCTTATTTTAAACTTATTGAATTTTATTTTACTTTTTAGTTCGGTTATCTACAAAAGCGTGTTTTTTTAGTTTTTTTAAACTATTATTTATTTAAATAGCCGTTTGGTGGCGGAGTAAAATTATTCAGACCAAAAGTAAAAACAAATATCTTTTATCTAACTTATGATAATCAGTGACAGAAAATTTAAATCTAATAACTTAATTATATTCTGTATGTATGTCAAGAAGTAGGGCTTTGAAAATCAATCGTTCACAGGGCTTTAAATCTGTTTAGTTCCCACTAATTCAGCTGATTCAACAAAAAATTCATTAGAATAGAATAGATTTTTTTTTATTTATTATAGATTACAAGTAAACCTTATTGAAAGTCATTTTTTCCTTTTACCAATTCCGAAGAAGCGCTTAAAAAGATTTCATCGATTCTGACTTCTAAAGCAAGTCAGCAAGCCCATAAAATGGCAAAAATGTGTTAATAGTTTAGGCAAATATTAGGTACAGACTTAATATTATAATAACCGTCATTAATATCATAATAACCCTTTTTAAGTCATTGTTTAAAAAAAATATATGTTCATCTCATCATATTTTTGGTTGGGGTTATTATACCTTTAGGAATGAGGTGTCCTTTACAAAGCAGTTTCTAAAGTGACTTTATAAATCATTGTACATCTTATTTATCTGTAAAATAATGCTTTGAAAAAAAACCCACTGATATCTTACTTGTTCTTCCCAGAGCTTCTTTTTTTCCAAACAGGGGTCAAAGTAAAAAAGTATTTTTCAACAAGTAGTATTTTTTAGTTATTGCAAATGCGAGAAAAGCTAGAGGCATTTTAGGTTTTTTTTTTAAAGAATAAGAATAATTTTTAATATTAATAACAATTTTTAATAATCCTCAATTAAAAATCAATATGCAGAAGATGCGTTGTCACCCCTGAGGACTAAGACGTAATGCCTCGTTTCCAGTAAAAAAGATCTCCAGTTATCCACAATCACCATACGAAATACAGCGGCATTAAGGTAACAATTTACGCTGGTGTTCTGTGAGAGCGTGGTCCTTCCCCGGTCGAGCCGACCCATTCGTATAGCAAATAACATAGCCGCAGCATGGCTCCATCGCATACAATCCAAACATTGACACCTCCTAGACTATGCTATTATCAGAAAGAAAAATATTTTTAACGCTACAGAGGCGTACTGCTATAATCACCGTAGGCTTGTTATTACCAAATTCAAACTACGCTTTTGCTCTCCACAAAGATATACGTAACGTATTAGGCATAATTGTGCAACCCTTTAACTACAATTCGTTTTTTTTATAGGATAGGGTAACAAACGAGCACAGTCCACCTGATGGTAAGTAGTTGCTGTGGCTCATAGACATCTACATCCATCCTCAACTACGAATCAAAATGCAGATGCGTTGTCTCCCATGAGGACTAAAATGGAATGCCTCGTTTCCAGTAAAAAGGGTCTCCGGTTCTTTACACTCACTATACGAAACACAGCAGCGTTAAGCTGTTATTTTACGCTGGTATTCTGCGAGAGCGTGGTCCTTCCCCGGTCGAGCCGACCCATTCGTGCTGCAACTATACTACTAATATAGCTGCAGCGTGGCTCTACGATGTAATATTCGTCGAGGAAAATCTGTTTTGTATTATTTTGAACCGTTTGAAGACGCTATCTGTTTATATCTTATTGGGGACCTTTGTACGAACACACTGTGTTATTGTTCCTGTGACTTGTTGTGTGTAATAAAATAAATTAAAATTAATGTAATTATTATTTGTTCACAGCTAAAATCCTCCTGTTTTACCTCATCTTCTATGCGGTGCTCGTGGGATTCTTCGCCGCCATGTTGGCGATTTTCTATCAAACCCTGGACTCCAAGATGCCCAAGTGGCAGATGGATAGCTCATTGATCGGCAGCAACCCAGGTAAGCGTTATGCAGCAATGGTTGTTTTTTTATCTTTTAAATAAATTTAAAAGAAAATTTAAACTGGTTTGCATAATGGATGTATGATTTATATTTAAAATGCAAATTGCCCTACCAAATTGAAGTGGTAAATGGGCAGGTCATATTGTTTATGGCGAAGAACCGACAACCGATGGGAAAGAAAGGTTCTTGAGTGGCAGCCTCGTACCTGTAAACGAATTGTAGGGCGGCCCCGAATAGATGGAGTGACAACCTGTTTAGATGTGCAGAAAGTCGATGGATCCAGGTGGCTCAGGACCGTGTTTTGTGGCTTTCCTTGGGGAGACCTATGTTCTGCAGTGGACTTGAAGGGCTGTAAAAATGATTATGACGATGAACTAATTTGTGAAACATGCAGGGAACTATCAATGCAGGTTGTTCAGGACCATGCCAAGTGGCAATTTATGGAAGGGGTCTGTTTGTTGGCTATATGACAGGACTTCTAATGGGCTGTAACAACGATGATGATAATAATGATGATGAATAGTATTATTACATAGACCTAGTAATGGTATTTACTACTAGAAGTTTTTCTTAATAATCCTCTCCACTTAGAATCACTACAGCTGTTCAAAGTTCCATTGCTGAACATAGGCCTCGACCATAAACTGCCTTATAGGGTGATATATACCGTTGCCACGCTTGGCAGGCGGGCTGGCAACCGAAGTTTATTTATTATTTTTTGTTGTAATCAAAAGAGATGGTGCTCATCATCGCCTGTTTGATTTCCCTCTGTTGCCTCTTACGACACCCATAGGATGACAGAGGTTAGTGGATTATTACACGGCATTTGGTATTGGTGCATTGACACAATACAAAAAAAAAACGTCAAACATCAAAACTAAGCCAACAAAGATTCCCACCAGCTCTGGTGCTGTACCAATATCTGAACCGGTTCCAAAAATTCCAGTAAAATCACACTGTGAGGAATTCTTAGTCCTCAGAGGTGACAACGCTTTTTTAGACTTTTTTTGGTGTTGTTTAGATGTTTATACGTGGTAGAATCACGCTGCAGCTTTATTATGGATGTAGCATGAATGGATCAGCTTGACCGGGGTATACAACCACGCTCTCATAGAATACCAGCGTCAAAGAGCAGCTTAACACTGCTGTGTTTCGTATAGTGAGTGCAGAGAACCGGAGAGTATTTTTACTGGAAACGAGGCATCTATTTTAGTTCACAGCGGTGACAATGCATCTGCATTTTGATTCTTAATCGAGGATAAATGTTGATGTCTATGGACCGCAGCATCCACTTATCATCAGGTGGACTGTGTACTCGGTTGTTACTCTTATTCTATAAAAAAAATATGTAGCAACTGCAGTTTCCTGTCACCAGATAAACTGTCAAATCGCTTGCCATTTTCCTAAAATCGAAAAAATCCCCACCATCTTGTCTCTTTTTCTAAAAAGTTTTCTAAACAGTTTTGTTGACCCACAGGTCTGGGCTTCAGACCGATGCCCGAGTCAGCCACCGTGGAGAGTACGCTCATCTACTACAGGGCCAACGACAAGGGCTCCGTACTCAAATGGGCCAGCGTTATCGACGAATACCTTGAACGTAAGTTTTTTTAGTACGGATTCTTTAAAATATATTTATAGCAATGAAAACAACAAGATGTCGAACGTGATAGAGCCTCGCTGCAGTTGTATTGTGGCCACAGCATCCGCCTATCATCAGGAGGCTCAGCTGATAGTAAGTGACGACCGCTGTCGATGAATAACAGCAACACCAGGCGATGGCACTTCATGGCACTGCCAAAATGATAAGCCTGCGATCAGATGTGGATTACTAATTATATACTTTTATTGGAACGAAGTTCCTTATCGCACGGTACGGATTTGACGGATGGGAGCTAGGCGAGAAAAAGTGTAAGAATTTTCCGTCATGACCTTTTCTTATGTTGCCATGAAAGAAATATTATTTTAAATGACGCTTCATTTTAATAGACGCTAGTAATTCATTTATTTGTATTTGTTAATCAATAATACGTTTATCAATAATAATTTACTACGAAAAGAACTTCTTTCCAACCGAGTGTTCCACGACACACACGCATGTTTTTGTTTCTTCTTTTTTTAAAACGTTACCACCCCCACACTAGGATTTTCTCCTGTATCGTGGAGGCAGTTTACAAACATAAATTGCACAAGGAAAACCATCCAGACTCGAAACAATTATTTGTAGGCCACACAAATACTTGTTCTATGCGGGATTCGAACCCGCGCCGCGGCCCCAAGCGCTGCAACTCATTGCTAAGCCACTGCGCCATGGTGCCGTGATAGTAGATTGAAATATTTTAACATTACTAGGTGATTCCTTTTCTGCCTAGTAGTCTGCCTAACTTACCCTCTATTTCTGACAAAGTGATAGGTGCCTTCATTGTAGAGTTCCAATGCTCCGATTTGAAATGTGAGGAAACATTTGTAGTACAATCATTAAGCGTGAGGCATTCCATCTTAGTCCTCAGTGGTGACAACGTATCAGTGACCTTCTTTATTTAAAGTTGGTTGCAATTATCCTTGGGTTGCAGTTTCCACTTCATCACGAGGTGAACGATTAAATCTTTTGTGATTTTTATGTTATAAAAAACAATTTACTATTTCTTGTGACAAAGGACTATTGGCATTAACGACTTCAATTTCTTCAAACTAATAATATTTAAAACAAGTTTTAACTGGCAATCAATGTGTCAATCTTTATTGTTAGTATACAAAAAAAGAATACATTACTTTTTAACTTCCCGCTATGAAAATCAATGATTTTCAAAAAATCGGAAAGTTATTGGTTTCACCTCATTTTTCGAAAATCGAGTTTTCATCAGATCTCGACGTTTTGAGGTCCTAGGAAGCAGTTCTGACTATTCCTACGAGGATGTCACTATGTCTGTATGTATGTATATGTGTGTGTGTCTGTGAGTGTGTGTGTGTGTGAGTGTGTGTATGTAAACCTCTTATAACTTTTGAACGGCTTGACAGATTCGAACGATCTTCGAAAGGGTTTCACCAAACTTAGATCTTCAATACTATTTGAACCGATTCGGACCAGTAGATTTTGAGAAACCTCAAATATAAAATTTTCGAAAAAATATTTTTTTAGAACTTTTAAACAGATGAAACACAAAACTGCAAACCGCTTCAAAATCTTTGAAAAAAGTGTTTTTCTAAATATATGTAATATATATATCTCAAAACGCTCGAAAAATATTCGTTGAGCGTTTTGAGATCGGACATAGCAGGAAGGTCCAGGGATGGCCTGCAGAGTCAACAGATTTTTTTATGTATTAACACTAAAAAACATTTATAAAAGTAAGCCGTGTTTCCTAGAATACCGCAAGAAGGGTAGCGGTGGTGGCGAGGCCGCTGGTGCCGAGAACCGCGTCCCATGTTCGTACAACACCGGCAATCTCGCAGAGAAGCAAGTGTGCGACGTGCCTGTCGAGAACTTCCACCCCTGCACCTCCGCCAACCAGTACAACTACGAACAAGGCGGACCATGCGTGTTCCTCAAACTGAACAAGGTGAGGTTAGAAGATAAAAGAGAGGAAAATCCATCCATTTCTACTATATCTTAGTATTTTTCATTCATACTAATATCCTAGTACTTTTTACGTTCACTGGATAATATTAATGTAACTTTCTCATGTAAGTAAATGTTGGTATTTTTTTTTAGAATTGCAAAGCAATAGAGGGCATTCGGGCAATTTATAACATAAATTGAAAAGAGTCCCTCAGAGTAAAACTGACGGAATAAACATATTAACGTTAGCATCGCAATGTATTTATGAAAATGTAATATATATACATAAAAACAAGAATAGCTTTGATAAGAATAATGATCTTCATACTAGAACAAACATAAGCTTGTAATGCCAGTTACTAGACTCCACAGAATTAGTAATTCATTTATGGGGCCATGTGGCAAACAAAATCCCAGATAATATTTAAAAGAAAAACTGTACCAAAGGGATTGTTATAATATTATGGAATACATGCATGAATATAACCTCGGATTGAGGTGATCACTACCACGCAGGTTTTATTATAATTCTTATAAAAAATGTACAAAATTATTATAAAGTTATATATGTCTAAAATATATATAATCCCGCTGGCTCTTCCCAAGACAGAGGTATTTTCCGAACCAGTGGTAAATATAAAAAATACTTTCAATTAATATTATGTAAATGCTAAAAGCGATTGGCCGCTAAGTCAGACGATAGTAGCTCGGTTGGGTGGTACGCTTGGCAGCCACTTGGTTGCCAAATACGCCACGCTCGCCATGTTCGCCACACGCCAGGTGCCGGCTGCCAAACGCCGTTAGCAATAGCCACATAGTCGGCGGTTTATTTATATTCGTTTTAGAATAGCCAAGGGGCGCAACTGTGTTTAAGTTTCGTTTACACGCTTATATAAAGTTTTAAATTATTAAATAATATTTATTATGTAATGTAATGTTTTCTGGACGTTAAGTCAATAAATATGCAATAGTTGGTTCCAATTTAGTCTTTAAATGTGTTTTATTGATTTACCTGTTGTTTGTGTTTTTTAACCCCTATTTGTATACAAATAGTAATGTCCTTCAGACAGCATTTCGGTCACGGCGGCCAGTCTCAACGAAGTCTAGCCATCTGCACAGGACAGCATTATAGTGCCCAAGTGTATGCGCAAGCACACGTGCACTGATGCACTCTCTATTCCCTCACTCTCATAGTCCGATGGTACGACAACTCGAAACGCATCGGAAACGTGTCGAATAAGGTGCAGGACCAACGGCTTTACTCGCTTTCCAAGGTATCTCAGCGCGGAATCCGAAAAGGAATCCGAAAAAAAAAAACTGTTTTTTTTCCCACCTGGGATTCGAACCTAGGACCTCATGGATAGCAGCCTCGTTTACGACCACTAGACCAAAAAGGCAGGTAATTTTAATGTCAATTTGTGCACACAAATATTAACAAACAAACCAGCAGTTAACCTGATAATCCCATGGAGACAAAGAAGTTTAAATAGAGAAGGCTAGTATAGATGCTATCACCCTTGACGACTAAGATTGAATGCCTCGAAGCCTGTAATTAAACTGGCTCTCAATACCCTTCGAACTGGAACATAGTAGTGAAGGCACTACTGCTAAATGAAATAGGGTAGATGGCAGCACCCAACCCAGATGGACTCCAGTGTAAAAAGGAAACCCTAGCATCTATCGAACTATCTTCCATCTTATTAGTTTATGTTCGTTATTCTTATATACCCTGACTATGCCGTGAGGTAAAACGGTCGGTTCTTATAGTTAGTATATTAATAATTTAAATAAATATTTTGAAACAAGTACAAGTGAGAATCCAAATCACAAAAATTAAGCTGAAGTTTCACCAAGTGACTTTAACTTTCAACATCACTAGTACCGTAAATGATAAGGCGGGTTGGTAACTGCAATTTATTATTATTGTGAGTTATGCTGTTACGCGCCTCTTACGACACCCACGGGATGATATGGGTTAGTGAATTTTCTAATGCCGCCACTACACGACTCGATACTTAGATACAACCGATCAATCCTTCTTTGAGTTGGAGCAATGATACTTCTTTATGAGCCTACAAAATTTATTCCTATACATGATGAACCCCGTGTAGTGGCGGGTAAGAATACTCACTACCCCATATCATCCCGTGGATGTCGTAAGAGGCGACAGAGGGAAACTGAGGCAGAGGATGGGCAGCAGCATCTTTCTGATAACAGCAAAACAACAATAAAAAAACTGCGGTTTCCAACCCGCTCGCCAAGCGTGGCAACTATGGCAATATAATCCCCCATGACAGTAACGAAGAGACGGCCCCCAGTCCCCGGCGGCCCCGCTGTTCCTGGCTACGGTGGCAACCATGGTAACGGCGGGGCAGGGGGTGCTAAGAATTTCCGGTGGAGGTTCGGTTGCCACCTAGGACGACTCGACCTGGCAACTTATAACGCACGCACCCTGAGGACTGACGAGAAGATCCTGGAGCTGGAAGAAGAGATAGACAAGTTGCGCTGGAAAATTATAGGATTATCCGAGGTCCGAAGAGAGGGGGAGGACACGGTAATCCTCGAATCCGGCAACTTGTTCTATCACCGGGAGGGCGACCATCTGTCCCAAGGAGGTGTCGGATTTATCGTCCACAAGTCTCGTTAACAACGTTGTAAAGATTGGGAGTGTGTCGACGAGGGTTGCGTACCTTATACTCAGAATCACCAAACGGTATTCGCTGAAGGTCATACAGGTTTACGCACCAACCTCGGCACACCCCGATGAGGAGGTGGAGGAAATGTATGAGGATATCTCTAGAGCCATGCATTCCTCCAAAACCCACTATACGGTGTTAATGGGAGACTTCAACGCAAAAATAGGCACAAGAGTACGGTTAGCTGAAAGTAGTGAAATTCGGAATAGGGCAACGGAACCCAAGGGACCAGCAGCTGGCCGAATACATGGAGAAAGAGGGACTCTTTATGATGAACTCTTTCTTCCAGAAGCGGCCCCACAGGAAGTGGACCTGGTCGAGCCCCGACGATTCGACAAAAAATGAGATTGACTTCATTATGACGACCAGGCGACAACTGTTCAGTGACGTCTCAGTGATCGCGAGGGTGAAAACCGGCAGCAATCACCGAAAGGTGAGAGGCACACTGAACCTGAACGTTAAGTTGGAGAGGTCACGTCTAATGAAGTCATCGCTCCGTCCCCCTCGTGCTCTAATCCAAAGTCCCGAAACCTTTCAGTTCGAGTTACAAAATCGATTGCAATGTAGTGGACGATATGAATGACAAGCTCGTGGAAACTGTCCATGCGGTCGGAGCTAAGTTTTGCAAGACCCGCCGCAGAAGAACACAAAAACTCTCCGATCACACTCTTAATCTCATGGCTGTTAAACGGGATATGAAGCTACAGTCTTCAGTAGATTTGACAGAATACAGGCAACTGAACAGACAGATCTCCAAATGCCTGCGGCGGGACTGACGCAACTTTAATACTGCTCGTATTGAAGCGATCGAGCGGAAACAGGGCTCCGAAGTCTTTGCTAGAGATCTGTCTGCCAGAAAGAGCCAACTGTCGAAGCTGAAGACCGAGTGTGGCAGCGTCTTTTCCGGGACACCTGAGATTTTGAGTGAGATTGAGAGGTTCTATGGGCAGCTGTACACACACGCAAGTGTGAGTAACGATCCAAGAGCGAGTCTTATCCGACACTATTCCGATGATATCGCGGACGTCAGTCTGAGCGAGATTAGAATGGCTCTCCAGCACCTTAAAAACGGCAAGGCCCCAGGCAAGGATGGAATTACAGCGGATCTTCTGAAAGCGGATGGAAAACTGGTACTTGAAGTCTTTCAGAAGCTCTTTAATTCCGTCCTACATGGTGGCATTACACCGGAGGCGTGGAGCAGAAGTGCGGTGGTCTTGTTCTTCAAGAAAGGCGACAACGCTCTCTTGAAGAACTACAGACCGATTTCCCTTGTGAGCCGCGTCTACGTGCTGTTTTCGAGAGTCATTACGAATCGTCTCGCACGCAGATTCGACGACTTCCAGCCTCCCGAACAAGCCGGTTTCCGAAAAGACTTTAGCACCATAGACCACATACATACCCTTCGGCAAATTGTACAGAAGTCCGAGGAGTACAATCTGCCACTATGTCTGGCGTATGTGGACTATGAGGAAGCCTTTGATTCCGTCGAAATTTGGGCGGTGCTGCAGTGCCTTCAGCGGTGCCAAGTTGACTGTCGGTATATCGAAGTGCTGAAGTGCTTGTCAGTAGGGCTACGATGGCTATCCGAGTACAGAACCATAGTACGAAACCTATCCAACTGCAGAGAGGTGTAAGACAGGGTGACGTTATATCCCAGAAACTCTTCACCGCTGCATTGGAAGACGTTTTCAAGCTTCTGGACTGGAAAGGATACAGTATTAACATCAATGGCGAGTACATCACTCACCTTCGATTTGCCGACAATATAGTCCTTATGGCAGAATCGCTGGAGGACCTAAGCACTATGCTCAATGACCTCAATAATGCCTCCCAACGGATAGGTCTTAAGATGAACATGGACAAAACAAAGATCATGTTTAATGTCCATGTCACACCTATGCCGGTAGTTATGGGAGCACTAAGCGAAGTTGTTGACAGTATGTTTACCTGGGACAAATAGTCCGACTAGGTAAGTCAACTTCGACCGAGAGGTCAATCGACGGATTCAACTCGGCTGGGCAGCGTTCGGGTAATGCAGCACATCTTCTCGTCAGGTATACCTCAAAACTTGATAACGAGGCTGTACAACCAGTGCGTGTTGCCAGTGATGACCAACGGAACTGAGACGTGGTCCTTCACTGCTGGCCGGATGAGGAAGCTCAAGGTCGCTCAGCGAGGAAGCTATGGAAGGCTATGCTCGAGTCTCACTGCGTGATAAACTTAGAAATGAGGATATCCGCAGTAGAATCAGGTGACCGACATAATAACGGATTAGTAGCTGAAGTGGCAATGGGCCATATAAGCTCGAAGAACCGACAACCGATGGGGAAAAAATGTTCTCAGTGGCGGCCTCGTACCGGCGGATGAAGTATAGGGCGTCCCCACTAGATGGAGTGACGACATGGTAAGACATGCAGGAAGTCGATGGATGCAGGTGGCTCAGGACCGTGCTTTGTGGCATTCCTTGGGGGAGGCCTATGTTCAGCTGTGGACTTGTGAAGGGCTGTAATGATGATGATGATGATGATACATGATCCTCTTTCTTTGCAGAAAGGATTTTAATATCGCCACATTTGGCAGGCTGATTCACGTTCACAGTACCAGACGTCTCGCACCTTTGACGCTGCTGCCTGTTACTCGTCTGAGTATTTTATCCAGTCATCTGTTGGAAGACACCACAAGAAAAAACATGCGTGAGTGTCGACAGTGAACACTCGGTTGGAACGAAGTTCCTTTCGCAGTATATTATTATTGATAAACGTATTATATTATTCATTAACAAATACAAATAAATGAATTACTAGCGTCTATTAAAATGAAGCGTCATTTAAAAAATAATATTTCTTTCATGACAAGATAAGCAAAAGTGCGACGGAGATGGATATTAGTCCATCTCCCTCGCACTCTCGTTAATATATTAATTTATTTATATATATATATATATATATATATATATATATATATAAATTAATATATATATATATACATATATATATATATATATATATATATATATATATATATATATATATATATATATATATAAATTAATATATTAACTTTGGCCTCTAAATGTAATGTACGTACACAAAAATAAAAGTAGTTATACAAAAACAAGTGATATTCATTCTGTAAATACTAGGAACAAACACAAGCTAGTAGTACCAGTTACCCGACTCCACCGAGTCAGTAATTCATTCTTGGGGCAATGTATACGCTTTTACAACAAAATCCCAGAAAATATACAAAATTTGACCTGCTCTAAGTTTAAAAACTTTATTTAACAAAGTTTGTGTAAAAAGGGTTATTATAATATTAAGGAATTTATGGATGATAATAACCCCTGGGAATGAGGTGATCGCTACCAAGCTATTTCTAACTTGTTTTGTGTGGTTAATTGTGTAACATACAGGATTGTAAGCTGTTATTTAAAAAAAAGTTCCGCTGGGTTTCTTGCTGGTTCTTCTCAGGTTCAGAGGTTTTTTTTCGAACCAGTGGTAATTATACAAAAGAGTGACTTTCAATAAGTATTATTTATAATCTATATTGAATAAAAAAGTTTCTGTTTCTGTTTCTGTTTCTCACTCGCACTGTAGAAAGGGCGTGTGACGGAAAAATCTTACACTTTTTCTCGCCTAGCCCCCATCCGTCAAATTCGTACCGTGCGATAAGGAACTTCGTTCCAATAGGGTAATTGGGGTGATGGACTCTCTGAAACCGATTTTTCATGGTAGCGTGATGGATTGCATTAAAGATATCATAAAATCACAACGTCTTTGCTTTGTGTTCCGCCGCTACATAAAATAACGCGTATTAACAAAACTACCTTCACCTAATTTACTAAATTACTAAATTATTGCTTTTAAAGCCGTGAGCGAATCTTTTGTCCCATTACATACCATGAATGTCGTAATGGACCGGAAACATTTCCTCTCCTCCGATGAATGTTTTTTCTATAGAATAATGGTGACAAACTAGCACACAGTAATCCTAATCGTAAGTGGATGCTGTGGCCCATAGATATCTACATCTATCATCGATTAAGAATCAAAATACAGATGCATTGTCACTCCCGAGGACTGACTAAAATGGAATGCCTTTTTTCCAGCAAAAAAGAGTCTTTGTTTCTCTACACTCACCATTAGAATCACACCAGCGTTAAGTTACCATTTTACGCTATGTATTCTGTGAAAACGTGGTCGTTCCCCGGTCGAGCCGACCTATTCGTGCTACAATCATAATAATATAGCTGCAGCGTGCCTCTACCACATATAACGTATGGTGGATGGGTATGGCCGTGTAGTGGCAGTTTAAGAGAATCCACTACACCATAGCATCCCGTGGGTTTCGTAAGAGGCGACAGAGAGAAACTGAAACAAAAGATGCACAGCAGCATCCTCCTGATAAAAGCTCAATAATAATTAAAAAAACTCCGGTTGTTAAACAACCTGCCTAAGTACGGAAAATATTAACTCTAAATTGTATTATACTTCTAAATGTTAACCAAAGCCGCCAAAATAAATTATGATGCTCCTACAAAGGCAGACGGACATTATGTATGTCCGTCCGTATTATATTTCACACATGAGACCTAACCTTGAACCTAACGTATTGAGAGAAAATTATAAAGTTTCCTTGCACAAAACAATAAGTTCCTTGTATGATAGAGCCATAGTCGCAATTATGACATTTTTTATAGAAATATAGTTGTCAAACAAGCATACAGCCATAGACTTAGAATATACTGGCGTAATATCACTTAGTGGTAAAATAATACTAAGGCCCATAGATAACAACATCTATCCCCTATAAAGAATCACAATGCAGATGCGTTGTCACCTCTGAGGACTGAGATGAAACGCCTTGCTATCAGTAAAAAGGCTCTCCGGTTTTTGTCACTTACCGTACGAAATCGTAACGTTACAGCCCATTAAAAGGGAGGTCCCTAGCTACTACGTAAGCCGGTACTGGCAAGGATCCGGTCTATCTCCTTGCCGTCAGAATTTCTGTAAACGGAACAAGGATTTTATTAATCCTCTCCTACGAGAGATGCGGTACCAGGACAAAGCGAATCGAATAAAGCGATATAAAAGCGTAAAAGCGAAATAGCCGTCAAGAAAACTGAAAAAGTCCACTGCACTGCTGAACATAGGCCTTTCCCATAGATTGCATCATAGGGGAATGTTTGCAATAGTTGCCACGCTTAGCAGGCGGGCTGGCTTCAGCATTTTTTTATTTTTTGTTATTATTAGGAAGACGTAGCTGCTCATCTCCTGTTTTAATTTCCCTCTGTCGCCTCTTACGACACCCACGGGATGATAATATGGGGTAGTGGATATTCTTACACCGCCACTATATGGTCAACCATACGATACGCAATAGCATCAAGCTGCTATTTCACGCTGGTATTCTGTGCAAGCGTAGTCTTTCCATGGTCGGGCTGACCCATTTGTGCTGCAGTTAATACACGTTGCAGCGTGACGTTGCCATGTATTAAGCTTGCTTGAAGGGTTGTAAAGCACTATTACGTCACCAAGCAAATTTGTCATAAATTATTACTTTGAAAATCTCGTAGCCTTTGACAACCCAATTCATATTACTGCGAGAAATAGCTAATCTACTAACGGTTCCAAGCAAGCCCACTAAATAGAAGAATCAGGGAAAACTATCACATCTTGTTAGAACACCATCGGTTAAGGAAGGGAAAAGTAATGGATATATTAAAAAGTTTTTTTTTATATAAAAATGATGAATGTACTTACTACCTGATGGTAAGTGGCTGCTGCAGTCCATGGACACCTGCACCAACTTCAAAGAAGGCTTATGCAGGAACACAGCAGTTCAAGCACTGCTATTTGGTGACACAAATAGGTAAGAGGATGATAGCTACCCAGACGGAGTTCTAGGTAGAAAAGGTGTCCAATCACCTATTGTATTCTTGTGGTGGCGCTGTCGTCGCGCCACAAGCGAAACACATCGAAGCCTAAATCGCGTTATGAAAGTTCCGAAGTAAAGCAGTATAGAACAGGTCCGAAATAACATATGGAGCGTTGGCCGCTCCCCGGGCTAAACATCTAGCCCGGCGGTAGATCTCCCCTTTTCCTTCCACGGCTACATACTGGGGTATACTTACAGAGTCTTCCGTGCTCATTATATACTCAACTTTTAAAAAGAATTTGTGGTGCCATAATCTGGGTAAAAACAGATTGGCACTCATTTAAGGGAGGGGAAAAACTTCATAAATTTTGGAAATGATGAAATTAGGAATCGGAGATTTTTTGGTAAAGGAACCGCGAAAGTTTTACGCCAGGTGGCAGGAAAGACACATTGCCGATCGACGTTTCCTAGTCCTTAAATAGGTAGGCATAACAGATTTTTTTTAATTTTAATTTATAAATAAGCACAAATATTTTAGTTTTCAAGCGAGTTCAAAAAGGAGGTGGCTCTTTCTTTTTAACGTATGTTTTTTATGTATGTTCACCACAGATTACCCCCTAATAATCTATATTGAATAAAAAATATTATATTCTATTCTATTCTAATGGCTGAACAGATTATAATGAAACTTCACGAACAGATAAGAGAACAATGCCAGGAGTGATCTTGTTCACCTATTCCTGTGAAATGGCTAGACCAATTTAATTAAATCTCTATTCATAAATTTATATATTTATATATAGTTATAATCCAGGGGTGATTTCATATCCATTTGAAGAAATAATTACACCCCTAAGGTAAGAAAAATAGGGGATGAAATATTTAATTTAATTATTGAGACGAAATTTTAAGTTGTTACTTAATTTGTGATATTTCTTAGTACATTCAAAAGACTAAAATAAAACTTTTAATAAAAAGTAAAAACAGTTTTAAAAAGCTCAAAAATAAAATAAATTCTGTGCTAAAACATATTGTATCAAAAAATTAAAGCCCCAACTTCAGAAGCTATAAAGTAGAAATTATTTTATCCTTTTAGGGTTCCGTATCCAAAGGGGACCCTATTACTAAGCCTCCGCTGTCTGTCCGTCCGTCTGTCAGCGGGCTGTATCCCATGATCCGTAATAGATAGACAGTTGAAATTTTTATAGAATGTGCATTTCTGTTGCCGCTATAACAAAAAATTATAAAAATAAAAATAAATTAAAAATTAAAGGGGGCTCCCCTACTAGAAACGTGTTTTACGATGGTACGGAACCCTTATGAGGAACGCGAGTCCGACTGGCATTTGGCCGGTTATTAGTTTTTGTAGTCGGTTTATACTTTTTATTAAATGTTAAATAATACGAAATCTGTTATATATTACAAATCTTTGAAATTAAGGAACCGGAGCGAAAGCGGAGAGGTCAACACCACCACATTCATAAACCACATTAATGGTATTAATTAATTACATGAAAGTCCGTTGAGCACAAACTTGTCTGACCCTTTCACCTCAAGGACACTGATAAGTTTGATTGCCAGTGCCACTCCTAGTCGGATACCTCCATGCGCAAGCTCCCGTGTAAAGTAATGTACTGAGATTACTTGATAGTAAAGAGTGTAACCAGTTACCAGATTCCTTAATAGAAACAGCTAGAAGGCATGCCTGATCTTATTCACTATGGAAATTCTCTTGTACACTGCGTACCTACAGAATACCCCACTGTTTCTGTTGCTTAGGTAACTTCCAGTAGAATATTCACGCTGGGACGGAGTGTTTGCCATGTCTGCCTTGCCTCCACGCAAAGCATAGACCTACTTTATTATTTGAACGGCCTTGTTGACGATTGCTGATGTGAGGTCCAAATCCCGAGTCGGGACAAAATCAGTAATTGGGTTTTCTGTCAAGAAATTCTTAGTTGTAGCTCGGAGTCAAGAACTTGGTGGTGTTTCGCCTCCGTGCCTTAGGAAGCACGTAAAGCCGTTGGTCCTGCGTCTGATCTCTCTGCGGTTGTGTCGGATTGCCGTCCCATCGTACTATGAGGAAAAGGGAATAGAGCTCGTGCACTATAATCTTGTTTTATGCAAATGGCTAGTTTCCGCTGAGACTATAATTTTGTTACATACATCACTGACACTATGCACGTAAGCAATTAAGGCAGGCATTGCAACGCTAGAAATATTTCTTACACTGATCCATCAAATTTTATAGGTACCTAGAGTATCTTGAGTTTAGACTGTTTTGTGTTATTTAATATTTTGAGACTTTGTTATCCATCAAAAAGTTGATGTTTAATGAAACCCGCCTGTTTTGTCTCTCTGATTGATTTTTTAATGTGTGTAAATAAAGCATGGCTCCGAAGTAAATAATTAACGAACTTACTTAAAGTTGAAGTTTACTTCCACGGTGGTCACATTGGAATTTCAAGTAGACTCTATAATCATTTGAAGTCGATATTATATATTTTAGAAGAAACATTTTTTAACGTATTACAGACTTTTTTACCAATTGTATACCTATATTATCCACCTATATTATCTACAATCCCACCTGATGGTAAGGTGGCGATGGAGTCGAAGAGGGTTATCTGACTTAACTTAATAAAAAACTATTATATTTTGGCATGATGTGTTAAAAGTCTTTAATACAAACATCCAATATCGATTTTAATATTATGACTCATAAAAATATGTCTTCTGTATTTTTTATTGGCCCTTAAAAGTCTACTGCTAGATTTTTTTTTAATAGAATAAGCGGACAAACAAGCACACAGTCCACCTGATCGTAAGCGGATGCTGTGGCTCTATCCTCATTTCCAGTAAAATGGGTTTCCGGTTCTCTACACTCACCATACGGAAGACAGAAGCAATATTTTTTTTAATATTCTAAGCCAGCGTTTAACTACAATCCCACCTGATGGTACGTGGTGGTGTAGTCTGAAATGGTGAAGCGCACTGACTTAACAAAAGCCTATTCACTCTTGCCTTGAAGACGCCCACACTGTAATCTACTTATTCCACTCCTTTGCTCTTCGCATGACGAACGATGTAGCAAACCGTTTGGTTCGATTGCGTGGTAAGTCAATCATTAATCTTACGAAAGGATGGAGACTGGTCGTCTGGTTGTCCGATGGTGGAAGGGAGAGTGCACATTATGCGCTCACTATCCGATATGCATCCTGTAGAAAACCGAAAGGGTGGCAACTTTGCGCCTGTGTTCGAGGCTGGTAAGATTGGTTTTAACAAGACTCAAGTCACCAATAATATGCTGCTATTTTACGCTGGTATTCTGTTCGCGTGGTCCTTCCTCGGTCGAGCCGACCCAATCGTTGTACAACTATAATACTATATAGCCGCAACATGGCTCTACCATGTAAAAACTATAGTGGATTTTAGCGTTGAAGGTATTTATTCTGGTACTGCGATGCCAATTCTTATGCCAAGCGCGAAGATTAAGACAAATCCCCCCTAACGAAAGAGGCCAATGTCTAGCTGTGGACTTTTATGAGCTGATGATGAAGAAGAAGAATCTTTCATCGTTATAATGCTAGATATAATATTTTAAATTGTTCGGAAATATTATTTCACTTTTAATTTTACTTATTTTGAATTCGTTTCGGATCCTTTGCTGCACCCATGGTCACGGGGGGTCTGAGGTGATTGACGTCCCGCTGTCAAAGTTAATCCGAAGTACCTTCAGCTTTTTAATTATTAATTTTGGTCCGATCTACACAGAATGAGCTAATAAAGTCTTGCAGTGATATGCTTAGGTTTAGATTTAATTTTATTAATTACTGGATCCCAAGCAGGTGGAAGCAACCAGCCTCCTTCTTTATTGAAATTAGGACTTTTTTCTTAAATTTCAATAGCCTCACGTATCATCCTTAGTGGGAATAGATGTTTTTTCGCAAAGATTTGTGGTATATTGTGGTCCAGGATATGATCATAAAGTGCAGACTTCCCTTGTTCTTCTGTACGTGTGTTTGTCCCTGAACTCCTCCTAAACTTTTTGATAATTTTTTTTGTGTGTGTTTTTACATACAATTGGACCCGATAAGGTGGCGCTGTTGTTGAAATCCAGCAATCACCCTTGCGAAGCCGGGGCGGAACGCTAGTCTTTAGATATATTTAAAATTCCGCTGTGAGTGTGTTTGTAATTCTACTCCTAAACGGCTTGTCCGATTTTGATTAAATGTTTATAGGGTACTTATGGGGTCACCTGGATGGTTCTTAACTATGGTTGGATTCGGTAGGCTTTGTCGAGATCCAGAAATCACTTCTGCGAAGAAGGGGCGGCTCGCTAGCATCTACATAAAAGCTCAATGACCTTTAAACTCGTTAAATACATACTAAATTAAACTTTAATATACAGATTAATGATGGCGTAGTGATATAACATCTGCGTAAGATATACGCATCAAAACAAGGGAAATGCGAAAGTGTACCCCGTTCCAATTGGCAAAATCTCTGCCACCCTCGGCGCCGCGCAGTCGCCGGCCCCTTTCCATGACCTATATACGGGACAAAGAACTGACGATACTTACGGTAATAAACTGATTCAGTAGTATAGTTCTTGAATAAAATGATTTTATTGTCTAACTAAAGGCCATCCATATGTCGTATAGCTCGAAGAACCGCCAACCAATGGGGTAGAAAAGTTCTCGAGTGGCAGCCTCGTTACGGGAAGCGGCTAAAGTATAGTTCTAGATATTGTCCTTCACTGCTGGTAGTATGAGGTAGCTTAAGGTCGCTTTGCGAGCTATGAAGAAATTAATGCTCGGAGTTTCTCTGCATGATAGAAGTCGTCACCGACAGTAAGCTGAAGTGGCAATGGTTCGTCCATGTAGCTCGACAAACGATAAAGTAAGTGAATTAAAGTAGTGAGTAAGTGAAGTATAGGGGGCTCCTCACTGCATGGAGTGACGACCTGGTAAGACACGAAGTCGATGGGTGCAGGTGGGTCAGGACTGTCTTTTGATGCATTCCCGAGGGAAGCCTATGTTCAGCAGAGAACATGTGAGGGTCTGTAACGATGCTGATGAAATGATAGTATAAAACATAATTTTTGAAGTTTAAAATAAACAATATGATTATATAATAAATGTTTAACCTCATTTTTAGAATTGCAAGCGACAGTCTGCGACAGCGCCACACTGTCTGATTCTAATGACTGAATTAGAACGATTCTAACAAGGACACTAATGTATTGTCTGGCGCAATATATTCTACTTTTACTTGGATTCCCGAGTATGAAGTTATGCGAAAACATACTTAGACAATTTCTGGTAAAATTCGTTTGTACGTTCTTTGATCTTTCGTCTTTTATTATTTATAAATACCCATTATCCTCATACCATAGAATAAATAATAGTACAAGAACTCATACTATCGCTTTCTCCTGTATCATGGAGGTGTTTAACATTAATAAATGTAACACCCCCACATAGACAAACATCCAGACCAGGAACAATTATTTGTAGGCCGTACAAACAATTGTTCCGTGCGGGATTTGAACCCGCGGCCCGTAGTGTTATAGCCAATTGCTCCGCCACTGCGCTACCAACTCTTCAACTTTCTTACACAGTAGTCACAATGGTATAGCTCACTTATTTTCTGCTATCAAATATCAGTATTTGCAATGCTGTGTTTCGATCTGATGGGTATAGAGAATCAGTATAATTAGAGGCTGTGAGGCATGCCATTTATCCTCAAAGGTGTAAGCGCAACTGCAGACTTCTTTGTTTGAAAATGACTGCAGGTGAATAGATGTAGCTATGGATTGCAGTAGTGATATCTTAGGACGTTTGTATGGAAAAACACTGCCTATATAGCTGAGATCGAACTCGGTTCGTTCGTTTACTATAAAATTTTACACTCATTTCATTTATTTTACACCACCTTTTAAAGTTCCATTCTCTCGTAAACACCACGAAGGATATCCTTACGTAACGATGGATCAACATCCCTCTTTTAAGGGCGTACCGTCGTTCAGATGAACACAGGTTAACAAATTTCAGCATCGAAACATCAAACAGATAAAATACACTTTTTATTCGACTTAATTTACATATGTTTCTGTCGTTAAGATTGTGTTTTTTTTTTTTTTGTTTTTTTTTGTTTGAAGTTAACTTGATTGAGAGTATTCTTAGCTATGATTCAACAAAATCTTTTCAGCCATTTGAAGATCATGAGCTCTTTTAGTTTCGGGGGTTTCTTAAATTTTCAATGTAGCTTACATTGAAAATTATTAATTAATTATAAGGTATAAAGGCTTTTACAAAAATATAGTCATAAGACTTTTACAATATTTCTTTAAAGTTATTTATATGAATTATAATAGAACCCGCCTGGTAGTGTATCATCATTCTCAGGGGTTATTATCATCCATGTTTTTTTATATAGAATATGCATCGTCACCCCTGAGGACTAAGATGGAATGCCTCGTTTCCAGTAAAAAGGGTCTCTGGTTCTCTACTCTCAGCAGACGAAACACAGCAGCATTGAGCTGCTATTTTACGTTGGTATTCTAAGATAGCATGGTGTTCTCCAGTCCGACCACCAGACCCACCAGACCGACCCATTCATGCTACAACCATAATATAGCTGCAGCATGGCTCTACCACTTATAAATTAAGATATTATTTCGATATGTTCAATAGTACGCAAAAAACTTCAGATAGTCATCAGATAGCTATTGTTATTGATAAACTAGTGTCAGTTTTGCAGCATGGATCTAGTCTAGACCGTTTTTTACATATTATAAACCAGTGTTCGACTAGACTTTTAGCGCTTAATCTATTGTTCAATTTATCTTGTCCTTGTTGTATCTTGTCCTTAACTTTGACATCACCAGTTTAATCTAGTAAGTTTCTGGGTAATTATGTTAGACATCGTGACTTTATCAGCAGGGTCACTTCATCACGAGCAAGTATTTTAAGCAATAAAAAATAGCATTTTCCCCTTTATATTTCTGTCTTGTGTGAGGAAGCTTCTTATACTTATTTTGTTCCGTTCTGAAAACTTAAGAAAGCCGGTATACAACACGTCTATAGGACAACACATCTATACTTAATAGAATGAGGCGTTACTTTTCAGAAATTCATTTTTTTTTATTAAAAATGGACTCACTTTTGACCTCCATCTGGCCCGAGGGCAAAGTTAGTGCGAATATTCGGAATGTCAACCAAAGGTGCATGGCAACCTGCAATACGTCTCTTACTCCGACAGAAGAATGGAGATGTCGGTATGAACTTATGAAGCTCATAGGCACACTCCGAAGTACAATCTGTAGAAGACAGACAAACAAGCAACTAAACAATATTAAAGATGTTAAAAATTAATTAGCTAAGGTCCGCGTAATAAAATAAAATTATGGTCTTACCTAGTTTAAAGAGCACCTCCCGCCCTCCCTCAATTGTGTGCACTATCCCCATCACCACTAATCCCAGCACCACTACTCCTAACACCACTACACTATGAAAGTATGTCTTTCCTTCTCTATAATACGGCACGTGTTTCGATAATACGACACGTGTTTCGATATTACGACACGTGTTTCGCCTCTAAACAAGGCATCCTTAGGTGAAGTATACTCTGCAGTGGGTGACCGCTAAGTGAAGTGTGTCTTATATATTATTTTAGTAAGCGAATCTTAGCTTATTTATTTTTAACATTTTAAACACATCTATAGTTTTTTTTTATTTGATGATGGTTTCAGGCGTTTATGTGCTGCAGTAGCTTACCATCAGGTAGATCAATCAATTTCAAAAATAAATGAATTTATCATTATAATTGTCATACTGTTATGATATACTGTGTGTTACTCTAAATGCCAGATACGATGTTGGGCGCCAACGCGGCGACGTCACAGGCGCCGGCCGGGTCACCGTCTGCCGAGGCGCCCTAGGTCTGCCCCATGACACGTGTACATTGAAGATTGTGTTACATTCCTAAATTAATATACAAAAGTTTTATAAATATCAATGATTGGAAATCATATCAATAAAAATAATACGAAAACAAATAGAAATATTTTACCAGCAATCAGATTTGAAACGCTGCGGGAATTCAAATTCAAATTCATTTTATTCGTTTGCGATATATGGGTTACAATAGGTCTTAATAAATTCACAAAAATACAGCCATATTTTACTTTCCGGTGTGCAAATTAATTAAATACAAGATTTTAACTTTACGCAGAAAGATTTCTTTGTTGGAGTAGAATGTGTTGATGATCAGAGACATCAGCTGGGCAATCTCTGCTTGGAAGGCGAATGTCTCGACCTCGCCCGACTGAACTTGCATTTCTTTTGACTACTTGAATTATTTTTTATTCACTTAATTATTAAAATACTATATTCACATTATACTTGACTAGTAACACAGGTTAACAAAGAGCACGTGTTAAATCGCTGAGATTCGCACGTACGTGTCACTCGTGTATATAGAAATAAGTCATCTGGAAGTCTGTAGTCTGTGAACATGTTCAGTACTGTCGCCCATTACATTAGGTATGATAAACCAACAGTCTTTGCTGTTAGAGAAATTCCCTTTCTATTAAGGATGATGATGGAATTAAAAAAAAAATATTTCAATTTGAATAGAAAAGATGGTCGGGTCCTACCATAGTTTAGATCCCATAATTGGTAAAATTAAATCCAAAGCCAAGCATACCTACCACTACAAGGCATCAAGGCACTGTAAGCTTCTTTTGCATAGAATGGACCATAAATTAATAATTAAAAGCTGAAGGTAGTCCGGGCTGGCAGTCAACCTATGACTGTGACATTAGGAATCAAGACGCCAAATACCTCAGTTTTGATGACAATGGGTGTAGAAAAACATCCGTAACGTAGGGAATTAAAAATAAGAAAAGGCCAACGCGACAAAATCTGTAAAATTAGTTTTATTCAATGTTAAGTACTCGCGTAAATAAAAGAAATCATGATTTTTGAAATGAAGAAAAACAAAGGAAGAAGGAAGACAAAGTCTCCTCATTGATCCATGACTTTTTCTGCCTCTAGAAAATTGAAATATTTGACAGACTTCATAGCGTGGGAAGTTAATTTGTTAGAAAAGTGTAAAGATTAACTTTTCTTTCTGAAACATTAGTTATTACATACATACATAAACACTCACGCCTGTTACCCAGAGGGGTAGGCAGAGACTAGGGACTTCCATTTTCAATATATCGCCAATTTGGTCGATAAACCTTCGTCTAGGGCGTCCCTTCCCGACTCTGCCGTTCACATCTGCAATATAGATTTGCTTTGTCACTCTTTCCTCGTTCATTCTTTCTACATGATCAAACCACCGAAACATTCCTTTCTTAATCCACACTTTTCTATTATCACACAATTTCTCACCCTGTCATTCAGATTCAGCCCTAACAAACTCCTTAATGATCGCAATTTCTGCAGCATTTATTCTACTCTCGTGCTTCTTCTGCCACACCCAACTTTCACTACCATACATTAAAGTAGGGGAAAACACAGCATTGTGAATTGCCATACGTGCCTTTTTGAACACATTCTGACTTTTCACAATAGAGTGTAGAGCCCCATTCACTCTATTTCCTGCGTTCATTCGTCGTTATATATCCTTATTATATCTACCATCCCTACTAAAAACACATCCCAAATACACAAACTCATCCACTTGCTCAATCAACTCCCCTTCTATTCTTCTTTCACATATCGTTTTACTTTCTTCTCTTTCAAAAACCAGCACTTTCGTCTTACTTGCGTTCACTTTCATTACCTTTTCTTTTAAAGACCTGTTCATTAATGTAACCATCATTTGTAGCTCGGCCGCCGACGACGCAAATATGACTTGATCATCGGCGTACAAAAGTGATTTGACGGTCAGTTCACCCATTCTTATCCCACATCCTTGTGGGATAAGAAAAAGTTGCAATGTGGGATATTAGTTATATTTTATATTAATAAGATTAAAAATGGATAAACCAAACTATGGATATTATTAAAAGTAGAAGAATATAAAAAAAGTAAAAAATGTGTAAAATATTCAAGAATACAGCAATGTTTCATTGTTTTGTGTATACACTAGAAACCAAAAAACTTTTATTTAAAACTAATATCTGTGTAACAAATTTATGCATCTTAGTCCCAAATAGCGCATCTAGTTTGTGAGCGTAAAATTGTAGGCATTCATTGGTCAATACTTCCAATGAATAATAAGAGATTTGTGTTGACATTGAACAAGATGTTAAATATATTATTACCTATCTATGATATAAGTAATAATAAATAATTAAATAATTAATTTAAAGGGCTTATATTATTGCAATTCTTACGTGAAGAAATTTTAGGCAAATATGAAAGATAGCATTAAGATTTGTTACATTTCAACGATAGTATAATCAACATTATATATATTATATACATATATATTAACATTATTACATATATTTTGCAAAGATAAATTATTTTTTGTTTCAGTATAGGATATTGTCAATAAATATAACATTATAGCGTTAATTATACTGCAAAACGAACTGAGCCTACAATGTAACGCGCAGTTTGTTTTGCGACTGCGTTTTCATCCAGTTCCCGGGCTGCGCATCCGGAAGATCCGCACGCGTCCATGACGAAGGACGTAGCTTCAGTCTTCAACTTCAGCTCCCCGCGTCACCAAGGATTCCGGTTGTTAACAAAATAATACAATTTTAAATAATTATTAGTTTGCCATGGGGTTCGAGAAAAGGACTGTGAAAATTATAGTGATCGTGGTAGTGCTTTTATTGGTGATTGGTAAGTTTTTTTTTACTTACTTAGCCTTTTTTTTTTTACATAAAATATATAAACGAGCTAACAGTATATATGCCAATGGCTAAATAAATTCGAACCCAATGTGTTTTTTTTAAATTTAAACACAATTTATTTTATTTCTTAAATTAAAGTTAGTAAAAATATGAATAACCTTTCGAATTCAACTGTCATCGGATCTGTTCAATTTTATATGAGACCACTGTGAAAGTATACTCGTACTTCATCAATAAATAAAAACGGCTAAGTAAACTATTTAACGTCGTATATATCGTATTATTTATTTCGGGTAGTTATAAATTTATTTAATAATAGGACATACTTAAAAAAAATTATCGAAACTTAAATGAAATCATTCGAATGAAATAAAATGAAAACTCTATATGTCTTTATTTGGCCAGAGAAGAAATGGTGAAAAAAACTCAGCAGGTAGGTATCCCTTTTATGACTATGATACAATATTCGTTATCAAAAAAGAAAATGAGTAGATAACTGAGTATGTTCTATGATAGAATTATACAATAGATGTATATACAGATTTTGTATATTATATGTATATCATAGTATGTATGTATGTAATTGCACCGGCCACAAAATCTCATCACTACACGGGGTGAATGGCAGAGAATGCCGATAGGCATTAAGTCCGCCCTTCCTTACCTTAGTTATTAAGGTGTTAACAATAAAGATTAAATAAATAAATAAATAAATATTAGAGTTTATCAATGTACTCGTATTGTAAGAGCGAGCAAACCAACCCCATAAGCTGCACCTGTATGACGCATGTGGCTGTGACAGCCATCGCCCTTCTTGATCATATAGCTATTATATAACTTCATTTCTAAATACCTATAATGGATGTTATGGATATTTCTAAATGAAGCTTATGAGTCATGAACAGTCATTTTGTCGATTATTTTCATTCAATAAGTTAAAAGATTCTAAATTAATTGTAAATTTACAAGCGAGTATATTTTCAAAATTTAGAAACTTTATACGAACAGGGGTACTGTTGTTGTTTCTTTAAAACGAATATTGTAATAACAGAAAAGAGTGGTTAAGTTGTAAGACACGTGATATAATAAATTAACATCTAAATACTTAGCCTACTATAAATAATTTGAATTTTCCATTTTAAAATAAAGGGTTAGTCACAGAGTAAGCTTTACGTTTACGCGGTAGAGCCACGCTGGAGCTTTATTATGGTTGTAGCACGAATGGGTCGACTCGACCGGGGTAGGACCACGCTCTCACAGAATATCAGCGTAAAATAGCAGCTTAATACTGTTGTGTTTCGTACGGTGAGTGTAGAGAACCGGAGACCCTTTATACTGGAAACGAGGCATCCCATCTTAGTCCTCAGGGGTGACAACGCATCTGCATTTTGATTCTTAATCGAAGACAAATATAAATGTTTGTGAGTGACAGCATACACTTACCATTAGAGGTACTGTGTGCTCGTTTGTCACCATTATTCTATAAAAATTGTGTTCTGTGTAGCGTGCGTTAACAATATTTCAATAAATATTTCTTGAACTCTTACCTTCAGATTATGATTTTCTCCTGTATCATGGGGGCAGTTAACACACATGAATTTCACAAGGACAAACATCCAGACCCGGAACAATTACTTATAGGCCATAAAAATACTTGTTCCGTGCGGGAATCGAACCCGCTGCCCTTAGCGCTGCAACTCATTGCTAAGCCACTGCGACAAAAAAATCAAATATTTATGGCAAGAAAGCTAAACTTTTTAATTGCGAGCATAACTTTTATCCTCGCCTGCATAGTAAACCTTGTACTAAACGGGTATTTAGGTTAATTAAGTACAGATAATAATAGAAAGAAGCTTTCACCGCTTATGAACAGGCTGACTGCATTTTAAAATAATTTTAAATGTATCGTAGAAGCTTATACTTAAATTAGGTATTTTAAAAGTCTGTTTTTTTTTTAAATTTCGTAATAACTCGAGTAATATTTTCTATAATAATAGAACAAAAATTTTCTAGAAGGTAGAACTCCTTTTCTGCCTAGGTCTCAGTCTGGGTAAGTACCACACGAGATAAGAGACAAACGAGCACTCAGTCCACCTGATGGTAAGTGGTTGCTGTGGCTCATAGACATCTATCTACATCTATCCTCGATTACGAATCAAAATGCAGATGCGTTGTCACCCGTGAGGACTAGGATGGAATGTCTCGTTTCCATTAAAAAGGGTCTCCGGTTCTCTACACTCACCATACGAAAAGAAATGATACTAATGTCAAAATATTTTAAGATCTATATACAATTTGAACGTCCATTTTTGTGTAACTGAGTTTTTCCCCACATGGGGGCAAGTTTTCAGAGTAGTTTTAAAAAAAGACGTCTGTCGATAAAATAGTTGAAGCTATGTACTTAACTGTCGGTATAGTCAATAGCGTAAACGTTCCTGCGTTGTTCAATAGATGGAATTTAACCAAAAAAACGTGTTTATGCCGCAGATGGAATTTAACCAAAAAAACGTGTTTATGCCGCAGATGGAATTTAACCAAAAAAACGTGTTTATGCCGCAGATGGAATTTAACCAAAAAAACGTGTTTATGCCGCAGATGGAATTTAAGCAAAAACGTGTTTATGCCGCAGATGGAATTTAACCAAAAAAACGTGTTTATGCCGCAGATGGAATTTAACCAAAAAAACGTGTTTATGCCGCAGATGGAATTTAACCAAAAAAACGTGTTTATGCCGCAGATGGAATTTAACCAAAAAAACGTGTTTATGCCGCAGATGGAATTTAACCAAAAAAACGTGTTTATGCCGCAGATGGAATTTAACCAAGAAAGCGTGTTTATGCCGCATAATTTGCATTGGTTACACTTGCCTCACTGTCACACTTGCCTCGGGTGATCATATAGCCTTCTTTATCTGAAGTTGGTTGCAGGTGTCCATGGGCTGCAGAAGCCACTTACCATCATATGGGCTGTAAGTTCGTTTGTCACTTCAGTATTAAAAAATGCGTGAATATTACCCCTCAGTACTGCATGCGTAAAGATGGAATGTCACACAAAATCAAATAAAATAAATCCGATTGTAGGAAGTTTAATATAATTAATGAAGGATCGTCTGACAACCTTCAGACCGGAACATAGCAGTGCACGCACTGCTGCTTGACGCCAGAAGTAGACAAAAGCATGGTATCTATCCAGAAAGACTTCTGACCAGAAAAGCAGTCCTACCACCTAACTCTCATTCACCTGGAGTCTCGTACCTATTTCTGCCGTAAAAAAGCCGCGCAGCCGCTGTTGTATATCATATTGTTTAATTCCATCGAAATTGACTACCTCATTATAAGTGGTCGTAAGCGCGACTACTGATCATGTTGTCCCGGGTTCGGACCCCGGGTTACACCAAACTAAGTTAGGTATTGGGTCGTTCTGTCTAGAAATTCTTATTAACAGCCGAGACACATAGTTGGTGATTTTGCACCCCCGTGCCTTGGAAATCACGTAAATCCGTTAGTCCTGCATCTTATTTCTCTCCGGTCGTGTCGGATTGCAGTACCGTCGGATTATGACAGTGAGGGGAATAGTCTGTAATCCAATCCTGCGCCAATGACTAGTCTCCGCTGAGACTGGTCGTCTCGCCCGTAAATTGGTCTGGAGGACATTATTACATAACTAGCCTTTACTCGCGACTTCGTGTGCGTAAAACTTAAAAAACACCCTGCAGATCTATAGTGTTCTTTCTCTTTCTGCAAGTAGTTTAAGTATTGAAAAACTACTTAGAACATTTATTGAAGTGAAATCTTCTTTAGAATCGTGATTTGAAACTGGATGAAACGAAAAAGCGACACTAAAAGAGACAAACATACATCTATATGATTTAGCCTGCGAGAGAATGAGATAGAATACAGTATACAACATATAGATTTATATGATTTAGCCTGCGAGAGAATGAGATAGAATACAGTATACAATGTTTATTATAAATTTATTTATATTTTAATAGAATAAACCCTACGATTTTCCTAGGTACTGCATTCGTCTCATTCTTTCGAAGTTTAGTTTTATGAACGTTTCACTTCTACAGTGTGTAAACTGCACACTTTTTTTTATTATTACATATTTCTAAAACTATGCGCAATGTGAGAAAATGTTTAAAATAAAAGAGATCTATTAATCTTTATCACATATTATATAGTTTTATTGCAAAATGGTATTGAAGGAAAAGAAATGTTAATAATCGATTTTGTATCAAAACTTTAAGAAATAGAAAAAAAGTGTAAGGGCCTTTTTTGTGTTAGATTGCATATCAAAAACATTTTTTTTTGAAATATTTTTAATATATCTGCTAAACATACGAGGTAATATTATCAAGAACCATAAATTTTATTAGTATTCCGATGCCAGAATAAAAACCCTGTTTTCTGAAAAAATATAGCCTTAACCTAAGCTAACCTAACTTATCTGTTCGTGAAGTATCATCTCCTGATTTGTTTCCCTCTGTATGATACGGGGTAGTGGATATTCTTACACCGTACCACACGGTATCAAGGTACAAGATCGCATACCACCAGGTTTCGCAGACTAGACGTTTCTGACATTTCCCATAGTTTATTAAATCCATGGATGATTTATTCTCTTTCTCCGCCACCACAAGGCAGTTGTAAGAAGTGATTGTATCGAAGATACTGTATAGACTGTGTAGAAGACTGACTGTGAAGAATAGCAATAATGCACACGTTATGCTACGCTCATAATAGAAACGAGTGGTAATCCTTACAGTTACTGAATTCGTAGGTCTTCCCTGGATCGATTGTGCTTTGCCAGGATATTAATAGGGTAATGCACTTATTTACCTTCGTGATACTACACATGTCGGATTTATAAAGTATTCGCACGATGAATTAAAAAAAAGTAATAAGACGTTGCAGTTTGTTGCTGCAAGCACAGCTTTTTCTAAAATATTAGATGTGGTTACTACTTCGTTTGCCTTGGTTACTACTTCGTTTGCCTTTTTTTAAAATTGCATAGACAATTATAATAAATGTAAACAGATTTTAGTGTATTTTTTTATTATGAAATATGCCACTTCGGGGGTGGTTCCATGTAAATTCGGTGACAAAAACTGGTTCGGAAAAATCCTCTGTCCTGACGAACCAGCGAGAAACCCAGCGGACTTATTTTTTGAAAAAAAAAAACCAGTTTATAATCATTTAAGTTACGCAATTTATACAATAAAAAAACTAAAATAGTTTTCAGGTAATAACTTCTGAAATCGGGTCGTGAATTTTTCTATGGATTTTGTCTAAGCACAGAAACTGATATGACATGCAGGAAGTCGATGGACAAAGGTTGCGCCTCGCTTGTATTATTTTCACACCCACATATTTTAGTTCGACATTGATCCTTTTACTTTATAGTTGTAAAGATCGATTTTCAATACATTGTTCTTTACAAAGTGATTTAAGTAACTACTTTTTTATGTTAAGTACTTACGGTACTATATTCATTTTTGTTTATTAAAACATAATATTTCCTCAGGTGCATTAATTGGCTTACTGGTCGGTCTACTGCTGCCATATCGATATGTTGGTAAGTTACTTTTTGACCGTTACGTTACTTAGTAATAATATATATTATTATTCTAATCTTATATATAGTTAAATATTGTTAAATGTTACGTTAAGGGACGGGAGCCTGGTAATTCGTCATATATAAAAAAGTCATACAGGTATTTCCTAATACCAACTATTATTTATTCTGTGCTAATACTAACACCAGGCTCTCAAAAATTAAAAGGCAATTAAAAATTGTGCGAGCAAAGAAAGTAAACAGCAAATAAGTAGTTAATATTATTACAAACATTATTATTATCAAAGCCATAGGCCGAAGGCGGACTTGCGTCTGTCTCCGATAGAAGTAAGCTTGTCTTAGTGGTTGATGTGTGATAAGTTCTCTACGTTCTCCAAGTTCTATAAGTTCTCTCTCTACCACAGAGCTGGAAGTGTGGCCTCGCTCGGACGAATACAACTACAAGGAACCTCTAATAGAATTTCGCATCAACGACCCCGGCAGCTGGCAGCCCTGGTACAACCGCATCACAGACTTTCTGCGAGGTGAGGCGTACACTAATGGTTTCATCATCAATGAAAATTAATAATGATAGGGAAATTGCAAAGGAAGGGATTCATGTGTAAGTACTTTATACACGGTTATTTTTCAAAGAATAGCCAAATTTTAAACTTAAGTCCAAATATACGAGGGTGACACTGTAAGTTCTTAGAAAATCAAAAACTGAACAAACTAGCAAGTTATTAGTTTTATTATATATTTTCAAAATAGTGTCCATTTACATCAATACATCGCTGCATCCGATGGAACCACTGAGAAAAGCACTTTGCCCACTCGTTCTTAGGGGTCTCTTCGACGGCATTTTGAAACACAGCCACTTCTTCCTCGGCGTACATAAAACGTTTTCCTCGAAGTTTGTCTTTTATTTTCGGAAATAAATAAAAATCGCAAGGTGCGAGGTCAGGCGGGTGACCCAGTAATTCCACGTCTGAAATCGCCAAGTAGTCGATTGTTTGCTTGGCGGTGTGCGACGAGGCGTTGTCGTGGTGAAGGAGGATCCTACTGCGAGGTCGTTTCTCCCGAACTTTTCCAAGACAAGTGGCAAACAATTGTTAGTGCACCACTCTGCAGTAACTGTTTTCGATCCTCTAAAACAATTGTTGCGTAATGACCTGTCCTTCCGAAGAACGAGGCCAACATCTTTTTCCACGCTTCGACCTCTCATCACTTTAGTTGGCACCTCCTCGGAAGGAAACACCCAGACAGCAGACTGTCTCTTAGTTTCAGGATCATAACAATAAATCCAGCTTTCGTCACCCTTAAGTATGTCGAACACAGCATTTGAGTCACCTCCGTTAAATCTTTGCACCATTTCACGATACCAATCAACACGACGGAGCCTCTGTCAAATTATGAGGTATCCACCGGGCACAAAGCTTCCTGACCGCTAAATTTTCATGGAGGATTTTGTGCACTTGACTCATACCGATGCCTAAACTTGTGCAAATCTGCTGATAAGTCACTCTTTTGTCAGTCTCTTTCATACGCCGCGCAACACTGATGTTATCTTCAGTCGTCGCCGTAGAAGGCCGTTCCTCACGCAGATCATCGGTTAGATTAGTGTGACCACGTTTAAACTCATTAAACCAGTTGTAAACAGTCGCACGAGATGGGGCTTCATCGTGAAAGGCCAATCGAAGTCTATCATAACTTTCTTGTTGACTTAAATGACATCGAAAGTCATAAAAAATCATTTTACGAAAATTTTCTCGCGTTAAATTAATACTTACGTGACACAGACAATTTTCAATTTGCCGCCAAATCGTAAACAAATGACAAATTAATAAAATACATAATAATATTGGCAAAGAGTTTTCAAAATTTGAACTTATTTTTTTATTACATCGCTCACAAGTGGCCAGTTCTAAAAACTTTCAGCGTCGCCCTCGTATAAGTAATGATAAACCGTTATTGCAGTTTTTGAAAATACGAGTAAATAAAGCTTCTACTTTTATTTGAAACTATCCCAAATTGAATCTGATTTATAGGCAACAACGTTTTTGCATACCGATCGACCCTTACGAATGTTTGCGATTTTTTTAATTAATTTTTCTTCACCATTTGCCTATAATACTTATTCCGAACCTTCTCTGCAAATT
Source organism: Parnassius orleans (assembly GCA_029286625.1). Lineage (NCBI taxonomy): Eukaryota > Metazoa > Arthropoda > Insecta > Lepidoptera > Papilionidae > Parnassius > Parnassius orleans. Next base: position 4,785,788 of record JAGSMP010000059.1, read on the forward strand.
TGGCCGGTTATTGCAAAATAACCCTGTATGTTATACACTCGTGCTAAAACTAGTTATTACCCGCGACTTAGCCTGGCATTGCTCTCTATCTCTTTATGAAGTTTCATCACAATCGGTGCCATTACGAAGATTAGCCCGAACAGACAGATCGCGTGTACGCGTAGTTGTTGCCCATAAAACACATTCAATTTGGGATAGTTTCAAATAAAAGTAGAAGCCTTATGTACATGGCTCGCCGCCCTGGGATACAGAGTCCTATAGTCTAAAATATTAAAATTTCTGCCAAGCCTGATGTTAATTTCATTCACAAAATGATAACAATATGCTGATGTGTCACATAGCAAAGTTTTTTGATTGATGACATGATTTTGATGACAGTTGAACACATTGACTTAAATATTACTGGTTGGAGACAATTATCCCAAGCCACCCAAGCGGATAGAAAAAACTTGAAATTTAAATAACCAAATCACCATCGGAGCACTTGTTATAGCTTGTTGCATTGTTTCCACGTGTGGTTTCCACTAATGGTTCTTCTACGCGCAGACATTTTAATTTACACCTTTCAATATAAAAATCTACTTTAAACCATTATCACAAAATAGAGTATTTAAACGTTTTGATTATATATGTACATATAAGAGTATATTATAATCAAAGTTTAAACAATATTAGTTTCAGGAACAACAATTCGTCGGCAGTTAAATTCCCGCCAAAAATTCAAGAATAAAGTTAATAAAATGTTTTGTTTTATAAATTAGAGCTGCCTGTTAATATATTTCTACTTATTACTTCTATGGTAGATTTTTATCAGGTAGTGTCCATTGCCGAGGCTATGGATTAATTATTTAATATATTATTATTAATTTTTTTTAATAATCTCTCCACAGATTACGAGACCACCGTGCCCGAAGATCCGCCAAGAGCTCCATGTTCGGTACTTCAGCGCGAGAATCGCATTCCAAATCCCAACTGTGAACGTGCGTTGGGTATTTGGTCACCTTGCACTGCTGACAATTACTATGGTTACCGCGATGGCCAGCCTTGCGTGTTTTTGAGGCTTTCTCACGTGAGTTTTGGTTATGAAAATCAAGAGACATGCATTTTTTTTTATAAACCAAGCACCGGTACTCCTACTACTTAGGCATAGTCCCGAAATCATAGAAGATGGCTTTCGTCTACCCGATCTATCTAGTCCAGTTTAATCCTCAGAAGACACGTGGTCACTTGGAAGAGAAGGCCAAATTGGCCTCTAAAAAGCTTAGCGTGCTCAACAGAGCGGGACAGTATTTCATGCCGGCACATCGCCTGCAACTCTACAAGGCGCAGGTTCGGCCTCACATGAATACTGTTCCCATCTCTGGGCAGGGGCTCCCCAGTGCCAGCTCCTTCCACTCGACCGCATCCAGCGCAGAGCGGCTTGAATCGTCGACGACCGAGTTCTTTCCGACCGGCTCGATTCACTGGCGCAGCGAAGAGATGTTGCATCCCTCTGCATTTTCTTTCGCATTTACCACGGTGAGTGCTCTGAGGAATTGTTCGGATTAATCCCAGCCACCAAATTTCATGAACGCACATCACGGCAAAACTCCCGATACCATCCATACCATCTGGATGCTTGGCGGTCCACCACTGTACGTTTCACTAGGAATTTTCTTCCACGTACGGCCTCTCTGTTTAATAGTTTACCACCGGCGATTTTTCTGGACCGATACGACTTAGGGGTCTTCAAGAAAAGAGCCTACTCCTTTCTAAAAGGCCGGCAACGCACGTGCAATTCCCGTGGCGTTGCAGTTGTTCATGGGCGGCGGTAGTCATTTACCATCAGGTGAGCCGTATGCTCTTTTGCCCCGTCTCCTATAAAAAAAAAGAAAAACAAATGACGTCGTGATTGGGAACCAATTCTGAAAAATTTATAAAAGTCATATTTTTTTATGGTTACCCGTTAATCGTTACCCTTTTTTTATCATATAAAACGTATAACCGTTTAAACAGTTTTAAAATAATTTAGTCTAGTTTTCATATTTTATTTTATTCCTCAAATATTTTTTTAAGAAAAGTATCCTAAGAAAGTACGAACAGTTATGTTATTATTTTTATTGTAAATTTCAAAATATTGTGTACTTTTGCGTAGATCCACTACTGGGTACCTGAGCCTTACAATGCGACGATGTCTATGGCGCTACCCCCTGAAATGCCGAATCACATTAAACAAATAATAGTAAGTGGTTTAGTATTAATCTAAATAATTCAGAATAAATAGATAAAACGTTATAAAAAAGATAGTGGCCAAATGTTTTACGGAGTATGAAACTTCTTCTTTCTTTAAAAGCCATTTGTTTCCATCCGCCATCCAACTTCTTTCGTGAACTCGTGAACTTCTTGCATTTTCATTATTAGAATAAAATATAGTAGTATATAATAGAATAATTTTTATTTAATATGATTACAGGAATACTTATGGAAAGTTGTGTATGTTTTTACCGCTGGTTTGAGAAAAAAAATTCACATAGGAAGAAGCAGCAAAAACCCAACTGGTGTTTTGTAAATAACATTATTGGATCCCCATTAAACCGCGTAGTGGTGGTGTAAAAATATCTACTACCCCATATAGTCCCGTGGGTGTAGTAAGAGGTGACAGAGGGAACTAAAACAGAAGATAGGAAGTAGCATCTTCCTGATAACAACTCAAAAAATAAAAAAACCGCTGTTGCCAACCTGCCTGCCTAGCTTGGCAACTAAGGCAAAATCTTCCCTATTAATAATCATAAATTAAAAGATTGATGTTTGAAGTCAATTAAATTTGGTGTATGTAGAGAACCGGAGACCAGGGTCAGGGTGCTCAGTCCTTAGGGGTTACAACGCATCAGCATTTTGATTCTTAATCGAGGATAAATGTAGATGTCCATGGGCTACAGTATGCACTTACTATCAGGTGGATTTTGTGCTCGTTTGTTATCCTTATTCTATAAAAAAAATAGTCTAGGTGTACTTGAATAGATTGAAAGTTTTGTGTAACTGGTGCGAATAGCACCAGCGGCCCGCGCACATCTACGGCGACTTCGTGTGGGTGTCGTGCGGCGGTGAGTTCAGCTCGGACCAGGAGAACATCGGGCCGCTGCAGTACATCCCGGCGGGGCTGCCGCCCGGCTTCCCAACCAGCCGCCTGCACACGGCCGACCGAATCCCACGCGCTGCGCAGCGTCTGCCCGACCGCCTGCCCGGCCCGTTGATCGCCGTCTTCTTTGAGAACCCGCGCCGTAACTACTTTTTTTTACCAAATTTTTAGTGGTTTTAGTGGGCTTGGCTCAAAGTCCACATGATAATTTGTGGACAATACCGTTCAGAAACACTTTCAGCTAATACCAAGCCAATAAGGCAGCTGCGTTGTCTCCCCCGAAGACTAATACATAGAATTAATTTGATTTAAATTATTAAAGATGACTTTATAAATATAAATAAAATTGAAGTGTATATCTGTCTGTAATATGGAAATAACTGAATTCTTATTATCTTGGGTGGTTATTTGCACGCTATTAAGACATGAACTACTATTTTATTTTGACGTGAACACGTCTTTAGTGTTGCAGCTACATATCTATCGTCTACATCCAAAATCTAATAATCCCACTCGACAGCTAAGGATCAAAGAATTTGTTGCGTTGAGTGAGAACTGTGACGCAGCTGAGCGCTACCATTTTGAGGTCGGTTCGTTGCGTACTACGGTATTCACGTAAAACACACGGCCGTGTCCACGACACATCCACACTACGATTTTGTTTTTACCACGTTTTTATTAATTCGCTTTCGTATTTATGCCTGTTCGGGTCGAATTAAACAATTGATTTAAACTAACTTTCCGATGAGCTAGAGACTTGAAATTTTTAACAGAGGTCAGGATCCGATGACAATATAAGAATATGAAAAAAAGGGCAGTCATAAGGACTACCGACAGAAGTAAAAACTCAATTATATAATCGTATACATGTACACAGGCCGTTATACTACGCGTCGCTAGTCTGGTATGATGTGTAAAATGGGTAATGTATGTATGAATGCAATGGAATTTTTTAATCCAGTATTCAACCACTTCCAGAAGTCTGAAAAATAAAAATAAATAAATCTTACTGACTAGCATATTCAGAAACGATAACACAGTAATTTTACGACTATGACCTATTATTGCCTAGACATATTAGTTCGTTCTCACTAGGATGATCATATCTCATGATCAATGCGTGTTATTCCAGTCTTTTTAAATTGTAAATATTAATTTCTTCAATAAAAATGCTACCCCTATACTAAGAAGTTATCTTCTTAAGTCGTGGAGAAGATTTGCGTAGTACATATATACACCGACAAACATCAAGACTCGGAACAATCATTTGTAGGTCCATATTTTTTTAGTAGGATAAGTGTGAGAAACAAGCACACAGTCCACCTGATGGTAAGTGGTTGCTGTGGCCCATAGACAACTACATCTATTCTTGATTACGAATCAAAATGCAGATGCGTTGTCACCCGTGGGGACTAAGATGGAATGCCTCGTTTCCAGTGAAAAGGGTCTTCCCACCATACGAAACACAGCGGAGTTAAGCTGCTATTTTACGCTAGTTTTCTGTGAGAGCGTGGTCCTTCCCCGGTCAAGCCGACCCATTCGTGCTACAACTATAATATAGCTGCAGCAGCGTTGTCACCTCTGAGCGTCTGACACGAGAACAAAGATGGAGTGCTACACAGCCTGTAATTATACTGATTATCTATACTCTTGAGACCTAAACAGAGTAGTGCACGCACAATTGATGGGTGGCAGAAAAAGTTAAGGATAAAGGAATCCTACAACCCAGGTGTGAGATGTCTACTATGATTGGCAATCCGTCTGAGTATTAACGTAGCCTAGTGTTAAACAACAAGCTGGACTGATGATGATAAAAATGAAGACTGTATGTAATACTAATAACTTCAATAATATATTTCGACAGGTGGCGTATTGATTAACGTGGAGTGTCGCATCTGGACACGCGACATCCTCTACGATCGCTCCAGTCACGTGGGTCGCGCACGCTTTGAGATTTACGTTGAATAAACTATGGGGCAAATCCTCAACCATATTGTATATTTAGCTTATAATGTTTCAACTACAAATTAAATTTTTAATAATAAGTGAATACTATTTATAAAAACCTTTGCTAAGCCGGGGCTATAGGCGCGTTATTAAAGCGCACCATCTAAATAATATAATGTACAAACTCAGATCTCAATGACCCAAGGCCATTTTAGTAGTAAGATATTTGGGTTTAACCACACTAAAATAAGGATTTAAATAATATTAATCAATCATCTTACTTTCAATTACTGTCACTGCCTTACTGCAATGAATAAAAGTATATCTTAAAAGTATATTTTTATTACACCAAATTATAACATGAAGGGAAGGGACTGTTCAACTGATAAATTAAGAGTTTGCGTTTTACATTAACATTTTTGATTATATTATTTGACAAATATTCGTATAATATACATAACTTAAGTAGGCATAAGTACCTGTACTTCTTTGTCACTGTTGTCAATACCGATATCGAATTCAAACGATTTATTTTTATTTTTTATTCTTTAGTACGCTAACCATAGCTCTTCTTGGCTAATATGAAAGAGTATGTTTCGACTCTAGTATAATATTATTGTACTACTGGAACAATACGTGACTACTTAGATGGTACCATATATAAAAGTACTCTGGAAGTTTATGTATATTTTTGAATAAGGGGTTGTTGACACTCTGTCAATTGTTATTCTTTTTGAGCTTTATTTATAGAAATTGTATGAGAATAGCAGAATATGACGTCACAGCTTCATGTAATCGAATAAACATTTTATTTGATCATATAATTTAAAATTAAAAAAATTGACTTATATAAGTAAGTTATATTATGTTAAGATAATTTATTAATGATAGTGTCCATACCCCAATTGATTTGATTTTTTTCTGTTATTATATATATTCTTACTCAACTAAAGTTATTTATTTGTCGTTCGTCTGATAAGTACATCGAGTAAATCGGCGAAATGGAAATATTTTTCCATTGCTTATCTCATATTGGTCTGACGTATATGAAATCGTGCGGTTAAAGAATGGGATTGAAAATGGCGTCGCCTCTATTCACCTCTCGCCTGCGCACTGTCGCTATCTATATTCACACCCGCCGGTATATACTACAAAAAATACGTTGCGATATGCGTTTTTCGTTTTCTTCGCCTAGGTGGAACCTCTTAATGTGACGAGCAAGAGGTGAATAGAGGGGACGCCATTTTCAATCCCATTCTTTAACCACATGGGTACTACTAAATATACTAACATAAATCCAAATTTTATCCTTACGCTTATTTATACAAAGATGTATTCTTAAAAGTAATTTTTAAGAATACAGTTTTGTATGAATAAACGTAAGCTTTATTTACCTTTATTATATTTTCTATTATTTTAAAATAAAATTGATAAAATATTTAAGTTTTATCGTTGCTCCCGTCAAAAATATTTCTTTCTAGTAAATTTTCTGCGTCCATAACTATACCTATATATTTGATAATATGTTAGCTTATGTACAGTCCGTACGGATAACGAATGGGATTAGAAATGGCGGCTCATCGAGCACGTACCGTCAATATGCACAGTACCAATAGCGAATACCCGCTATTAACGGTTTATAGTTATAACGTTATATTATTCGGTTAATTGAAAATTTTCTATAAATGGGAAAATATTTCAAAATAATACGCAAGTAGGTAAATTAGTTTTAAAATAAATTTATAACTAGCGACCCGCTCTGGCTTCGCCTGGGTGGGATCTTAATGTGGCGTTATTTATACTAAATATAATAATTTAAAGACCATTTATTTTTTCTTATCAATATTTCTATTTTAATAAAGTCGCTAAATTTTTGGATAAAATTTTGTCTACATCACTCCTGGTATTACTGTCTCTTTGTTCGTGAAGTTTTAATATAATCAGTTCAACCGTTTCGAACATTAACTCGGACAGACAGACAAACCAAAATTTTAAAAATGGCTCATGTCTCAAAAGCATGTAAATATTTTATACAAAAATATTAACAAACAAATCAACAAAAATTATGGAGACGACTCTCGGAACACGTTGTAGCTCACAAATTAGCGAAACCAGACTGAATTTTTTTGTAGTTTATGGCATTTTGTTATCATTGATTAAAATGAAAAGTTGGACTTAAGATACATAACGTACGAAAAACACATATCGCAACGTATTTTTTTGCAGTCTTTACCGGCGGGTGTGAGTATAAATAGCGACAGTGTGCAAGCGAGAGGTGAATAGAGGCAACGCCATTTTCAATCTCATTCTGTAACCGCGCGAGTATTATGTAGCAATATTCATATTTAATATATTATAGATTTTATAGATTTTATCTTAGGGTTTTATTTTTTTGTAAGTTTTGGCGTATGTAAGTTTAATAATCAAAATTAAAATCATAAAAGATGTTATTGGATAATAAGTTATCTATTGATGTGATTGAATTTGAATTGATAATATGTTGATGTAGATGTCTGATTTTTTTTTAATAAATGAAACCTATCTGTACTATTTATTTTTATTATTAAAACCTTATTTCCAATATGAAGTAGGTAGGTTATATGTAAAAATATTTTTTACTTTTTAATTTTACTGTCAGTGTCAGAAACCTATTTAAACAGAAATACCACATAGATCTACAGTACACAGTATTCTTTATGGCTGATTTACACAGGGTCAGTAACTGGCTCCAAATTCCAGGCAAGTCAGTACTGACCCGATACTGACATAGTGTAAATTGATTTGGAGTCAGCACAGCGCTGTCGCGCCAGTGACTGTCTTCAATATACCTGCTTGAATATTGACCTTGTCTAAACGACCAATTCAGTACTTGGTCAGTCGCTGGCGCTGCATTGTAGGGTAACGTCGCGTCAACAACAAAGCAGAACCTCCAGTTTCTTTTCTGTCATCTATCCATTTTCTTATCAAAAGTCGTTTCTTTTTAAATATCTCTTCTTCTAAAATTTCCGTCAACTCTTTCAATAGCAGATAGGAAAATTTTCTCAACAAATATTTCAATTGTTATAAATTCTGCCGTCTCCATGAATTCATTTTAGCCCACTGACTTCAATAACGTGCGTACAGCCTCAAGAAGTTACCACGACTACTGAATGCATGTAAACAGTGCGAGTCAATCCTCGGCGCCAGCACTGGCACCTGACCTTGTGTAAATCAGCCTTTATATTTAAAAATTAGCTTTTTACACACAGCTTCGCTTGCGTGAACTTCAATGAAGGAGCGTCGTCACGGCTTCGTGCCAAAATTAGCAAACTGAAGAATTTGTAACATTTTTGTTATGTAGCCAATCTTCAGATCCCATTGGTTTATGGCAACTACCTAATATTTAAAATAGATAATTGTTCAACCCGGGCAAAGCCAGGTTGGGCTGCTAGTAATTATATATAGATAAAAATATTATAGATATAATGCGGTCCACAATTAACAAGCTTAACATATACGAAAGCCGTAAGATTTTATGACACGGGAGCAGGCCTGAGACATATGCAGTCATGAGACCTATGTAGGCTGCTACTTTACTTTTTTTACTTTTGATGACACTATAACAGTTCGTCATTTATTAAGATACTCGTAGCTATCATATTTTCAGACATATAAAGATTTTTATAAGAGACCCGGTTTCATAGCTACCATGGGCATATGCCAATAAACCGCAATAAACAAATACTTGAGAAAATCATGTTAAAAAGCTAGTTTTAGTGACCATTAAAACAAATTCTCTCTACAATGGAAGAGGCCCATGTCTAGCAGTAAACTATTACGAGCTGATGCTGATAAAAAATAATACTTAAATACCAACTTTGTCGCCCAAAATCCTAGGTTCGAGTTCGTTCCTATGGTAAGACTCCTTTGCTTTCAAACGGTGGTTTGAAGTTTACAGAAACCCAGTAAACGAGAATGTCATATTATTATATTCTCGTTTTGTTACTTATTAACAATTTCATTTTATATTCAGTTCTTAAAAAATATAAAATTGTATATTAATTTCGTTTATTTTAAATTAACATTTTTTTACTATAAATATGCATTTCAGTTTTATTCTTATCAAAAAAGCAACAAAGCTTATTCAGTTTAAAGTAACATGTCAGGTTGTAATGCTAGCAACACCGTTAGAAAGAGCTTGTCATGTCGACTCGTACCGTAAGATCGATTTTCAGTTCGATTTCAATATGAGCGTAATAGAATCGATTCTCGAGTAATCTTGCAAGATTGGTTTTAGAGTCATCGATACATTCATTATTTTTTCAAACGTACACATCATGTAGTGAGAAAAAAAAGTATTACAAATTCGTATACGTACAAATATACGTTAAATATCAACAACATTATCAACTTTTACGCAAAATTCTTGTGCCGTCCAAAAATAAAACAAAAGCTTGCTGTGTAGTTAACTGTGCCAAATTATATTGAATAATGAACAACAGTAATGATTTCTTATTATGGTTCATTGTTAGATATTAATTTACGTGAATAATACACATGTAAAAATAAATAAAATTAGTTTTATTACAACTGAACAATAATTTTTAAATAGGTGCCAAAGAGTAGACTTTAGGATAGTAATAATGAGAATTAAGCACTGCTTTGTCAGTTAAAATGTTATGAATTCTGTATTGCATTTTTATGAGTCACGGATAAAATAATTAGTGTTTGGGAAGCTTCAATGCATCCAAGATTTTACAAATAACCTTTTTATTGTATTGGTATTGCACTAAAATAGTAACAACATCCATTACTTGATGATTAACTTGGTAAATATTATTCAGTATATATAAGTTTAAGTTATTCGAAGATTATCACACATTCAATAAAGATATGTTTGAAAAAAAAGTGTGTATAATTATGTACGCACGTAGGAAGTTATACTTCTTTAGCGTAACAAAACAAAAAAACTTGAGAGACAATTACCCACTAAAGTTGTCGCTTTTAGGTGTCAGTGTGCGCGCGCATCGTAAAAATTCACTCTCAACATTTTTCCCAAACGCCCCAAAAGAAGTATAACTTCAATAGCATACATTATCTTAAGTAGCTAGTGACTTCTACGTGAATCAGACCGATTCAATGGGTTGTTGGATCGATTCATTGAATCGGTCTGGCGTTTTAGATCGCCTTCAAAAAATCGATTCTTTAACCTCAATCAATCGATTTCAGGTAGACATGCCTAGAAATCCAAATTGACATTTATGTTGACATTTGTGTTTTTCATTCTGCTGAAAGTAGATAATCTACTCTAGTACTAGTAGTCTGTGGCCGAAAGCATCGGATTAAAAAATCTGTATTTGCTATTCACTCGTTAGAATTTTCTTGAATATTCTTTGCTTTAAGTTTTATATCCTTGAACAGTGCCTGTAAAATGGCTTTGCTTAGGCTTTGTGTATTTTTAACAGTAATATGCAGTCTTATAGTAATAGGTAAGTTTCTATTGAGATACCGTGTTGCAAGTTCTTTGTTACTTTTATCGCGTTATGTAGTCCAATCCGACGCGTTGTGATGTTTTTGCGTTGTCAATGATGATTGAAAGCGATTTGCGCAATTAGAGGTTGAGAAGTCTTGATTCCTATCTACCGTCCTGTTGTATTTCAATAAGATAAATTTTACCCTCTTTTTCCATAGGTCAAGGACGTATAACGACAGAGAAGCCGATTCTTATTCCCATTCCTTCATTGGCGGCGTCACAGAATCCGCCTGCCTTGATTCCAGTTTCAAATTCTGATGACAGGCCTGTAGATGTTCATGGACCGTCGTCAATGACTACCCTCTTATCGTCCAAGCCGGACCCCACTCCAGCACCGAGTCCTGTAATTACGACATCCACTGCTGTGCCTACTACTAAACACACAACTACACCAGAGCCAGTCCCTACTACCACAGTATCTACTACTACTGTGCCACCTACTACTACTGTTACTCCTACTCCTGAGCCGAAGCCCACGCCGGCGCCTGGTCCACTACCACCCCCTTCACAAGGCATGTGGTCATACACCGACAAGACCAGCAATGTGACATGTATCCTCGTGCAGTTTGCAGCTCAGCTCAATGTGACATACCCAAAGAACATTAACGGCTGTAAGTATTCTTAAATTTTATTATTATTAATACTTATTATGCTGAAATATATGAGGTCTTATCATAATATCCATGTTAAGAAAAGTGTCATTACATATTGAAGTGCATAGTGCAATGAAATTTTTAACCTGCTGTGGTTGTGTGTTTATGAATAAGAAAGATGTACCATAACATACAGTAAGGACTTCTCAGTATAATGTTTTGCTTTCTTATTAGGTTTTTAGTGTTAATATATATGAAATTATATGTTGTATTATCAGTGAAAGGGTATCCACTACCCTATATCATCCCATGGGTGTCTGTCATAAGAGGACACAGAGAAATGAAGCAGGAGACGAGCAGCTGCATCTCCCTGATAACAGCACAAAATAATACAAAACTATGGTTGCCCATCTGCTTGCCAAGTGTGGCAACTTTGGTTTTCAGCAGGGGATTTTAGATAGACTGTAATGATGAATGGATGATGATATGTTATGAATATGTTTTTAAAGGTATGGGTTTAAAGTAAAGGTAAAACATATAGATTTATGTTTTTTTACCTTAAAGAAACTGCACTGCAAAAAGAAAATTACTCACTTTAGATCTCATGTTGCATTCAAGTGTCTGAAATTTGTTACAGTCTCACGTATACAAAAGATAACCTTGAAGCCTTGATTTATTTTTTCTGGCTCAGTTACAATAGAAGTTTATTGAATTAGAGGTATTAAATATCTACAAGCATTTATTTTATTTATAAAAAAAAAAACTCACTCAAAAAGACAAAGGTTTAGTTTCACACTTACATTCAATATCAATTTCAGAGTATTTCATGTACATATTTCAATATCTTCAAGGTTAATTAACAGATTTATGTAACAATTTTTTATTGTAATTTACTTTTACTATGGTTAGTTGTAAATTTAGTAAAGCATTTTATTCTAGCTAGCTGTGCCTCGCAGTTTCACCTGTGTATAATGTAAGAAATCACTGTTCGATTTATTGATTTATAATACTTCAGTATAGACAAAATTTTTAGTAACATTTTCATGTGGTATTTTAAAATATATTGGTTCTCTCGGTTGTCATCAGGGGGCTAGGGTTATTCATTGTTATTATTAAAAAAAAAAAAGGTAAATTTTAAAATTTTTCATTATCTCATAAACTATGCATCCAAATAACATGCTATAAAAAGCAAAGTTTATCTTCATAAAATTGTCTTGATGATGAAGTAGCTTTCGTTCATAAGGATTAATATGCCATGCCTAAAAATAACACTCATAAATCACTTTTTATTTTCAATAATTTCTTATCACAATATACCTTATTGTGGCTTATGTATAAGAGATCATCATCATCATCATTACAGCCCTTCACAAGTCCACTGCTGAACATAGGCCTCCCACTAGTAATGCCGCAAAGCACGGTCCTGAGCCACCTGCAACCCCAGTCAACCAACCTGCGGTCCTGAAACCCCAAGAATAGCCCTCTCCATAGCTCGCTGAGCGACCTTGAGCTTTTCATACAGCCAGCAGTATAAGAAATAGGCATATGGTATCGCAGATTTTTTTTTTAGATGGAGTAATGATCAATATTTTTGTAGAACATTGTATTTACATATCACTAACCATTTTGCCAGCGCACGCAGATAAATCATTTCGGGAGCGCTTTTTCTTCCAACATGCTTAACAAAAATCAATATTTAAAGCTAGTTGAGAGGTGTAGCCTAATGCTAAAGCCTCATAAATCTGGCTGTCATGTACCAAAATAATTTTTCAAATCGGACTGGTAGTTCCAGAAATTTGCATGTTTAAACAAACAAAAAACTCTTCCACTTTGTTATATTATTATATTAGTACAGATAAAATGTAAACTCTAATAAGTGTATTTTCATAGTACATATGCCTTAATCATTTTGCTCTGAACTTTATTTATATTGTATACAAAAGCCAACAATAATAGCCATCTATTATAAAAGACACCAGGAGTCATCACTTGAAAAATATGAAAATTAATTAATATATTAATATGTACTTAATTCTCATTATTTTTTATGACAAACAAACTTACAGTCCATATGATGGTATGTGGCTACTGGAGCAGTGCACATACTGCTGTGTTGTAACAGAAATGGGTAAGATGATTTTGCTGACCCAGAAGAACTCCTAGTAGACATTTCTCATTCATTCATTTCTAGTGACCCTATCATTCAAGTATTGATTCGTCTTACGAACCAGGTCATTTGGGTCGATCATTGGATCAAATGGATCATTTCGAGTTTCAGTACTCAGTGATCTGTGAGACCCGCTCGATAATATTGGTTGTCGGACATTACTATAGTCTTTGAAAGTCTTGAGAAAAGGATTCCTGCTAACTATATTTATTTGTATTTCCACAATGTCTTTCATGATGTTGATCATGGACTCTGTTGGGCACAGCTAAAGGGTAGGATAGAGGGGGAACATCTTTAAATTTTATTTTTATTAATCGACTTCATAAAGGAGGAGGTTCTCAATTCATATTGGACTATTGTTTAAGGAATTTCGTGTGATATCTTCAAAGATTGAGAACTGATTTTAATGATACTGTTTTTATTAAATAGTTATATTTCAAGGGTGGTCCCATATAAATTTAGAGAAAAAACTCCACCCCTATAGACATCTATACACCTACCCGCGCTTTATCTGGGTAAGAACTATTAATGTGGCCTTATTTAGATTTAAGATAATCGAGACCATACATTTTATCACTTTTAGTTTATTTTTTGAAAATGTATAATATTTTCGGGTAAAATATAGCCTAGATCACTCCTGGCATTGTTCTCTATCTGTTTGTGAAGTTTCAAAATATTCGGTTCAGCCATTCCGAAGATAAGCCTGGACAGACTGACAAAATTAAAAACAAAATGGTTATTCATGACTTAATGGCATGCGAGTAACCCCCTCATCTTTATATATATAATTCTTCTGTACATGTGTGTATGTGACTGGACTCTTCCTAAACGGCTGGGCCAATTTTGATGAAATTTTGTGTGTGATTTAGTTGATTGTGGTGGTGCTGTTGTCGAGATCCAGAAATCACCCATGCGAAGCCTCAGGTGAATTGTTAGTCTCAATATAATGCAGCTATTTCGATATTACAGACACACTTCAATTTTATTTATGCAACATGTAACAAGAACACTGTGGTTCCCGTTAAGTGCATTATCATAATCAGTATTCAAACATAATTTTTATGGTCGAGATTTCTGAAGTAAAGTTATTTCTATATGTTTGAGTACTGATTCTGATAACGCACTTAACGGGAACCACAAGGTTTTTGTTACATGCTGTATGGTATAGGTGTTTCAGTAAAGATCCTAAAATTTTTTACTTATTATTTTAAAAGGCTGCAATTTATTTTAACGCCAGTGCTTTATTAATCCTATTCCCAGATTATAATTTCAATGACTTCATTATGCGCAGATCTCTTAAAAGGCTTCATCGTCTTTGAATGTCTTAAGTCAATTACAGTTGCTAGCAATCTTAAAGGTAATATTGATAATATTAGTGTGTAGATTGAGTTCAGGATTATGTATATTATTAAGTCTCCGTTTTAAAATTAGTTGACTGTTTAGTGGCGGTGTAAGAATAACCACTACCCGATAACGTCTCGTGACTGTCCTGGGTGGCGACAGAGGAAAACAAACCAGGTGATTGCCAACAGCATTTTGTTATTGACAACTATTCTCTTCTATTGTTTCTATTATTCTCTTCTATTGACAACTATTCTCTTCTATTGTTTCTATTATGTTGCTGCTGCCCATCATCTGCTTTAGTTCCACTCTCGCCACTTACGACACCCATCGGGTAGTGGATATTCTTACATCGCCGCTACACGGTTTGATGATGGTTTGAGTCTCTGATACTGCTAAATAGATAAGTTGAAGTGACAATGATCTAACTATATAACTCAAAGAACCGCCATCCAATGAAGAAGATTTCACGTATCAGCCATGTGCTTGTAAGCATATTGTAGATTGACCACCATTCCCCCCTCCTCCTGAACGGATTCCCGGCTTATTGGGCGGGAGTCTTAGTAACCCTGGTCATTTGGTCACATTTGGCCCGATGCGGAGGGCAGGGGTGGCTTCCCCTGCCCTCTATATCGGTGGTACAGACGAAGGTGAAGAGATTCCCTGTGGCTTCGCTTTAGCTTCGTGACTCTAACGGTGTTGTACCGTTGATGATTCGTAATAGTGATCGTCATCAATACTAGGAATACGATTATGAAATATCCCTTTTAACTGAACTGACTTAATTAACTATAATATTGATTTCCATTATTTAAAGTAATTAACCTCGACATGGGTAATTGTTACGAAGAATTGTTTTATATTGTCTATAAGTAGGTCAGCGGTAGTATATTTTTTTTTTACCTAACGAGTTTATAAAAGTATAGGAAGGATTTTTTAGCAATCTCGATACCAGACGCCTCACATCTTTTAGTCATTTTTCTCACAATGGAACGGAGAAGGTGTATGCTTTTAGGGTGAAAGGTTATTTGTGTGTTTGTGTTTGCAAACGAATGTTCCCATTTATCTCTAAAACGGTTTCATCGATTTGGATACAGTTTTTTATAAAGGTTGTGGGATTCATCGACGATGGTTCTTAGATTAGATAGGTGTTATGGTGTTAAGTCGCTAGGGGGCGCTGTAATAAACATTTTGTGTGCAAACGAATGTTCCCATTTATCTACAAAAGGTTTGACCGATTTGGATATGGTTTTCTGTAAAGGGTTTGTAATTCATCGGCGATTCTTCTTAGATATGTGTTATAGTCCGGCGTTAATAGATGGTTTTAACGCCATCCATCGGAAGCCATGAGATCTTTATGATGTTTCCCATGGTCGTCTATTACAACACCACAATCACGTGGTAGAGCCATGCTGCAGCTATATTACTGGTATAGTTGTAGCACGAATGGGTCGGTTCGAGCGGGGAAGGACCACGCTCTCACAGAATACCAGCGTAAAATACCAGCTTAACGTTTCTGTGTTTCGTATGGTGAGTGTAGAGAACCGGAGACCCTTTTCACTGGAAACAAGGCATTCCATCTTAGTCCTTACGGGTGACAATGCATCTGCATTTTGATTCGTAATCGAGGATAGATGTAGATGTCTATGGGCCACAGCAATCACTTACCATCAGGTGGACTGTGTGCTCGTTTGTCACCCTTAACCTATAAAAAAAACCCACGAGACAAAATTGGGTGATCGAATTTCTTACACCGCCACCTCTTAGCATCGTCCCTGTAAGGGGAGAAGCCCATGGCCGCCTTTGGATTTTTACGCATTAAAAAAAAACGAAGAATTAAGAAATAATCTTTAAAAGTTCCACTGGGAGTCGGAGAGCATCATTCTTACCCGACGGCCCTAGAAGGAAGGTTATGTTTATTAGGTGTTTGTATGCAAGTTTGTTTGTACTTTTGTTGCCGCTTGCAGCGTCAACAGCTTGATAGATTTTGAAGTAAGAGCTGTTGTTATCTAGACAATGTCACGGCTAATTTTTTTTTATATAAGAGGGGCAAACGATCATGCGGCTCACCTGATAGAAAGTGACTACCGCTGCCCATGAACAACTGCAACACTAGGTGATTTGCAGGTGTGTTGCCGGCCTTTTAAAAAAGAGTAAGCTCTTTTTTTTAAGGTCCCTAAGTCGGAGGAAAAATCGTTAGTGGTAGTCGATTGCACAAGGAAGTTGTGTGAGGAAGAAAGCTTCTGGTATATTTTGTTAATAATAACAACACTACGCTCGCTAAACGTAATATGGTGTTTACTTGAACCACATTCTGAAGAACGTGTCTTTTATTAGTCAGTAATAGTTTTGAAAAATAAATAGTTGCCGTGAGGTAGAGGCAATAGAATACATTACCCCATTTTGTCCAGTGGGTGTCGTAAGAGGTGGCAATACGAAATGTCAAAAAGATTTTTTGACTATCGATAGATGAGTGTCTCCCTACAACGGCATTCCCTTCGGCGCGGCGCGGCAGTCCCTACAGGCTATGAGGTATTCCATCTTAGTCCTCAGAGGTGACAAAGCATCTGTAGCCTTCTTTGTTTGAAGTTAGCTGCAGGTGTCTATATACAGGGTTATTTTTCAAAGAGTAACCAGATTTTAAACGTAGGTTCAAATATATAAATAATGATATTATTGCAGTTTTTGAAAATACGAGTAAATATGGCTTCTACTTTTATTTGAAATTATCCCAAATTTCATGTGATTGATGGGCAACAACGTTTTTGCCTACCGATCGACCCTTTACGAATGTGTAAAATGTGTTACCACGCAATTTTAATTTAAAAGATAAAAAGGACAGAATGTTTGAGATTTTTTAAATTAATTTTTCTTCTCCATTTGCCTATATTACTTATTCTGAACCTTCTCTGCAAATCTGGCTGGTTATTGCAAAATAACCCTGTATAGGTATATACTGTAATAACCACATACTATCAGGTGAACTGCATGTTCGTTTGTCACTTTAAAAAAAAACGGCAGAGGCTTATATCCGGTAGTGGACTAATATGGGCAGATGACCTTAGTTTTGGCCATGTAGTGGCGGTGTAAGAATATCCACTACCCTATATCATCCCGTGGGAGTCGTAAGAGGCGACAGACGGAAACACATCAGGAGATGGGCAGCAGCGTCTTCCTAATAACGACTCAAAATAAAAATCTGCAGTTGCCAACCTACTTGCCAAGCGTGGCAACTATGGCAAATATGGGGGATATGAGGCAATCTGTAGGGTAAGCCTATGTTCAGCAGTGGACTTTAATAGGTAACGGATCTTAGTTTTACATAAATACATAAACACTCACGCCTGTCACCCAGAGGGGTAGGCAGAGACTACGGACTTCCATTTGGCACGATCCTGACACACCTCTCTCGCCTCCTTTACATCCATATATCTACGCATAACCGGTCGTCGGTTAAGGGTACTCCTAATCTGGCCCATTTTCAATATATCACCAATTTGGTCGATAAACCTTCGTCTAGGGCGTCACTTTCCGACTCTGCCGTTCATAAATTCTTTTTCTTAGTATAAATTTGCAGCACAAATTTGCTTTGTCACTCTTTCTTCGTTCATTCTTTCTACATGACCAAACCACCGAAGCATTCCTTTCTTAATCCTGGTCACAACGTCATCTTGCAAACCACACTTTTCTCTTATCACACTATTTCTCACCCAGTCATTCAGATTCAGCCCTAGCATACTCCTTAATGACCGTATTTCTACAGCATTTATTCTACCCTCATGCTTCTTCTGCCAGACCCAACTTTCACTACCATACATTAAAGTAGCGACTAACACAGCATTATGAATTACCAAACGTGCCTTTTTGACACATTCTGACCCTTCCTAATAGCATGTAGAGCCCCATTCACTCTATTTCCTGCGTTCACTCGTCGTTCTATATCCTTATCATATCTACCATCCCTGCTAAATAAACATCCCAAATATATAAACTCATCCACTTGCTCAATCATCTCCCCTTCTATTCTTATTTCACATAACGTTTTACTTACTTCTCTTTCAAAAGCATCACTTTCGTCTTACTTGCGTTCACTTTCATACCCCTTTCTTTTAATGACCAGTTCATTAAACTAACCATTATTTGCAACTCGGCCGCCGACGATGCAAATATGACTTGATCATCGGCGTACAAAAGGCATTTGACGGTTAACTCACCCTTCAAATGCCTTTTGTACGCTCACGCTTTGTAATTCTCAACCCACATTCTTCAACTTTCAAAGTTTGCAAACAACTGTCCATAAGTAGGTTAAACAAGCACGGGGAAGCTACATAGCCCTGTCTGACACCTTTTTGAATGCCAAACCAGTCCGAGCAGACCCCATTGATCCTGACACAAGCACTAGAGTCCCTATAAAGAGACCTTAATGCCTGTATCAAACCAGCGCTCAAACCAAATGAGTTAAGTGTTTGCCATAACACATTCCTGTCCACTCTATCATAAGCCTTTTCCAAGTCCATGAACGCACAAAAAACTTTCTGGTTTTTGACCAAAAACTTCTCCGCAATCATGCGTATGGAAAAGACTTGATCCGTACACCCCATCCCCTTTCTAAATCCAGCTTGCACATCCCAAATTTTTCCATCAGTTTCTTCCATAAACTCTTTCAATTAACACCTTAGCATACAGTTTACCCACAATGCTTAGCAAGCTAATGCCACGGTAGTTTTTACAGCCCTGCTGTGACCCTTTTCCCTTATATATTGGGACTATAACGGCTTTGCACCAGTCTTCCGGTACCCGCTTCAGTTCCCAACATAAATTAAACAAGGTGTACAGCAGGCCTGCCACCACTCCCTCTCCAGCCCTTAGCATTTCGAGTGATACTCTATCATATCCGGCTGCCTTACCTGCTTTCATGCTTTTCATTGCTTTCATTATTTCATCTCCACTTATCTCCCTACCTCTGTCCACTTCTTTCGGAATTTCTATTTCACTTAATTCAGACGACTCTTCACTCATAAACACGCTTTCAAAGTATTCCTTCCATCTCTTTAAATTAGAAACTTCATTTAGCATACAGCCATTGTCGTCTCGTAAAGCATTAATTCTAGGCTGTATTGAATTTCCCCTGGCAGTTCTTACGAGTTTCCAGAACATTTTAATATTTGCCTGGAAGTTATCAGATATCCTTCTATCATTCTTTTCCGTTCTTTCTTGCTTTTTCCTTTCAACAACTTCTTTTACTCTCTTATTTATACGTCTAAAGTCTGCCTTTTTTCTTTCAATCTCATCAATCATACCGCTAGAATTACTAGTTTTGGTTGCTAGTAAATCTAGCCATGCTCTCTCCTTTGCTTCAACTTCCATCCGTACCTCATCATCCCACCACGACGTATTATTTTTCCTTTCATTCGTTCTCTTACTTACTACCACATACTTCGGTGGCTGCATCCACCAAACCTTTCTTGACATTATACCACACAGTCTCCAAGCCTAAATCATTCATACACAATTCATCCATATCACTTATATTTTCTCTCAGTCTACATTTGAACTTCTCTTTCACACCTTCATCTTGTAACCTCTTTATTCTTATACGCTGTAACGCAGTGGTAGACACAGATGTCCGATGCCGCCAACGCTTGAATAGACCATTAATTCGGCATAAGACCAAGTAATGATCCGTCCCTACGTTGGACCCCCGGTAAACCCTTGTATCTACCACTGCGCTCCTCATTCTTTCATCCACAATTATGAAATCTATCATGCTTCTATCATCACCTCTTTCCCATGTATACACACCTCTTAGTTTTAATAATATTTCATTCGTTAGACTGCTGAACTTCGGTGTCTGTGCGTCCACCATCGTTATTATAAGAGTTAATTATATTTTTATTTTTAAACTTAAAAGAAAAATAATTATTTCTGAGAACGGCAGAGATAATGATCTTGTTCTAAAATTAAAGGGTCTAAAGTCTAAACGGGTTTCAACTGGTCCGCGGTCGAAACTTGTTTATGTTAAATTTGTTCAATATAAACAAGGAAAGTATGTTGCTGGGTTTTTGTAAATCCACAGATTACGGGGTTTAGAAGCCTTTCAATGTACACTGTATAGTCCGCGTGCGTAGCTTTGTCTTGAAAATTGTGAAACGTCGTAGGGTAAATGGGTCGACACTCGACACTTCAGAGAGCACCGCGTTGTCAAGAATATCAGAAAATACTGCGCTTTAGGATTTTTTAAAAATAGAATTCGGAATTTGACGGACTTTTCTTTGAATAAATAAATTATGTAATAGCTTAAAGTAATTTAAATCGAATTTGGCGTAAATAATACTTTGAATAAAATTTACAATTTTTTTTACTATTTTAAGCCGGTAACGGTTGATGGTAAGTTTTTTTTTATAGATTAAGGGTGACAAACGAGCACACAGTCCACCTGATGGTAAGTGGATGCTGTGGCCCATAGACATCTACATTTATCCTCGATTAAGAATCAAAATGCAGATGCGTTGTCACCCTTGAGGACTAAGATGGAGTGACTCGTTTCCAGTAAAAAGGGTCTCCGGTTCTCTACACTAACCATACGAAACACAGCAGCATTAAGCTGCTATTTTACGCTGGTATTCTGTGAGAGCGTGGTCCCACCCCGGGCGAGCCGACCCATTCGTGCTACAACCATAATATAGCTGCACCATGGCTCTACCACGTAAAAAAGTGATGATGCAGCCAAAGATGTTAAAGCACACTGACTTAGTTTAACAAAAGCTTATTCTCTCTTGCCTAGTACCCTCATTATAATCGAATGGAAAGACATACTGGTAAATTATTCCACTCCTTTGCTGTACCTGCGCATTATGAATGACGAAGCAAACCGTTTGTATCGAATGCGTGGTACGTCGACAGTAAAGTGGTGACGATCAACCGAGAGTGTGGAATGAAGAGGGAGGAATTAAGTCATGCAATTCCTGCGCAATGTTTTGTAAAAATAATATGCTGGTAAGATTGGTTCCAACCATATTGATGTCACCAATAAGCCTCTTAGCACGCCTTTCCATTGAGTCCAAAGCCGCTAGGTGGCATTTTTGTTGCTCGCGACTGCATTGTTTTTTGTGAAACACTGTTTAACATCCAAACAGCGTTTTGCCACGTTTTTGTCCACACAGTTGGTCTAAGTTATGAGCCTCATATCAGCTGATTGATGTTAAGGTCTGCGAGATCCTAAATTTTAAAATTTTGTTTTTATTTTTATGAATCAGAGATATTTCGAGTCGAATTAATTTTTCATAATTACCTCAACAACACAATAAGGGTGCCATCATCACTATTATTATTACAGCCCTTCACAAATCCACCGCTGAACATAGGCCTCCCCCAAGAAATGCCACAAAGCACGGTCCTGAGTCACCTGCATTCATCGACTTCCTGCATGTCTTACCAGGTCGTCACTCCATCTAGTGGGGGCCCTACACTTCGTCTACCGGTTCGAGGCTGCCACTCGAGAACCTTTCTTCCCCATCGGTTGTCGGTTCTTTGAGCTTTATGGCCGCTCCATTGCCACTTCAGGTTACTATAGCTGGTAATTTTACTTAAATCTCAGGATGTTGCCAGAGTTAAAAGTGTAGTTTTTCTTTGTACCTTGCGTATACGAGAGCTACACAAGTTTAGCGCAACCTATAAATGAAGCTATTCATAAAGAGATTAATATGTTTATTGTTTTATAAATTATTCCTTTCATTTTAAACATTTTTCTTTTGATCAAAATATTTTTCAGAGCACGAGGCCTCTCACCAAATCTTTGATGTTCGGGATAGGAAAGAACATCAAACGCTATATATAGGTTTAGGCTGTGATAGGTAAAATTAAACGCGATAAAATCCGTAAAGCTAGTTATATTCTAGTTAGTTATGTCACTTCTAGTTTTATATAATGCTTTTGTCTTGCTTGCGGTGTGTGAAGGATAGTAGTGGTCGTGGTGCATAAGAAGGAACGACTTCTCTGTTGCTTCTACCCTACTATTTCGAGAACACTGGGCAGTAAAACCGTTTGTCACACTGAACTAATATGTACTACGTATTACGTACTAGAACAGACAGTGCGAACAAAGTCTGAGGCACAGAGTACTATTTTATAGTACAGACTAAGTGAGTTTGAGCCCTAATGCTTGTTGAAAACGATCAAGTCGCGGCGCCTTCTAGTATTAAGTACATATTAATTCAATGCAAGCAACTCAGAATAATGTTCTTGCAAAACTGTTGCTTAATCGCTTACCACGACCGCGTGGTACTTTATATCACGAAAATAAATAAAATTACACATATTTACATTTTATATTTATGTACACGGCGTTGCCAGTTGATATAACCGGTTTGCGTTCCATTATGTTATTTTGCAGATCATAGTGACTTTTCTCCTTAAAAAAATGTAATGTTTTGATTTTTAAATTTTATTACCGTACTAGCACGCTCAGTAGACGTTGTTCTGCCATTTACAGTAGGTTACCGTTGCAGCCTGTTGAAAGTCCACTGATGAACATAGACCTCCCCCATAAATTGCCTCATAGGGGTGATATTTGCCATTGTTGCCACGCTTGGCAAGCGGGTTGGGTTATTAGGAAGACTGTTGCCCATCTCCTGATTTGTATCCTTCTGTCGCCTCTTCGACACCCACGGGATTATATGGGGTAGTGAATATTCTTCCACCGCCACTACACGGTGTTTCCAGTAGGTTGCGTGATGAGTTTCATTCTAAATTTAGTCCGGATTTTTACTCGTTCGCCCCAGTAAGAGTAAGAGGAAGAGGGTAATGTTTTTGAGTGTACGTTTTATGTATGTATGTATGTATGCTATTACTTTAGCTCGCTCTGTAATCGAAACGGCTTGATGGATTTGAGTATATAGAATGTCGTTAGATTAGTCTGAATTGTGGAAGTGATATAGTTAATAAATTATTTCTATTTTTAGTAAACTTTTTTTTTTGATTACTGTCTTAACCATTGGGCGTGTTTACAGTGTAAATATAAAATTGATGTAATATAAAAATGGTGACGTCGTCTCTACAAAAATGTTGTCTAAATATGAACTCAATCGGTCAATACGTTCTGAAGTTATACATACGATCACTAACAGACCAACGATATACATATACGCCAATATGACTGCCTCGTTGGTTTAGTGGTCGTAAACGCGATTGTTAATCTTGAGGACCCGGGTTCGACTCTCGTAGATGATCTCATAGATGCCGCCCCGGCTCTAAACGATGAACCCCTGACATGAGAGGACGCCAAACTGTCTACGCAAGTAACATCCCACACTAGGGCTTTGCCTCTCTCCCAAGGGACCAACGTCATACCGTCGGGTCTCCTGCCATCGTCTCTAAATATTCCACAAGGCTCTAAAATCGAGGGAACATTTATAGAGACAAGAGACCTTCGGATGACGTCGTTCAAAGAACTCTCGGGTCGGGTCAAAAGCAGTTATTGGGTTTTTCTGTCGAGAAATTCTCAGTAGCAGTCCGTAGTCAAGAAGTTGGCGATGTTTCACCCCCGGGCCTTAGAAAGCAAAACACGCGAGATTCGAACCCGCAGCCCTCGGATCTCATAAGTTAACGAGTAATATTCGACCAACTTATAAAATCCACTTGGATTAGTAAACATTTCGTTACAACTCCATAAAAAAATTACCAAAAACTAGTTGCATTATAACTTTGTAACGTTATTGTAAACTGTAAGAAATAAACATTTTATGAAGAAAACGACTTAGGTATATGCATTACTACTATAGCTTTACTTTTTCCTATGCGGGATAGGCAGGGTAGATCTTACTACTTTCGCTTATTTTTTAGTTGGTAGTTATTGTAGGCCTCATTCAAAGTATTCATACAATCATATAGCCTCATACAGTTTCATTCGACACACTCTTGGTTTACGCGGGCGACCCTTGGGATAATTTAGGGCAGTGATGGTCGGGAAGGTTCTTTACGGTCATATATATCTTAGGGTTGCACATTGCACTACCGGGAATATATAGATAGATAGTCCAACTATGACCATCTTTGTGCGGACTTGGCATGAGAATGATTTTATGTATTATTTTCAAAATCGAAAAGGTTTTTAACCTTTTTTGAATACCACTCCTTATAAGTTTGATTGGAAAATAAGTCCTTCAGCTACCATTTTTAGTCGTTATAGCGGTCAAACCGCGAACTGCCTCTACATTGTGCGTGGCCCGGCACGCACTTGGCCAGTTTTTATAATTTTAATGTTTACAATGTTACAATTTTAAAACCAAGGCAATTTTTCAGTTTTATCCATATATATATATTTATTTGTCTATCTATATATATTTATTTGTCAGATAAATTATTATGACTATTTACCTACGTACTAACTACAAACATTCGTAGCAGCAAAAAGTTTTATCGAATGAAGACACCGTCCACGTACAATGCAGCCTTAAATAAACAACGATAAAGTCTGCATTCGCTACAACTATCACAACAGGACAAACAATCGTTGTTGATAAAAAAATGACTAAATGTATTGTGCCCAGACTTGTATTGCGCTATTATGACGTTCTTGTCAGGGGATATAAAGTTGCAGTGAACAAATTATTGTCATATAAAATAATAAACCGACAACCGATGTGGGAGGAAGGTTCTCGAGTGGCAGCCTCGTACCAGTGGGTGAAGTGTACGGCGATCCCTCACTAGATGAGGTGACGATCTGGTAAGATATGCAGGAAGTCGTTGGATGCAGGTGGCTCAGGCCCGTGCTTTGTGGCGTTCCATGGGGAAGGCCTATGTTCAGCAGTGGACTTGTGAAGGGCTGTAATGATGATGATGAAAATAATAAAATTATTGTGGACTTTTTTGTTTATTATATATATATAATCGCTCCGATGGTTTCGAAACAATCAAAATCTAAATTTTTCCAAATAAAAAAATAATATTGGTTCCGGTTGGATTCGAGTTCAAAATCCCCGACGATAAGATAATCACTGTTCGTTAAGGCACAGGGTCAACGATGACTTGTGGCCATGCTATAATTGTGATCGGGTCCCAAAAGTCCTGTAACGTCGTATTACAGCATGTAAACGCAATAAATCCATTATTTACATTCCCGTCAAAATAAAAATAGTCATTATACTAGTCGTATGGTTAAAATTGCAAGTCGTATGGTCCCTATGCTAACCTATACATCTATACATATAAATACTATTGAACTGTTGTATAATATTTAAATAACTGGCTTCCTTTAAGCCAGGGGTTATCGAGTCAGGGGTCGCTAGTCGCAAATAAACTTTTCAACTTTTTACTCGCAACGGTACTCAAAAACATTTCTCTGATAAAAAATGAGTAACAATTCGCATGCCCTAGTTCCAGTTACGAACAAGTTGAGTTTTTGTTCCTTGTGGAGAGTTTTTTTTAAATATTGAGTCGTTTGACGAACGTATAGTTCAGTAATTAGCGTTTCTTTACATTTACTTCGAGGTTGCAGCTTCGAATTAAAAAAAAATGTTTTCCATCTTAATTTTATATTGGTATATTTAATGCCTTTTATAAATACTACAGTGACAAATGACCTTTGAGGTTTTTATTATAGAATAAGGGTGAGAAACGAGCACACAGTCGTGATGGTAAGTGGATGCTGTGGTCAATAGACATCAATAGATTACCTCGTTACCAGTGAAAAGGGTCTCTACTTACCAGTAAAAAGGGTTTTCGGTTCTCCTCAATTACCATACGAAACACAGCAGCATTAAGTTGCTATTTTACGCCGGTATTCTGTGAAAGCGTAGGCCTTCCGCGGTCGAGCCGACCCATTCGTGCTGCAACTTTAATATAGCTGCGGCGTGGCTACCACGATAAGGAGGTGATACTTACCTAGACGGTCTTCTAGGCAGAAAAAAAAGAGTCCTTGCAGGATTTAAAACACGGGTACGATTATAGCGCTATAGCCATGTGTCATTCATTCATTTCCAGTGACCCGATCATTCAAGTACTGATTCGTTTTACGAACCGGGTTATTTGGGCCGATCATTCAAATGGATCATTTCGAGTTTAGTACTCTGTGATCTGCGAGACCCACTCGATAATGTCGGTCGTCGGTCATTACTATACACTTTGGTCGTTTAAAGCTTTCAAAAAAGGCATTCCAATTATAGGCGTATAATATATTATGGTATTAAACTAAAAGGTTAAGGACTATGAACATTTAATAAAAGTTACTCGTTTTACCACGCCACATTTAAACTCACTTTTATTGGACGCCTGTGGGGACTATTATACTCGTTAATTATCCATCCATATCATTAAAGTGTGTTATATTGAAAAACCTTTTTGTATTATTTTTAAACTACGAATATAGCTTTAACATTATCAGATTTTTTAAAATTATTATCTGGTCTGCGGTTCGTAGAGGATGGAGGTTAGAAAGTACTCTGACAAAAAATACTTTTGTCAGCTTATAAAGGTTAATGGATGTTTCTAAAACTTGTTACGTAGTTTTAAGGCCTAACTCAGCTATACTGCCGTGACTAACAGTATATCCTGTTTATGTCTATCAAGCAGCAACATGTAAACAACAGGCTGTGAATAAATTTATACCTATATCGGTGCCATTCTTTAAATTATGGTGCATACGGTTTCAGAGCTTTTAAAAGTTAATATCGGTCTCTATATGAGTAAAATAGAATTGTGTACCTTTAATAAAATCAGTATAAACATAACGTAATTTAGTGTACGTAATAGACAAAATATTTAAGAGAAAAAAAGTATTCATCATTTAACACACAACGGAGTACGGAAGGCGACTTTCCGGTGCACCAGATAATACGAGTACATCAGTTAGATGATTTACAATCGTTTGATCCGGAACGTTCAAAAAATGTAATTGCAATCATCATTACTTTTATGCGACCCGGATCAAATGAACGAATCATTCATGATTGACACATGTCTAAGCGCTATCTATGAGTGATGTACGACACCCACGGGGGGAAGTAATGTGATGGTTATTGAGAGTATTAAAATAGTCATCATTTTACATCATTCATTCATCACATCCTAACAAAAGTCCACTGCTGAACATAGACCTCGCCCATACATAGATTGCCTCATAATAAGCAACTAGCCATAGTTGCCACGCTCGGCGGACGAGTTGGCAACTGACAATTTTATTATTTTGAGTTATTATGAGGAAGATGCTGCTGCTATTTGTTGCATTTCCCTCTGTCGCCTCTTACGATATCTACTGGATAATATGCGGTATTAGATTTTTATACGCCGCCACTACACGACGAATAGCTATAATTAGTGCGACTTAATAATGTCTCCCAGACCGAATTTCGGTCACGGCGGCCAGTCTCAACGAAGACTATCCATCCGCGCAGGACAGGATTGTAGTGCTTGAGTGTATGCTCAAGCACACGTGCAGTTTCTATTTCCTCACTCATATTCCGATGGGACGGTAATCCGACACGACCGGAGAGAGATCAGGCGTAGTACCAACATCTTTACTTGCTTTCCGAGGCACGGTGGTGTGACACCACCAACTTCCTGACTCCAGGCTGCTACTTAGAATTTACCGTCAGAAAAGCCCAATAACCATTGAGTTCTATGTACTACGTGCTAGAGAAGCTATTCCAAACAAAAAATGTGCACTACTCTGTTTTCGCTCATGCGCGGGAGATAGTAGATTTTAGTCTATGATTGTAGATAGCGTGGCATATAAATGAAGAAATTTATTTTTTCTATTGTTTTAACTATTTATTCAATTGAATAACAAATAATTTTACTTATTTGACTACTGAATCATTAATTACGTTCAGGTTTAAACTTTTTTTGAAGCCACACTAAATGACACTAAAGGTGTACGGATTGCAGTACAGTTCATTTGAACATAGTGAATGTTCGGAATGCCAAATCTAGTACGTAGTACATATATATCGATGCCAATAACTGATTTTTACCCGACCCGGGCTTTGATCTCGGGACCTCAAGATCATCGTCATTGATCGTCGCATTTACGACTACTAAAACAAAGAGGCAATCATTGTGCAATTTAATGTTCAGTCTAACGCCACGTGCACATGTTGCACATTACACGCGTTATCTATAGGCGACAGATCGAACACACTAGATTACAGACAGCTCACATATGTACAAACACACATCGATTGTTGACTTTACATTTAATAACGTGGGAAATATTTTAAACGGTTTAAAAAAAAAAAAAAGTGACAAACTAATACCGTGTAGTGGCGGTGTAAGAATATCTACTACCCCATATTGTCCCGTGGGTGTGGAAATTAGAACAGGTGATGGGCAGCAGCATCTTCCTGATAACAACTCCAAAATAATATAAACTGCAGTTGCCAAAATCCCCCCTATGATGCAATGTATAGGGGAGGCCTGTGTAGCAGTGGACTTTTATAGGCTCTAATGGAATGATGACAAACGAGCTGATACATCAGCAGCCTAATTCGTTTCACCATTGGGGAACGATAGGTTTTTTCTAATGGTTGCCTCTTGTCGGCAACGCAATGTTAGATGGAGAAAGCATCAGAGAGAGGCTTAGCAGTTTAATGCTGTTGTTTCGTATGGTGAGAGTGGAGAACCGGATACCCTTTTTTACTGCAAACGAGGCACTCCCAGAGGCGGATTAAATGTCGACAGCGCCCTAGGCTCACCTCATCGGCGCCCCTCTGGCGGCTATTTATTACAACAAATAAACTATATTGTAATTTACAATATAGTTTAATAGTTGTAAAATAATTAAGACACGAGTACCCTTAACAGGTGGGCGTGAATGAAAAATGTGATGAGAGAGTGAGGGGGATGTAGGAGTAATCAAATAGACGAATTTTTTTCGTTTAAAAAACTTCGCGCGTGCCCCTTTTTAACCTTGCACCCCTAGGCACGTGCCTAGTTTGCCTTAAGGATAATCCGCCACTGGGCACTCCATCTTAGTACTCAGGGGTGACAACGCATCTGCATTTTGATTCTTAATCGAGGATAAATGTAGACGTCTATGGGCCACAGCATCCACTTACCATCAGGTGGACTGTGTGCCCGTTTGTCACATTTATTCTATAAAAAAACCTAGTTTAATATAAAACTAACCTTTACATGCCATTAAAGGCAAAATATGAGATGGCATCTGCGTAAACTTGTAACATCATTTATAGTATCTATACCTATTTCATGTATTCACAAGTAAATAAACAAAGAGAAAAATCATATGCTATTGGCCTCAAGCTTTTAACAATAATATAACACATTTGCCAAATATGACTAATACTTTAACAAACAAGAAGCAAACAATGCAGTTGCATTGTGTCATCGAACCGCCCGTACGTTTCGGAGCTCTTTATTACATTGAGATCTGCAATTATTGCAATTTTAGGTAGAAAACAAAAGCAATCGACAAAACACGTTTAAATAATTTTTACAGACCGGCAGTGCAGTCACTTCTGAGACCGAGATGGAATGCCTTGCACGCCGTAATTATACCATCTCTCTGTACACTTTAGACTAGTTAACAGCAAGTACTGCTGCTTAGAGGAAGAAATAGGTTTTTTTATAGAAAATGGGTTACAAACGGGCACACAGTCCACCTGATGGTAAGAGGATGATGTGGCCCATAGACATCTACATTTATCCTACTCGATTAAGTATCAAAATGCAGATGCGACCCCTGAAGACCAAGATGGAGTGCCTCGTTTCCAGTAAAAAGGGTCTCTGGTTTTCTACACTCACCAAACGAAACACAGCAGCCTTAAGCTGTTATTTTACGCCGGTATTCTGTGAGAGCGTGGTCCTACCTCGGTCGAGCCGACCCATTAGTGCTACAACTAATATAGCTGCAGCGTGGCTTCACATAAATTATGTGAATATCTCAATCAACAAAGTCTTTCGGAAATTACACGATCAATCACAGACGCACCGACGACTTATAAATCGTAACGTAATTTTAACCAGAAATCATTATAAAATAATCATTAAACAAAATTGTGTCAGTGAAATATAGGTCCGTTAGGTCAGCATTTATCAATTGTAAATCAATAAAACGAGAAATATTTTTTACGCAACAAACAATTAGTTCCGCAATACTCACTTTGGTAATATCCAATTAATCATATTCAGAGAGGAATGTTATAACAATATTATATTTATCCATGCACGGAGTGTGTTTTGATTAAATATTACAAGTCCTGACTCAAGTGACTGACTCATCTGTCAACGCACCGCCCAGTCCGCTATACATAGAAGACACTAATTCAAGTCCCTATGAGTGTGAAATAGGATGTTACAGTTTGTACCACTCTTTTTATTTTACGGGGCGTTTTCATATATTTGTATGATGAACCATTGGAAATTGGAACAATTACTTTATGATTAGATTAATACATACGCACTTTTTAATTTTCCGAAAAACTAATCTTAGCGTGTTAAGACGAGACTACAAAAATAAAACAGAAAAAAAATGGTTTTTTAACTTGCAAGGTGGTGGGGATACCTTTAAAACGAAGTTGTGATATTTTTGGATAATACATATTTTAGAACTTTACAGAATTTGTCCCTATTTACCCCTTAAAAGGTGGATCATAAAAATTGATATTTGGGCGCAATATGACGGGAAATATTAAGAGTTCCAAGTAATATAAACTTTGAATGGATTTTTGAAGAATAATAGGCATTGACTATGTCCTCAAGCGTACAGCTGTAACAGAAAATGATTCATTTAAGAAGGATGTTAAATGTACTACGAAGAGAAAGATTTTTATAGTGGTTTTCACCATTTGAAAGACCTTAATTTATTTTAAAATGTGCGATCATTATCATACTGAAATATGAGAAAGATTCCATGTGATAGCTTGAACTCTCAGTTTTATGCGATCTCATAATAAGCGTGGGTCATGACTGTCTGGACGTACAACATGGACGCGGGTAACACCGCGGGGGAAAAGCTAGTCTGTATATATACATATAATTCTTCTGTCCGTGTGTATTACTGAACTCCTAAACGGCTGGACCGATTTTGATGATTTTTTGTATGTGTGATTAAGTTGATTCGAGAATGGTTTAGATTCATAGTTGGACCCGGTAGGTAGCGCTGTTGTCGAGATCCAGAAATTACCCGTGCGAAGCTGGGGTGTTTCGCTAGTTTTATATAAACCCGCTCGAACAGGGAATTTTAACAAAATGTGATTCAAGAATCAGTGCGATGCTCACATTTTAAAAGCAAATAATTTTATAACAATACGTATTCAAAATTGTGATTCGTCATTGGTTTAGACTACTTCATAAAGCTGATCGCACATTTACTGTCGGCAGTTTAGTGTTGCCAAGTTTAGCTTGATCCAAGTCATAAAAATTGGCCTAAAGTCGCCCACTTTTTAAGTTAATTTTTCTTAAAACTCTTTAAAGGTCGCCTTATATATTGTATAGGTACCCATAAAGGGTTACTTTTTCAAAAGGAATAATAAATAAGAAAAATAATTATACTTAAAAACCAGTCACAAATTTATATCTTTTAACATGTATTACAAAGTTCATAGAATTAATTGCATTATCAGTCGCCTTCCTTATGAGATAGTCCAATTGCCGAAAGCTAATCGCAATTTTTGATAGCCTCGATTCTTCTGCAACTCTGATTAAGTTCAATGCAGTCTCGTAGCGGCACGCAAGTCTAGCGGTGACCGTTATTGCGCATAAATCGCGCTGATTGGCTCGTGCGTATCGTTCGCACGCGCTGATTGGCTCTCCAGTCAGATTCGTACATTTCGATTCGTGCGCGTCCCCTCCGCGACTTGTACACATATCTGCACCACACGAGCCTTAATAACTTACAAGGTATTCAGTTGCTCTTGCCGTACGGTGCTAACAAATGTGCGATTACCTTAAACAAATATGACAACTTTATAGTCACCGTTACCGTTACTGTTATAGCCTATTGAAAGTCCACTGCTGAACAAAGGCCTCCCCTATAGATTGCCTCATACGGATTATTTGCTATACTTGCCACGCTTGGCAAGCGGATTGGCAACCGCTGTTTTTTATTTATTCGTTATTAGGAAAACGCTGCTGCCTCTCATGATTTGTTTCCCTCTGTCGCCTCTTGCGACACCCACGGGATAATATGGGGTAGTGGATATTCTTACACCGCTACTACACGGTAATACAAATCACTACTTTTTTTATTATTTTAATGCACAATTATATTACTATTATTATAAAGTGATGTAGCACAATTATTTTTGAGCAAAGACAGCTCCACGAATCATCATCTCATATTAGTATTATACAATATCATTTTTAAAAATTCAGTGCATGAGTAACACAAGGAAACAGCTATTTTTTATCATGCACCCGAACAATGCACAACAAAAACTATGCGGACGAACTATAATGATTTCATTGTTGAATTCACCCAATGCATTTCAGAGTAATCCGTTATAAATGTAATCCTTTGTAACGCCTCGATTACTCGTAATGTTAGTATCCGTTGGATGTCGTCAATGTTTTTGGCAATCGCGACGGGTGGTGGAAATGAGAGCCCTTTAAGAGGATATCCGGGTTTCAAGAAGTTTGAAGAATAGGTTGTAACGGTGTATTGCTGTCGCGCTGTGCCCGAACGACCGAGCTACGCAACTGAGAGAGACAACTGCAGCTCTCATTGATTATACTATTTATTATGTAAAATTGACAAAATACATCATCCTATATTATAGTATTCCCTTGTGTTTTTTATTCAAGAGCAATATAATATATTATATTTATGGCTATGTCTGTATTTTCTTTTATTGTATTATGTTCGTTACTCCGGGCTGCTACTGAGAATTTCTTGACAGAAAAACCCATTAACTGATTTTGGCCTGACTCGGGATTCGAACCCGGGACCTCATGATCAACAACGTTTGTGTAGACTTAACGCCGTC
The DNA here is from genome assembly GCA_029286625.1 of Parnassius orleans. Classification (NCBI taxonomy): domain Eukaryota; kingdom Metazoa; phylum Arthropoda; class Insecta; order Lepidoptera; family Papilionidae; genus Parnassius; species Parnassius orleans. The sequence goes on from JAGSMP010000059.1 coordinate 4,819,404, forward strand.
CGGATATCATTTTAAGATATGCTGATTTGTTGTTTTCGTTGGTGTTGTTGTAAGAAAAATATGTAGAAACTTTAAAATCCTATAGAAACATAATAAAAGTAGGTAAGCGAAAAAACAAAAGCAACAAGTAATATTTCAGTTATCGTTTAAAAACCTCGGAGTTAATAATGTAGTTAGGTTTGTACAGTGCTAAAAGGGGCGGATTTATAAAAAGTAAACAATTATTAAAAGCTAGGTCGCGTGAATCAGCTGAGCCGGCGTGTCGTGTTCGTGTCGCGGACAGCTGGCCGGTACTGATGTTTGTCACAGTTTTTGTCATATATGCGACACAGGCAGAGTTGTACCATTATAATAGTTTGTATGATAAAACCATTTTATGTCCGTTCAAATGGTTTTCAAAGAAAAGACTTAATACGTTTTTAACTTCTTCTTTATAAAACCCGCGTAAAAGAACATATAGCTGACTTGAAGCACCGGCGTATCAGGAAGTCTGCAGTTTGTGAACATGTTCAAGATCTTCCCCGCCATTACATTAGATTTGATAGACCACAAATTCTCGCAAAAGAACACCGATTCCTACCAAGGATGATTCGCGAGGCTATTGAAATTAAAAACATCCTAATTTCAATAGCGAAGATGGATGGTGCTGCCACCTGCTTGGGATCCTATAATTAATAAAATTAAATCCAAACCCAAGTATACCACTGCTAGACTTCAAGATACTGTAAGCTCATTCTGCGTAGATCGAACCAAAATTAATATTAAAAACTGACGGTAGCCGGGCTAACTATGACATCAGGACGTCAAACACCTCAGTCCCCCGTGACCATGGGTGCTGTAAAGCACCGAAACGTCGGGAATTAAAAGTAAAAATTAAACGCGATATAATCCGTAAAAATTAGTTTCATTTAATTAAAGACACTTTATCGATTATCGACATTGTCCAAAATGTGTGCTAGCGTTCTCGTGTGCATGAGTATTTGTATAACACAGTCACTGGTGGTAATTGGTGCTTTTAAAATTTTCATTATGCATTTAAGGCTCTTAAGCCCGATATTGATTATACTTTAAGGTATTATAATTGGTTGTTAAAGTAAAAATCTAATGCCTAATGTTATATGTACCTAATAATAAGAATTCTAAAATTTCGTTTATTATGATTGAATCGACAATCTCAATCGGCGTGTCTGAAGGTCTGGTTGTGATTCCGCGTTGTTGAATGCGGTTTCAATTCCCGATGAAATACAATCACACATATCTCTTTATGGCACCCCAATATTAAAATTGTGATTTCTCTTGTAAGACTTAACTGAAAGCAATGTAGCTCTTAATGTTAACAATTAAGAAGACATAACACTCCAATCAAGAATATACCTAAAAACATGTAATGCGTTTTTTTTAAATTTTAGAACCTTATTGTACTTTCCTAAGAACTTTTTAAGTATTTAAATTTACAAAAACTAATTTTATCGATAAATTTTCAGCGACATCTCTAGCCTACGTGCTCCTCAATGTCCCGGCTAACGCGACGGTCGCGGACGGCAGTTGTAACGCCACAGAACAGTGGATAAAGCTCACGTGGCCTGAGAGCGGTGACTACAGCATGCTACTGGTGTTCACCACCAACGCCACCACGAAGGATTACGCGCTCCAGAGTTTAAACGCTACCATCACACCTGACATCCTTGTCAACTCCTGTAAGTAAAAATCCCTTTTTAATAGATGTCTTTCTTTTCTTTCTTTATCTTTTTTTGAGAACGTTACCTCCACACTAGGATTTTCTCTCTCTCTGTTCTGTACCCGAATTTACTGTTTATTGCTTATATCTTAAAGTTGCAATTCCTCTGCAACGTTAATATTTTCCCACACACCACTTTGGACAAGATAAAGATAGACAAACAAGCTAACAGTCCACCTGGTGATATATGTCTAGACTCTGTACTCAAATGTGATGACACATCTGCATTTTGTAATAATAATAATAATAATCTTTAGACCGAATTTTGGTCACGGCGGCCAGCATCAATGGAGACTAGTCATCGGCGCAGGATAGGATTATAGTGCCCAAGTGTATGCGCAAGCACAGCTGCACTCTCTATTCCTTCACTCTCATTGTCCCATGGAACGGTAAACCAGGGATTGATTGCGGTTAAGGTACGAGGTTACTCTACCGGTACAAAATATTGATATCGCATTTTTTTAAAGGTAGACCGAAAGCGGTTAAAATTCACAGATACTACGCAACCGGTATAAAATTACGGTAGCGTTATTTTTAAGGGGTTTTGTTACAACTTTGTATAACCTTTATATAACCGAAATTAATTCGGTAACGAAAAATATCACGCGGCGCGGATGAGTACGACGCGTCGTCGCTAAGTCGCTGAGAGATTCTCAGCGACTCGGAGTGGTGAATCCCCGCCGAGCAGGGCTGCCAGATGTATGATTTAAATCGTACTCCTACGATTTTTTGGCGTTTTTACTCATGTACGATCGCTAGACCAAGATCTTACGGAAAATGTACGACTTTTAAAGATAATTTAATATTTTTAAACATTTCATATACTTACTTGGCAACATTTCATAATGAAACGAACGTGCGCCATCGACAAGTATGAGTTATGTTCGGGGAATTCCTCAGCAATCTTATACGTGCCTAGATCTTTTACTTGAATTAAGACCTTTTGTACAATCACGTAAAGACTGTATTTGTTTGCATTTACAAAACTAATTATTTTTCTCTTTCGATAATAACTGCGACTTGTCAAAAACCTGTTTTTCTTATCAGTTCAGTCTCGATCTGTATCCTATCCTGAGTTCTTTTTTGTGTTAATTTAATTAGTTCAAGCCAGAATGAGTGATGAAAGTGAAGGAGAGCGACCTACGCCAGGTACATCAAAAAAGAAATTAGCTCAATGAGAAGAGTTTTCTGCATCAGAGAAGGACAAACAGGGCACGGAAGTATCGTCCTGATTGGGAAAATTTTGATTTGTTTAAGGACTGGTTAGGGCCTGGTAAAAACCAATTCAAAGCCAAGTGCACTGTTTGAGCAAGGCGGAGCACATCTTGAGCCGTTTCTGTAAATTTGACGTTTATTATGAAAAGTAAGTGTTCGTTTAGGTTGTTTCGTTAGGTCTTTTAAAGTTTTGTCGTTCCGCGAATTAGGTAGAAATGTAGGTACATTCTGCGTAGTTTACTCCTTAATTTTACTGAAATAGGGTTTGCACATCAGTGAAAATAATAATATTTTTTTTTTTTGGGGTATGTTATACAGCGTTACTACGGTTCTTAAATATTGTGAATGGACTCGTTATAAGGCCCCATTTAACCTCCTTTCGGCTTTACGGGTAGTTTTGTAACATCCAGTATGTCAGATTTGATAAATGGTATATTGGAAGATTTCGAGTGGAGCATAAATTTCTATGAAAAGAACGAAAGCTATTGGTGAAAGTGAAAAATCGCTCGGGTCGAAAAACTGAAAACTGAAAAATTCAGTGCTATGTTTGTTGAGTCAACAGATGTCAGCACTCACAAGGCAAGTTGTATAATTGTTAGATATTATGACGCTGAAGACAATAAAATTGTGTAAGTTTTGGGATCTTTGCAAAATATTCAGCTCTGATGAATATTTTGCAAAGATCCCAAAACAGCAGAAGGTGCTACTGGAGAAAATTTGTACAGCATACTGATGAAGTCTTTTCTGCCCAGGATATATCGACTGAAAATATGATTGGGTTTGGTGCAGACGAATGCAACGTGATGATGGGTGGAACAACTCTGTGGCGAGCAGACTCGAGGAAAATTTGCCAGGAATATTTGTTATGAAATGTGTTTGCCACTCGGCACACCTTTACAAATCGTGCAAACAATTACCAAGGCGCTGCAAAGATTTGGCGAGAGAGATATATAGTTTTTTTAAAAACAGTTCCAAAAGACAATTCCGCCTCCAACAGTTTCAAGAATTTGTGAGTGCTTCGCCTTATAAGATATTGCATCCATCACAAACACGTTGGTTGTCATTGGTGGTGGTACTTGATCGAATATTAGAACAATGGGATGCATTAAAATTGTACTTCACTGAATGTTGGTTGTATGAACGTCTTCTTTCAACAGAACTGATATTTAATGGCTTAAATGATCCATTCATGCAGCTTTATTACATGTTCCTGTCTTGGACATAACATAACATAACATAAACACTCACGCCTGTCACCCAGGGGTAGGCAGAGACTACGGACTTCCATTTGGCACGATCCTGGCACACCTCTCTCGCCTCCTTTACATCCATATATCTACGCATACACGCTCGTCGGTTAAGGGTACTCCTAATCTGGCCCATTTTCAATATTTCGCCAATTTGGTCGATAAACTTTCGTCTAGGGCGTCCTTTCCGACTCTGCCGTTCACTTCTGCAGCATAAATTTGCTTTGTCACTCTTTCTTCGTTCATTCTTTCTACATGACCAAACCACCGAAGCATTCCTTTCTTAATCCTGGTCACAACGTCATCTTGTAAACCACACTTTTCTCTTATCACACTATTTCTCACCCTGTCATTCAGATTCAGCCCTAGCATACTCCTTAATGACCGCATTTCTACAGCATTTATTCTACTCTCATGCTTCTTCTGCCAGACCCAACTTTCACTACCATACATTAAAGTAGGGACTAACACAGCATTGTGAATTGCCAAACGTGCCTTTTTTGACACATTCTGACTCTTCACAATAGCGTGTAGGCCCCATTCACTCTATTTCCTGCGTTCACTCGTCGTTCTATATCCTTATTATATCTACCATCCCTGCTAAATAAACATCCCAAATATACAAACTCATCCACTTGCTCAATCAACTCCCTTCTATTCTTATTTCACATAACGTTTTACTTTCTTCTCTTTCAAAAACCATCACTTTCGTCTTACTTGCGTTCACTTTCATACCCCTTTCTTTTAATGAACAGTTCATTAAAGTAACTATCATTGCAAATAAACACGCTTTCAAGTATTCCTTCCATCTCTTTAAATTCAAATTTCATCATTCACCATACAGCCATTCTCGTCTCGTATAGCATTCATTCTAGGCTGTTTTGAATTTCTAGTAGTTCTTACGAGTTTCCAGAACATTTTAATATTTGCCTGGAAGTTATCAGATATCTTTCTATCATTCTTATCCATTCTTTCTTGCTTTTTCCTTTCAACAACTTCTTTTACTCTCTTATTTATAAGTCTAAAGTCTGCCTTTTTCTTTCAATATCATCATTCATACCGCCAGAATTACCAGCTTTGGTTGCCAGTAAATCTAGCCATGCTCTCTTCTTTGCTTCAACTTCATCCGTATCTCATCATCCCACCACAACGTATTATTTTTCCTTTCATTCGTTCTCTTACTTACACCACATACTTCGGTGGCTGCATCACAAAACTTTCTTAACATTATTCCATACAGTCTTCAGGTCTAAATCATTCATACATATTTCATTCAAACCACTAATATTCTCCTCAGTCTACATTTATACTTCTCTTTCACACTTTCATCTTGTAACCTCTCTATTCTTATACGCTGTAACGCAGTGGTAGACACAGATGTCCGATGCCGCCGACGCCTGAATAGACCATTAATTCGGCATAAGACCAAGTAATGATCCGTCCCTACGTTGGACCCCGGTAAACTCTTGTATCTACCACTGCGCTCCAATTCTTTCATCCACAATTATGAAATCTATCATGCTTCTATCATCACTCTTTCCCATGTATACATGTGAATCCTCTTATGGCGAAAGAAAGTCTTCGTCACAAAATATTATTTTCCACACATACGTCGAGGAGGTCTTCACCATTCTCATTTACACTTTCATCATAAACATTCTAATATCCTTTCATAACCAGACCTCTTCACCCCAACCCTTCCATTAAAATTTCCTAATATAATGATATGTTGTCAATTTCAAATCTTCTAATCGATATCCTACAACTGTTTCGAGTTTTTTTTCTAACATTTTTTGCAAAATAACGATGCTTTCTAACTCGGAATATTACGATATGATGTTATGCGTAGGCCATGAAGATAGCAATTTAAATCGTGCTCGCGAACTGTATCGGCAACGATCTATCGATGGTAGAACCCCCACTGAACAGCGACGGCTGCCTTCGTACCAGTGTTTTCTGAACATGTCAAGACGACTACATTCCACCGGCTCTTTTCATCGGTCTACTGGAAGTGGACGTCCACGCACAGTCGACGCCAGGCAGGCTGAATTAGTGTTAGAGCATTTTGAAGAAGAGCCGACCCACAAGTACGAGGCGAGCCGGAACAAGATTCGATATAAACCATGTTGCAGTTTGGCGAATTCTTCGTGACGACAATCGTCACCCTTATCACTATCGCCGTACACAGGAGCTGATACCCTCCGACTTTGCACCCAGGAGGAACTTCTGCGAGTGGTACCTCAAGCAGTTAGAGGAAAACCCTAATTACGTAAACTATGTTCTTTGGACGGACGAGACAACATTCACGAGGTAAGGACTTTCAAATATGCATAACGATCACGTTTGGGCTCGCGTGAATACACATGCTTCACGGCAGGGCACATTCCAACACCAGTGGCGGCTGAATGTGTGGGCTGGCCTTTATGACGGGCATGTCATCGGCCCCGTCATTATGCCATCACGTCTGAACGGTAGCAACTATCTAACGTTTTTACAAACGAAATTCGAAGAGGCGATTCACGACTTTCCTGTGGCTGACTGGGATTACTTTGAGAACCAAAGAAACACTTAAACTTAACGTTCGCTTTCCGCGAGGATGGATCGGCCGCGGGGGACCGGTGCTCTATGTCCTGCTCGCTCTCCGGACCTCTCACCCTTGGACTTCTTTTTGTGGGATTATGTGAAGGACAGAGTGTATTTCTCTGATTGCCCAACGGTTGCCGAGATGGAACAGCGTGTTAGATCGGTTTTCGCATCAATAATACCGACGATGGTGCGAAATGCCACACAAGCCATATCCCGACGAGCGAGGTTGTGTATTGAGCAAAGGCACACTTTGAGCCGTTTCTGTAAATTTGACGTTTATTATGAAAAAGTAAGTGTTCGTTTAGGTTGTTTCGTTAGGTTAGGACTTTTAAAATTTTTGTTGGTAGAAATGTAGGTACATTCTGCGTAGTTTACTCTTTAATTTTACTGAAATAGGGTTTGCACATCAGTGAAAATTCTTTTTATTTTTTTTGGGGTATGTTATACAGCGTTACTACGGTTCTTAAATATTCTGAATGGGCTCGTTATAAGGCCCCATTTAACCTCCTTTCGGCTTTACGGGTAGTTTTGAAACACCCAGTATGTCAGATTTGATAAATGGTATATTGGAAGATTTCGGAGTGGAGCATAAAATTTCTATGAAAAGAACGAAAGCTACAGCTGTAATCACCGAAGTTATTGGTGAAAGTGAAAAATCGCTCGGGTCGAAAAACTGAAAAATTCAGTGCAATATTTGATGAGTCAACAGATGTCAGCACTCACAAGGCAAGTTGTATAATTGTTAGATATTATGACGCTGAAGGCAATAAAATTGTGTGTAAGTTTTGGGATCTTTGCAAAATATTCAGCTCTGATGATCAAAAAACAGCAGCAGAAAGTGCTACTGGAGAAAATTTGTACAGCATTCTGATGAAGTATTTTTCTGCCCAGGATATATCGACTGAAAATATGATTGGTTTTGGTGCAGACGGTTGCAACGTGATGATGGGTGGAAACAACTCTGTGGCGAGCAGACTCAAGGAAAATTTGCCAGGAATATTTGTTATGAAATGTGTTTGCCACTCGGCACACCTTTGCAAATCGTGCAAACAATTATCAAGGCGCTGCGAAGATTTGGCGAGAGAGATATATAGTTTTTTTAAAAACAGTTCCAAAAGACAATTCCGCCTCCAACAGTTTCAAGAATTTGTGAGTGCTTCGCCTTATAAGATATTGCATCTATCACAAACACGTTGGTTGTCATTGGTGGCGATAGTTGATCGAATATTAGAACAATGGGATGCATTAAAATTGTACTTCACTGAATGTTGGTTAAATGAACGTCTTCTTTCAACAGAACTGATATTTAATAGCTTAAATGATCCATTCATGCAGCTTTATTACATGTTCCTGTCTTGGATTTTGCCCAAATTTACCACCTTCGATAAACTTTTTCAATCGGAAAAAGTAGTGATCACATCTTTAAACGAAAAGGTGCGCGAAATGTATAAAGATATTTTGCTATGTATTTTAGACCGTGATTATGTCAACAAAACTGAGCTTTCTGCTATTGACATTGAACGTCAAGAAAAATGGTTAAAATGAATGATGAATAAAATTACGCAGCCTGAATTGCGTCGTCAGATACCTGCCACCAAGGAGTATTTTCATCGCTGTCGGCATTTTCTAATCACAAGCGCTAAAGAAATAAAAAAAATGACCTAAATAATCCTATTCTATCAAAAATTGATTGTGTTGAACCTACCAATGCTGCTTCCAGTAATTACAGAAATAAAGTACCTTCCTTACAACTACTCATGATACTTGTTCCAAGAATAGTAAAACCCGACGACATTCAAACAATGCAGGCAATAGATGATGAATGACGCAGTTTTCCCAACATTTTAGATCAAATTGACTTAACTTTAAATACCGACGAGTTTTGCTTTGAATTTGTTGTTTGCCCCATTCTAGTGCCGATTGTAAACGAGCATTTAGCGAAGTTAATTTAATTAAAACAAAACTTAGAAACAGTCTATCCAATGAAACACTGAATGGAACATTATAATCTAAGCAATTGATAGGAAGAAACGAAAATTGTACGAAGTTTCAGCGAACAGAAGAAATGTTGAAAATGATGACCTCAACAAATTTGTATAACAATTATAAGTAGTTTTAATATATTTTTGATCATTGCTTAACAAATTTTTGTTAGTTTGAATAAAAGCTGTTTTTACTTGTACGATCTTTTCATTTCAAAATCTCCCTGACATACGACTTTTTTATAGTTGGCGTACGATCACGTGTTTTTTCCATCTGGCAGCCCTGCCGCCGAGGTCGGCCGCGAGCGTCCGTCAGTTAGATACCAGTCACCCACTCGACCACACGGATATCGAAATCGATATCGCTTACACTCGCTATCACCTCGATTCACCTCGCTGAAGCTAAACGATTAATTTCATATCTAATAATTTTAATAAAACTTTAATGGGAAGAAAACGAAATAACGCTGTGTACGTTTTCTTTTCTTTTGACAAAGAGACAAGAACTTCTACCTGGTTAGTCCCTTTTTTTATAGAAGAGGGGGCAAACAGCATGCGGCTCACCTGATGCTAAGTGACTACCGCCGCCCATGAACAACCGCAACACCAGGGGAATCGCAGGTGCGTTGCCGGCCTTTTAGAAAGGTTATCGGTCTGGAAAAATTGCCGGTGGTAAACAATTCCACAGAGAAGTTGTACGACGAAGAAAACTCCTAGTAGAACGCACAGTGGTGGACCGCCAAGCATCCAGATGGTGAGGATGGTATCGTGAATTTTGACGCGATGTGCGTTCGTGAAATTTGGCAGCCGGAATTAATCCGAACAATTCCTCAGAGCACTGCCCGTGGTATATACGACAGAAAATACAAAGGGATGCAACATCCCTACGCAGCGCCAGTGAATCGAGCCGATCAGAAAGAACTCGGTCGTCGTTGATTTGAACGGCTCTGCGCTGAATGCGGTCAAGTGGAAACAGAAACAGAAACTTTTTATTCAATATAGATTATAAATAATACTTATTGAAAGTCACTCTTTGTTTAATTACCACTGGTTCGAAAAACAACCTGGCAAGGAGCTGGCACTGGGGTGCCCCGGCCCAGAGATTAGAACAGTATTCCATGTGAGGCCGAACTTGCGCTTTGTAAAGTTGCTAGCGATGTGCCGGCATGAAATACTGTCCCGCTCTGTTGAGCACGCTAAGCTTTTTAGAGGCCAATTTGGCCTTCTCTTCCAAGTGACCAAGAAACTGAACACTATTTGATATGTCGACGCCTAGGATTCCGATGCTAGCTGAGGCAGCACGGGAGTGCCTTGAAACTAAGGAGATATGACAAAGAGGTTCTTTTTGCCGTAAGCCGCGCAAACTTGTGTCTTTTGGGGATTGAACTGGACTAGATTTAGTCGCCCCCAATCTTAGACTTTGTTCAGCAAAGACTCGACTTCAAACACAAGTTTGTCCAGGTACTCGGCGACGTTTTCCCGAGAAATATTGGCACGGCCGTGTGAGTGGCACCACACTCCGGAAAGACAATGGTCCGAGGAGCCAAGAGGGGCGTCGACGGAAACCTGATATCCGTTCGGATGAGAGGTCAGCAGAAGGTCCAACAGGAAAGTGCGTGATCCTCCACGTTTATTCGGCTTGATGACATGCCAAGGCAAAGTCATCGCCGAATAAACGTGAACCGAGCCATTCGGCGTGGTGGGCGTTAAAATCGCCAAGGATCACGATCTCTGCGCTTGGTATCTGCTGTAGCAAGGAATAGGTAGCCATTTGGACGTGGTCGATGACTCAGTCTGTTTCGGCATTACCACTATGGGACCTATAGAGGCACCCGTAGACGCGGGGATGGTTGTCGCTGTCTACGTGCAGCAATAGGATGGACAGGTCCGTACCTTCAAGACGGCTGAGGCGTTGAAAACAGATGTCTTCTCTGACGTATACGCAAACTCCCGGGCTGGAGCACAAAGGAGTGTTCTAATTTGTACCCCGGGCAGGAGAGATATGAAGTATCAGCTGGAGAGGACACCCGAGTCTCAGTTAAAAAGAGCAAGGCCGGCTTCGCCGTCTCCAGATGGTAGTGGACAGCGTTAAGGTTGGAATGTAGTCCCTTGATGTTGCAAAAACTCACAGATAGCGTGACAGGGGTCGTCTTGGTCTTATTGCTCCGCTTGCCCCGAGCAATTTTAGTTTTAGCAACATTATATATTTTTCGCCACACTGGGTCACCTTATTATAAGAAGCTAAGGTAATTTTGTGCGTGCGGTGCGAGTCTGCAGGGTGTCACGGTCGGCTGGCGGGTTGACAACTGCAGTTTTAATTTTAGTTATGCTTCTGCCCATCTCCTGGTTTGTTTCCTCTGTCGCCTCCTACGTCACGCACGGGACGATATAGTAGTGGATATTCTTATACCGCCACTACACGGTCAATTGATATCTTTATTGTCATAAAAATATTCCCGATCTTGATATATTGATTAATTTAAATGTTTCTTAATTTTTTACTGGAGTTTTGTAAACATCTTTAACGATTTCGACGTAATTTACAGACAAGAAGTTTTACTAAATATACATTAACAAGTACACGTGTCTATTCAAAATTTCAAATCACAACAATGAAGATGAAGTTTTACCAAGTGACAATAATTGCAAGTATAAAATAATTTACTCAAATACATTTTTTTTAAATAATATAATGAACCAGTAATTGGATAATCAAACGTAAATATGTACATACGTATGTACGAACTTAATGAATCCAACCGATAGGTATAATTAACGATAACTTATCGACCCAGTGAGTTAACTAACAAATGTGATGTACTGTTATATGAGTACTTACAACGACTGTGAAACACATTATGCTAACAATATAAATAAATAAACTGATTTTGTTATTTAACTTTCGTTGAATACTAATTTATTTGTTAACTACAATGACGTTAATTAAGTAATAAATATTACGTATTAAGTAATAATATTGTAAACTATATTTAAAATTGCAATAAAAGGAATATTATACTTCTTGAATGAGATGTGCAATGGGATGGGCAACTTTATCAACTTTTCCTGAGTCAGTCGGCATGTTGCACCAAAAGTGAATAAAATAAAACAATAATCTACATAAATAAAAGTTATATATGGAGCCAAAAAAATTATGACGTTAAAATGAACGGAATTGAAAAGAACCAGAGACCCTTTTTACTATTAACAAGCCAACAAGGCATTCCTTAGTCCTCGGGGATAACAATGCATTTGCAATTGGCCTCAATTGGGGATAAATGTAGTTGTCTATGTATTTTTCACATTCACTTACAATTAATATTTTTATCGCATACGTGTGTCAAAAGACACAGTCTTCCTGATTGTAAGTGGATACTGTAGTCCATCATTACTCCTCCAAATCAAAATTTAGATAAGTGCATCATAAAAAGCATTTATTTGTTAATGGTTACGCTGTATTACTTCTGTAGAAAATCAATATTTTATGTAACAACCAAGGAGTTTTATTAAAATTCTGGAAAACGGCGGAAATACCCCGCTGCGGGGCTTTTCCGACTTTTGATTCTATCTCTGCCTCTGCATTATCTATGAATCTATTTAGAAAATACTTAGTGGCTCATAAAATTCACGGCGGAATACATACTATTCTAAGCTTTACAATAAGCTAGGAGGATCTAAATTCTTTAAAAATCATTTTAAAAAAAATGTGGGGCTATTACGCCGAGCCTACATGCTAGTGATGTGCCGAATAATTCGACAAATTTTAATCAGTTTGAAATTGTTAAGGGTGCGTTTGCAAATCGGGCAAAATTATGCTGTTTTTCGGTACATTTTGTGACAAAACTAAACCAAATCAAACATAGCTAATAACTACCACGTATAGAATGGTTCTTCATCTTCAAATGGTAGTAACTTTTTTGTTGAAAATAATAGTTTTTTATATTGTAAAAACGATCTTCCTTAGCCATTTTCTACAAAATTAACGATACAGGCTCATGTTTAGGTACATTTTTGTTCTATTATCAACATATTATATTAAGATTTCTAAAAATACTATATGTAGGCAGACATTCAATAAAAAATAGTGGTGTTTACTTTTTATCAAAATGTCCCAAATAGTCGTAAAAAAAAAATAACTGATGCTTATTTTTTCACATATTTTGCTAATACGGATGAATCATAATTGATTGCAATAAGGTTTATTTTATTTTTGGTGCCTGTTTTGATTTGTTGTACAAAAATTTCGATGAAACCTCAGTCCGCGCTCGGCCGCCGTCGTGAGTGGATACTGTATTGCCTGCCTGATTGCAGCAGCTGAAAAAGATCTCTGTACATACACAAAATATTCGAATTTGATACATAGGTACTTGACAGGGTAAAATAATAATATTATTTTTATAATCACACATTTTTATTATAATATTTTGTTTCGCTAAATGTAAGTGGGATTTATGTATATATATATATATATATATATATATATATATATATATATCGAGTAGAACTAGATGTGCCGAGTTTGGGCTCGTTTTGTTAGTTATGATGAGACGTTACCTCTGGTCTTGATGGACAGACCTGATGGTGTACTTCGGTGACTACTTCTGGACTGGATCTGGATCACTGACTTTTATCAATATCGTACTAAAATGGTGTGGCTATTACGGCATATAATTTTGGTTGGAATAACCCCCATCTTAAAAGAATTTCTTGTTTCTGAAAAAGTCATTTAATTTTACAAACATTAAAAAATTATAAATGTTACTCACTTTTGAAACCAAATCCGTGAGAGAGAGAGAGAGAGAGAGAGAGAGAGAGAGAGAGAGAGAGAGAGAGAGAGAGAGAGAGAGAGAGAGAGAGAGAGAGAGAGAGAGAGAGAGAAAGACAGAGAGAGAGAGAGAGAGAGATATTTACCATCAGGTGGACTGTGTGCTCGTTTGTCACCCTATTACAAACATAAAAAGAACATAATTTAGTACCTATTTTATAATTTATTCTGTAATCTATATCTACATAAATAAAATGATAGAGGTTTGCAGTTGTGCGCGCATCACGGAAAAACTACTGGATAGATTTCAATTAGGTTGTCTAAGTTTTATTTCTTAGACACTTGGCCCTTATCTAAAAAAAATATTGCGATATCAGTTTCATTCAATATAAACTTATTTAAGTTTTAAGAAACAAGATTTTTATAAGCACTACGTGTTCAGTGATGTACGTTTTCTTTGTTAATACATAAAAAAAACGCGGACAATGTCGCGGGTATCAGCTAGTCTCTTATAAAAATCAATTGCTGTCCGTTAGTCTCGCCAAACCTCGAAAACAGCTCCAACAATTTTGATGAAATATTTTTGTGTGCGTTTGAGTGGGTCCATGGATGGTATAGAATTACAATTGTACCTGGTAGGTGGCGCTGTTGTCGAAATTCAGAAATCATCCATGCGAAGCCGGGGCGGATCGCTAGTATTCTAATATATATTCTATAATCTATATTCTATAATCTATATAAAAATGTGAGGCAGACCCTTGCCCGGCAGAGAGATGACACGTCGTATGAAGGTTGCTACTTCGCTTTTCTTTTGTGTCCCCGCAGCCCTGAAAAACCCAGTGGACTTCTGGCACGGTGTGGAGTGGCAGGTGCCGTTGGCTACTTCGTACCGCTGCTCTCCGGCCACACAGCTGAACATGACTGCGGAGATCACCAGCATGGCAGCCACGCTGACAATTTCGCAGCTGCAAGAGGAGGCGTTCAGGAACGCAAAGAACAGCAACACCTTCAGCGCCGGTGAGTCTGAACTCTGTACTTTTTGTGAATAGATACTAAGAGTCGACGGTCAATCGTACATTCTTAATTCAGATACTTCTTCCGCCTGCTTGAACATTATAGATCACCTTCCGCACATGAAAACTTTAAAAGTAAAAGTAAAGTAAAGTTATAGTCTATATTAGGGTGTTACCACACCAATCGATCGATTTTTTTGATTGACACTTTTCCTTCGGTAACAGTAGTTAATGGGCGACCAGTTCTTCATCTGATTTTGTAACTGTTTTTGTAATAAATAAATAAATAAAATCTCTCAAAGTTATTCGACCGTGCCGAAATTTGATATACCAGTGGTACATGTTTGACTTAGAAGGGCCGGTTTTAGGCGACATTTGAAATCGTAATATATCAGCGCGCGGGGAAATGTTCCCGACGCAGATTCATTTTTCAATGAAACACGATATTTCAATTTAGCTCGTAAAAATTTTGAAGGGAAAATTTAAATAAGAACATCGTATTAACATTATGTGTGTACTTGTAAATAAGGTATTTTATTTCCAAAATAAATTATACCTGGCTATTATACACAAAAAAACCTTTCTTTCGCTAAACTTTCTGTATGGCCTGTCATACCGGCTTTCATATCCTTTAAACTGGAATTGATATGTCCGTTTCTCGGATTTCTACATATTTTCATCTCATTAGATTTGTCATAATAACATAGCTAGCATAGACTATTGAATTAATTTTGATATAGGACCAGCCCAGCCTGCCCTGAAGTCAGTAAAATATTTAAAGCAGTAGTACTAGAGTCTGTTACAATAAACAAGTCCCGTGGAAAATATGCAAACTAAAATGTTGGAATTTGACAAAATATGTAAATTTTCCGGAGACTGTGACGCCGCGGCTAAGGTTCTTTTACGACAAAGACTTTTCTTTAAACCTGAGGCTGTCTATCAATAACCACGTTGTGTAATAAGGCAATAAAAGTTTTATGCCAAAATTATTCCATCTAAACTGATGTACAAGAAATATTACGTACAAGGGTACGTCCGACCCTGTTGACTCGGCGTCTCGCCACGCCGGCTGGGTTCGATGTCCGGTCAAGGTAGCTCCTTATCTGCGAAGCGACGCTCCCAAGTTCATTTCCTGCGATTTCAAAGCCGAGTAAAGTAATATATCAAACGTCATGCCTCTCTGATATCAGCCAGTGGAGTAATTACAAGTTTACTTTCATCAAGTTTTACTGGTTTTGTTCGCCTGACATTAAGATTAATTATTATTAAAAACTAAGAACGCTACAACAGTGATCTAACTCATATAAGATATATTTCATATATCGACGCACAATCGTAAGTATTTGACAGTTCAAGTCCCTACTTCGGGAGACCTAAGAAGTGGCAAGTGACTCACAAGTAGACAAATCAGTCCAAAAAAGTCTACGGAATAAAACTAGTTTTTACGGATTTTATCGCGTATATTAACTTATTTTATATTCTCGACGTTTCGAGCACTTCACAGCGCCAATGGTCACGGGGGGGACTGAGGTATTCGACGTCCCAATGTCATAGTTAACCACGGCTACCTCCAGATTAAAATTATTAATTTTTGCTCCGGTCTACGCAGTATGAACTTATAGTATCTTGAAATCTTGCAGTTGTATGCTTGGATTGGATTTTAATTTAATGAATTATAGGATTCCAAGCAGATGGTAGCACTCAGCCATCTTCTCTATTGAGATTAGGATTATTTTTTGATTTCAACAGCCTCGCGAATCATCCTTGGAAGGAATCGGTGTTCTTTTTCAGATCAGATTTGATAGACGATTTGTCGTCTATCAAATCTGATGAAGTGATGGGGGCGATCCTGTACGTATTCACAGACTGCAGACTCCCAGAGCGTCGAATTGTGAAATTCTATCCCCCATAAGCAACGACACAAATAAACGGCCCATAGTACCCGGCGGCCCCGCTATTCCTGGCTACGGTGGCGACCAAGGTAACGGCTGGGCAGGGGGTGCTAAGAATCTCCGATGGGGGTTTAGTTTCCACCTGAGACGACTTAACCTGGCAAAATTTAACGCACGCACCCTGAGGACTGACGAGAAGATCCTGGAGCTGGAAGAAGAGATAGAAAAGTTGCGCTGGAATATTATAGGATTATCTGAGGTCCGAAGAGAGGGTCCTCCCCCTCTCTTCGGACCTCAGATAATCACGGTAATCCTCGAATTGGGCAACTTGTTCTAGCACTGGGAGGGCGACCATCTGTCCCAAGGAGGTGTCGAATTTAGCGTCTAAAAGTCTCTCGTTAACAACGTTGCAAAGGTTGTGAGTGTGTCGACGAGGGTTGCGTATCTTACACTCCGAATCACAAAACGGTATTCTTTGAAGGTCATACAGGCTTACGCACCAACCTTGGCACATTCCGATGAGGAGGTGGAGGAGATGTATGAGGATATCTCTAAAGCCATGTATTCCTTCAAAACCCACTGGGAGACTTCAACGCAAAACTAAGGCACAAGAGAAAACGGTGAGCTAAAGGTAGGGAAATTCTGGCCGACTTCATGGAGAAAGAGGCACTTTATGATGAACTCTTTCTTCCAGAAGCGGCCCTACAGGAAGTGGACCTGGTCAAGCCCCGACGGTTCCACAAAAAATGAGATTAACTTCATTATGATGACTTGACGGCAAAAGTTCAGTGACGTCTCAGTGATCGCGAGGGTGAAAACAAGCAGCGATCACCGAATGGTTAGAGGCAAACTGAACGTAAACGTTAAGTTGGAGAGGTCTCGTCTAAAGAAGTCAACGGTTCGTCCCCCTCGTGCTCTAATCCAAGTCCCGAAAACTTTCAGCTGGAGTTACAAAACCGTTTTCAGTGCCTAGAAGACTGCAATGCAGTGGACGATATGAATGACACGCTCGTGGAAACTGTCCATGCGGTCGAAGCTAAGTTCTGTAAGACTCGATGCAGAAGAACACAAAAACTCCGATTACACTCTTAATCTCTTGGCTGCATGCTGTCAAATCTGCTGAAGCTGCAGTCTTCAGCAGATTTGACAGCATACAGGCAGGCAACTGAACAGACAGATCTCCAAATGCATGCGGCGAGACTTACGCAACTTCAATACAGCTCGTATTGAAGAAGCGATCGAGCGGAATCAAGGCTCCAAAGTCTTTGCCAGAAATCTGTCTGTCAGAAAGAACCAACTGTCAGAGCTGAAGACCGGGTGTGGCAGCATCGTTTCCGGGACACCTGAGATTTTGAGTGAGATTGAGAAACTCTATGGGCAGCTGTACACGTCATCCACTATTCCGATGATATCCCGGATGTCAGTCTAAGCGAGAGTAGAATGGTTCTCCAGCACCTTAAAAACGGCAAGGTCCCAGCTAGATAGATGGAGTGACGACCTGGTAAAACATGCAGGAAGTCGATGCATGCAGGTGGCTCAGGACCGTGGCTTTTGGCATTCCTTGGGGGAGGTCTATGTTCACAGTGGATTTGTGAAGGGCTGTAATTATGATGATGAGGAACTCCTGAGGGGGTGAAATAGGATGTTAAAGCATGTAAGGAATAAATGTGTGATTGTGGTACAGCGCGCGAGTGCGGCGGCGGAGACCTGCCGGACGCGGTGCCCATCGCGGTGGGCTGCGCGCTGGGCGGGCTCGTGGTGGTCGTGCTCATCGCCTACCTGGAGGGCCGCCGCCGCTCCGCCGCGCGCGGCTACCTCTCCATGTGAGTACAAACTGCAACTTACACAAACACTTGTATGTATACTGCACTAAACCATCGCGGTGGGCTGCGCGCTGGGCGGGCTCGTATTGCGTCAATGTTTATGTGCGCACTTTGCCTTGATTTGAAGTTAATTTCAGATAAGTATGTAACTTATTTCGTATTTGTCTAAAAGCAGTAACTGTCGTAAATGAAAAACTGCGTGGCATATTTACCGTGCCAGCTACACACCCGCGCCCGTGCTTTCGGGATCTACAGCTGTAACACAGTTTTCGTTCTAAAATTGCTGGTCTATTAGTATACATAGAAGTCTTTGCTTACAGCCTATATACGTCACAATGATCGCTTATATGAGTCACCGACAGAATAACAGCGTTGTGGCCATGGCAAGTGGCAACAGGATCGTGCTGAGTCGAACGTCTTTTGGATACCGTTACAACTACGGAGCAAATACAAAGAGAAGGTGTTGTAATTAGATTTCACTATGTAACAACGCGTGACAATTTGCGGGGTGAGCGGGTGATAGGCCCCGCCCACTTTACTATTTTCCATCTACCGATAAATAGTAAAACTACTCGCATCGTTCCGTTTGTTAGTTTTATGATTGTTCTTTTAATTGACGATAGATGGCGGCCATTTCACAAAATGATTATAAAAACTATAAAAATAATATTATGGCGATTAAAAATTCTTTAGGACTGAATGCAAAACAAATTTCAGCACCTTCGTATGATTATTTAATACTGAGCTCTACGTACCTTTATATTTTTAATTCCCATGGCACAAAGTGTCGCCATCTAGTGTCGAATATATTTAAATATATTTGAAAGCCGACGCAAAGAGATTTTTTTAGAAATATTTTAATAAATTAGATATAAAATTACCTACAAATGAAATATGATGCCATCCATAGCATCAGAGCGTCTATCTGAGTAGTTTTTACACGATAAAACACAACACTTCATCTATTTCTTCTTAATACTACGAAAATACACCGATTTGCGATTTTCGACACATAAGCGCACAGGACGAACGCTGACAGTATACTAACTAAAGCCACGCCCACTGTGATGACGTCAGGACCTAGTTAAAATCACAGTGCACAGTTGCTTAGGCCGTCTCGTCTTTGTATTTGTTCCGTGGTTACAACCTATCAAAGTCCACTGCTGAACAGAGGACTCCGCCATAGATTGCCTCATAGGGGGGGATATTTATCATAGTTGCCACGCTTGGCAAGCGGGTTGGCAACCGCAATTTTTTATTATTAATCGTTATTAGGCAGATGTTGCTGCCTATCTCATGATTTGTTTCTCTCTGCCGCCTCTTACGACATCCACGGGTTGATACGGGGTAGTGGATATTCTTACAAAGCCACTACACGGTACCGGGCACCGGGGCCTTTTCTTTACTGCAATATATTGTTTTTTTTGTTTGTTTGCTAAATTATCAGTAGCAGCCCACCTGCTTGTAAATGGCTACTGACCAATGCCCATGGACACCTTCATCGAAATTCTTACAAGGACGGCACAGTTACGTGATCACCCTTGACCTTGCGCTATAACGGTAAAGCCGTTGGTCCTGTGCCTGATCTCTCCCCGGTTGCGCCGGATAACCCTCCCATCGGATTATGAGATTGAGGGAAAAGAGTGCGCACTTGAGCTTGCGCGTTCACTCGGGCACTAAAATCCTGTCCTGCGCAGATGGCTAGTCTGTTCAGAATTGGCGCCGTGACCGAAACTCGGTCTGCAGGACATACTTTCTTCTCAGTTTTATTATTATTATTATTATTATTTGAGAATTTATGTACCCTTCAAAGAATCGATATATTAACTAATAAGAATTGTCTCATTGCCAGTTAATGATGGTTCAATCCACGTAGACGAACTGTGCGGGACAACTGTAAATCGGACACATTATGCATGATAAGTAGAGTATTTTAGTCTGACTCGTTAATTTATATAAAAGTATATTTTTATACGTGGTAGAGCCACGCTGCAGCTATATTATGGTTGTATATTATGGACCGGAAAGGACTACGCTCACAATATTAGCGTAAAATAGCAACTTAATGCTGCTGTGTTTCGTTTGGTGAGAGTAGTGAACCAGAGATCCTTATTACTGGAAACTAGGCATTCCTTCTTAGTCCTCATGAGTGACAATGCATCTGCACTTAGATTGTTAATCGAGGATAGATGAAGATGTACAACCTCGAATTACCATCAGGTGGACTGTGTGCTCGTTTGTCTACCTTTTTCTATAAAAAATCTCTGAAAAATTGTGACAATAGAAAAATATCAAGCACGCGTTTTGGTGGAAGAATTGAATTATGTATATTAGATCACTAGTTCCCATCGCTTAATTTACTCTGCATCTCTGCATTTATACGACATCAGTCTTTTGACTAAACGTCAAAATGTTTCATTTTTTTTAACCATTACCATTTCAGCCCATTAAAAGTGTACTGCTGAACCCATAGATTGTCTCCTAGATATTTGCCATAGTTGACGACTTATCCACCGCAGTTTTTTTTATTTAGCTGTTATCAGAAAGTTGCTGCTGACCATCTCCTGGTTCAGTTTTCCTCTGTCGTCTATTAGGCCTCCCAGAGGAATATGGAGTAGTGGATATTCTTACACCGCCACTACACGGAATTTTTTACTGTAACTTTAAATTAGAGTTCTGCGAGAATCCGTTTTTAGGGTTCCGTACCCAAAGGGTATCCAACGGGACCCTATTACTAAGCCTCCGCTGTCCGTCCGTCCGTCCGTCCGTCCGTCCGTCCGTCTGTCTGTCAGCGGGCTGTATCTCATGATCCGTAATAGGTAGACAGTTGAAATTTTCACAGAATGTGTATGCCGCTATAACAACAAATAATAAAAATTAAAATAAATTACAAATTACAAATTAAAAGCGGCTCCCCTACTAGAAACGTGTATTAAGACGGTACGGAACCCTTCATGCGCGAGTCCGACTCGCACTTGGCCGGTTATTTTTAACGTTGTAAGCTAGAGCAATGCTAGAGAGAAGATTGTTATAGATGTTTTATTTTACGAAGTCGTTCGAGCCTTACTCGGTTGTTTAGCAGAGGACACAATTATCTTTTCAAATAACTGCTAACAAATTTTTTACGTTTATTTTCCTTTCTGACGGTACTCGATAGTCAATTTTAACTTTGGCTTATGCATACTGAAACAATGCACCAACACTACATGTAACACCAACCCGCCATTGTGAGATAAGAATGCCATAACAAAAATTCTAATGTTTTTGATTGATATGAAACTTATTTCTTTTTCAGGTAAAACGTGACCAGTGGGTTCCGTAGTTAATGTAATAAATATAGAAACAAATAAAAAAAACATATTCGTATTTGCGTCCGTACATCATAGGCAAGGCGTACATGTCGTGGTCGAATTCGCCTACCCCATTCCCAAATCCCTTAATGAAATCCATGATGGCGAGTAGTGTGAGAATTGCTCAAGATTGAATATTTGTTGAACGTAATGTTCAGAATATCTGAACATTTGAAATAATGTGAAATATGTCTGTCATTAATTTACTTTAATGATTTGGACGTAGAAAATAAAGACATGCTTCAACGTCGCAGACATAACCCTATTAATTAAATTTATTGATTGCTTCGAAAGTTCCAAACAAGTGAAATCGTTAAAAAAAGAAAAGTCATAGATGAACGTCTTAATAAATTTACGAATTATATATATAACATTTGATTAATTACTACGTATAAAATTTGCGATTTAATTCCAATAAAATATCATTAAACCATAAAATTGTAGACATTTTACCTCCTATCCCGATTATATTTTTTATTATTACTTTTTTATGAGTACTACAAAGCGATCTCTAAATTTTAATTTTATCGCGAGCGGGAGTAATAGAGAAACAACATTGATAAAGAAAACAAATAATATTTTTTCTTCTAGCATAATAAGTGATTATTATAATTTTGTATGGTAAGTAATATTGTTAGTATATGTATATTTTATTATGTGCCAATTCAATTATAGTGCAGTGTATAGTTCTTGCAATTCACGAAGTCTAGCGGGCTTTACTTGTGTTTAAACGTGTACATGCACGTTGCGATAGTGTGCGTTCGTGCTTTTGTTCTCACGCACACTTTAGCACGTAACACGTATACAGAATTACAGATACGTGTTTACCACAAGTAATGCCCGCTCGACTTCGTCAATAGCAAGAACTATACCTACGCTCTTTCATTCCCGTTTTTTTTTACTTTACTTTAATTCAATATACTTACCGATAACAAGCTATGGAGTTTTAAAAAGCACGGGAAAACAATCTTAATCCTTCTAAATGTTTTATGACTTACTTTTCTACTTTTGAATAAACATTTCGATGTCTCTTTCGGCCTAGGTATTTCACATTTAGAAAATTTATAAAATAATTTACTTTAAAATGCTGATTCAAAAACTTACTACTTGCTGCGGTTTGCTCTGTTAAGCATAAGTATTTTTTTTTAATTTGACGTCGATTTTTATGAGTAAAGCCGTTCGTGTAAAGTCCAATAATCAAATTATTTGCCAATGTTTCTGTAAATTTGTTCATTCTAAAAAGGTAATAATTTACTCTCGCTGGTAGATCTTTGACGTTTTGAATTGACAACCCTTTTTTTAATTCTAGTAATGGTGTAATTAATTTTATTTCATAAATTATCTGTTTTTCTTAACGCGATGCAAATTATTAAAATAAAAGAGGTGCATTGATTGACACTAAAAGAGTATATATATTGCATAGAAATGTGATGTTATTTAGTAGTTATAATGCGAGATGGGTAGAATATTTTTCTTTATCAATTAATATTGTATTTTTAACCTGAACGAGTAATCGTTTTCATGATTTTTTGTATCCAAAGATTGTCAATAAAGTTTTAAACCATTTCAAATAATATCCTTCAAACTGATTTTCATTTTAATGTATCATTGCATTTGTCTTTGATAATACTAAGTGTAATTAAAACATAGAAATATAGATTCATTGTAACACTGTCCCTGTGTAATAGGTTAATATAATTATGAAGTTTATTGTAAAGAATAAAGACTTGCTGGGTGATTTTATTGTTGTTTTACATCTTCGACCGGAAACCTGAAGTTTTGTCTTCAAAAGAATGCAAACAAGATGTTTACATTGCTGAGAGTCCAATATGACGTGGTAATTGAAGGGATAGAAGGTGGATTGGAAGTTCAGTAGTTTTGAACGCTCTATCGCGATTCAAATGTACTAACTTTGCCTATGCAATAAATTCCAATACTTAGAATTATAATATTTTCAAAGATGGCGAAGAAAAAAGTTATTTAGACGGTTTTATATTGCAACATTTGCAAAACATTAAAATCTATACTAGTCAGCACCAGTTGTTGACTGTATGCGTCATAGATGGCCTTTCGGCGCCCAGACTCGCGATAGAGCGCTGCTGCGATTCTTGTGATGTAAGAACACGTATGAATTAATAAATGTTTTTATTGCCACATTCGGCTTTTATTTCGAAATGATACAATAAATACGTATTCATTATTATTAACTATAATTATGTACAAGCTTACGATACTTATATGTACACACTTTAAAACTATTGAACACGACAAAGTCTACTAAAACAACCCGACGAGAGTTGCAACTTTGGTGCCTATTATGTAGGTGGCCATTCAATTGTCTTTTTATACTGTTAAAAATATTAGAGACTAATCAAATTTTATTAAAAAAAAATTACCACCGGTCATTCATTTTTGATAAATGTCACTCATTACATTTAGTTGTCTTTAAAACAATAAGAATAAATATTTTACATTGTAAATATAAATTAGGTAATAGCTAGTTTTTATTATTGTTAGTGTTTTTACTCGTCGGGTGATTTATTATATCAATGACACTATCAGATTTGCAGTCGTAACTATTAAAGCTGTTCCCTATTTGTTATTATATTACAAAATGTCCCGCATTCGAGTAATTTGACGTATCATGAGAAATTTATCGATTTTACAAGTAAGTAAGTAGGCAAGCTTTAATATGGTTTTTTTTAAATAATTGATGTATATGTACTTAATTTTTTTAGCCGACTTGAAAAAAGGATGATGTTTACAATTCGAGTGTTTTTTTTATGTATGTTCAACGATATCTTCACTAATTGAGGCCCATTTTTTTATTAAATAAGTATAGGTGCTTCAGGGGTGTTCCATATAAATTTGGAGAAAAACATCCACCCCTAAGGGTGACAAAAATCTTCTTTTTAGCTCTTTGAAGTCTGCTTTTACTTTTTGTAAAAAGTTATAATTGTTCCTTTGCCCACTTGACGATTCGCTCGTATTCAACGAATCACAATAAAACTTATTAAATATACAAGAGCTAACAAAAAAACTTTGCTTATTTACAATTTTTATAAACTATAAGAATACTGGTTACACAAACATTTAAGTACTTTTAATATATGTACACAATACACAAATGAGTATTTAGTGTTGCCAACTTTGAATAATAGTGATACCATTAGAACATAAAATATTTACATTATAGCCTCTAGCATAGCCTCGTTGTACTTACAAGTAATCATTACAGCTTTATTATTTATATTGTCAATTGTTTATATAGTAGTAACTAATATATTTATTAAGGAATAAGAAATTTTTAATCATATACTTTTAAAATAGTGATGTCAAAAAAGATTTAAAACTCGTTGCGCCGAGGCAAAAATTTAGCATTTGATTTTTTTAATTCCAGACTACTACATTACATTGTTGCGAATTATTACATTAATAATTAATCCCCTTCAACTGTGGCGTTCTTAAAAATTTTATACACATATAATCAGTATCTCAGATCATTTATCATACACATTGATATGGCACGATTATTATATTTATAACAATAAGGCACTTTTTACTTATACATAATTATTATGACATATTCAGTACCTACTGACTGTAAAGTTAATCGCTCTTATTACAAAACGATAGTCTCGGGTTTAAAGAAGAGTTTGTCAAGAAGAAGGTCCTTCAGTCGTGGCGAGATTTCACATTTTGCTATCAAATTCCATATGTACCTAGTTTATACCTGATATTAATAATTATAAACAGCATAATTTTGTAATGAGACGGATTATGTTTCCAGCGTTAATAACAACATCATTCATTATGCAATTAAGCGTCAATATATCGTATCTAGGAATCGATTACATCATTTTGAGATATGCGAGACGAAAAAGTACCCAAACACACACGTACATACACATAAATACTTTTAAAACTAGCATCGGACTCTGTGGACCTCAAGCCTAAGGTATGTTGAAATTTGGACTTTAAATATTATTCATTACACCAACTTACAATTTTAACAGCGCGCAGAAAGATGAGAATGAGGGAGAGAGAGACATCTTCATGACGTCACGTGTAGACGGAAACTTTGCTAGCGGTAGAGCTGAAAAGCGCGGGACGCGGTCACCGAAAGAGGGAGGGGGACAATATAATAAAGTACTTAAACAGTTGAAGTATGCACCTTTTGATATTTTAACAGTGGATACTTTACTGGTGTATGTAAATACTTAAATAATATTGTAACTTTCTGCGCGCGTTTTCTACATGAGCTATTGTGTGTATATTTGAAATAATACAGTGAAATATCTTCCACTTTAATGTTTCAATTTAAAGCCAGTCCCATCTCCAAGTTCCTGTGTTCACTGCGGTATAGGGCAAGAGTCCAGCAACACGTTATGCAGCGACTCCATTTCGCTCCAGTCTAAAGTCTGACCCGCCACGCTTACGTCGCGGATGCAACCCTTGAAGTTCTCCCGCCCTTCTGCCGTGTCTGAAGCGCCTTCTGGAATTGTGCGTTTTTATTTTTCTTTCTAAATTACTTATATTATTTTGACTGCCTCGTAGGCTGTTACTGATCATGTGGTCCTGGGTTCGATCCCGGGTCGGGCGAAATTTAGTTATTAGATTTTTCGCTCAAGAAATTTTCAGTAGCAACCCGGAGTTAGGAAGTTGGTGGTGTTTCACTCCCGTGCCTCAGAAAACTTGTAAATCCGTTGGTCTTGTGCCTGTTCTCTATCAGGTAGTGTCGGATTACCGTCCCATCGGACTATGGAGTGAGGGAATAGAGAGTGCACCTGTGCTTGCGTATACCCTTGGGCACTATAATCCTGTCCTTCGAAGATGACAAGTCTACGTTGAGACTGGCCGCCGTGGCTGAAATTCGGTCTGGAGTAAGTACTTTATTATCATCTATTATTTTGGATATTTTGATGACGTGCAGTACGTCGCGTCGTGTCGAGGCTGCGTGGTGCTAACACTCGCCCTTCCCTAAAAGGAAAGGCCTTTAGTTACAATACTTACCGGATAAATAGGCGAGTAACGCGCGTTGCACAGTTTTCTCTGTCTCGCCCATACCTTCCTCTAGCCAGTGTGCAGTTTTCTGCCCTAGCAATAGCCATAGCGTGTGAATTCACCGGGAAAGGCAATACATGCAGTGCGGCGTGTACAGTCGTTGCTGGGTTCTTTCACCAGGCATCTCCAGTGAGTGCAGTATACTTACCGGATAGCGCGGTGATATGTAGCGTGCTGTATACAGCCGTGGTCGCGTCGTGTTAAATTACTTTCTTAATTCTAGTGTGTACATTTACCGGCTACTCGGCAACTAGTTGGTAGAATTTCTTTTCTGCTTAGGAGTGTGCCTGGGTAGGTCCCACCTTCCTACTTATTTCTGCCGCAATATAGTCGTGCCTGCACTGTTGTTTCGGTTTGAAGGGTTACAGAAAGCCAGTATAATTAAAGGCTGTAAGTGTGACAGTAGTAGAGACTATCAGGTGGACTGTGTGCTCGTTTTACGTGGTAGAGCCATGCTGCAGCTATATTATGGTTGTAGCACGAATGGGTCGGCTCGACCGGGGAAGGGCCACGCTCTCACAGAATACCAGCGTAAAATAGCAGCTTAATGCTGCTGTGTTTCGTATGGTGAGTGTAGAGAACCGGAGACCCTTTTTACTGGAAACGAGGCATTCCATCTTAGTCCTCAAGGGTGACAACGCATTTGCATTTTGATTCTTAATCGAAAATAAATGTAGATGTCTATGGGCCACTGCATCTACTTACCATCAGGTGGACTGTGTGCTCGTTTGTCACCCCATTCTATAAAAAAAAACCCTTATTATAATAAGCAACCCACCCTCTTACCTACCTATTTCTGTGTCCCGGTTTGTATAGAGTGCGAATGGTATAGTGAGCCAGCCCGGTGGGTATAGAGAGCCAGTATGATTGCAGGCTGTGAGGCGTTAAATCTCAGTCCTCAGAGGTGACAGCGCATCTGTAGTCGTCTTTGTTTGAAGTTGGCTGAAAGTGTCCTGTGCAAACTCACCGGGCAGCGCGGCGACGTGCAGCGGCGCGGGCGCGTGCGGCGCGGCGGGGGAGGGGGCCGGCGACACGGAGCGCTGCTCTGGCTCGGAGTCCAGCGTCAGTAGCGCGGCGGCGTTCGAGACGCGCGCACGCACGCTGTGCCACGTGCCGTCGCACGCTGCCCGCCCGCCCGTTGCCAGTGACGTCACTCGCGCCTCGCCCACGCTCAGCGCCACCTGCGCACGCGCACTCACCGTCACATTATCATTCATTATGACTGCCTCGTTGCTCTAGTGGTCGTAATGCGATTGCTGATCACGACATCCCGGGTTCAAAACACGGGACGTGCCAAAAATCAGTTGGCGGGTTTTTCTGTTAAGAAATTCTCAGTAGCAGCCCGGAGTCAGGAAGTTAGCGGTGTTTCATCCCCGTGCCTCGGAAAGCACGTAAAGCCGTTGGTCCTGCGCCTGATCACTCTCCGGTTGTGTCGGATTACCGTCCCATCGGACTATGAAAGTGAGGGAATAGAGAGTACACTTATGCTTGCGCATACACTTGGACACTATAATCCTGTCCTGCGCAAATAGTTAGTCTCCGTTGAGACTGGCCGCGCGTGACGGAAATTCGGTCTGAAGGACATTAATATTATTAGGAAGACATCCTATTAAAATTACACTGCTGAACATAGGTTTCCATGTAGATTATCTATAGTTGTCACGCTTGACAGGCGGGTTGGTAATCTCAGTTTTTTATTATTTGAGTTGTTATCAGGAAGATGCTGCTACCCATCTCTTGTTTCATTTCCTTCTGTCGTCTCTTCATACTATCCCCTGGATGTCATTAGAGACACCCAGGGGATAGTATATTATGTGGTAATGAGTATTCACACACATTACCAACGACAAAAACCCGTGTTGGAACTTCATAATCAATTTGCAGTTTCGAGTTTTATGGAAATGTTACTCAAAATCGTAAACTGACCATGAAATGGACGTATTTACACAAAAAAATTCAATATTATAGTTTTCTTATTTATGTATATTATTCTTATAAATGTTACCGATATTCCGAAATCGGAAAGAATTGTGCAATACTATACGTAAATCAATCGCCCCATTTGTGGGTGTCGTAATAAGAAATGCCAGAAAAATATAGCTACAGGTATATTACGGAATACAAAATACCCAGACCGAGGTAGAGCCATGCTGCAGCTATATTAGTTATAGTTGTAGCACGAATAGGTTGGCTCGACCGGAGAAGGACCACAGAATACCAGCGTAAAATAGCACTAATTATAATTCGAAGTTTTTGGGAGTTTATTTAGACGGAACAGCGTCAAAAGTGAGAGAAATTGATGCTATGATCGCCATTCCACCTGCCAAGCGTGGCGATTAAGGCAAACCTCTTAACGACAGAGGCCCGTGTTCACACACATAAGAACAATTTATTTATTATACAGGGTTATTTTTCAAAGAGTAGCCAAATTTTAAACTTAAGTTGAAATATATAAATGATGATATACCGTTATTGCAGTTTTTGAAAATACGAGTAAATGAGGCTTCGACTTTTATTTGAAATTATGCCAAATTGAATGTGATTTATGGGCAACAACGTTTTTGATAACCGATCGACCCTTGCGAATGTGTGCGTGCGTAGTAAAATTAGTTAAAATAATGCATTACCACGCATTTTGACTTTAAAAGATAAAAAGCACAGAATGTTTGAGAGTTTTTGTAATTCATTTTTCTTCACCATTTGCCTATATTACTTATTCTTAACCTTTTCTGCAAATTTGGCCGGTTATTGCAAAATAACCTTGTATAATGCTCATTAATGTCATACGCATACGAGGGGTGATCCAAAAGTAATGATAATGAAAATAAAACACGGTAATTAAAGTTAAAATAATAATTAATTTTTCTACATAGTCTCCTAACAAATCAATACATTTAGTCCATCTTTTTTCTAAACCCAGGATTCCCTTTGAAAAAAATTCTTTGCCTTGACCCTCCCAAAACGCTTCAACAGCGGCCATTACTGCGCTATCGTCTTCGAATTTCTTGCCTCGGAGGCGTTCCTTGAGCCGAGGAAAGAGGTAGAAATCACTAGGAGTTAGATCTGGCGAATAGGGAGGGTGTTCGAGCAGTTCGAATCCCGTTTCTTGAATGGCAGCCATCGCAACTGCGGCTTTGTGAGCCGGTGCGTTGTCTCGGTGAAACAGCACTCCAGCTCGCAGTTTGCCGCGTCTTTTTCCTTAATGGCCTCCCGTAATCTTCTTATTTGGTCTGCGTAGTAAGAGCCCGTAATAGTGGCTCCTTTTCCAAATATTCCACCATAATTATGCCTTGAGCGTCCCAAAAACAGATGCCATAACCTTTCCCGCCGAACTTGAAACTTTGAATTTCTTTGGCGTCGGTGAGGAGGCTCGCTTCCAAGTCATCGATTGTTGTTTCGTTTCAGGATCAAAATGGTGGATCCAGGTCTCGTCCATAGTCACAAAACGGAACAAAAATTTTCTTGATCTGTTGGAACTTTCGAGATTGACCTCGAAATGTCAACTCGATTTTTCTTTTGCTCGTCGGTTAACATTCTGCACCCAACGCGCAGAGACCTTTTCATATGCAACTCGTCCGCAAGGATTTTTGAACGCTGCCATATGAGATCCCTGTGACCTCAGCTACATGCCTGATGGTCACTCTTCGATCTGCCAACACAACATCTTCGACTTTTTTCACGTTGTCTTCAGTGAGGGACGTGGATGGGCGTCCTTCGCGATGTTCATCTTCAGTGGATGTTCTGCCCAGTTTAAACTCCTTGGCCCAGCGTGCAACTGTAGAATATGGAGGAGCAGAGTCCCCCAATGTTTCCACCACTAAGTCACTGTGTATGTCTTTTGAAGACATTTTTTTCAAACAGAGGTACTTGATGACAGCTCTAATTTCGTTTTTCTCCATGTTGATGTTATCTCTTTGACAGTTCGTATTCAAATGAATGTATCTCCCGAAATCGTGATCTATTTATATGATTTTTTTAGGCTGACGTAGTGAGTATATAAGCAAGCAAAAAATATTTTTTTTGGATTTTTATGCGGACCTGAAGTAACCGATTATCATTACTTTTGGATCACCCCTCGTACATAAATGTCAGTATTAAAGTTTGGTGTACCTACTCTACATCAACATTATATAAATTAAATTTTTACCGCGCCATCTTTGAGCTCCAACACGAAACCATTGGAGGCAAGCAGCACACCGTTAGGTGAAGTAGAACGGAACTGGAGTTTCAACTCGGCCGATTCCATGTCCTCGGTCCACCATCGAGTCGCCCACACCGCGTAAGCGTCACCTGATCATGATTTAAATGAATCTGAATGAAAAATCAACCATTGTCTACAGTATAGCAATTAGGCGTCCATGAATTAATGATTTTGTACAGTCAACTGCGAATCTGTCTGAAAGACAAAAGCCATAGAGCATAATTAATTGAAAAAGTGGGAAGGTGTAGTTGTAGTTCGCCGTGTAATGGCGAACCCAGCGGCAGCAGGGAAACGAGTAAAAGCCAGGACTGTGGGGCGGGTGCTGGCTGATGTTAAAAGAGCCCCAACGATTTCGATCTCACAAACCCATGATGGGAACAGCCTAATCATCAAAGGCGAGGTCAACGGAACGCCGTGTAAACTGACCATAGACACTGGAGCCTCTCGCACGGTTGTCAGTTCCCAACTTATAAGTCAGTTCCTTGGGGACTCCGCATACAACCGAGAGCGCATTAAGTTATTCAGTCTAGTAAAAAGAAATATTCGCTAGACAATTAAATGATAAGGCACAATTGCCTGCTCACCTCGTAATTGTATCGCAACTGGCAATACGCTTGTGTATAATATTATGTATGCTAAAGCGAATGATGCTCCGCTCGCTCTGCGATTTTATTACGTTCAAGTGTGTCTTCATCTCGTACTTCGAAACAATTTTTACCTTAAAGAAATATTCGCACATTTGTTGCGGCGTAAGAGAATCTACTTCCCGATATCATCCCGTGGGTGTCGTAAGAAGTGACAGATCCTGATAATTAAAAAACTGCGCTTGCCAATGCAAGCCTGGCTATTATGGCAAATATCCCTTCTATGAAGCAATCAACTATGAAAGCCCTATGTTCAGTGGTGGGCTTTTTATTGGTTATAATGAATGTATGAATGAAATAATAATGATATTCGCCTAAGGGAACATTTACTCAGTTTAAGATATCGTCAAAGATAAAGATGTCAAGAATATGCAGGACCTTTTTAGTTTTTAGCGCGTTGAATGTTACTGCCGTAAAATGACGGCGTGAGAGAATCCACTACCCCATAACATAACGTAACACCAGTGTGGGTGTCGTATGAGGCGACAGTAGGAAATGAAACAGGAGATGAATAGTGATGCTACTAATCCTGATAACTAAAAATAATATAACACTCCCTTTGCCGATCCTCCAAGTGCGGTAACTATTGCAAATATCCTCTCTATCAATCTATGGAGGTGGTCTATGTTAGCAGTGGATTTTTGTTAGACTGTAATGGATAAATGTTAGGGATGGAAATGAAATTGTGTTACTTGTAGCCCGCGAGATAAGAGAATTCATCACTCCTTATTATTTTGTAGGTGTGGTAGATGTGGAACGTAACACAGGAGTTATATTTAATCTTTAGGATAATATCCTTATTTAAATTAAAAAAAAATTATACTAAAATATTTTATACAAAAATTAATATTTTACAAGTAGAAAGTAGCCTTCGTTAACTAAAAGTAAAGCACCCGAAACGTCGGAAATGAAAAAATTAAAATGAAACGTCACAAAATCCGTAAAATAAATTTCATTTAATGTGAAAATTATTATCTTTATATAAATAAGAAGCAAGGTAGATGTGGAACGGGGAGGGTGGCGGCGGGTAGCTTACCGGCGAAGTACGCGGCGCGCTCGATGTTTGGGAAGCACTGGCCGACGCCGCGGTGCGCCTGCGCGTCGCGCACCAGGTCCTCCGCGCGCCCGTTCACGCTCACGCGCCGCACGCACCCCACAAACCCGCGCATGCGCACGATCTGCACACGCAAATATCTATGCGTTACTAGCATGCACAACATTGCATTGCCTCTTATTTACAACAACTCACCACGGTTTCACCGTAATCGAGTAAATAGTATAGGAACACATAAAAGACAAACAAACAAAATACTTAATATGCATCTTGTTTATTACATGTACTAAGTTCACACGATTATAACGGGATTGTCAAGTTGACATATCACTTTGAATTGCGTGCTAATTTCAAGTTGTGTTGGGTGAGCAAAAATAAACTAGAAATATGTCTAAAATACTTATTTTTAATTTATGAAATTGTTATTAATTTTATGCTACGACCGTTTCCGATTTCTATAAATAAAATGGTTGTTTATAAAACAAATAATTAATTAATTAATTCAAAAAATTAGCAGTGCATAGTAGTGAGCAGTAGTGAACAGAAGTGGGTAGTAGTGCGTAGTGCGCAGAAGTATGCAGTATTGTGCAATAATGATTAGTAGCGTACAGTAGAGAACAATAGTAAGTAGTAGTAGCACAGTTTTAAGACCTTACAGTTGGAAAAAGAATATACTTGTGCAGAGCAACGGTTCGGGGCAGGGGGCGGGCCGACCTTGTGCTAGCGCACTTCACTCAGTCTCATAGACAATACATGCGGTTGGTACGAGCGTGTTTTATAGTAGGGTCGTTGCGCCGGTAAACCGGCCGAGTCTAGATTTCGGCCTTTGGCACCAGGTGATTCAGTAAATTTGATTTAATAACGATTTTAATAAATATCATCGTACAAAATGAAGTTTAATGCATTTGTAAATAGTTGCATTATATCTTGCAACATTACTCAACCGAGTAAACACAACACGCGATTTATAATAAATAGTTCAGTTCGACGCCGGCACAGGAGCTGTCAAAGAGTGCAAGATCGTGCAAAAAAATAGTGGCGCGCGTTTCACTCAAAAGTAAGCTTTGTGCTGTATTTACTGTGATTATTTAATATTGTGCTTATAATTCACTGTATAAATAACTTAATTTTAAATTTTCACATTGATTATTATAATATGTAATTGAAAAATTTAATAAATTAGGTGGCCGGAAAGTGACACATAAAATTGTCCTATTATTTGGTTGTCGGCCATGTGGCCGGAAAGTAGCCCGAGTTTAGCCTAAACACTTTGCCTCTTTCATTTATTTGGTTACGTACTATTAGTCTTCTTTCTTATTTATAATGAATGTATCCTTGCGAAGACACTAGCTTTCAGTTTTCGGCCACCAAGTACTGTAATTTGAATGGTTAGTAATGAAATTAAAATACCCATTTTAGTTGTGGCCGAAAACTGGATTGAGTCTAAAATTATTATTTAGTTTTCGGCCAACTTAAAATTGTATGAAAGAATAGGGAAGTCGAAAATTGAATGCAGCTTTGGTTGACGGCTATTTCATGAATCTCGTTTTACGAAGAAGATTCAATAAGGCATTTTTTCTTCAGATGGCTCCTTCATAGAAAAATCCGCAAAAGAAATATAATTAGTAAATGACTTCAGAAAATGTAGACTTTATTAATTTGATCCCAATTTAGTGGATTACTCAAAATGTGTCCAGAATAACCCAGAAAGACTAATTAGTGAAAATTCAAAGATATCAGAAAATAATTATTAAATAACTAACGCAGACCTAGTTTCCACAAGAAAAGTTTTGAAACATTTATTTTTATCAACTCTGGCAGAAAAAAACATGGTTGGCGATGTTCTGGTATGGGTTCATCTACCGATGCATGAGAATTGTTAATCGATAACAACATTTCAACATTGCACTTGTCAGGAAGTTATTTGGATATTGGTTTCTCCTTAAATAAGCCTACCAACAACAACAGTACTGATAATGCCTGAAATGATTATAGATTCGAGCAATGCAATAATAATGACTCAAAGTAGTACGATGGCCTTGATGATACTACCACCACAAACACCGATGATAACAAACAACACCTTTGAAACTTTAGAAAATGTGCTGGTTGATATTCCAATAAAATAGGCTACTACACCTCTAAAAACTAGTGAAACATCGGCTTCAGTACTATTAAATAAAGAATACATAGATGCAATAGAAAAATAATTTATTTAAACCGGAACTCGTACAAAAATCAACTATTAATCACTACACGTACACCTTCTTCTGTGGCAATTTGATCTGCTGAGTGGCGAAAACTTTATGAAGATAAAGAGAAAGTTAAAATAGAGAAGACACAGCTAAGTTAAAAAAGATGAGAAATTTTGAAAAAGAAAATAATAGAAAAAGAAAAGTTAAGTGCTAAATTTCCTTGAAGAAAAATGAAAGGGTAAGAGTAAATTGCAACTTGTGTTATGATATTTTAATAAGCGATACAGAAGAAGTTTGGAAAAAAATATTGGATGTGACTTTGCACCAAATGGATTTGAGATGCATAGATCTTGTTGGACTAAAATATGAGGAAGTACAAGATAAAAGAGAAGATTTGATTGCCATATTTAACGACACGACATTTTACTATAATTTTACAAAAACATATTAAGTTAAGGTAGCCACCATTTCTATCCTGTCTAATGCAGTGGCCGAAAACTAAAATTCTTGTGAGCCAAAATTTAAAATTTGGGGCCGAAAACTAGCATTTTACATATTTTTCACATCAAAAATTATTATAAAAAAGAGTTTTTTCTTGTAGTATCAATGAATTATTAAAATGAAAACTACATTATATAAGCTACGAATTAACATTAACACCACTAGGCCATCATAATGGTAATTATTTTTTCTAATACCTTAAAGTTGACAACTCCACTAAAAGACCGAAAACCAGCGCAACGACCCTACTGCTGTCGCACATGTACAAGCTGAACGCACATTTGTCCGCACCACACGCGCCGTAGCCGCTGAATTTTAGAATTCGTTGTATGTAATCATATTATGAAACCTCGCACATTACACCCGCACCGTACGCGCTGATTTTTAGAATTCGTTGTATGAAATCATATGAAACCTCGCACATTACACCCGCACCGTACGCGCCGAATTTTAGAATTCGTTGTATGAAATCATATTATGAAACCTTGCACATTACACCCGCACCGTACGCGCCGAATTTTATAAAATGCGGTAGGTATCCGAATATTGAAGGACGCATGCTGATGACGTCATATAAAGCGCCGCGTTCGGCGCGTGCTGATACTCAGTGTTGTCTAATGTTAACAACTTAATGGATTTTCCACTAAAACTGGTGGTTTCGACTTACGTGATAATTTTTGTAATTTTATAACTTTTAATTAATTCGTAATTAATTATACATAATTTGAAAAAAAATTTTTGGCATCGATTATCAATATGAATACTTAGTGGAAAAAAAATATGATAGTTAATTTTAATTCAAAAACCCAATTATACCTGATTACTTAATTATTAATAAAAATACTTACTTCAAATATTCAACAAGTCTTTTCTCTAGTTCAATTGGCCTTCTAAATCTTGAGTTTTCCATAGAAAGATATGGTTTTAATATATGTAGCAATTCTTGAAATTTCTTGTATGTTAAATGCGAATATCTAAAAAATCGTTTATCGTCATCTAATAAGTCTTTAAATAAAGAATAATATTCTCCATACCATTGGCTTTTTAAATTAATATTATGAATCCAGAATCTTCTTTGTCTTCGAATTTTATTTTCTTCTTCCTCAGCCAATAAGCAGGCTATTAATATATTTTTTTCCATAGTGATTTCGAGCGATCAATGTCACTGTACCGTTTCACACCAGTGGTTGGAAAAAACTGCAAAAGTTGTTGGCAATACAAAAGATTTGCGTACGGCGCGGACGGTGCGTACGTGCAAATGTGCGAGGCCATCAGTAAAATTCGGCGCGTACGACACGTACGGCGCGTACGGTGCGGACAAAGTGCGTTCAGCTTTAATCTAATTTTAAGTGCCGTTTTCGAAAATATAATATTTATAATGGTGAATTACTCTTATACATAGTTATATGAGTTACTAAGTAAAATTGAATTCAAATGACAACTATGCTGCTTCCCTTATTTTTTTTTTTGGTAAAATTGTTTATCCGGATGCGAATATACTACATAATTAAATATAACAACCGAAAACTTAAAACATCTATAAGAAATTGTCACGAAACTAGTTGGCAGTGCAACACTTGTGTTTTTACCAACTAATTTCAAATGATTGAATTTGTTTACTCACAACACCTAACCCCACAGTAGGAGCGGCCTTAACAAAAGCGCGTAACGGGCTAAGTGATACAGACTCGTACGCGGACGTGAGGTGCATTTTGATTTAATACACGCGCCGCATTAAATTATTTTCGACGATTTTATCAGAAGGCTATTTTAACGAAGGTCGTATCCGAGGCGTAAAAAGTATTATGAACATTAGCGACGTTGTAACTAGGTTTAAACTCGCAAGTTTGCTATCAGAGAGTGATCCTTCTGTTCTTGTACTATTATTTATTCTGTGGTAGTAGTTAGTGGGATTCGGGGCGTTGATTTCATCATTATCTTTTCTGATATTATAAGCGTTAACAGTTGTAGAATATCATTTTGGCTAGTCCCACAGTAGTGCGCAGTAGTGAACGTTAATACGCAGTGGCTAACAGGAATGCGCAGAAGTGGTTTGTAGTGCATCTACTGCACTGAGCGGTACATAGTACATACGTTATTGGGCAGGTGCGGTACGATGGCATGTGCGGGCAGCCCGCCCACGTAGAGCCGGGCGGCGCGAGCTAGCGGCGGCGCGCGAGCCGTGGCCGCTGCACCGCCGCTCTCCAGCACCAGCCGCGACCGCCCCACGCGCACAGACAGCTGCACACACACACATCCACACATATAAATCGTCATATTTGCTAGAGCCACGCTGCAGCCCAATTGGGTCGGCTCGGGAACACACTCACTGAATACCAGCGTGAAATAGCAGCTTAATGCTACTGTGTTTCGTATGCTGAGTGTAGAGAACCGGAAACCCCTTCTACTGATAACATTCCAGAAATGGGGCATTCTACCTTAGTTCTCTAGTTATGGTGTCATGGTGTACTTCAAGAAACACTTACTACATTTTTTAAAATTTATGTGATTTTTTTACATATTGTTGTATACGTCAATAGCTTATGTCAGAATAAAAGGTCGCTATCTTTTTTTCTGCTTTCTAATTTGTGTTTAATTTGATTTAAGACATGTCCAGTGGGTATCGTAAAAGGCGTCTATGGGAAAATTTCAGGAAGATCTCATAGACGATGGTATAACCACCTCATTAACGCCAGACGTAAATACCCTGTCCAGTGTCGTGAAACAGCGTCAAAGGTGCCATAACCTGTGGTACTGCGATCGCCAATCCGCTTATCAAGGGTGGCGATTGAGGCGAAGGCCTCTCTATAGCGTGAGAGGCCAATGGCTAGGAGACTTTTACAGGCAAATAAAAAAGAAGAAGACACGTTTTATTCGGAGAGAATACTAATGCTGGTAAATAATTGTTCTGGCTGGAAAATCAACGAAAAATAACTCAATGACCACACAACTAGAATTTATGAGACTAGTGATCGCACAGGTGATTTCTGGATGTCGACAACAGCGAACTCTACTGGGTCCAATTGTGAATATAAAGCATTCAGGGTTCAAACACAAAAATTTCATCAAAATCGGTTCAGCCGTTTAAGAGGATTTCAGTGACAAACCCACGTACAGAAGAATTATATACCTATATAAAGATAATAAAAAATTACAATAACGAAAATACAAAATGCGAATATACTCACAGCTCTCCAGGTGCCGTCAGCCACGAATGCGGCGAGGTTCAGTTCGCGACGTCTTCTGCCGCGGACTATTAGCTTCAGTTTACCCTCGCGAATCATCAGGGCCATGTAATGCTTTGGTTTTGTTTTTGAACCCTAGAATTGTGAACGTGTGTATTAAAAATTATATACTCTTAATTATATTCTCGTTTAGCGTCTGCTGTTCTTTCGTTCAGTGTGGCATTCATTGTTTTTCATAGTGCCTCATCTATTCAGTGCCCTTGTTATTCTTCATCTACTTCCACTTTCACCGTCCCTCCCAAAACCCCGTCCACTTCATTCAATTCCCGCTTACTCACCGGCAGCAGCAGCAACAGTCCGTCGTGTGCAAAGGTGCGGAAGTGCAGTGCCAGCATCAGCTCGCGTCTCGACGGCAGCTTGAGCGTGGCGTGGCTGCCCGCCACGTCGCCAAACTTCACCGCGCCCGCCTCCACCGTGTACGACGACGTCTGTTCCACGATATTAATCATTTTTAGGAGCAATGTAGTAATATGTACTATGTACTAGCAGAGACGCAGTGATCTAATGAGGGACCTAATCCACGACTTTTTTTACCACCAGGACGGCGCCACTTACAAACGAGGTGAAATATTTGACAAATAATATAGGAAAATGTAAGGGTTAATGTTTCTTTTTGTAATATTAGTTATATTTTATATTAATTAGATTAGAAATAAATTAACCAAACTACAGATATTCCTAAAAAATATTTTATTACAGTAGAAAAATTTAAAAAAGAGTTACAATGTGAAAAACATTAAGCAACAAACCACTGAGGCA
This sequence comes from Parnassius orleans, assembly GCA_029286625.1. Taxonomy (NCBI): domain Eukaryota; kingdom Metazoa; phylum Arthropoda; class Insecta; order Lepidoptera; family Papilionidae; genus Parnassius; species Parnassius orleans. Next base: position 4,858,678 of record JAGSMP010000059.1, read on the forward strand.
TTGTTTTGTGTATTCATCTAATACTCTAGAAACCGATAAAATTTTATTTAAAACGCAACTTGTCAATTATATGACATTGTGTAACAAAAAACTTCACCTCCGTCACTACTAGCGACATATGGTGAACGAAAGATTATTAGCCCTCATTGTTTGCAACATGCGCGTTAGAGCCCGCGGGCTCCAATTTTCCAATTTGTATTACCATAAAAATACTAGTTTCGTTTTTGGAACACTTACCTGCTGACTCACAATCTAGATTTAAATATGATTAACCAACCGGGGTTTAAGCAGGAGTTAAGGTGTTTAAATGTACTCTTGTATGAAACCCACGTGCAGAAATGTGTCCTTGCGAAATGTAATAGGATTTTTAAGATACCTTAGCGCAGCCGACTTGTTCGGGCTGTGTGTGCAGTGCGTGCGGCTCTACGGACTGTGCGCGCGGCTCGCTCTCCGCGCGGCCCAGCTGAGCGCCGCGCCAAGATACAGCGCTTTCCAGACCGATCAGTCTGCAATGTGCACACAAACCAATTGAATTGTTGTCGACGTTTCGTGTATTCGAACTAAAGGGTTTGCCTCAGAGTTCATAATGCGTTTTTTATAGCATAAGAGTGACGAACGAACACACAGTCTTGATGGTAAGCGAATACTGTGGCCCATAGACATCTACATTCACCCTCGATTAAGATTAAAATGCGCATGCAATATATCCAGTAAAAGAGTTCCCGTTTCTTTGCACTCACCATACGAAACGCAGCAGCATTAAGCTGCTATTTTACGGTAGTATTCTGTGAGAGCTTGGTCTTTCCCAAAAATTTTTTGCCAGATTCCATAGTCTTCTCTTCTGACACCTACGGGTCAAAACCCATGGCATATTGGATACGAAATGAAAGTTAGATATACTTTATAAATACGAAATGCAGTGGCAGATTAAGGGGGTGGCGGCGGTCCGCCCCGGGTGCCAAGCACCAAGGGGTGACAACGACAACTCACTCGCACAGCCAGATAATATTTACAGAAGAATTACTCCGCAAAGACATACCAATAAATATATAGCTACCTACTATAGTATCTACCTACATACAAATATTATATCTTAATATTTTTATTTACCTTCTAACATAATTTAATTTCCTAAATAAATGAGTTCAAGTTAGGTAGCGCTTGGTCGAAAGAGTAACGCGATCAAAGAAGGTAAGTAACGGCTCAAGAATATGATAACGCTGCAACTGGCAGCAGAGCTTTTTGGTCTCTCGCCAAAGCGGTCGAGACAAACTTCTGTCGGTTTACACTGCCTCCGCTGGTAAAACCAGATGGCTCACTGGCGCATGCGCCTAAGGAGAAAGCGGACTTATTTGCTTTTCTTTTTGCTTGTAATTCGCGTCTGGACAGTAGCAACAGCGTACCATCTCAATTACCTCACTGCGGTACCTCTATGTCAGAGGTCCGTATCACCAACAAGGAGGATCTTAAAACCTTGCGAAGTCTAGACGTGAACAAAGCTATTGGACCTGATGGTATACCAGCTATAGTTCTACAGGTCTGTGCACCTGAGTTGTATCCTGTGTTGACGCGCTTGTTCCGCCTCTCATTCAGGACTGGAATAGTGCCCAAATCTTGGAAGCTGGCCAATGTGCAGCCTGTGTCTAAAAAAGGTAGCCGTACCGAGCCTACCAACTATCGGCCAATTTCAATTACCTCCATACTCTGCAAGATTATGGAGCGTATATTGAACGCCCGCTTAATGGCATACCTAGAGCAGAATGATCTCCTTATTGACCCGGCAATACGGGTTTCGCCAAAAGCGGTCAGCTGGGGACCTTCTAGCGTATGCCACACACGTATGGGGTGAGGCATGCGAGAACAGTGGGGAAGCACTTGCTGTTTCCCTTGATGTCTCAAAGGCCTTTGACAGAGTTTGGCATGCTAGCCTTTTGGGTAAGCTTCCAGCGTACGGCTTATCCCCTGGTCTGATTGAATGAGTAAAAGACTTTCTGAGTAAACGGTCTCTCCGGGTCGTCGTCGATGGCTGCTCATCCGATCCTGTGGCGATTAACGCCGGTGTTCCTCAGGGGTCCGTTCTCTCCGCAAAACTCTTCCTGCTGCATATTAATGATTGCTTATGCCCGGTATCTATGGGTATGCAGACGATAGAACCGTTGTAGAGAGATACCAATCAAGTGCCGGGGCCAGTCGGGATCAGTCCAGTCCGAAAGAGAAGCTATGGTTGAACGTGTGAATCTCACACTACAAGCAGTCTCCGAATGGAGCGATACCAATATCGTGAGATTCAATGCCTCCAAAACACAAGCGTGTCTTTTTACCGCTAAAAGGAGCCCGCTCACCATGGCTTCTACTTTCCGGAATGTATCCTTGGAGTACACTGACCGCCTTCAGTTGTTAGGGGTTGAATTTTCTCCGAACCTCAACTATGGGCGGTTTATTGAGTCCAGAGCCAAAGTAGCCGCAAGGAAACTTGGTGTCCTTGCAAGGGTGCGGCGTACTACTTTACGCCAGGGCAGCTTCTTACCTTATATAAAGCGCAAGTCCGGTCGTGTATGGAGTACTGCTGTAACATGTGGGCTGGTGCTGCAAAATGCCACCTGGCAGCGTCGGACTCAGTGGAGAGACGTGCTAAGAGGCTCATTGGTGACCTTGATTTGGATGAAACCAACCTTGTCAGCCACGAGCACAGGCGCAGAGTAGCCAGCCTCGCGGTATTCTATAGGATGCATTTCATTGAGTGTGTGCCGGATTTACACGCTTTAATTCCTCCCTCTCCTTTCCACCATCGGACGACCAGTCTTCGGCGGGTCTTCACCCCTTTGTTGTCGATATTCCACGCATTGGAACCAACCGGTTTGCTTCGACTTTTGTAATGCGTATATCAAAGGAGTGGAATAATTTGCCGGCGTCTATCTTTCTGTCCGAATACAATGTGGGCGTCTTCAAGGCAACAGTGAATAGACTTTTGTTACGCTAAGACAGTGCGATTTACCATCTAAGGCTGCATCACCACTTACCACCAGGTGGGATTGTGGTCAAGCACTGGCTTATAATAAGTTAAAAAAAACATGGCAGGAGTTCATGATGACGTACAAGCCAAAATCGAAGAACACAATCCTAAAACGTTGTTTACGCCTTGTGCTAACAATTCGCTAAATCTATGTGGAGTGCACTCATTTGCGAGCGTTAATTCAAGATTAACTTTTTTGGAGCAGTAGAAAGGAGTTACATGTTCTTTTGATCATTCACAAATCGATGGGAAATTTTGAATTTTTGGAAACATGAATTTTCTGCAGAAGATATTATTTTGGAGATTTTACGACTGAGGCACCACTTGGAAGCCGCCAGCATTTCTTCCCAAGACGCAGTTCAATGGACTTCATTGGAGCTTCTCAGATTCATCATTAAATGGGGCTATTCCGAGTCTGTTCCAAATCTAGCGCTGTCTAAGATTTTTTTTAACTATTTGTCTTTCGGTAGCTTCATGTGAAAGAAGCTTTTCAAAACTCAAGTTAATAAAATCTTAAGGTCCGCAATGAGCCAAGCGAATAAGATAATGTAATAGAATATTTTAGCAAAATAAAGTCCCGTAAGCATGTTTAGCATTTTTTGCTTTATTTTGGGGGGTGCTTGATAGCAAACCGCCCCGGGTGCCAACCCACGCTACGCCGCCACTGACGAAATGCATTACTTGAGCTAAACAGTACTCATTGACTCGTTGGTCTAGTGATCGTAAGCGCGACTGCTGAACATGAGGTCTCGGGTTTGAATTTCGGGTCTGGCCGAAATCGGTTATTGGGTGTTTCTGTCAAGAAATTAAAAGCAGCCAAGAGTCAAGAAGTTTTTCATCCGTCTGTGCCTCGGAAAGTACGTAAATCCGTTGGTGCTGCGCCTGATCTCTCTCCAGTTGTATCGGATTACCGTTCCATCGGACTATGAAAGTGAGGGAATAGAGAGTACACCTGTGCTTGCGCATACACTCGTGCACTATAATCCTGTCTCCGTTGAGGCTGGCCGCCGTGACTGGCATTCGGCCTGGAGGACATTATTATTATTATTATTTGACACTCACTCGGAGTCGACGATAAAGTCGGCGACAGTGCCGGCGAGCCCGGCGGCGGGCAGGCTGGGCGTGCGGAGTGCGTGCGGCGCGCCGGCCAGGTACAAGCCGCGCGCGCGCGCCGCCAGCCCACCGCCCGCCAGCGCGCCCGCGCCCAGCCGCCGCCCGTCCGCCCACACCTCCACCTGCAATCACACAATATATAATATACTCGTATGTACGTACCATGTAGTGGCGATGTTAGAATATCCACTACCCCATATCATCCCGTGGGTGTCGTAAGAGGAAAAATAAAAAACTGCGGTTGCCAACCCGCTTGCCAAACGTGGCAACTATGGTAAATATCCCCACTTCCCTATGAGGTAATGTATGGGGGAGGCCCATGTTCAGCAGTGGACTTCAATAGGCTGTAGCGGTATATGTACGTAGTAGAGCCACACTTTAGCTATATTATAGTTGACCACGCTCGCACAGAATACCAGCGTGATACAGAAACATAGAGCTGCTATGTTCCGTATGACGACGAGAACGGCAGACCTGTTCAACTGGTAACTAAGTCCTCAGGGGTGACAACACATCTGCATTTTAATTCCTAGTCGAAGTGGTTCTGTGCTCGCTTACTCCTAAAATAATAAATAAAACAACAGAGGCAGCCATAAGGACTGCCGAGAGAAGAGAAAACTCAATGATATATGCGTATACATGTACGCAGGCCGCTATCGACATGCTCGTGACGTATTGCGCTTGCGCGTAATACATCACGAACATGTCGAGGTCATCGAGTTTTGGCGGGAACTTGACCGGCGGCGGTTTGCTGCTCCTGTATTATTGTTTAAATAATGGTTTGAAATGGATTTTGATATGTAAAAGGGGTGCGGTTTTGTGTATTAAGTGTCTGCGCATGTGAACTATTAGTGGAAACGGTGAAACAAAAGCTCTGATGATGATGTGATTCTCAAGATAAGGTGTCTGTCTGCTTAGGTGCCTTGAGATACCATCGCCAACTGTCAGCTGTCTGCTGGCTCAAGTTGCCGTCAAAATCTCCCAAGGGCTGCACAATGTGACGCATCAACATATTGTGAAGCAGTGTACTATGAAGAATAATTATACATTGTAACTTCAGGCTCAGAAGGGCTAGAACCCAGAGCCGTAAAACCAGTATTAAAAAAAATGTCGAGGTCATCGGTGACGTGAACAGCTTTTCCCCTACCAAAAATCGCTCAACGCGGCTAAAGAAGTTTTCATTTGAAAAATTCTATGTGGGATAATGTTACCTGTTTATGTGCGCGTACGATTCGCACCGTGTGTGTTCTCCCATCATTGAACTTTGTACCGTTGAACCGCAGTCTGAGTTCGCCCTTACCCGCCGCCGCTATCACCTCTAGTTCGCCTGAAATCCAATATTTAGCATATTCTTTCTGACACTTCACGTTAAGGTTTTACATTTATTTTACTTCTTGTTTTTAAACAGTTCGCAGCCCAAGCTGTTAGATTTTTACATTTATTAAGAGGTGACTATGGAAACCCAAAAATCTTGTTGATTCGTTAAATTCAGCAATTGACTCTGCGCTTATGAATAAATAGGGAGGGATTAACAACTTTTCTTTAAGTGACAACTGTGCACCCTGCTGATTGACGGGTGACGTTTGCAAACGATTAAAGGGAAGTCTATTTAAAATGTCGGGTCTCAAATTTTATAGTTTAGTTACAGTCTAAGTTTAGTGATGGGAAGAGGAAGTACTGTGTATGTGAGAGTGTGTGCTTGCGTAAGTGTGCTGAGTGGCGTGGCATGTGCGTGTTCGTATGTGTGTGACTATTAAATTTAAATAAGGATAGTAGTAATGATTAGTGTTAAGTCAGCGTTGATGTATCCAAAAGTGTTCACAAAAGTCTCCAGAAGCCGTAAGGTAGTAGTGTATATAGTATATAGTAGTGTAAGGAGTGTTAGTGTTAGTTATTGTAGATTCATAACTTTAATATGTGTGCGTGTGCATTTAAATACATGTAAATTATTAATAAACAGTCTTATACCGGCGTGTTTGATTGACCTTGTAGAGCCCCCCTTACAAGCAATCTTATTGAGAGCTTTCCTGGTGTCTTCAGGCAAAGAGTTTCAGAGAAGCGAAAGAAGTTTCCGATAAAACTCTAGAGTATAGTAAAGTGATTGATACCTTCTACCATCGCCAGCGCGAGATAATGTTTGTCATCGGGGTCGACGTCGTCGTTGTCGTCATTGTCGGCGGTGTGTGCGGGCGCGCGGCACAGCAGCAGTGCGTTAGCGGCGCGGCTTCGGAACGACAGGCCCAGTGCACTGCGCCGCCGCAGCGCCGGTGCCGCCAGCTCGATGTACCCCGCACCACTCACTATCGCCGACCGCAGAGTCTGCCAACATAACCCATTCTCTCATATTTTCTATCATAGAATAAGGGTGACAAACAACAATAACAAAAAAAAAACAGTCCACCTGATGGTAAGTGAATACTGTGGCCCATACACATCTATATTTATCCTCAATTAAGAATCAAAATGCACCGTGTACTGGCGGTCTAAGAATATTCACTATCCCATATAATCCCGTGGGTGTCGAAAGAGGCGACTGAGGGAAACAAACAGATGGACAACAGCGGGTTCCTAATAACGCCTAAAATTATTGGGTGAAATAAGGTGTTACAGCTTGTTTAGTATATAAAAGGCGATATACCTTAGCACCGCAAGAGCGCTCGACGCCGTGTCGGTAGGGCGTGTCCATGAGGTCGTAGCCCTGGCGGTCGACGGTGAGCGCGCCCAGGCAGCCCAGCAGCGGGCGCGCGTGGTGCGGGGCGGCGGGCGGCGCGCCGCCCACGAAGAAGCGCGCGGCCGGCTCGGGCAGCGCCGCCGCCTCCTGCACGGGCGGCGACGGCGAGCCCAGCGTCTCCTCGCCGTTCACGCGCAGGCTGCCTGGGGACAGGCCGCGCTCAATCACCAACGGGGAATACTCATTCATTTGTGGCCGGTGGTAGGAAAAGGGGAGATCTCCCACCGGGCAAGGTGTTCTGCCCGGGGAGCGGCCAACGCTCCAAGTGGTAGTTCGGAGCTATTGTATTTATACTGTTTTTAATTCGGTACTTTGATAGCGCGATTTAGGCTTCGATGTATTTTCGCTTGTGGTGCGACGACAGCGCCGCCACACATTCTTGTATTTTAAATTCATAAAGTCACCACTAGGAATAAGTATAAATTAGTGGTTCCTTAGTGGAAGAAGATAACCAACTCCTTTGCAGGAGTATGTGTCGCTTCTTCAATAAGATACCCAAAGAGCAAGTAAACTTACATTTAAATATTTTTAAAAAATACGTAAAAGAGACACTCATAAAGAAAGCATATTACACAGTCAATGACTACCTTGTAGAAAAGATATTTGGTCTTAATGACTTTCAATTTACCACATCTATATAAATAAAATGATAGAGGTTTGTGGTTGTGCGTGCATCATGAAATAACTACTGGATAGATTTCAATTAGGTTGTCTAAGTTTTATTTCTTAGACACTTGGCCCTTATCTAAAAAAAATATTGCGATATATTCATTCAATATAAAGTTATTAAAGTTTTAAGAAACAACAATTTTTATAAGCACTACGTGTTCAGTGATGTGTGTAAGCAACGCGGACCAAGTCGCGGGTATTAGCTAGTATACAATACGATTGCGTAAGCAGCCACGGCTCTTTCTTTAATACTGAGGTGGGTAGAAAGAAACAAACATATTTATTTATTGCTGCAACTTGCAAAAAAAAAACAATTTTATTTTTTTATTTCTACAAACAGTGCAACATAAACCTATATAAGAACAAATAAATTTAACTAAATATTAAAAACCACCTTGTATCGGCAGTGTAAGAACACTCACTACCCCATATCGTCCCGTGAGTGTCGTAAGAAGCGATAGTGGGAAACAACTGCGGTTGCCAACCTGTTTGCCAAGCTTGGCAACTATGGCAAATATACCCTCTATGAGGCCTATGTTCAGCAGTGGACTTAACAGGCTGTAACGGTAACGGTAAGACAATATTCCCTCACTAGAATAGAGAACAAACACTTGGGCACTATAATTCTGTCTTGCGCAGTAGCTAATCTCCGTTTGAAACTGGTCGCCGTGACCGAAATTCGGTCTGTAGGACAATATTATTATATTAAGGCTAAAGACATTTTCGTTGTCGGAATGAGGGTACCTTTCTCAAGCTTGTTGGCGGCGAAGACGCGTATGGCCTGCACGTGTGCGGGCCGGCCGTCGCAGTGGCGGCCGCCCGCCGCGATCTCCAGCCGCGCGCGCGAGTACACCACGCGGAACACCACGCGGCACGACACCAGCTCCACCGACACCGACCGGTTCTGTCGCAACGTGGAGTTTTTATATTTAGGGGTGGAGTGAATGGATATCTCAATGTCATTAATATCCTAACTTACTGATCGATTAAGAATAAAAATTCAAATGCATTGTCAGCCCTGAGGTCTAACATGGAATGATTCGTATGCAGTTAAAAGGGTCTTCGGTATTCTGTCCGAGCGTGTCCTTCCCCGGTGGAGTTAACCAATTAGTGCTGCAGCAATAACATGCCCTGGTCCTTTCCTGATCGAGCTGACCTATTCGTGTTACAGCCATAGCTTCAACTTGGCTCTACCACATACAGAAATCTATTTAGGCTGCACCAAGACCACGATAAAGCATGACTCTATTACGTACATAAGTAATTTAATTGACTCTGTGAGTGACTCACGTTAGCCTCGTCGAGCGCCATGAAGAGCAGTGCGTCCTCGTCGCGCGTACGGAATGTGAAAGAGAGGCTGAAGTGTCGTCGCTCGGCGGCGCGCGCGCCGGCGCGGCGCAGCTCTGCGTAGCCGGCGCCGCCGAACCACGCCATGCCCGGCTCACCGCGAGCACCTGCGCTGTACCACCTGCGGGACACACCACACTACTTTATCAAGGGTTTTTTCTCGTGGGAAAATCCTAACAGCTTAATCCTAATAGCGTGGGGAAATCCGGATATCTTTGGGGACAGCAAAAAGGTTATGCCCGACTTCTACAGGCTACCGTTACTTTTCCTTTTGTTCAGGTAAATTATATATGTATGCAATTATATTTATTTATTGATAATTGGTATCCCATATCATCCCCTGGTTGTCGTACGAGCCGACAGAGGTAAACAAATGAGGAGATGGGCAGCAGCGTCTTCGTAATAACGACTAAAAAATAAACTGCGGTTGCTAACCCGCTTGCCAAGCGTGGCAACTATCGCAAATATTCCCCCTATGAGGCAATTTATGGAGAAGGCCTATGTTTAGCTGTGGATATTGATCGTCCGCGTGTCCCAGTGCGTGCACGCAGCCCGCCAGCGACGCCGCCGCCTCGCCCAGCCGCAACACGCGAGGTTACCTGTGCGTGCAGGCGACGCAGCGTGCGGCGGGCGGCTGGCGCGCGAACGCCCACAGGCCGAGCGCGCGCTCGTCCGCGTGCAGCGCGTGCACGCAGCCCGCCAGCGGCGCCGCCGCCTCGCCCAGCCACAGCACGCCCGCCGCCAGCGAGCCCGCGCCCGCGCCCGCGCCCGTGCTGTTGCTGCTCACCACCGCACCCGACCCCGCGCGCTCCACTCTCAAACGTACCGTGCTCCACACTCTATAAATACAAGGAATTTGAGCAATTTTTGAAATAGAGAAACAGTCCACCTAATGGTGAGTAGATGTTGTGGCACATAGATATTTACATCGATTAAGATTTAAAATGTAGATGCCTTGTCACTCCTGAGTACTAAGATGGAATGCCTCGTTATCAGTAAAAGAATCCCCGGTTCTTAGTACTCACCATACGAAACACAGCAGCAGTAAGCTGCTATTTCACGCTAGTGTTCTGTAAGAGCGTGGTCATTCCCCGGTCGAGATGATCTATTCGTGCTACAACCATAATAAAATTTTAAGTACGCGCCTAGCCGACTTCAAAAATGGAGCAGATTTTTAATTTGTCTGTATTTTTGTATATATTACGCGATATCTTCGTTAATTGCGAACCGATTTTAATTATTAATTGATCCCACATAAATAATTTGAAGAAAAATTCTAATTCCTTACATCTCTAATAAAGAAAATAAAATAAATGTACAAACAATTTATTTTATTTTAGCTTATATAATTAGGTATGTTCTATGGGCAGGTCGGGTGAGCAGCTCCCCCTGTCCCATATTAATGTCGAGGTCACAATCGTGTACCTATATTCGTCACAGTCTTTTAATGCTAAACGTCTACATACGTCTACATATTTCCTTATAAAATATTTTTTCACAATATAGTTGTAGTTCATTTTAACTCAGTCAATCAGATATTGAGTCATTTAGTAACTTAAATCATCTTGTCATTAATACTAATTTTCTATTTTTTTTTTTTTTTTTTTATAGAATCGGGTGACAAACGAGCACACAGTCCACCTGATGGTAAGTGGTTGCTGTGACCCATAGACATCTATCTTCAATAAAGAATCAAAATGCAGATGCGTTGTCACCCGTGAGGACTAAGATGGAATGCCTCTTTTCCAGTAAAAGGGTCTCCGGTTGTCCGGATTAAACATACACACCAATAAACATATTATAAAAATGTAAATTGTTAAGCTGTAGATAATTATTTTCAGTTATTATATTTAGTTTATTGTTCCTCGGTGACGACTAGATGGCGTTGTTAGATTTATGCAACTTTTTGAATCGCGCTGTGGTTTGGTTAGGCTGAGAATTATAAGGCAGTTAAAAATTATTATTTTAGATGAATCGTTTCACGAGTAAATAGTCGTTTATATTGTACTAAGTGTTTTATTTCTTGCATAAGTAGCCTGCCGGAATCCTATTCATGGTCCTTCGAACCGGATAGGCTAGGCGTGTTTTTTTGTGTTATTGCTGCGTCAGTGGTACAGTAGTACCACCCGTGTCGTCACTACTGGCAGTGGATTGCTGTCCAGAACATCCCTCAGCGAGGCGCCACGAGCGGCGCCAAGGCAGTGGAGGAGCTGGGTGTCTACAACCCGGAGGCGACGGACGGGAAGCGGCAAGCAGCAGCAGTGGAGGTTGCGGAGCGCTAGAGCGCCACAGGTGCATTATAGCGAAGACAGTGAGTGAGTGTGTGCGGTGATAAATTGTGAGTACATTTTTAAATATTATAATAAAAGAAATTAACCAGAAAATTAAACCTTATTTTAAAGATTAGTGGAACTTAGAAAAATTTAAGATAGTGAAGTAACTTAGAATAATTTCAATAATTTAGGACTTGTAATAGTTTTAAGTAAATATTGGTTGAGACGGCGAATCCACGCCCGATTTTAGTTAGAATTTAAAGTTAAAAAGACTTGTAAAATTTTGCTCATCTGTTTCTTGGACTTAGAAAAAATAGGATTGTAAAAATATTGACTTAGAAAAATAATTCAGTTGTTTAGAGTTTAACTTTGTCAATTAGAATAAATTACTGTTCTGTTCTATATTGATAAGAATTATAAGTGATTAAATTGTCAAATTAAAAAATTTAAAATGGAGTCGTTTAATGACCTGCAGGAAGACATAAAGGCTAAAATGCTAAAAGTTAAGACTAATTTTAAAAAGTCTCCTAAGGATCGTTTGACGGTTGCTTATATTGAAACAAGGCTAGATAACTTGGAACAACAGTGGACTTTGTTTACAGACACTCATACTAAAATTATTAGTGAGGTTAAGCGAACTGATTTGTATAGTTCGGATTATCACAAAAATAGTGTGTATGATGATGTAGAAGAATTATATGTTCAATTCAAGACTGAGTTAAAAGAAATGTTGTATAAATTAAAAACACTTGAGTCAGAAGTAAAGTCAAGTTCAAATAGTCAATGTGAGAGTTCAGAAAGACGTTTCAAGTCTATGAAAATTCCTAAACAGAGGTTTTGTGGTCGATATTTGTTTTATTTTTGTTATAAGATCTATAGTGGCTGACAGTGTGTTCGATTTGTTTCTGAATCCATACTGGAAATTAGATATGAAATTTAGGTTAGATAAGTGATCATTTATTCAATTATACAAAACTTTCTCGAAGACCTTGGATATTACGCGCAAGACAGATATTGGTCTATAGTTACTAGGATCTGTTTTGTACCCGATTTGTGAATAGGGGTCACTCTTGTTATTTTCAGACTATCTGGAAAATAGCCTGTAAGGCATTTATTTATGCATCGTGTTAGGTTTTTTAGTCAAAAGGCTGGCAATACATTTAATGGATTTAGTACTTACTCCGTCAATACCTGTGCTCGTGTCTGCGTCAGATCATTTATTATTTAGCATCATTTATATTCCTCTATAATTTTCGATAAATTCTCACTTACCTGATTAACAATACATTAAAACTTATTCCGTATTTAATCGTGTCAGAACAACCTTAAAAATTTATCGGTTATTAGGTTTTCCAAACTCTCGGCTGATCAGGCAGATTGTATGTGGATATGCTAACCTCCGATAATTTTTTTTTACCTATGTCACACTTTTTCTTATATTTCGATCAATATTTTTCATTCATAATTATGTATTCCTTAACTTATTTATAAATTTACTTACGTCTTTTATAAATTATATCATATAGTCTCGTATAATATTTAGTTACATTCAGACTAATTATTAAAAACTATTATGTGAAAATGGAGCCGTGGTAGCTGAGATTGTTAGCGCTCCCTGTAAATTTCACAGTACGCGAGCAACCCGGGTTTGATCCCAGCCGACACCAATGAAATTGTAATTGCAATTTTAAGTGCTGATTTACCACGTGCTCGGCGGTAAAGGAGAACATCGTGAGGAAATCTGCATGTCTGAGAAATAAGAAAAAAAATTATTTCGAAGACATAATATGTGAAGTTGCCAACACGCATTGGGGCAGCGCGGCGGACACTTCCTTACCCTAAAACCCTCTCAGAAATGAGAGGAGACCTGTGCCCAGCAGTGGGACGTATATAGGCTGTAACTTTAACTTTTAACTTTTGTTATGTGGAAATTATATTATTATTTTTAGTCGTTTTAAGTAGGGTTTTGCCTTTTATCTATAGTTTAATTTTTGTAAAAATTGTCTGACAACATTTATTGATTGTTGATAGCCCTCCTTTTACAAAGGATAGACATGCAGAAAATGTATCAATGTAAAGAAATGAATGAAGTGTGCGTATTGGCGAACTTTACATGTCCTCCCAATATTTTATTATTAAGACATAGTTTAAAGAAGAATTAAAGCCCCAGTCGGTTTTACTTTTCATCAAAAGTTTCATATATTTGACTATTTTGACTGGACTACAACTAAGATGTCGTTTAAGTAGTTAGATGGCCAAATACTCAAATGCTGCTTAATTTTAAGATGTCGTTAAGTCTCGTGGTGTCACTCACTTTGACTTAAAGTGACAGAGACAGCACAAGACTTAACGGCATCTTAAAATTGAGCAACGTTTGAGTATTTGAGCATAAACTATCTATTTAAATTCATCCGAAAATAACTTATAACTTCGTAACATAGAGTAAAGTAAGCCTGTCTACGGAAACTTCGTAATCTAATACACTGTGTGACTTTCATGAGTACTTGACGTTGGCAGAATTTGCTGATAGTTGCCAAACTAGGAGAAAAAAGTAGTCAGATGAAAACTACATGTCCCATATTTCCAGGTGGGATGATAGGTTCACAATTGACGAATATATCGCATAACATACATACAGAAATATACCATCAAATTGAGACCTTTTTTGTTGTTTGTAGTCGGCTAAAAATATTCGAAGCAATATTGTACATTTCGATTCTTATAATAATAAGAATGTATATGAAACTTTAGTGAAATGTTCTATTTACCTTTCAATTTCTATCCTGTAGGACATGTGGTCGGCGTCGTCATGGGTTGGTTGCAAAGGCTCGGGATGTGTGATCAAACCTTCCCCAGTGCCCACATCCCAAGTCAGTCGTAGTCTTTCCTTTTCCACTGATAGTTTCATGAAGCGTTCTGATTCCTGTAATGTTTTATTATGTGGGGTAATGTTATATTGTGTAATGTTATATTTTGTAGGGTGATAACAGAGAATTTAACCATTGCTGAATAGGTCTCCCCATAGATTGCCTCATAAGGCGGATATTTGCCATAATTGCCACGGTTTGCAGGCTGGTTGGCTACCACAGATCTTTTATTTTCTAGTTGTTATTAGAAATATGCTACTGCTCATCTCCTGGTTTGTTTGCCTCTGTCGCCTCTTACGACACCCACAGTATTATCCTGCCATTACATCAGATTTGATAGACCACAAATCCTCGCAAAAGAACACCGATTCCTATCAAGGATGATACGCGAGGCTATTGAAATTAAAATCATTCCAATTTCAATAGAGAAGATGGATGAGTGCTGCCATCTGCTTAGGATCATATAATTAACAAAATTAAATCCAAACCCAAGCATACCACCTGCAAGACTTCAAGATACTGTAAGCTCATTCTGCGTAGATCGAACCAAAAATTAATATTAAAAACTGAAGGTAGCCGGGCTAACTATGACATCAGGACGTCAAACATCTCAGTCCCCACGTGACCATGGGTTGCTGTAAATCACCCGAAACGTCGGGAATCAAAAGAGTAAAATTAAACGCGATAAAATCCGTAAAATAGTTTTATTCAATGTAGTGTTCGCGTAAATATAAGAAAAATAATTTACAATTAAAGTACAGGGCACCTATCGAGGCCGGGGCTTTTTTATGGAAGAGGGGCACACGAGCATGCGGCTCACCTGATGGTAAGTGTCGACCGCCGCCCATGAACAACTGCAACACCAGGGGAATTTCAGGAGCGTTGCCAGCCTTTAAAAAGGAGTATCTAAGCTTGTTTCTTGAAAGTTCCTATGTCATATCGGTCCGGAAAAATTGTTTCGTATGGTGAGTGTAGAGAACCGAGACCCTTTTACTGGAAACGATTCCATCTTAGTCCTCACGGGTGACAACGCATCTGCATTTTGATTCGTAATCGAGGATAGATGTAGATGTCTATGAGCCACAGCAACCACTTGACTGAAAGGCTGTGTGCTCGTTTGTCACCCTTATTTTTTAAAAAAAGGACCATCTGTGCTGGAGTAATCTAGTAGGGTGGAGTAATCTAATGGGTGGTGGGTGGTGGATACTTACCAAGTCTTTTAGCAGTAGGAGCGTGCCATTCCGCACGCTGCCGTCGAAGGACACGGCGAGTGCGAGTCGAGTGACGCTGCCGCCGCCGCTGACCGAGAACGCTCGAGCGCAGCCCGGGCCCGCCAGCGGAGACGTCACCGATACAGAAATCTGGCAAAGATATATTATAAATAAAAGGAAGGGTGACAAACGAGCACACAGTCCTCCTGGTGGTAAGTGGATGCTGATGCTAATGGAGATCGACATCTAGGATTTTCAGCTCCCGTTTCATGTTTTAGAGGATTTGATAAGATTAAATAAAGGACATAGGATGAAAATAAAACTAATTATAATCTTTTCAATAAAATGCCGAGTGGTGTCAGCAGCAACATAATATAATACTACTAGCTGTTCCCCGCGACTTCGCCCGCGTGTAAATTATTATATAGTGTTAATTTTTTTTTGCGCGGAACCCTAATTCTTTTTCAAAAACAAAAATAGCTTAAGTTACTTCTTACAACATTAGCTACCTGCCAGTGAAAGTCCCGTCAAAATCGGTCCAGCCATTCCGGAGATTAGCCGGAACAAACAAACAGACAGACAGACAGACAGACAAAAATTTTAAAAATTGTGTTTATGTTATAAGTATCGTATATACTTTCATATGCATTTAGTAAAATGCTGTTATTTTGACATTACAAACATACACTTCAATTTTATTTATTTGTATATATAACATAATATAATACAATATATCATAATATAATGTCAATACGCAATGTAACGCAGTTTGTTTCTCTAACATCCAGCGTCACTTACAAGTGATTTTTAAATTCTTTCACCTCAACTAGTAGAGGGAATGCCGAATACGCGCAATATTTCCTTGTCCTCTATTAAAGATTTCAAATTAGGGAACAAGATCAATTTTTGGGTCTGAAATAGAGGACGTACTTTAAAATAGAGGTCTCTGGCAACCCTACCTACATCTTTCCTCGATTACAAATGAAATACTGATGTGTTCACCCGTGACTGACTGCATTGTGAAACTCGCTGAGAAGTCTTGTAGCGCGTGTAGGTGTGCGCGCTTTGATTCGAAAGTTTATTTTATGGAATTGAGTTACTGCTTTAGCTATGTATGTTTACTGTGCAGCTAGGCCGGCTCCACCTCCACACGTTGGCCCCAATACTGTTCACCCAACATTTGGATCAACAATATAGAATTAGTCCATACACTCCCAAAATACTAAAATTCAAAAATGGCAGTCATTTTGAACTTGTGATTTTTAAAATGGCTTCCACTTTTCCAGTTTTAGGACGAATTTATATTCTAGATAGACCAAGTGGACTCTCAGATATTTATTTTAAAAGCAATCGGTCTAGAAGTAAACAAGAGTTTCTAAAATGGTGGCCACTTTATTCTCTACTGCCCATATTACTATACTTACCCTATTAAAACAAGAAGTATAGGTTCTTTAGTTTAATTTAGTCTCATTTTCTAGTTAAATTAATTTGATTATTTGAGCATCCTAGAACCAATATCAGTACTATAATAAATATAAAACTTATCAATTTTACGAAAATCTTACGTTCACCAGATGTCTCTAGTCGGGACTAAGGTGAACTTATTTGTTACACAGTTGGTTACACAGCGTCATCATCATTGAAAAGTTGCGATTTAATTAGAAGTTTTCAGTTTCTGTTGTATATATATACACAAAAAAATGCCTCTGCTGTATTCTTTAATTTTTTTACACATTTTTATATTTTTATTAATTTTTCTAATTTTGGGAATATCCGTAGTTTGGTTTATCCATTTCTAACTAATTAACACATAATATTATCATTTTCTAACAAATTAACTTCCCCGTAATTAGATCTGTCAATTATTTCACCTCATTCCGAGGTGGATGCCATGAAATTGAGGATCATTATTAAGGCGTAAACGTAGACACTTTTGTGTCTGGTGTGGAGTACAAGCTACCAGTGAATATGTTATTTTCATGTAATCAATATGAAATCAGCCATTCCTTGCGCAGGCGCAGACTTTTTTTGTATCCAGTTGCTACTACTTGATACATCCCGACCGCCAATCAAACAGTGTTCTATGTAGGCAATGGAAACTTTAAGTCGTCAGTTGAAGACACAAGCAACACAAAGCAAATTTTATTACAACTGTACGGCGCTGACATTGACGAAGTTGATTTGCTTGTAAATATTTACGGCGACGTACGTAATCAACACAACAAGCAAAGGTAATGTTCTTTCATCGACATCCATCGTGAAACTGACGAAAAACGAGCAACGAATTGTTACCGTTACGACTGTGTCCGATTGCCGCTACCGGACACAGCAACTACGGTTTCCTGTGATGGTGTGCCGTGTCGGTAACAATATGTGTCCACGTTTGCGCAGCGCCTTAAAACAAGGAGCTAGTTGAGGTACTGTATTCAACTAGACCGGAATTTCAGAACAAAAACTAGGGGATGGTTGACCCTTTGGATCGGTCTGCCTTCTTGTAAAACGTTTTAAAATAGTTGTCTGGCTAACATATATAAAAATAGAGCTTCAGAATGTAAGTGAAATTGAGTAATTTATTTTGATAGCTTAAAGCGTCTGCAAAGCGATACTGCCGACGGAAAGTGTCTGGGAGTATTGATGACTGATATTTAACAATATTATCTAACATATACATAAAAATAAGCTGGGAGAATTAAGGTGAGGTGAGCAATGTTATTACGTACCTTGATTATCTGATACCTGGAAAATGGCCCTCTGGTCAATCTAGCAAGTAGGTATGCGATCATAGTACATACTGACACTACTCAATTTTACACATTCCGTTCGTCGGAAAATAAGTGACTTCTGGCGGCCCTGGGATCTTGATCTATGTTAGATTTTCGATAAAAACGTTCGCGGTTTACAAAACAATAAACTACTCTTCTCGCTCATTTGCAATAGACAAAATTAGTTAAGGAGAATTGACAGTAAATTAGTGCACAATGTATAAAGGTCGCAGAGCTCATCTAGTGTTATATTATATTAACTGTGCTAGGTGTGAACTCACGGAGGCTGCGGCGTGTCTTGCTCTCGCAACGCGGTGCCGCAGTGCGGCGAGCGGCGCGTCGAGCGCGGCGGCGGCCACCTGGTGCTCGCGGGCCCGCGCCGCCGCCGCCGCGGCCAGCGCCTCCGCCACCTCGGCACCGCGTATCGTGTTGCCGCGAATCTGCGACACTGAGACAGCGCAAAACTTATTAGCGGTTAAGGAAAAAATTACTGTGGGAAAACCATCATGTTTGCAACAAATCATAATATTGACGTGAATACGACCATGCCATTTCACCATGGGGCAATCAGAAGCTCGGCCAGTCTCCAAACTTTCGTTGTCCACTTACCACGCATTCGAACCAAACGATTTGTTATATCATTCGTCAAGCGCACAGCAAAGGAGTGAAATAAGTTGCCAGCATCTATCTTTTCATCCCATTACAATGTGAGTGTCTTCAAGACAAGAATATATAGGCTTTAGTTAAGTCATTGCGCTTCACAATCTTCGGCTGCATCACCAGCGCTCGCTTAGAACAATAAAAAAATACATTTTTAAATTTACTTTCATCGTGGACGACTCTGGATGGTCTCTAGTGAGAGTGGCCGTTGATACTGGCCGCAGTTTTTGTAGAGGACGTCATTAGTTACCGTGCTCATGCGTCGCCCCGAGTGCAGTGTAAAATGATTGTCACTTTAAAAAAATAGCTGGTCTCCGTTAACACTGGCCGTTAACACTATTTACTGTAGAGGACGTTACTACTTACCGTGTTCCTGCGCCGCCCCCAGTGCGGTGTCGCCCAGGCGCTGCAGGTCGGCCAGGCGGCGGCGCAGCTGGTAGCGGGCGCGGCGCCGCAGCTCGGCCGCCTCGTCGTACAAAGCGCGCGCGCGCACGAACACGCGGTCCGCCTGCGAGCCCGCCCGCCCCAGCACCTCGCGGACTACCCACCATACGTTAGAATAGAATAGAATAGAATCATTTTTATTCAATATAAATTATTGTACATAATACTTATTGAAAGTCGTTTTTTACTTTTACCACTGGTTCGCAAGAAAACCTCTGTCGTGGGAAGAACCAGCAAGAAACCCAGCGGGACTTTTTTTTTAAAAAAAAGCACAATTTACAATATAATATTTTATACAATTGTTATGAAAACATTTAGAAACAGCATGGTAGTGATCACCTCATTCCCAGGGGTTATTATCAGTCATGTACTTTTTAGTAGTATAATAACGCTTACTAGACAATTTTTGCTTAATAAATAATTTAAACCTTTTGATAGAAAAGGTCTGCATATTTTCTGGGACTTTGTTGTAAAAGCGTATACATTGCCCAATTAAGGAATTACTGACTCTTTGGAGTCAAGTAACTGGTATAACTAACTTGTGCTTGTTCCTAGTATTTACAGAACGTACATCACTATTTTTAATAAAACTAATTTTGTTTTTGTGTACATACAATAAATTTTCGTAAATATATTGAGAGGCCAAAGTTAATATATTTATTTCTTTAAATTTTTCTCTAAGGGATTCCTTCGGACCTAGGTTATAAATTGCTCTTATGGCTCTCTTTTTGCAAAACAAAGATAGTTTCAGTGTCAGTAGCATTACCCCGTAACAAGATTCCATATGACATTATGCTATGGAAATAATTAAAATAAACTAATCTAGCTGTTTCAACACATGTAAGGCATCTAATCTTTTTTACAGCATATGCTGCAGAACTAAGTTTGCTAACTAGTTTATATATATGAGGGCCCGATTGAGGCTTCGCGTCAACTGTAATACCGAGAAAAACAGTGGATTCAACAAGACCCAGCTCCTTCCCACTTAAAAGCACACTGGTATTCACCTTTTTAACATTAGGTGTAGTGAATTCAAAAGCAAATTATTGACGTTAAACCAGTGTACCGCTTTTGATATAGCATTATTCATATCGTCATATTTCAATAATTGCCTTTTTAGTCGGAGTCACATACTCATAGTCATTTATTCCAAAAACAATACACATTTCATACGTGGTAGAGCCACGCTGCAGCTATATTATGGTTGTAGCACGAATGCGGTCGGCTCGACCGGGGTAGGATCAGGCTCTCATAGAATACTAGCTCTCATAAAATAGCAGCTTAATGCTGCTATTTTACCAATATAATCAAAAATGTCACTTTTTGGCGTCTATCGTGGCAACTATGGTATAAAGGTTGTGGATACTTGTTGTAATATAATATTATTGACGCGTATTTTAACTTTCATACCTTCACTTCCATCGCCACTCCCGCCCCCTCCCAAAGCGCGTTCCTTCCATCCCAGTGCCCTTAGCGCCACGCTCACTACGTCTGCACCTCTCCGTGCTTGCTCCAGTTGTCGTCGAAGTTCTAAAGATCAAAATGTGACTTTGATATAATGTAAAATATTATATTTTTAACTCAATAGAATCATATTTGGTATTTGTATTGTAGAGTAATTAAAAATGTAATTAACAATTTCAGAGTAGTACTAACTACTCTCGGGGATCGAACCTCTGATTCTTTGACAAAGAAATCCTACCAAACATGCCTCGCGTAGGATGTTTCGTCTAATGTTTCTGGTAAAAGACGATCTATGAGTGAAGTGAACAACTGTAATATTGTTATTTTTATTTCTGTGTACGCTGTGTTAAAGTGACGAGTAAATAATTCATTCATTCATTCAAACTGACTGAATGAAACTGACTGATGAACTAGCTTTCAAAGAACAAAAATGCAGTAACAAAATACGAGTAAAGAAACAAGCCCAATGCACGTCGTTAGAAAAAAAATATGATACAGATCATGTTTCTTGTTTTATTGTTTGTCATCTTTACTATATATAAAAATCAATTGCTGTCCGTTAGTCTCGCAAAAACTCGAAAAAGGTTCGAACGATTTTGATAAAAAAATTGTGTGCGTTCATGTGGGTCCCTGGATGGTTTAGATTTACAATTGGACCCGGTAGGTAGGCGCTGTTGTCGAGATCCAGAAATCACCGTGCGAAGCCGGGGCGGATCGCTTGGCAAAATTATTTTGTCCTTTTATAATCTTGTTTTGTTTTTTTTTTAACGTGGTAGAGCCATGCTGCAGCTATATTACTGGTATAGATGTAGCACGAATGGGTCAGCTCGACCGGGGAAGCACCACGCTCTCACAGAATACCAGCGTAAAATAGCAGGTTAACGCTGCTGTGTTTCGTATGGTGAGTGTAGAGAACCGGAGACACTTTTTACTGGAAACGAGGCATTCCATCTGAGTCCTCACGGTTGACAACGCATCTGAATTTTGACTCGTAATCGAGGATAGATGTAGATGTCTATGGGCCACAGCAACCACTTACCATCAGGTGGACTGTGTGCTCGATTGTCATCATGATCCTATAAAAAAAATTACCTTTTACTAGGATTTTCTTCCGAATGGTGAGAACTTGCATACATGGACAAGGACGCCCATCCAGACCAGTAATAATTATTTGTAGGCCCTACAAATAGTTGTACCGAGCTCGATTCGAACCCGCGGCCCTCAGCACTACAGCTTTCCGCAATCCACTGCGTAACGGAACTTTTAAAACTTCTGCTATTCTTCCCGATTTTAGCCTTAACTGTGTGTTGGTGAACTCACCATCAGCTCTAGCCAAGACCGCGGCGCCCCTGATCTTCAGGTGCTCGGAGGCGCGTAGCTCCGCGTCGGCGGTGTGCAGCAGCGGGCTGGGCCCGCGCGCCAGCTTGCCGGCGGCTGACGCGGTCGCCGCGGCGGCAGACGCAGCGGCGGCCGCGGCTCCCACGCCCTCAGCCACTTCCGCCCACGCGTGAGCCGCCTGTACACCCGCTGACGCCAGCGCTCGGGTGCCCGCGAATAGGCTAAGAGATGTAATATATCATTTATACTTGCGATTGTTGTCACTTGGAACTAGCTGATACCCAGTGTGTTGCTGCTGCAGAAAAAAATATTGTGGAAATATCGTTTTAAATTTGGAAGAGTTATATAGAGTTATATGGTCAAACTAATAAATCCGGGTGCCCGCGAATGGGCTAATACAGCGGGACGGATTTATGAAAAAACATTAAAAATAAATAATATATATAAAAAAATAGGACCAACAAAATAAAATAAAAATATTAAACAAGATGAACCAATTAAAAAAATAAAACTAACAAATTAAATAATGCAACCATTGAGTTACAATACCTATAGAGTCACAAACAGACAAATAAAATGTATGCTTGCAGGTAGTGAATTTACGTCATAAAATTGTATGATTTTAAAAAATATTTCGTTATTATCATTTTTATTTGCTTCAGGAGGAAAATTCAAGAAAAATCGAACAGAGCCCTTCTACGTCTATAAGTATTGGGTCTATTTTAGACACTCCCAGAAAAACTGTTATAAAGAGAAAGCTGAATTTATGAAAAAATGATTTTAAACAAAACAGACAGATCAATAGACTACAAAACAAAATAAAAGACTTATTAAAAAGAACACAACTTTAAAAATGCCTTGAAAGTATTAGTAGGAAAGGCATTGACCAGTCGTTGTTTTCTGAATTATCTCAAAATTTAGAAGTTACCGAAATGTTCAATGCCTTATACATAAAAAATGTAAAGAAAAGAAGAGGCCATTCAAAAATATAATTTTGTTTCATGAGCCTTCCCCATAGATTGCCTCATAGGGGAAATATTTGCCATAAGTGCCACACAAGCAGGTTGGTCGCTTATTATTTTAATTCAGCTGTTATCAGGAAGATGCTGCTGCTCATCTCCTGGTTTAGTTTCGCTGTGTAGCCTCTTATGACATCCAGTTAATAATTGAGGGTAGTTGATATACTTATACCGCCACTACACGATTAGTTAAATTTAAATTAGCAGCATAATTAAGAAAGAAAAAAAGTTGTGTTTCGTAGGGCAAGTGTAGAGTATCGGAGACCCCGTTTTAACCGACTTCAAAGAGGATGAGGTACTCAATTCGACAGTATGTTTTTTTATGTGTGTTACCTCATAACTTTTTCTAGGTGAACCGATTTTGATGATTCTTTTTATTTGAAAGCTGGTCCCATATAAATTTGATCAAGATCTGACCGGTAGTTTTGAGTTATCCTTAATAATTTATATTGAAGTTAGTTTTACGAAATTTTTAATTTTACCACTTGTTACGAGTAACGAGGCATACCATCTTAGTCCTTAGGGGCAACAAAGCATCTACAATTTGATTCTTAATTAAGATTATATGTGGGTGTCTACAGCACCCTCTTACCTTCAGGTGGACTGTGTGCTCGTGTGTCACCCTTATTTTGTAAAAACACTTATTTAAACTTACTACCCTACCCCCGGATGGTTAGGCTGATATTTCCATTTGGGACGTTCCTGACATACTCTCTCGGTTCCTTCACATACATTACGTAACATAATATAACTACGCATACATCCTCGTCGATTCGGGGTACTCTGAATTGTCCTATCTTTAATGTATCGCTCATTTCGCGTTTAGACTTCCATCTAGGGCGCACCAGTAGTCTATACTAATATACATAATTAAAAAAAAAGAAACTAATATTATAAAGAGGTTACGATTGTAAGTTTGTGAGTTTGTTTGTAGGAAGTAATCTCTGGAACTACTGAACCGATTTAAAAAATTCTTTCACCAGTAGAAAGCTACATTATTCCTGAATGACATAGGCTATATTTGATTGTGATTAATAATATTTTTTTTAATATGAAATAACAATATTTGTCAATCAATTCCGAAAATAAATCCTTAACACTCAGTACTATGAACCACACAAGATGATTTCATCACAAGTAAAAATGTTTGACGCCCAGCAAAGTGGGCACGGGTCAGCTAGTATCACCAATATAATCAAAAATTTCACTTTTTTGGCGTCTATCGTGGCAACTATGGTATAAAGGTTGTGGATACTTGCCTTCACTTCCATCGCCACTCCCGCCCCCTCCCAAAGCGCGTTCCTTCCATCCCAGTGCCCTTAGCGCCACGCTCACTACGTCTGCACCTCTCCGTGCTTGCTCCAGTTGTCGTCGAAGTTCTAAAGATCAAAATGTGACTTTGATATAATGTAAAATATTATATTTTTAACTCAATAGAATCATATTTGGTATTTGTATTGTAGAGTAATTAAAAATGTAATTAACAATTTCAGAGTAGTACTAACTACTCTCGGGGATCGAACCTCTGATTCTTTGACAAAGAAATCCTACCAAACATGCCTCGCGTAGGATGTTTCGTCTAATGTTTCTGGTAAAAGACGATCTATGAGTGAAGTGAACAACTGTAATATTGTTATTTTTATTTATGTTTGTTACTAGCTTTCAAAGAACAAAAATGCAGTAACAAAATACGAGTAAAGAAACAAGCCCAATGCACGTCGTTAGAAAAAAAATATGATACAGATCATGTTTCTTGTTTTATTGTTTGTCATCTTTACTATATATAAAAATCAATTGCTGTCCGTTAGTCTCGCAAAAACTCGAAAACGGTTCGAACGATTTTGATAAAAAAATTGTGTGCGTTCATGTGGGTCCCTGGATGGTTTAGATTTACAATTGGACCCGGTAGGTAGGCGCTGTTGTCGAGATCCAGAAATCACCGTGCGAAGCCGGGGCGGATCGCTTGGCAAAATTATTTTGCCCTTTTTATAATCTTGTTTTTTTTATAATCTTGTTTTGTTTTTTTTTAACGTGGTAGAGCCATGCTGCAGCTATATTACTGGTATAGATGTAGCACGAATGGGTCAGCTCGACCGGGGAAGCACCACGCTCTCACAGAATACCAGCGTAGAATAGCAGGTTAACGCTGCTGTGTTTCGTATGGTGAGTGTAGAGAACCGGAGACACTTTTTACTGGAAACGAGGCATTCCATCTGAGTCCTCACGGTTGACAACGCATCTGCATTTTGACTCGTAATCGAGGATAGATATAGATGTTTATGGGCCACAGCAACCACTTACCATCAGGTGGACTGTGTGCTCGTTTGTCACCCTGATCCTATTAAAAAAAATTACCTTTTACTAGGATTTTCTTCCGAATGGTGAGAAGTTGGATACATAAATTGCACAAGGACACCCATCCGGACCAGTAAGAATTATTTGTAGGCCCTACAAATAGTTGTACCGAGCTCGATTCGAACCTGTGGCCCTCAGCACTACAGCTCTCCGCTAATCCACTGCGTCACGGAGCTTATAAATTTTCTGCTATTCTTCCCGATTTTAGCCTTAACTGTGTGTTGGTGAACTCACCATCAGCTCTAGCTAAGACCGCGGCGCCCCTGACCTTCAGGTGGTCGGAGGCGCGCAGTTCCGCGTCGGCGGTGTGCAGCAGCGGGCTGGGCCCGCGCGCCAGCTTGCCGGCGGCTGACGCGGTCGCCGCGGCGGCAGACGCAGCGGCGGCCGCGGATCCCACGCCCTCGGCCACCTCCGCCCACGCGTGAGCCGCCTGTACACCCGCTGACGCCAGCGCTCGGGTGCCCGCGAATAGGCTAAGAGATGTAATATATCATTTATACTCGCGATTGTTATCACTTGGAACTAGCTGATACCCAGTGTGTTGCTGCTGCAGAAAAAAATATTGTGGAAATATCGTTTTAAATTTGGAAGAGTTATATAGAGTTATATGGTCAAACTAATAAATCCGGGTGCCCGCGAATGGGCTAATAGAAACAACATACAGCGGGACGGATTTATGAAAAAACATTAAAAATAAATAATATATATAAAAAAATAGGACCAACAAAATAAAATAAAAATATTAAACAAGATGAACCAATTAAAAAAATAAAACTAACAAATTAAATAATGCAACATTAAAGTGTAATTCTATTGACTAATGTATCTAAGGATAATCCTTTAATTCATTCACAATTTTCATTGTGCACATTGTGCTCTTCGAATGTATATTATTACAAACTTAATACAGGTCGTCTATTTTATAAGGTGGCGCATATTTTTATAGAGTGAGTGTATTAAAGTAAGGGAGGATTGGAATATGGGGCGGACAATTATAAAATCTTGTATTATATTTTTTTATATTTTGTGTGATACGCAGCAAAACATACCTTTTATATTCTTTGGCCTTCTGTCCCAGCTCGGCAGCGTGTCTCTCCACAGCTTCCAAATACTTTTGTTTGTACGTTGGTGTCAGGTTGTATAGTATTCCTTCTTTCTCTTCAGCAGCATTTGTCAGTGCTATCAACTGATCTTTAAGGGCGGGAAAACCAACTGCCAAATTTTGCGTTTGTAATAGCAGTGATCTAGTTTCATCCGTCATGTTGTGCGAGGAGAGATTTGGTATGTCCTAAAATATTAGAATACGGTCTACTTTTTTAATAAAATATATTACACTCTGTAATAAATATGTAACAGCAACGACAATATTGTGAGGATTATTTAAGATTAAAATATCCCGCTGGGTTTCTTGCTAGTTCCTCCCGGAGGTATTTTCCGAAGCAGTTGCAAATTAAACAAAAGAATGACTTATGAGTATTATTTACAATCTATATTGAAAAAAAGTTTCTACTTCTATAAAATTACAAAAAAATACATTCATAATTTTGTCGTATTATAGGCGACCCTTTCGCGAAAATTGTTACACGTTAAAGAGCACGTAAACGAGCTACTAAAAATGGAAATCTTACTGAGAACTATAGTTCAGCAATATAAATCTACAAGCTGCTGCGAAGATATTGTGCAATATCTTACAGAGCATATTTTGACAATATGGCACTTAACCGTATCACCGAGCAATAGAGTTCATAAACGTGTGACAAGACTGAACTACGTTGTGCGAAATAGACGGTAATTTGGCTACACAATTGCAGCTAGAAATTGCCACAAAACTAGCCAGCCATCACAAAACTAGCAAAATATATCTATATAAAAAGTTAACTTGAAGTTTCAATTTGCTCTGAAGTCCTGCACTATCCATCGAATCATTTTGACTTACACACTTACACATAATTTTTTACGTGATAGAGCCACGCTACAGCTATATTATGGTTGTTGCATGATTGCGCGGTTTTCCATTCACCGGCACGGCACCGGCACGGCGACGGCGACGGTAAATGAAAACCGCGCAATGGGTCGGCTTGACCGGGTTAGGAATACGTTCTGACAGAATACCAGCGTAAAATAGCAGCTTAATGCTGTTGTTTCGTACGGTGAGTGTAGAGAACCGGATACCCTTTTTACTTTAAACGAGGCATTCCATCTCAGTCCTCAGTGGTGACAACACATCTTTGATTTGATTCCTAATTAAGGATAAATGTCTATGTGCCACAGCATCCACTTACCACCTGGTGGACTGTCACCTTAATTCTATAAAAAAAATATATTTGTTACTTACTTCCAACATAAGACGACAGCGCAATCCGACATCTCTCACACGAGCCAATCGTGGAGTCACATGTTTCCTCAACTCGGATACAGTGTCCCCCGCAGTCCAGACAATATTTGCCAGGCGCGGTAGATCGTCTGCTTTCTTTTCCCACTCCTCAAGCGAAGATTGCAACTTGTGTAGGCGCTTGTACATATCTTCTATTCGGTATTTGTATTCTTGGATCGATGTCGATTGTAAGTTTGCCTGTTAAACACAATGATCGGTTGTAGAGTTGATGTTATTTTTTTGTAAGGTCGTATATTCACCGCTTGGTAGCGTAGTGACTTAGCGTTTGGGGCTAGAGCTTGAATGGCCTACAAATAATTGATTCAAGTCCACAAAGTAAAATTCCACCAAGGTATAGACACAGTTTCCATAGAGTTTTGTATTAACAAATCGTAAAAAATAAGTATTAATATACGTGTTAAGTGTTATCTATTTGATCATATAAAAAATAAACTTTATATAAAAAGTAAAAGCCGATACCAAAGAACTAAAAATAATAAATTAATTTTCACATAATAGCTTCTAAACTCGATGTTACATAGTGTATAGAAGAATTTAAGCCCCGTGTAGTGTTTTTAATAAATTATTAAATGCTTTGATTTAAGGCTACCAAGGCATTTGAGTAATTAGCCATAACAGTTCAGCAATTATCAGTAAATCTTTTATATTCCCAAACACAATCAGATTATTTATCAAGTATTTTTATATAAGCAGCCAGCACGTTTTTGAATGTTAAAGTTTTGTATAGTGAATTAAAATTGCTTATATAAAATATGTTTAATGATAATAATTACAGGTTTTATGAATCATTTCATGCTAGTCTCCTTTAGAGGTGAGGTAGTAGCCACTTACCATCACATGGGATGTCTCTTTTTTAATTTAAATATAAAATGGCTAAAAATGAGTACTAACATCAAAAATATACGTAGGGAGATACTTACAGAGTCAGACACGTCCGCAGCTCCGGCCATATAGTCCGATAATGTAATTTCTCTTATATTCTTCAACAGATGCCTGGCTTCCTTAATCGCTCTATGTGCACTCATATGCTTCTCTCCTCTTGCGAAATCATCCAACGCAGCGACTTGTTCTCCTAGGAGCCTTCTTTGTTTTAAAACCTCTTCTAGCCAGCTCATGCTCTCTAAGCTTAAATATTGGGCTTCTTTTTCTCTTCTTGCTGCTTCTTGTTTAACTCTATTTGCAAACGTGAACATGCCATGTTCTCTTACCTCCATATCGTTAAGGGAGCTTTCTATGTTTCTCGATTGTTCTATATCTTTCTTTAAGTCATAAAGATCGTTCCTTAGTATAGAAGTGTTGTGTGCGTATTCTCGGAGAGCTGGGAACGGCTGCGGTATTCTGCTGAGTTCCGTCAAATCCGCGTTCGTGCGTAGGTTAGTAGTGAGTCTTTCCACATCGTCGAGCAGTGTTTGTGTGCAGTTGTCGCAAGCTTAAAATATACAGCTATTAGTTACAAAGTTAAGAACCTAAAAGAACTTGTGAGGGGCTGTATTGATGATGATGATGACAATCAGGTGTCATAAACATTTCAACTTATTCATGTACTCGTAAATATCGTAATAAATTACAGGTTCTATACAAATCCACTGGTGGACATAGGCCTCCCCCAAGGAATGCCACAAAGCACGGTCCTGGCCCACCTGCGTCCATCGACTTCTTGCATCTTCTTGCCAGATCATCACCCCATTTAGTGGAGGGTCAACCTACACTTCATTTACCGTATAACAATGATATTATATCCTTTCCAGTCCATTAGCTTGAAAACGTTTTCCAATGCAGCGGTGAAGTTTCGGGGATATAACGTCACCCTGTCTTACACCTCGCTGCAGTTGGATAGATTTCTTACTCTGGTTTTGTACTCGGATAGCGATCGTAGCCCTACTGTACTAACACTTCAGCACTTCGATATACCGAAAGTCAACTTGGAACCGTTGAAGGGACTGCAGCACCGCCCAAATTTCAACGGTATCAAAGGCTTCTTCATAGACCACATGTGCAAGACAAAGTGGCAGATTGTACTTTTCGGTCTTCTGTACAATATGCCGAAGAGTATTAATGGTTATTACTCACGTTTGCAGCCGTCCTCGTGGAGGTAGTGTCGTGGCAGCGCGCAGCGGTCGCAGCTCTCGCCAGCTGCAAAGGGTCTACAGCGGCAGCGTGCGTGCGCATCACAGCGTGTCTGCAGTGCCCCGCGCGCGTCGCACGCGCACGCTGTGCACGCTCCAGCCGCCGTGCGCCGGTGCCCCACCGCGCACGCCTCGCACCGCACGCCCGTGTACCCTGCCGGCACAGAGCGTTCCTGTTACTATCGCCTATCGTCTTTACAATACAATACAATAACTTTATTTCAGGCATCAAGGACTTAGAAACTAAGAACATTGGCCCATAGCAATATATACCTTAACCTAAAAATATATATAACATATAAACATAACACTATTTAGGGAAATTTCTTCTTCGGCGCATCCCTGTATCGGCGAAACACTACCCCAGAGGGCCAGAAATCGGGAGCGAGGAATGCCTCTTTGTATTTTGCAGGAACCTGGAGTACATAGGAAGCTTTTAGGCTAAGTGCGCACTATTTTCGCCACAAAAAATGGCTGCGCATAAAATCGCTACGGTTGACGGCTCCATGCCGTAGTGGCTTGGCATTGAGTTGCGGCGCTGAGGGCCGCGGGTGAAATCTCGCACGGAACAAAAATTATTTGTAACGACACAAATATGTATGGTCTACAAATAATATTTCCGGTCTGGATGTTTGTCTTTGTGAAATTTATGTATACAAACTGCCCCCACGATACAGGTGAAAATCCTAGTGTGGAAATAACGTTTTTTTTTAAAAACAACTCGCTATAAAATGATCCTATGAAGTAAGATCTAAGTCGTGTAGGGACGGTGTAAGAATATCCACTACCCCATATTGTTCCGTGTGTGTCGCAAGAGGCGGCAAAGGGAAACTAACCAGGAGATGGGCGGCAGCGTCTCCTAATAACAATAAAAACTGTGGTTGACAATCTACCTGCCAGGCGTGGTTACTTGTTCAGCAGTGAACTTTTACCGTTACAATATCAAAAGTTACAGGCTGATAATTACAGATTTTTTTCGACTTCGACTTTACAACCAGTCATAGCTCTAAGGCTTAGATCTAAGGTCATAGATTCTAAGCTATTTCACATCTGGTAAAAGCGGTTTTACCACCATTTATCGGAAGCTACAAGATTTTCCTATTATTCCCTATAGTCGCCGCTTATGTCACCTACGGGAAGAAATAAGGTAATGGATTTCTCTGTAAAGTAATAGTGTAAAGTGTAAAGTGGTAAAGTAAAAAATGACTTTCAATAAGAATTACACATGTAATCTATATTGAATAAAAATTATTCTATTCTATTCTATTCTATTCTGTACGGTGAAGAATCAAAATACCTTACCCATTGTATGAAACTCACCAGGCAAGCATCGACAGCGCAAGCTACCCCCAACCATGGCACAGGAGCTCGCGAAGTTTCTTTCTCGTGAAGGACAGGCGCAGGGCTGGCAGCCGGCCGGCGCGTCTGGCGAGCCGAAATACCCCGCAGCGCAGCGCTCACAGTGCGCGCCGTCCGTCCCGCCCGTGCAGTTCTGCAACAAGAACCAAACTTGTTGGAGAGGTTGTACATTTTGAAGTCGTTTAAATCACGCGTAGTCACTTTTACTATTACCTTAAACCACCAAGTATCACTTATCACGTACTTTGATAAATCGTTTTGTGATTGATTTCACCATACAAATTTCTTTTATTATTATTATTACCAAACATTTATTTTCAGACTTAAGTCTATATTATGTTAGTAGAGTTACAATTTTTCTTACATGCTATATTAGTAAAAACTGAACACACAAATTATGCAAGACTATTAATGCAGAGATATGAAACTTCTGGCTTGACGGCTTATAGAACTCATAAAATATGTAGATCAATAAACAATCCCCACACTTAAATACTTTGGAGATATTCTAAATACATATATTACACAAAAAAGCCCTTTTTATTTATAACCTGACGGCATCATACCTTTCAAACCGAAACTAACAATGGAAGCAATGTTGGCTTTGGTTGGAGCGATGTAACAGATGCATATGGTTTTACATAGATATACTACTAGATAGATGAAGTACTCTACATCGAAGACCACGTTTAGCCATTCTTCTTTTTCGTATTTATCAGTCTGTAGAAGTTCATTGCTGGGAATGCTCTATTTCTGTTGTAACGAAGGGTTTGTTTTGATCGTCACGCTTGGCAGGCACATTGACAATCGCAGTACTAGACGTCTCGCACCTGTGACGCGGGTGACCGTCGTCGGTCTGGATATTTTATGATTGGCGTAGAGGAGCTGGTAACACCGCCATCTTTTGGAATAGGAATTTATTGGCATTTTCCATATTCACTAACCGGGCGTGTGCCCAGGACGAAATGGGATGATGAATTCTTCTACGCTGTCACCACGCGGTGGTTTAATCGTTAATTAAGGAAATGCCAAACGCAGTTCGCGCTTAGACGCGTCGACGCTGATGAAAATGATGCCGGCCACACTGTTGGCGCTTCGTTTCGGAATGCCCCGTTTCCAGTAAAAAGGGTCTCCGGTTCTCTACACAAACCATACGAAACAAAGCAGTATTGAGTTGCATTCACGCTGGTATTCTGTGGGAGCGTGGTCCTTCTCTTCTAGCCGCACATTCGTGCTACAACCATAATATGGTTGCAGCGTGGCCCTGCCACATAGCAAGTATTCGCGAGAATAGAACAAACTGTGTGCTTTTTGTCACCCATCTTTGTGTATATAATTCTTCTGTCCGTGTGTATGTGACTGAACTCCTAAACGGCTGGACCGATTTTTATAAAATTTTGTGTGTGTGATTAATTTGATTCGAGAATGGTTTAGATTCACAATTGGACCCAGTAGATGGCGTTGTTGTCGAGATCATTCAATAAAAAACAAGTTACCAAGCAATGTCCAGTGTCGGGGTTGCAGGCGGCGGCGCGTCCGCCGCAGGCGCAGGGCCGCGCGACCGCGTCGACGCTGATGACGATGGTGCCGGCCACGCTGCTGGCGCGCGGCTCGCCCGCCGGCAGCCAGAAGCCGGCGGCGGCACGCTGGCACGACGCGGCCGCGTACCCGCGCGGGCACGCGCACCGCTCCACGCCCAGGGCCGGTGCGCCGCGGCTCAGCCCCGGCACCGCCGTCTCCAGCGACACCTTCAGCACCCTGTTTATAACGTGAATACGTCTTAAATTTGCTTCCATAGTGGGAGGTAATACAGAAAACTGATTATAACAAAATATATTCCACAAAAACTTGAGACATATTAGTCTCAGACTATCATCAGCATTGACATAATCATCATCATCGTCATCATTATTATCATCATAATCACCATAATCACTACCACCAACACCACCATCATCATCATCATCATCATCATTACAGCCCTTCACAAGTCCACTGCTGAACATAAGCCTCCTCTAAGAAATACCACAAAGCACGGTAACACTATCTAACCACTAACATAATTACATAAGTAACTTTCCACTTAACTTTTCCACATATAACCTCTTTTTTGTATGCAAATGAAATGACATATGCCAATGTCATTTTTTCTACTGAATTTAAAAAGGAGGAGGTACTCAATTCGACTGTATGTTTTTTTTATGTGTGTTACCTCATAACTTTTTTCTAGGTGAACCGACTTCGATAATTTTTATTTGAAAGCTGGTGTTTTTCTTGTGGTCCCATATAAATTTGATCAAGATCTGACCAATAGTTTTTGAAATATCCTCAATAATTTATATTGAAGTCGGTTGTACAAAATTTTAAATTATTAAAGCTACTAAAACTTTAACCGTTTAGAAATG
Source organism: Parnassius orleans (assembly GCA_029286625.1). Classification (NCBI taxonomy): domain Eukaryota; kingdom Metazoa; phylum Arthropoda; class Insecta; order Lepidoptera; family Papilionidae; genus Parnassius; species Parnassius orleans. The sequence continues at coordinate 4,892,229 of JAGSMP010000059.1, forward strand.
AGGTTCCTTTGATTGGAGAAGAAACGGCATATAACCAGGGAGGTGAATCCAGTGGTATAACTCACAAAACGTGTACGGGATCCTGATGAGCGGGCGCGCGAGTCGAGACCCGCAGCAGTACGCGCGTGAGACGCTGCAGTACCAGCATAAGAGCAGCACGCGACGCCGTGCCTTGCCCGTACTCCTGCCCGTAGCCTTGCCCTTGCCCGCGTACACGCCACAGCGACTCGTGCAGCCACACCGCGTGTGAACCGTTCACTGCCGGCACGCGCTGTAACATAGACAACACAGTTTTTTTTTTATAGAATAAGGGTGACAAGCGAGCACACAGTCCACCTTATGGTAAGTGGATGCTGTGGCACATAGACATCTACATCTATCCTCATCTATGAATCGAAATGCAGATGCGCTGTCACCCCACATAAAATGATTTATTTCCCGAAAAAGAGAATCCGAGGATTCTCTACACACACCATATGAAACAGAGCAGCGTTAAGCTGATATTTTGCGCTGCTATACTCTGAGAGCGTGGTCCTACCCCAGTCGAGCCGACCCATTCGTGCAAACCCATTCGTGCAAACCCATTCGTGCAATAACCATAATATAGTTGCAGCATGGCTTTACTGCGTATTAACACACATACATATTCAACAACGTGATTTACATTTAAAAAAATGGTCCCTCGAGCTAAAGCTAGACACATTAATCAAACTTATATGTAAATTCAAGAGGATATCCGGGCTGCAAGAAATTTGAACACGAGGCTTTTAACGATCTTTTTTTTTATAGAATAGAATAGAATGATTTTTATTCAATATTGATTATTACATAATAGTTATTGAATGTCATTTTTTATTACCACTGGTTCTGAAAATACCTCTGTCCTGGGAAGAACCAGCAAGAAACCCAGCGGCACTTTTTTTAAAACATATTTCACTTTACAATAATTTGTTTTGTACAGTTTTTAAATGAATTTTCATAGAAACAGCAATGGTGGCGATTACTTTATTCCCAGGGGTTATTTTCATTCATGTATTCCTTGATATTATAATAACACTTTTTGTACAGTTTTTCTTGAATAAAACTTTTAAGCTTATTTATTGACAAACTTTGAACATGTTCTGGGATTTTGTTGTAAAAGCGTATACATTGCCCCATAAATGTATTACTGATTCTGTAGAGTCTAGTAACTGGCATTACAAGCTTATATTTGTTCCTAGTGTTTAAAGTATGAACATACTTATTCTTATTAAAGCTATTTATGTTTTATGTACATACATTACATTTTCATAAATATATTGCGATGCCAGTTAATATGTTTATTTATTTAAATTTTTCTGAGGGACTTTACAATTTAAGTTATAAATCGCCCGTACGGATCTCTTTGCAAAACAAATACGGCTTCAATATCAGTCGCATTACTGCATAGAAAAATTCCATAAGACATTACGCTATGAAAGTAACTAAAACTAATCTAGCTGTCTCAACATCTGTGAGACTTCTAATCTTTCTTACAGCATATGCTGCAGAACTAAGTCTGCTTGCTAATTTATATATAAGAAAAACAGTGGTATCCACAAGACTCAACTCCTCCCCATTTAAGAGTACATTGGTATTTGAATGTTTAACATTAGGTATTGTAAATTTAATACATTTTGTCTTATTGCCGTTTAAGAGCAAATTGTTGGCGTTAAACCAATGTACTAATTTCGATAGAGCATTATTTACATCGTCATAATTAATTGACTGCCGTTTGAGTTTGAAAATTAAAGAGGTATCATCAGCAAATAATACTATATCGTGATTGTCCCCTACAAGATAAGGTAAGTCATTAATATAGATTAAGAACAGGAATGGGCCAAGAATCGAGCCCTGAGGAACGCTCATTGATACTACCGATCCGGAGGAACTTTTTTTGAGTTCTGTTACTTAAATATGAAATAATAAGTCTAAGCGCCAAATTTTTTACACCGTAATGTAGTTTCCTGATTAATGTCTCATGATTAACACAATCGAAAGCCTTGGAAAGATCACATAAAATATAAAATACTATTCACATTACTAATATTCCCTGTAACCACTACTTTAAGCTTGAAATGCTTGTGTTAGGAGTGGTTTACGACAGTAGTCGAACGCCGGAGTCGAACCCACGACCTTTTGAGTCCGCGGTCCGTACTCTGCCATTAGGCTACTGTCGCTTATTCTATTATTGTCGCGCTGTGCCCGAACGACTGATTATACAATTTAAAATGAAAAACTGACGAATCATCACGTATTCTTTCCCCTTCTCCAAAACTGGATCGATTTCAAGAACTTTATAAGATGGATTGTGGCTGTCTGTATGTTTTTTATTTTTTATTTTCGTTAAACTTAGTCGTTAAATTTGTTTGCTGGTTGATTAATAAAGGACATATAACTGGGCAGTTTTAGTAATTTTATAAGGTTCCTGGTTTTTAAAGTAATGAATTTATGAAGAAAATTAACAAGAACAAAGCAGTGCTTTTTTTATAGAATAAGGATGGCAAACGAGCAAACAGTCCACCTGATGGTAAGTGGTTGCTATGGCCCATAGACATCTTCATCTTTCCTGGATTAAGAATCAAAATGCATCTGCGTTGTTACCCCTGAGGACTAAGATGGGATGCCTCGCTTCAACTGAGAAGAACAATGACAGATATAGATTGCATGAAATAAATCTTTGTTCTTGGGATCCAGGGAGAAAACAGAGGAATATGTTTATCTTTGTTCTTGGGATCCAGGGAGAAAACAGAGGAATATGTTTACACTAAACCTAGCTCGGATATTCTCTTGATACCGCTAGTTATTTTATGTTACTCACTTCATAATAATCCAACACGAGATTGCGTCCATACAGCCTGACAAGCGGGAATTTATCAAGGGCTTCGGCTGATAGTTCCTCACCACCTTCTTCTTCGACACTGAACCTTAATGCTCCGCCATACGACATTACGCGGTCACCAAGAAACAACTCGCCGAGCTCCACGTACACTGGCACGGGCGGCCAGGGGACGGCTATAGTTGCTTCTGGAAATCGGGTGTGGACGGCAAGCAGGGAGTCTTGATCCACCTAGAAATCAACAATAAAGTCTGTAGGAGATATGATTAAGAGAATTTTTTAATTGTATCTCAAAGACTTTTCTTAAAATACGTATTATTGTCACAAACCAGCTTTTATTTCACTAGACCCACTGTAGTTGTAGCACACTACTGTAACCCATTAACAACAGAAATCTACAGCTTCATTGTCACTCCTGAGGACTCTACCACCTTAAAAGATTACTTTGTATGTAGTTGACTGATGCCAGCAGAGGGCAGTACCTTACTACTTACTACTACTACTTTTTTATAGAATAAAGGTGACAAACGAGCATATTCTACGTAATGGTAAGTGGATACTGTGCCCCATAGACATCTACAATTATCCTCGATTAAGAATCAAAATGCAGATGCGTTTTCACTCCTGAGGAATGAGATGGAATGCCTCGTTTTCATTAAAAATGATCTCCGGTTCTCTACACTCACAATACAAAACACAGCAACTGCGTAAAATAGCAGTTTAATACACAACAGTATTAAGCTGCTATTTTACGCAGTTGACTGATGCGTGTGGAGGACAGTACCCATTTTTTTATAGAATAAGGTTATCAAACGAGCATACAGTCTACCTAATGGTAAGTGGATGCTGTTGCTCATTGACGCTTACACTTATCCTCGATTAAGAATCAAAATGCAGATGCGTTGTCACCCCTGAGGACTAAGATGGAATGCCTCGTTTCCAGTAAAAAGGGTCTCCGGTTTTCTGATTGTAGAGAACTGGAACCATACGAAAGACAGGAGCATTAAGCTGCTATTTTATGCTAGTGAGAGCGTGGTTCTACCCCGGTTGAGCTCATTCTTGCTGTAACCATAATATAGCTGCAGCGTGGCTCTACCACGTAAAGAGGTTTACTCACAGTGGTGATTGAGTCGCCGCGCAGCAGTGTTAGGTGCAGTGTAGTAGGTGCGTGCAGAGCTGCTCGTGTTACTTCCGCCTGCGTGCACTGCGCGCTGCGACCGAAGCAGAAACACGCCGTACACCCCGACGGATTGTCCTCCGATAGCCCAAACGTACCCTCTAGGCACGTGTCGCATTTGTCGCCGACTACGTTCTCCTGTAAAGATATACAAGCTATAAAACATATTTTTGGGGTGTAAGAATATTCACTACCCCATATCGTCCCATGGGTGTTGTAAGAGATGACAGAGAGAAACAAACCAGGAGATGGGCAGCAGCGTCTCCCTAATAACAAACTAGAAAATAAAAACCTGCAATTGTCACTCCTCCTTATGAGGCAATCTATGGGGAGGCCTATGTTCAGCAGTGGATTTTGAGGAATAAATGAAAGTTGAAACTCTCCAATGTAACCAATAGCTAACAGCGTGTACCTCGTTACTGCAGCCCATGGATTCAACAGCCAACTTCAAACAATGGAGGCTACAGTTGCGTTGTCACCTCTGAGGACTAGGATGGAATGCCTCATAGCCTGTACTTACACTGACTCTCTATCTTTTTTGGAGTTCACACCTTAAGAATCGTTTCATATATAGCGCATGATATGAAAAATATATGGGTAGTGAAATGAAGCGTGAACAAAAAGTGAAGCCGTTATGATACTCGCGTATCTCATAGCGCGAAATAAATAATGTTATATACGTGTAAGCGATATACTTTTATGTAATATATTTTATCAAATCATAATAAATAAATATATGGGTTCATTTACTTCCCTTGCCTATGAATATATTTTAAGGCAATCGTTTTCAGGAGTAATCTCCAGTCACGCGTCGGAGCTGTTACGCAAATTCTTTTTTACTCTTTTTCTTTAATCTGTTATCTTTTGCGTTTTCATTTATATTTAAAGTATAACCTACTTATTAAAAAAGGAATCATTAAGTGAGTTCATGTGTTATCGAGAAATCGGTGAATATACATAAAAGAAAAAACAAGAGCCGTGATAGATCAGGGGCTAAGCGCTCGCTGTAAATTTCACAGCACGAAAGCATCCCGGGGTTCGATCCCCGTCGACACCAATGAAATTGTTAATTGCAATTTTAAGTTGAAAACATAGTGAGAAAATCTGCATGTCTGAGAAATAAGGAAAAAAAAATTTTTCGGCGTCATGTGAAGTTCGCCAACACGCATTGGGGCAGCGCGGTGGACATCTCCTTGCTATAAAACCCTCTCACAAATGAGAGGTGGCCTGTGCTCTGCAGTGGAACGTATATAGGCAACTTTAACTAAATTTAACATAAAAAAAAACAAAAAAAAAACACTTAAACCACGCAGCCTTATAGGCAATACTGAAGACCGCTTAGCCATGTTTTAAATTTTCTAGGAGCCACAACTACAGACGAACCAATAGGTTATAAATAAAGTGTTTAATTAACTTAATCTATACATCATAATCAAACATTACTTTTTCTAACGACAAATAAAACCATAGCTTTAAATATTTTTTAATTATGTCAGAACTTAATCAACCTTTTTTTTTGCCTTTTAACTCTGGCGCTCGAATGGATTTTTTTAACAACCTGCCAATCAAATTGTCGTCTGATAAAATTCAAACAAGTTTTCCAGTTTGACACCTACGTTGTTGGCGGGAAACACAAAAAACGAACGTGTCTGAACTGTCAAAAGTGATATTCACAGCAGTACACGCGCTAGATGTGCGATCACGCGGCACTTGTACTGTGGTGTAGACCTTTTAAATTTATTTTATACTAGCTACACGCCACGGTTTCGCTTTTGTGGGAGCTATTAATTTAAAGTAATTTAATAGATGCCACAAAAGCGATTTATTTTATATCTTCAAGTTTTTTGGATAAAATATAGCCTAGATCACTCCTGGTATTGCTCTCTATCTGTTCATGAAGTTTCATCGCAATCGTACGGTCATACACGACCAGTTCTCCTTTGTCGGCCTTCGAAATTCCACTGCTAGACGTGGGTAGACAGGATTTGCCTTAATCTAGGCAGGTGGATTCGCAGATTATCGAGACGATCGCAGAACCAGACGTCTCGCACTTTTGACTCTGCTGCCCGTCTGTAGTCTGGGTATTTTACGTACTGGGTAGTCTAACGTAAACAAGATAGTTATACCACCATTTACCAAGAGCCATAAGATCATTCTGGTTTTTCCCAGACTTCTCTTACAACACTCACGGGACGAAATGGGGTGATAGATCCTCTTATGATGTCACCACACGGCTAGTCACCGGTGTTAATTGTTTGAAAATTGACTCTTTGTCCCTGATATTAGGCTATCTAAGCCGTAGGTTACTTCGAACGAGCGTCTAGGGTAGGTTTGGACAATGTAGAATAAGTTGTCAGCATGTCTTTCCATCCAATCATAATGTGGGTATCATCAAGGCAAGAGTATATGCTTACTTGACTTTCGTTAAGCCTTTTTTCTTGTGGGGAAATTATCATGGATATTTTCAGCTAGGGGCAGGAAAAGGCTTGCCAAGGTTTGTCAGTTGCTTATTTTTTGTTAAGCTAAAGTCAGTGCGTTTTACCACCTTCGGCTGCATCACCACTTACCATCAGGTGAGATAGTAGTCAAGCACTAGCAACTGGGTTACAAGAGTTAAAAAAATGTAGTTCCCGAATAGTTGATATCGATCTGAGAGCAGCGTACCTTACACGAATAGCGTTTCTTACCTACACGGGCAGCGTAACGTACACGGGTAGCGTACATTACACGGGCAGTGTACCTTACACGGCTAGCGTAGTTTGTACGATTAGCGTACCTTGCACAGGCAACGTGATTTACACGGGCAGCGTACCTTACACGGGCAGCGTCCGTGTTCGTCGCAGGGACAGACTCCGTCCCGGCAGTGGAGTGTCCCGGCGCTGACGCAGCCGCAGGGTCGGCAGCGAGGTCCGAAGTGACCCTCCGCGCACCGCTCGCAGTTCCTGCCGCTCCAGCCTGGACGGCACGCACACTGCCCCGACACTGGGTCACATGTCACTATAACATAGATAATACTATTATTTTAATGTGATACATGTATGAGACGGCTATGCTTAGAGTTTCTCTGCACGATAGACTTAGAAATGAAGATATTTGCAATAGAACAAGAGTAACGGACAAAGCCCAATAAGAAAGCTGAACAGGCAATGGGGCGGCCATATAGCTCGAAGAACCGACTACCGATGGGGAAGAAAGGTTCTCAAGTGGCAGCCTCGTAACAGTAAGCGAAGTGTAGGGCTTAGTCGACAAATGCAAACTAAGATAGTTAAGATTAGATAATACCTTACAGCCTGTAATTATACTAGCTCTTTATAACAAAGCAATGCGTACAAGCTAACAATGCTCAAGCTACAACCTAGTCTCTTTACACAAACGGTAGAGAAGGCGCCAGGGCAAGCAGCCGTGAGGCCGGCCCCGAAAGTCGCGTGCACACTGAGAGAAGCCTGGCCCTGGAGTCCGCGAAAGCTACCTTCTAGTCCCTTGGGCCCTTTAAGGTATGGATATGTTTGCTTACACGAGAGAGCGCCAGGTCCGCAAGTACAGGGCAAGCAGCCGTGAGCCCGGCCCCAAAAGCCGCGTGCACACTGGGAGCAGCCAGGTCCGCGAGTCCGCGCCGGACAAACGCACCGGCCGTTCGCTGTGGAGCACACCTTGCCGTCGCTGCACTCCGGGCAGGCTGTCGGAGTAAAAAAATTAGCAAGCCGTTTCCAAAATAATTAATTTAAATTAGAGTACAACATTATTATAAATTTAAATAATGTACGTGAAATTACTATAGTGGAATGGTTATATTACTTTAGTACAATGTAAATCTAGAAGAAATAAAACAGTTCTTTTGTATACCGGTATACTGTTTTCATTTTTGTCAAATTTTTCAAATTTAAATAATTCCGCGAAAAATATGCGTACTAAAATGTAAAGTATGGAATTTGACAGTAAATAGTAAATGTATACGTGGTAGAACATGCTGTAGTTATATTATGGTTGTAGCATGAATGGGTCGACTCGACCGGGGAAAGACCACGCTCTCACGGAATACCAATGTCGTGAGTGTGGAGAACTTGAGACCCTTTTTCTCGAAACGGATTCTGATTTAGGATAGACTTAGATGTCCATGGGCCACAGCATCTACTTACCATCAGGTGGACTGTATGCCCGTTTCTCACCCTTATTCAATAAAAAAAACATACTGTATCCCTCGATTTTGTTATCATTAGTTTTCTGAATTGCCTCCCACTATGGAAGCAATTTTAAAGACGTATTCACGTCAAAATTATTCTATTCTAGTCAGAAGCACTTACGCAGGCATCCTGTGGGTCCGAAGCCGTAGTACCCGGGCAGGCAGCGGTCGCAACGCGTGCCGCCGACGCCCAGTGCGCACGCGCACGCGCCCGTCGCCGGCTCGCACGCCGCCGCCCCCGCGCCGCACTCGCATCGCCGACAGCCGCCGTGATCCAGCCCCCAGTAGCCTTCCTGTGACAAAACCACCATTGAACCAAAAACTTCTATAATGATTTCTTATATTTACGCGAATACTGCACATTAAATGAAACTATTTTACGGATTTTATCGCGTTTAATTTTTACTTTTTAACTCCTAACGTTTCAGTACCTTTAGCTTTTGAATAATAATTTTTGGTCCGATCTACGCAAAACGAGCTTACAGTATCTTGAAGTGTTGCAGCGGTATGCTTCGGTTTGGATGTAATTTTATTAATTATAGGATCCCAAGCAGAATGATAGTACCCATCCATCTTCTCTATTGAAATTAGGATCTCAGTCCATTAAATAAAGTACCCGAAACGTCGGGAATTAAAAGGTTAAAATTAAACGCGATAGAATTCGTAAAATTAGTTTCATTTAACAAACACTTCTATATAAACTACTATTATATAAGGAGTCTGCTGCCTTAACACATTGCGCACTAAGTTACGCTCAGTTCTCCGTAACTGTCCACAATCGTGCGTTTTACAAGGAATTTTCTGCTACTGCCAAATTGTGGAAATTGCTGTCGACAGCGGTTTTTACGGACCGATACTACTTAGGGATCTTCAAGAAAGAGCCTACTCCTTTCTAAAACCGGTAACGCAATTGCAATTTTTTTTGTTTGTGCTTTTGTAATGCAATTCCTTTTTTGTTTCGGATGTTCATGGGCGACGGAGATGACTTACCATCAGGTGAGTCGTATGATCGTTTGCCTCCTCTTCTATAAAAAAAAAACACTCCAACTAAGCTTAAAATGAAATTAAAAACCACTACTTGTACAATTTAAAATGAAAAACTAGAAGAAATAAATGAATAAATAAAAAAGTGCGCGATAGAAAATCATACACTTTGAATTATTAAATGAATATATCTGTCCATTGATGTACGTGAATTTCTCCCTATATCACGTAGATTTTATTAAAGTAAATAAAAGGTTGCTGTGACTATTTAAGACACAATTTGAATCAATTCAAAATACAGTCCAGTCACAGTCACAGTGTGTAGACCAAAGAGCATAATATAGTCACTAAAGTGTGAACTACACCACCTACCGCACGCAGCAATCGATCTTAGTTGCTGTCACGATACATTACGTAAAGTGTAATTCATATCCTTATGATTGTCTGCCGAGGTTGAAGCATTTTAAATGCAATGTATGTGCCATATCCTTAACCTTAAGGAATTTACTGTTGCCCACATCCTGTTTCAGTTTACTCTAACGACAACCACGATACTTTATATTATTAATATTCTCACATGATAGAGCCAAGCTGCAGCTGTAATATGGCTCCATCCCTCTTACTTTATACCAGCATGAAAAGCATCATAATGTTGTTGTATTTAGCATGGATAGTAACAAGAACCAGGGATCCTTTTCACTGGTGGTGAGACATTGTATCTTAATCATCAGGAGTAATAATACATACATTTGATCCATAATCGAGGACACATGTATGTAGGTGTTAATGGGCTACAGCACTTACGAAACGTCAATTGGACTGTGTGCTTACCTTGTAACCTTAACTTGATTAAAAACACACATTTTTCAAAATATGCCAGCGTTTTGTGTTAACTCGCATGATGGCGAAATATATTTTAATTTGTTGGTCATCAAAAAAAATCCATCCAATAATGAAAATATTAGTTAAATAAAGTCGCTTAATGAGGTATGTTTATAAGGCGATCATATAGCATTCAGCCGGGACCTACAACATAACCGATATGTTGTTCTAAACGATGTCGTCGTAAACTATTTTAACTGTGATTCAACTGTATCAAGTGAGCAAGTTAAAATTGTTTATATTATGGTTGTATTTGTCGGCTGGACCAGGGAAGGATCACGCTCTCACAGAATACCAACGTGAAGTAGCAAATCAATGCTGCTGTGTTTCGTATGGTGAGTGTAGAGAACTGTAGAGCTGCTCCACTGGAAACGAGGCATTCCTTATAGTCCTCAAGTATAACAACGCATCTGCATTATACTCGTAATCCATAATAGATGTAGATGTCTTGGGGCCACAGCATTAAATTGCCATCAGGTGGACTGTGTGCTCGCTTGTCAACCTTATTCTATAAAAAAAGTGATTTACCTCGCACGTGTCGCAGGCACGGCCGGTGACGTGGGGCTTGCAGCGACATTGTCCGGTGCGAATGTCGCAGGCGTTGCCCTCTGACCCCAACGCTGAGCAGTTGCAACCTGCAACAAGTAAATAAGATTATGTTAGTTGTTGTCCGTGGTGTCTTTCACAAGAAAAATTGGTCATTGTTAACATTTTTTTTCCTTTTGTCCCTTTTCGATATTTTCACGTTGTTGAGTATTGTCGATTTTATTTGTTTATTCACTTTTACACACAAATTAATATTAATAATAATGTAAATTCTTCCAGACCAAATTTCGGTCACGGCAGCCAGTCTGAGTGCATGCGCAAGCACAGGTGCACTCTCTATTCCCTCACTCTCAAGCCGAACGTCCACCGCAAACTAAACTAACTTAGTTTATCTTAGCTCGCATAGCTGAGCCAGTTTTTCATACATGTGCGTCCACCGCAAATATTTGCGGCTAAGATTAAACTAAGTCAGTTTAGTTTGCGGTGGACGTTCCGCTTCATAGTCCGATGGGACGGAAATCCGACACGACCGGAGAGAGATCAGGCGCAGGACTAACAGCTTTACGTGCTTTCCGAGGCACGGGGTGCATCACCGCCAATTTCCTAACTCCGGGCTGCTACTGAGAATTTCTTGGTAGAAAAACCCAATAACTGATTTTGGGCCGACCCGGGATTCGAACCCAGGACCTCATGATCAGCAGTCGCGTTTACGGCCACTAGACCAACGAGAAACTCGAAAAAAAATTACTTTGTGAATAACGGTGCTGGTTACATAATTACTCATGTTATTTATTTATTTATTTATTCTTATTTTGTTTCAGCCCTATTATTCAATTGTTATTGTCCTCGATAAAATAAAAGTAAAATAAAAAAGTAGTTCTTCTTCATCAGCTCCTAAAAGACTATTGCTGTTTCTAGACCTCTCCCATTGTAGAGGAAACTTGCCACAATCGATACGGTTGACAGGCGTATTTACGACTACAGTAGCTGCTACTGAGTAGCATAATATAGCGTTTCGCACATTACACGTAGTGTCCTGTCGCCCTGGTCTGGGTATTTTATGTCCGGCGCAAATGAGACAGTTATAATTGCCGTCCATCGAATCGAATCTTTTTGACATTTCCTAGTCGCCTCTTGCTATACTTAAGCACGAAAAGGAATGGTGGATTCTGTTACTTCGCCACCACATGGGAAGGTTATAGTATATCTGCCTTTGATATTTGCCTATTGTCTGGGTAACGTAAAATGGTAAAAGCGGTGAGTACCTAACCCATACCAAACCCACTCCTTTAATCATCTTACCTTTAGCCGCCATATAGCAGTGTTTGTACCGCTGTGTACCGATCTGAAGGGAGAACCAATAGAATTACAGGCTATAAGGCATTCCATGTAAATCCTCAGACGGGACAAACCATCTGTAACCTTTTTACGTGAAACGTCTTTAAAATCACACCGAAACATACGGGTATCAGGTCAGAAAAGTGAACCGTAACGAAAAGGTCTATTTCGTCTTGCTTTAATAATAACAATACTATTAGTCTTAGGCCCGTATTAATAAACGTTACTCAACGACGAACTCAAGTGCGTAATCATTTGATACGCCCTCATTACGAAATCAGCGTCTCAAGATCGTTGCTGATTAATAAACACATAAAAACAGTATCTCATAACGCTGTACTTAGGAATACTGTTCTGTGACTTGCACTCAAGTATACACACTTGAGAGTCAAGTTTCGTTTATTAATCAGTGTGGCACTCAACTGATATCCTAAACTTAAGCCGCATCTTGAGATATGTTTATTAATAAGATCATAACCTCAAGATTGTACTCAAGTGCGTGTACTTGAGCTGAGTAACGTTTATTAATACGGACCTTAGAAACGTAAGTGCAGTGTCATTATTTAACTTATATAGTCAGTTCGCTGAGTTTGAGTTTGCGTCGGGATCAGGCGGGTTGGCGGGGAAGAGGCACCGCGCTGATTGGCCAAAACAGGCTCTCTCGCTCCTTATATTATGCACTATTCAGTTTTGTATTAAAATTTTTAGAACGAAGTCAGACTTGTTTGCATTTTATTTTTTAACACTAAAAGCGTCTCGATGACATAAACGTTTCACGTAAAACTAACGGTGGTGTGCCCAGTCACAGCCACACCCATTTTTTTTTGTTTGAAATTGGTTGCAGATGTCCACGGACAGCAGTAGTCACTTACCATCAGGTGGAACTTAGGGTTCGTTTGCTTCTTCGGTATAAAAAAAAAACTTACATGAATTAACTTAAAATGCAAGTTATTTTGTTTCACAACTTTATCTTTTAAAACATCTACAAAGCACCTTATACTGACTTCCATTACAGTGTATGAAAGTCCACTGTTGAAAAAAGGCTCTTAGATTGCCTAATAGGATTTTGCCATAGTCTCCACGCTTGGCAGGTGGGTTAATAACCTCAGTTTTTTATAATTTCGAGTTGATATCAGAAAGATTCTGCTGCCTATCTCCTGTTTAAGTTTCCTGTCGTCTCTTACGACACACATGTGATGATATGGAGTAGTGTATATTACACCGCCACTACACGGTTGTTTCACTGGATTGATAGAGGCTATTTTAGCCCAACGACTAAAATATCAGGCAAAACGATCTGTGAATCTCTAACAAGTAGGTCAATTAGCTTACGACACCGCACATTTCGTTTTCTACTCTTTGTGTGTACAAAATGAAGCATAATTAATGATGCAATGAAAAGCAAACGTTTGCTCGGGAGAGCACGTGATCAACATTGTAGCAAGAGTTAAATTTTAAATTTTGATTTATTACAATCATCAATGATTATTTATTTTATCAGTTTTTGCATTTCCCAAAAAATCCTCTAATTATTCAACCGAATTCAAAAAAGGGAGAAAGTTCTCAATTCGACTGTATTTTTATTATGTGTGTATTAACCTCAGAACTTTTTTCTAGGTGAACCGATTTTGATGATTCCTTTTTTTTATTTGAAAGCTGGTACTTCTCATGTAATTCCATATAAATTTTATCAAGATCTGACAAGTATTTTTGGGTTATCCTTAATAATGCGTATTTAATTGACTTCGACGACATTGATGATGTTCTCATTTAATTTATATTGAAGTCGGTTGTACAAAATTTTTTATTTTACCATTTGATGTTCGGAAAATATATAGCCTAGATCACTCCTGGCATTGCTCATCATTCCGAGAATTGGAAAGACGGATAATAATTTAAAAAAAAGTTATTCATGTCTAACCACTGACATGCACATAACCCATGAGCTTAAAAGAAGCCAGTTATTTCTATATTACGAACATATACTTCAATTTTATATATATGTATGTATAGATATAGATATGTTAAATTTAAGAGCTGCAGTAGCTTGGGTCTAGGCGTCCGTTTTAAATTATAATGTAATCGTACAATCATAGTTCGATTGTCGACATAGCCACTGAAATTGATGACAGATTACCGAAAAGATTGTCAGGAAAAATGTATGAATAGTGTAAAACATAACATAACTAACATAAACAGTCATGCCTGTTACCACGAGAGGCAGACAGAGACTATGGACTTTCATTGGGCACGATCCTGACATACCTCTCTCGCTTATTCTATATCCATATACCTAACTATACATGTCCGTCGGTTAACTCTTAATTTGGCTCTTATCAATGTATCATCAATTTGGTCGATAAACTTTCGTCTAGGGCATACCTTGCTAACTTTGACACTCACTTCTGCTCATTCTTTGCTCATTCATTCTTTCTACGTGTCCAAACCACCGAATAGCAATATATTGAATAGTGTAAAATAGCAGCATGATGCCGCTATATACGTAGATACTATTTTAATTGTTAAAGAAGAAAATGAAAGAAAGTAGGTATTCCATTTAAGACTTTAGTGATAAAGACGTACCTGAAATTTGATTCGAAACCGAGAATAGATGGAGGTGTCTATGAGTCACAGTTACAGCATCCCTTTACTATGTGTTGACTGTTTCCTCGTTTCTTAATTTTATATGTATTAAACAAACTGAAATATAAAGAAATATTTCGGCGATTTGTTACGTGCGCTAACTCACACAGGTCCAATTTTTCCTGCACCATAAAAGAATGCTGTTGCAGGAAGTCGATGGATGCAGGTGGCTCAGGACCGCGCTTTGTGGTATTTCTCGAGTGAGGCCTGTTTAGCAGTGAACTTGTGAAGGGCTGTAATGATGATAAATAAGGATAATCGTCCTGCAGACCGAATTTCGGTCAGTCAGTCTCACTGTAGACTAGCTATCTGCGCAGGACAAGATTATAGTGCCCAAGTGTATGAGCAAACACAGCTGCACTCTCTATTCCCTCACTCTCATAGTCCGATGAGATGGTAATCCGAGACGACCGCAAAGAGATCAGGCGCAGGACCAACGGTTTACGTGCTTTCCGAAGCACGTTGCTGACTACTGAGAATTTCTAGACAGAAAAACCCAATAACCAATTTTAACCCATTACAACTAGTAGTTTATAATTAGTATTAGGTTTAAACTAGAGGCCGTTTTAGTAAAAGAGGGTGAAATGTGAAGGATGCAAAGTATGGAATTTGGCAACTATAATGTCTATAGTGATCTTACACGGATTTTATCGCGTTTAATTTTAAACTATTTATATCGAAAAAAAATATTCAAGAGCTGAAGGTAGCCGCGCTAACTATGTCATCGGGATGTCAAATATCTCAGACACTCTGTGACTATTAGAGCTGTCGGGAATTTAAAAGTTAAAATTAAATGGTTTTATTTAACTAATGTAACTCTTTTGTGACAAAGACTTAAAAACCCGAGCCTATCAATAAATCACGTTTTGTAATAGAACTAGGGCTTAATTTCGTAATACATCGTAATGCACAGCTCCTACATGCAATATACTATTCCTGACATACATTAAATATACATGTCAACGAGTTGTGAAAGGATTAAGCATGTTAAACAAAATCTAGTTTAGCAAGCTGAGTTATCTCTCGATACAGTAGTCAGCAAAACTAATGTTACAGATAATCTTATCTCATCGTTAATGTAGCAACGAACAGACTATGCGTGATTACAAACTAATTTCGCGATTAATGAACTAGTAGCAATTTACTAGATGCAGCTTGATAATTATTCAATTATTTACCAATCCAATTATTACAAATATTACCATGCAGTGCCATGACTAGTCCTTTGAGGCTGGTCGTCGTGACCGAAATTCGGTTATAACAAGATGTCTACAACTAGAGTACCTTTCAAAGAAAGAAAGAAATTGGGAATATTTAGCCTGATTATCATTTGGTGCAGGATCATAAACAGCATGGACAGACACAGTTTTCTCAGGTACTGAATAGTAGTGCTGAAACATGATAAGACTCGGGCCACTGTGATGATGGCACTGACAACCAAGAGGGACCCTCAAACCAGAGGCTGCATGCAGGAAGGTGTTGTGGTTCCAGGCCACGTGAGACTACATCAGCTGGGTTATCATCGGACTTGACGTGACTCCAGTTACATACTGAAGATCTTTTATTATTATGATCTTTTATTTGGACAACGCGATTGGAGATGAAAACATCATGTTTAGCTGGATCACTCTTTATCCAGCATATTCGGTCACCTCAGCCTTTCTAGTCTACTGCTGATCAAATACTTACTCTGTAGGTTGTTTCAAAGGCATCCTCCCATTGAAGCAACCCATACTATACTATAACTACATACATAAATTATATTAATTACAATTGCTAGTACTGTCTTAAAAAACGTTTTGTGTGTGGTAAAGCTATGCTGCAGCAATGGTTGTAGCACGCATGGGTCAGCTCGAGCGTGGAAGGACGACGCTCTCACAGGATACCAGCGTAAAATAGCAGCTTAATGCTGTTGTATTTCGTATGGGTGTAGAGAACCGGAGACCCATTTTGTTGGAAACGAGGCATTCCATCTTAGTCCTCAGTGGTGACAAAGCATCTGCATTTTGATTATAAGATAAATGTAGATGTATATGGGCCACAGCATCCACTTACCATCGGGTGGACTGTGTGCTCGTTTGTCATTCATATTCTATAAATAAAAAATAAAAAATAACATAAAAACGCGTCATTTACACCGAACACCAGAGAAAAAAATCTTATCTAGCTACGTGCAGCCCCATAAATAATCTATATTATTTCAACCTGACATTTCATAATGTTATTTTAGTTTATCGTTTTATCACATTATTATATGCGTTTATGCTTTACACGAAACCGGTGTTCCCTTAATTGGAGAACCACTTTATCAGTCTTTCGTGTGTTTGTGAAAGAGCAAATAACTTGACTGTGGGCGGTCCGGGCAATATAGTTTAAAACTCGGCTGATACGCGACTGTAGCTTTGACCAAACATAAACACGTTAGCAACGGCAACATTTTGGATACTGTACTATAGCTTTAAAAATAAATTCAATTAATATTTCATCATCAAGCCTATCGAAATTCCATTGCTGTACATAGGCCTCCCGCATAGATTGACAGGCTTGGCAGGTAGGCTTGGCAACCGCATGCATCAACATCATCATCATCACGGCCCTTCACAAGTCCACTGCTGAACATAGGCCTCCCCCAAGGAATGCCACAAAATCCTGAGCCACCTTCTTCAAGTTAAATCTGCGTTTTGATTTCTAATGTCTTCTTCTGTCTGTCTGTGTGGGTTAGGTGGGTGGATCTATAGGTGTCGGTTATCAGTTCAACAAACTATAAGGCCGACCCATTGCCACTTCAGCTTCCTGATCCTTACTTATGACGGTTAATCTGCTTCTACTGCGAATAACATAATCACAAAATGTATCACGCAGAGAAACTCCGAGCATCGCCCTCTCCATCGGTCGGTGAGCGACTTTGAGCTTCCTCACACGGCCAGCAGACAGTCAGCAATTATCACTGGCAACATGCATTGGTTGTACACTCTTGTTTTCAATGTTTGAGGTATACGTGACGGGAAAATGTGTCGTGTTCTCCTTTACTTTGTAGCACGCATGGATCTGCTCGACCGGGAAAGGACTACGCTCTCACAGAATATCAGCGTAAAATAGCAGCTCAATGCAGCTGTGTTTTGCATGGTGAGTGTAGAGAACCGGATACCTTTTTACTACAAACGAGGCATTCCATCTTAGTATTCAGGGGTGGCAACGAATCTGCATTTTCATTCTTAATTGAGGATAGATGTAGATGTCTATGGGCCACAGCATCCACTTACCATCAGGTGGACTGTATGCTCACATGTCACACTTATTATATAAAAAAAAGTTCTTGATTTCATTTCCGTAGCACTCATATATAAAGTACATTTGATTAGGTTAAATTTTAAAGTGCACCACACTAACCTTGGCGACAAGTTAAACAAATCACGATTTAAATGACCTCGGCTTGCTTTAATGCTAAAAGCTTTTGCTTTTAAGAGATATAAACTCTCAAAATCGTGGCATTGTATTAGTTATCAATTTAATGGCGTATGTAGATTACGTTGATACGATTATCGACCTTAACGACCCGTATAAATACGTGAAAACATTCAAAATGTTGTTAGGAGTTCATAATACATAAATTTGCATGCACTTAATGTGAGCTTGCTAAACGAAACTTTAATAAGTGTGCTCTGAAACAAGCTTTAATTTTAAAACAGTAATTTAAAAAACCGACTGCGTAAAAAAGTTTACTTGAAAAAGAAAACAAATTATAGCCTATGTCACTTCCACAATTAAGAAGAACTTAACGACACCTAATATGTTAAAATCCATCAAGCCGTTTAGGCTACAGAGCGTGCCAAAGAAATAGACATACCTACATACATACATAATCTCGCAAAAAATTACCCACCTTTCTGGTCAGGCAGTCGGGTAAAAAGTGTTAATATAACATGTTTGAACTTATGTAGTTATAACGAATAATAGATGCTTATATGCGTGATCTTATTGCGAAATTTGACCGTATAGTAGCGGAGTCAGAATATCCACTACCCTACATCGTACCGTGGGTGTCGTAAGAGGTGACAGAGGGAAACAAACTGGGAGATAGGCAGCAGCATCTTTCTAATAATAACTAAAAATAAAAAATGCGGTTGCCAATCTGCCCACCAAGCGTGGTAACTATGGCAAATATCCGCCATGTGAGGCAATCTATGGGGGAGACTTATGTTCAGCAGTGGACTTTTGATAGGCTGTAACGATATGGTGAACTTTGTTTTGTAAAGTGCGAAATATAGCAGCTTAATGCTGCTGTGTTTCGTATGGTGAGTCTAGAGAACCGGAGACCGTTTTTATTGGAAACGAGGTATTCCAACTTAGTCCTCAGGGGTAATAGCGCATCTGCATTTTGATTCATAAACGATGATAAATGTAGATGTCCATGGGCCACAGCATCCACTTACCATCGCTAACTGTGTGCTCGTTTGTCACCCTAATTCTATGAAAAAATGTGACATATATTAGGAGACAGGTAGATTAACGATCATCATTAACGATCGTGGTCCCTGACGTCTAGTGCCTTAACGCTGCTGCCAAGTGCCAGTCTGGATATTTTGCGCCTGGCGTAAACGAGATGGTTATAGCGTCATCTATTGGAAGCCATAATATCTTTTCGGCATATGTAGTCACTTTTTACGACACCCGCGGGACAAAACCAGATTATAGGATTTTTACGCTGCCACACGTAGTTTACGACGGGCTGTTTTCCGCAACTCCACGTCTAAGCGCGTATTTTGGGTGTGGGCAGGAATAATGTAATTATTCGAGCCATGAGATCTCTCCGAAGAAGTTCAACAGTCCTTCGATGTTGCTTACAACTTCGGGGAGTGATCCCGGCGTGCCGAGATGTTTAGCCCTGTATGTAGCGACCTCCGGACATTTCAGCAAAACGTGGGCCGCCGTTTCTTCCTCCCCCATACATGCCCTGCACAGGGGACTATCTGTAACACCTATGGTAAATAAATGTTTGTTAAAGGTGCCGTGCCCTGTGTTAGCACTTGTTACTATCCTGATCTGCGGCTTGTTCAGTCTCATTAGAACTTTGGTTAAGCGACTGTTTATTTCAGGCAGGAACAAAAGGTTTTGGTGAGTAATTTTATTATAGAACAAGCTTTGATTACCTATGGGTCTATTTCTTTTTACCTCTGATTAAGAAGATCATATTACTGGCTTTAAAAAGATCACAAAAAACGATACCTGCGGAGTTTCCTTCGCTGTTTCTTTTCCGGACAGAGGAATTTTGAAACAGTTTTTAATCAAATTATAAAACGTGTTGACGTTTGATAAACGAATTTTTAATTGCTTACTTTGAAAAATATCACGCAAAGTTTTCATTTCATTTCATTTATTCCCATTATGGAAAAACGTAACCTCGCGCCAATGAAATCAAACACCCAAAAAGCGTCACTGTCAGGTAATACAATCTTTCCATTTCTTTATAACTTTACAACAATGGTAATTTCAAGGCAGCCATAAAACAAAGGGCACGTAAGCGTGTGCGCAGGTGTCGCGGCCCGCGGTGTTGGGTTACAAGCCGCGAGCCCTGCTTTTGTTTAGTTTCGTTGCTTTAGAAATATGCTAGGCAGTGTGTGTTATGACGGCTCCATGGCGCAGTGGGTTGGCATTGATTTGCTGCGCTGAGGGCCGCGGATTTGAATCCCGCACGTAACAAGTTGTATGGCCTACAAATAATTTTGCGGGTCTGGATGTTTGTCCTTGTGCAATTTATGTTTGTAAACTGCCTCCACGATACGGGAGAAAATCTAAGGCCCGTATTAATAAACGTTACTCAGCTCAAGTACACGCACTTGAGTACAATCTTGAGGTTATGATCTTATTAATAAACATATCTCAAGATGCGGTTTAGGTTTACGATATCAGCTGAGTGGCACACTGATTAATAAACAAAACTCGACTCTCAATTGTGTATACTTGAGTGCAAGTCACAGGACAGTATTCCTAAGTACAGCGTTTTGAGATACTGTTTTTATGTGTTTATTAATTAGCAACGATCTTGAGATGCTGATTTCGTAATGAGTTATCTGATATCAAATGATTACGCACTTGAATTCGTCGTTGAGTAATACGGGCCTTAGTGTGTGAGTAAGGTTTAAAAAAAAGAGTGTACGATAATTATAAACTTGTGTCAAGGTCAGTGTGTTGGCAAATACTTAAAACTGTCGTTTGTTTCTGAAACCCTAATGCTAGTTCCTGTGGAACAGATATGCGCAGGGTCCTATTTTATTTTTAACGAGAATACAGTCTTACCTGATAGTAGCTATGGCTCATAGACACTTAAATGTATAATCGGTTAAGAATCACAATGCTAATGCCATGTCGTCACTGAGGACTAAAATGGAATGCCTCGTTACTAGTAAAAAGGGTCTCAGGTTTTCTGCACTCACCATACGAAACACAGAAGTGTTATGTTTCTTTTTCACACTGGTATTCTCATAGAACATGGGACTTCCCCCGGCAAGGACACCTATTGGTGCTACCACCATAATATAGCCGCAGCGTGGTTCTATCACGTAAAAGCAATAGATGTGAAATCAAATAACTTTTAAATTATATTTGCACTATCAAACACAAATGCTATAGATAATATAAGAACATGAGCTTCAGAATTCCTTTTTAAAATCTTCAACCATACATATGTTTTTATTCATCGTTGTACCGGTATCAGACGTAGGGCGTGAGCTCGTTTACTTGAATTTATTATTATTTATTATTTTTACCTTAAACCATTATTTTTGCCGGGTAGTGGCGGTTTTATCTATTATTTATTTATACGGATACCTAAATGTACCAATTTTGCTGTAAGTGGATTCTTACTTCGTCGTTGTATAATCCCGTGGGTGTCCTAAGAGGCGACAGAAGGCAATGATTTGGCATATGGACAGCATCTTCCTGATTACAACACAAAATAATAAAATCAGCGATTGTTAAGCGTGGCAAATATGGCAAATATCCTTCCTATGAGGCAATCTATGGAGGCCTATGTACTGTAATTAATGATGAATTAATAAATTAATTTTTAAAACGAAAACACCCAAAATTTTGCCGTTGCTAACATGTTTATGTTTGGACAAAGCCGCGTTCGCATATCAGCCGAGTTTTAAACTACAATGCCACGACCGCCCACAGTCATGTTATTTGCTCTTTCACAAACGCACGGAAGACTGATAAAGAGGTTCTCCAATTAAGGGAACACCGGTTTCGTGTAAAGCATAAATGCATATAATAATGTGATAAAACGATAAACAAGAATAAACATTATGAAAATGTCAGGTGACAATATTATGGGTTGTTTATGGGGCTAAACGTAGCGAGACTGGATTTTTCTTCTATGATGTTCGGTGTTAATGAGGGGTTTTGTCGGTTACATGTCTTTTTAAGACTGTACTCAAGCAATTACAATTAATATTATTTATATACGTAGGTACAGTAGGCTACTGTGTAGTCGCGGTGTAAGAATATCCACTAGTCCATATCATTCCGTGAGATGGACGGCACCATCTTCCTTATAACAGGTGAAATAATGAAAATATGGTTACCAACCCGCCTTAAAAGCTTGACAACTATGGCAAATATATCCCCCCTATGAGACCTATGTTCAGCAGTGGACTTTTGAAAGGTAACAGTACAGTAGATTACCTACTACATTACAGTTGGTTTCAGGTAACTTCCTATAATATCTTTAATTGCATATTTGTTCACATTTAATAGGAATTTTAGTTATTTACTTGCTTCCTGATAACTAAATCCGTATGAGCTATACCAGTTAATTGTGTCTTCTTCTCTTTGTTCATCAGTATATAAAAGTCCACAGGTAGCATGGGATTTTATTGTTGCGCTATAGACAGATGTGATGACTAGACGTGATCACCTTAGGAGCTGTTTCCCATTGCCGGTCTAGACTTAATAATATACCTAGGTATTTTAAGCCTAATATATATGAGATAGTTATACAGCCATCTATCGGAACCCACAAGATCTTTCTGGCATATCCCATATTGCACAAGTAGGTTGATAAAATAACCGCTCTTTTAATTATATTTTGTTTTAAATCAGCGTTGGAAAATTTTCTTATAAAAGCGAAACAATTTATTTACTCTTTTGAGTGGACTTTTTACGTGGTAGAGCCAAGCTGCAGCTAAATTATGGTTTATCACGAAAGGGTCCGCTCGATTTGGGTAATATCAGCTTAATGATATAGAAATAGCAGCTTAATGCTGCTGTGTTTCGTATGGTGAGTGTAGAGAACCGGAGACGCTTTTTACTGGAAACGAGGCATTCCATCTTAGTCCTCAGGGGTGACAACGCATCTGCATCTTGATTCTCAATCGAGGATAAATGTCTATGGGCCACAGCATCCACTTACCATCAGGTGGACTGTGTGCTTGATAAAACAAATATTGTATAAAAATAATACTAAGGAATAAAAACTTTATCCTCAATTTTGCCACATCTAGGTGTAGAATTTTTTATTCAAATTTATATGGGACCATCCCTGAAGTATATAACTTATCTAAAAAGAATCATCAAAATCGGTTTACAATTCACAAAAATATCGCTTATCACATACATACCAAAAAAACATGCATTCGAATTGTAAACCTCCTTTCTGTAAAGTCGGACGAAAATCAAATAAAATGAAATTAAGCATGGAAAATACAACTATTAATATTAACTATTCTAATAAAGTCAGAGACTGTTATTATAAATCCTTAGATTATCTACTATCACATCAAACAGGCTTCTAGTTAGGTTCAGTCACAACTTCATATAGCGCCATAAAACATAAGCAGTAAAATGTACATAAAATTCATAGCCAATTTCTTTATACATCTGATTTTCTTAAATCAACACCCGTCAGTCTTAAGACTGGCAAGTAGCGTCGTTAAAATCCGCACATATAATTACGTTTATTATTTAGGGATCCGCATATGTAGGCGAATAGCGGGAGTTGTTTAGCACGTATTGCATGATGTTTTCCATAGACAAATTTAGAGTGTGATACCCGAAGGGAATTTTATTGCTATCGTAAATCTTATTTCTATCTGTTTTATCAATGCTCTTGTTATTCGAGTGGAGTATAAATTGTGGTAGTTTGAGCGCGTTGATAAGGGATTAGGTCGTGTTGCTACTACAAGGTTTGGTCCTGCGCCGTCGATTGTAATTGTAACACAATAATTTTAAATCTCAATCTACAGCCCGAGGAGATTGTTGATAAGCACTCACGGTTTCGAAGATTGTTGAATCTCCATATTGTACAACGTTGTTTTATTCGCTCTCTTCTTCTCTATGTGTCTGTATTAAAACTTTAAATATAGATGATAATGCTATATATGCTAGACTAAGCCGTACTGCAGCTATATCTCGGTTTCACGAATGGGCCAGCTCGATCAGGGAAGGACCACGCTCTCACAGAATACTAGCGTAAAACAGCAGCTCAATGCTGCGTATGATGAGTATAGAGAACCGGAGAACCTTTTTAATTGAAAATAAGACATTCCATGTTATTCCTCAGGGGTGATAACGTATCTGCATTTTGATTCTCAATCGAGGATAGATGTAGATGTCTATGGACCACAGCAACTACTTACCGTCAGGTGGACTGTGTGCTCGCTTGTCACCCTTATCCTGTAAAAAAATGTATTATTTATGTATGAGTGCTTGTTACCATAATAAAAAATGACCTTACTTTTTATGTTACTAGACAAGGGCCCACATGTCTAGTAGCATAAAAAGGAAGAATACCGATAATTTCAACTGAGATTTTATCTTAAGACCCACTTAAGATTTATTGCGTAAACAGAAATTGATTGTATGTAGATTCTTAATTTATACATACAATCAATTTCTGTATACGCAGTACGGAGTACGGATGTCTATGAGATAAGGCTATCTCCGACAGCGAGATGCAATAATTATCTGAACGCACGTTGCCCGCGCTACGTCCTCTCGACAGGCTGCTAGATTGACTGACAGACAGACCGGCGACCCGGTTACTTGACGCGTTACTACGAACAAACGTCCGGAGATAGATCAATAGTTTTGTCTTGTAATGGTGCCTGAGTAGGGTTCCCATTCATTTTAATAAAGTTAAATAAAATTTAATGATGTTGCATAAGAATATCCACTACCTAGCTATCTGCACAGGACAATATTATATTGTACAAGTGTATGTGCAAGCACAAGTGCACTCTGTATTCCCTCACTCTCATAGTCCGATCGGACGGTAAACCGACACGACCGGAGAGATCAGGCGCAGGACCAACGGTTTTACTTGCTTTCCGATGCACATTTCCTGACTCTGGACTGCACGTCTAGACTATACGACTCACCCATGGGCACAACCCTTCTCCCATTTCTGATAGAAGGGTTGTGCCCATCTTCACCGGCGCGCATTTGATAAGTAATCAAATTAATTGGTGACGACGGAGATTTAGCTCTGTGTGTGTGCTTATCTGAGGTGCCACGGCTTTTAGACTACCTACTATGAAATCCGGAAAAAATTGTTTCATTCAATTTCACCGAGGTACTTCTACCACTAAAGTCGAATTACTGATCCCCTCAACCTCGAAGAGACTTATGCCTAGCGATAGATTTAAAAGCTCATGATAATTTTCGTTCTTTTCAGGTCGTCAACAGTGGGACATAAGTCATGATAATGTAGTGGCTAGACAGGACGACAGGAACGACGCGCTGAGGGTCGCGTGTTCAATAATGGCTCGGAACAAGTATTTCTATGATTTATGCTTTTTTAAAATTAAAATATTAGCAATGCTACTAACATTCTTATATAACCTTTAACCACTCCTGGTAAGCTTAAAATGCTTGTGTTAGTAATGGTTCACGACAATAGTCGAATGGTGGATTCGAACCCACGACCTTTTGAGTTTGCAGTCCGCACCCTGCCATTAGGCCACAGTTGCTTTCAAATAATTGTTTCGAATCCCAGTGATTGTCCACCACAGACCAACAAAACAAGGTAGGCGAAGTGTCGCGTACGTTTCAAGTGACGGCAAAACCGTGCTCAACCATATATTCACCTAAAAATATGAGGTTGGTTGCAAATGATTTCAGATGCATACCATGACTTTGGCTTGATTTAGGCGTCACTTGAAATGTACGTAGCGTTACGTTTTTCTTTTCATTATTGATCTAAGTTGTCCATGCGCAATTTATGTATTTTGAACTCGATTATCATCATTAGAGCCCATCGCAGGTCCACTACTGCTTGAAAAATGCAAATACAACTCCAAATCAGACTAATTTCATTTAATTTTTTTTATGAAGACAGAATAGAATAGAATACTTATAATAACTTTTTTAATATCTTCATATATGTATATAATTCTTCTGTAGATGTGTTTGTAACTGAACTCTGAACTGATTAAGTTGATTCGGGAATGTTCAAGATCCAGAAATCACCCATCCAAAGTCAGGGCGAATCGCTAGTAGATTAATTATTCTTATTAAAATTCTCTTTTTAATTTTTACTACTGGTTTGGAAAAAAAACCTCTGTCCTGGAAAGAACCAGCAAGGAACCGAGCAGTACGTTTTTCCAAATGAACATAATACAAAAAAAAAATTGACAGAGCTCTAAGAAACATATAAAGTTAAGGACGAGATTAAGATTACAAAGTATTCCGAAGCATCCTGCCCGCCATCAAAATGATGGTACACGTAAATGAGACTGCAAATAGCTGACATCTGGTTAGATAAATGGTGCTAACTTTGTACTCGTTACGTGCTTTATCAAGTGCCGCGTACTGCCGCAGGTGGCGATGATTGGTAAAGACGATCACTCTAACCACAATACGCTATTGTGATCAAGCAATGTCACTATTTTTTATAAAACTGAATTGACAAACTTATGGCCTTCAGCCCATGAACACCTGCATCCGACTTATAACAAAGACGGTTACAGGTGCGTTGTCACCTCTGAATCTAAATCTGAAAACTTAGATGGAGTGTTTCTCAGCCTGTAATTAATGGTAACAAAGAAGGCCACAGAAGCGTTGTTAGCTCTGAGGACTTAAACGGAATGCAGTCTGTAATTAGGTAGAATGGCTCTCTATAACGTTCAGACCAGAAAACAGCTATGCAGGCGCTGCTATTTGACGGCAGAATGATGGTGAATACTATGGCTGACATTTTTCTGTTCAAAACCCTATTAGAAATGGAAAGAGGCTTGTGCCCAGTAGTGGTAAGTTGCTTAAATTACACAATTATGTGAGCCGATATGGTATAAAGTGTAGCGAGTATGACAGGGTGACAAGAAAGCTTCTTTTCTCGCGTAAGACCTAAGTATTAAGTAGAGCCATTCACGCGTGCGTTTTTGGTACCATGGAGAGTAGGACTATAATTTTTAAATTTGGTAATTATTATTGCACATTGGAGAATATTTCTAATGCGTTTTGATTTAATATGCATAGGTTATAGAGGTAGTTAAAAAAGTTGTAGTTAAAGTTACAGCCTATATACTTCCCACTGCTGGGCACAGGCCTCCCCTCATTTCTGAGAGAGTTTTAGGGCAAGGATATTATGTCCTCCGCGCTACCCCAATGCGTGTTGGCGAACTTCACATGCTTCGAATTTTTTTTTCTTATTTCTCAGACATGCAGGTTTCCTCACAATTTTTTCCTTCACCGCCGAGCACGTGGTAAATAAACACTTAAAATTGCTATTAATAATTTATTTGGTGCCAGCGGGGATCGAACCCGGGTTGCTCGCGTACTGTGAAATTTACAACGAGCTCTGAGCTAGCCCGGCTCCTATGAGGTAGATATGAACACATATTGATAATACATTAGTTATGAATGCGGTAACATAATTCCATCCATACAGCACTAGCCATGACTACTGGCAAACTACGAAGCAATACATCTCGTCCTATGTCAGAGTAATCGTATTTATGTGACGCGCTGTAAGTAGCTGCAAGCCGTGAGTTAATAACGTCTTAGTAATATTTATGCGGATTCTGTTCGGTTGCACAGACGGATTTTAGCTTTTATATCTTTGTAACCTCATCATTTTATTTCGGCTTAGTTATTTAAGCCGCGTAGTGGCGGTGTAAGAATATCCACTAACCCATATCGTCACGTGGGTAACGTAAGAAACGACAGAAGAAAACTGAATTAGGTAATAACAATTCAAAATAATAAAAAACTGCGGTTGCCAACTATGGCAAAATCCCCCTATGAGGCGATCTACGTAGGAGGCTTATGTTTTGGGCTTTTACAGCCAGTAGTGGTAGTGATGGTGGTTAGTTATTTAATCATTATGTGGGGCCAATGAACCGTACTTACTGAGTCATAAGGTCCGATTTCAAAGATGCAAATTATTAGGTCTATTCTGTCAGTGAACTACTGTAAGGAGTCCGTCTGTGTCGGTACCATCCTCTTACCTATAGCAAAGCTTGCACCGTTGTGCTCCGATCTTAAACGTAAAGAAAGCCAGTATGATTACAGGCTCTAAGGTATTCCATCTTAGTCATAGGTGACAACGCATCTGTAGCTTTATTCGTTTAAAGTTGGCTGCAGGTGCTCTTAGTAGCCGTGGCTTCGTCACTCGCGGTGAACAAAGAGGAAGTCACTTTGCGGGACCAAAAAAAAAGGTGTCCGTGGACTGCCGTAACTAAATCAGATGGAATGTAAGTTCGTTTGTAAGTTTTATAAAAAAAATATCAATCTGGCTAATTGTCTACCGTACAAATAAATTTCAAACAGCTCCGATAATAATTAGAAAACAATCTTTTCACACAATTAGTTTTGGGTATGATTCTATTGTGTGTGTGAGTGTCCCGTTCATTCATATTGTACCTAAACCCTTTGGGTTAAATATCGTTATCAGGCCGTTTAAGTTTATGGTTGCAGCACGTACCTATTTACCATAGTTTTTAATTTGAGTTTTATTGTGCACGCAAGTTCCAGTCTAAAACCAATGTCACCACTCAAGTGCTTGACATTAAGCTGATCTGAAGACCTGATTTGGTCAGCCGATGCACAATGCTCATATCGTAATTTTTTTGAAGGGCTTGTTTATGAGTTTTAGTCCTTTTTCTTTTTGTGCTGTTACAGGAAAAGTTTATTTCATTATTTAAATGACATTTATATTGTGTCTATGTGAATAATAAGTCCAGGTTTTATGAAGTAGTGCGATCGGGTTGAGGTTCGAATTTTTTTGGTTGAAATTTCTATTAAGAAAAACATTTTAAAGTTTTGTCGCCTGATCACAAGACAGGCGAAAGTTTTTAATTTTGCTCTAGCTAAATCAATTCTAGTACTTATTGCTGTAACCGTTCTGGACATATATAATGTTGTAATCTATAAAAAAATAGAGTGAATTACGTATATTTTATTAAAATTGCCGTACGTTATCCACTCTGGAAATTTGTGCAGTGCGATATGTTGTGTGTATTATATAACCCTATCTATTACACTGTGAAGACTATAATATAATCTATATTTTGCAATAACCTGCCAAATTTGCAGAGAAGGTCCAGAATAAGTAATATAGGCATAATAAGTAACAATAGGTGAAGAAAAATTAATTAAAAAAAGTCTCAAACACTGTCCTTTTTATCTTTTAAATTCGAAGTGGTAATGCATTATTTTAACTGATTTTACTGTGCACACATTCGTAAGGGTCGATCGGAAGGCAAAAATGTTGTCGCCCATAAATCACATTCAATTTGAGATAATTTCAGGTAAAAGCCTTATTTACTCGAATTTTCAAAAACTGCAATAAAAACAACCCTGTATAGTGTATATAATACGAGAAGAGAAAACTTTGTACCACCTTTTTAGTGTATGTCAAGGCAATAAAGGGTTTATTTCATATATTGTATATTAGATATCTGTGTTTTGTTTATCAATGTGCAGTTGAAAGTGAAATATGGCTTGCTTAATATGAAAACTTAAAACTTTAATTAATTACAGTCGAATATCGACCCGTAGACCGTGTGGGTGTCGTAAGAGGCCACAGAGGGAACAAATCAGATGGGCAACAGCGTCTTCCTAATAACGTCTAACTATAAAAAAAACGCGGTTGCGAACCCGCTTGCCGAGCGTGGCAACTATGGCAAATATCCACGGATATATGAAGCAATCTACGGGGGAGACCCATGTTCAGCAGTGGACCTTAATAGGCCGTAACAGTAACGGTTTGACTCGTAGACGACCACCAGCACCAATAATTCATTACAGCCTATGAAAGTCCACTGCCGAACATAGGCCTTCGCATAGATAGCCTCATAGTTGTCATAGTTATGGTAGTTGCCACAGCAACAACATTAGCAGTTCTTTTTTTCTAGTTGTTGATGGGAAAATATTGCGGCTCATTTGCTGGTTCGTTTCCCTTTGTCGCCTCTTACGACACCCACGGACCGATATGGAGTAGTGGATATTCTTACACTACACTACACGTTCACGTCGTTTTTTTTAATATAGGATAGGGTGACAAACGAGCACACAGTCCACCTGATGGTAAGTGGTTGCTGTGACCCATAGACATCTACATCTATCTTCAATAAAGAATCAAAATGCAGATGCGTTGTCACCCGTGAGGACTAAGATGGAATGCCTCTTTTCCAGTAAAAAGGGTCTCCGGTTCTCTACACTCACCATACAAAACAC
Organism: Parnassius orleans; assembly: GCA_029286625.1. Lineage (NCBI taxonomy): Eukaryota > Metazoa > Arthropoda > Insecta > Lepidoptera > Papilionidae > Parnassius > Parnassius orleans. The sequence goes on from JAGSMP010000059.1 coordinate 4,922,514, forward strand.
AGCAGTGTTAAGCTGCTATTTTACGCTGGTATTCTGTGAGAGCGTCGTCCTTCCCCAGTCGAGCTGACCCATTCTTACTACAACTACACTACTAATATAGCTGCAGCATGGCTCTACCACGTATAAATTCCAAATACGACAATTATAATAAACTAGCAATCCGCCCCGGCTTCACATGGGTGATTTCTGGATCTCGAAAACAGAGCCACCTACCGGGTTCAATTGTGAGTCTAAACCATCCAGGGACCCACTCAAACACACAAAAATATTAATCAAACTCGGTCGTTGTCAATTGACGTCTTTCATACATGCAGCAATTGATTTTCATTTATATATATATACGATAAATCATGTTTTTTAAGAAGGCAATATGATATCATGTTTAAGATCCGTCGTAGGTCTCCCCGTAAACTACACAGTACGCGAGCAACCCGGGTTGGTTTCCCGCCGGCACCAATGAAGTTATGAATTGCAATTTTATGTTCTAATTTACTACCTGTCCGGCGGTAGAGGAAAACATTGTAAGGAAAAGGCCACCAATGGCCCAGCCATGGCCTATAATTAAACTTAGTCTTTTTATAAAAAGGCGCGAATTTCTAAGGATTTTATAAAATGGCGCGAATGGCAAAATGTTAAACAATTCTTTTAAGTTCAATCAACTGACTCTTTTAGTAGAATATCAACAAAAAATGATTCGGCCTTATCATCTTTGTGGTTTATTAATATATTCTTGGGTTTAATGAAGAGTCCTGCTCACAAAAAAGTCCCTTAGACACGGCCATGTTCTATAGTCATGGTTTCCGTGGTAAAGTCATGCTGCAGCTATATTATGGTTCGGCTCGATCGGGAAAGGATTACGCTCTCAAAGAATACCAGCGTAAAATAGCAGCTCAAACCAGATACTCTTTTTACTGGAACGAGGCATTCCATCTTAGTCCTCAGGGGTGACAACGCATCTGCATTTTGATTTTTAATCAAGGACTACTCACCATCAGGTGGACTGTGCGCCCGTTTGTTTTAGAGAACAGTTTTAGAGAAATATGATACTTGTTGTAAAATTCCATACTTTATTTCGCATATTTCCCCACGGGATTTTTTTATTGAAACAGACTAGTTTAAATCTGAGACTAATTACCTATAAACCAATTTTCGTACTAAGATTGTTATGAATTAAAAGTTTTTAAAAAAATCTTCGTCAAAAAAGAAGTCCTTAAGCCGCGGCGCAGTTTTCGCAAAATTTGACATTTGTTGTCAAATCCCATACTTTATATCTTTTAGTTATTTTTTTAGGACTTTATTGAATCAGACTCTAGTTTAACCGTTATGGCCTATTAAAATCCACTGCTGAAGATAGGCCTCCCCCTTAATTTTCTATAGTTGCCACGCTTGTCAAGTGGGTTGGCAACGGCAGTTTTTTATTATTAGTCGTTATGAGGAAGACGCTGCTATCCATCTCCTGATTTGTTTGCCTCTGTCACCTCTTTACGACACCCACGGGATGATATGGGGTAGTGGATATTCTTACACCGCCACTACACTGTAACTAATCTGGTATAAACCTGAAACTAAACCTTCACACTACTTTCTGTAATAAAACGGGTTTTAATTCTAAAATTTTAAAATATGTAAATAACTCGGTATACATTTTGGATATTACATTATGTAAGAAAATTGCCAAGAAATTTAAAATAAATTAAATGATTTACTTGTAAATAACGATTGCAATGTCCATTATCAGAGCCAACGAATATCAAAGGATATTTGTTCTTAATGGACTACCGTCATGTTTTGCAGTATGCCAGTAACTGCCTGTTCAGTTAGAGACCGCCATTGATGTCCACACAATGGGTGCAGCGAGCCACTTAACACTTGCAATTATCGACCGGTCAGCCAACCACAAACTTCTATAGATATCTAGTACTCGTTTGTGTTTGAGCTTGATTTATTTCTTTTTAATTACAGCCTACCGGAAAAGAATTTTTATTTTGTTTTATAATATAAGGGTGACAAACGAGCACACAGTCCACCTGATGGTAAGTGGATTCTGAGGTCCGCAGACATCTACATCTACCCTCGATGATATATCGATCGTGGTAGAGCCATGCTGCAACTATATTAGTAGTATAGTTGTAACACGAATGGGTCGGCTCGACCGGGGAAGGACCACGCTCTCACAGAATACCAGCGTAAAATAGCAGCTTAATGCCGCTATGTTTCGTATGGTGAGTGTAGAGAACCGGAGACCCTTTTACTGGAACGAGGCATTCCATCTTAGTCCTCACGGGTAACAACGTATCTGCATTTGATTCGTAATCGAAGATAGATGTAGCTGTCTATGGGCCACAGCAACCACTTACCATCAGGTGGACTGTGTGCTCGTTTGTCACCCTTATCCTATAAAAAAAAAGACAAACGAGCACACAGTTCACCTGATGGTAAGTGGATGCTGTTGCCCATGTACATCTACATCTATCTTCGATTAAGAATGTCAATGCAGTTGGGTTGTCATCCCTGAGGACGTTAGATGCTCCGGGAAGTCTATAGTCTGTGAACATGTTAAAGATCGTCCCCGCCATTATATCAGATTTGATAGACCACAAACCCTCGCTAAAGAACACTGATTTCTGCAGAGGCTGATTCGCGAGGCTATTGAAATAAAAAAAACATCCTTATTTCAATAGAGAAGATGGATGGGTGCTACCATTTGCTTGGGATTCTATAATTAATAAAGTGTGCTTGGGTTTGGATTTACCATACCCAAGCACACCACTGCAAAACTTCAAGATACTGTAAGCTCGTTTTGTGTAGATCGAACCAAAAATTAATATTCGAAACTGACTAATGGGCTAACTATGACATCAGGACATCATACACTGAGGATATTTTATGTGCTGAAGCCATAGGTAACCCAACCTGGCCGGCCTACCTTCAGATTTTAGTTATTATTTTTTGGTCCGATTTCCGCAGATTGAGCCCTCTATCTTAGAGTCTCATATATTAAAATGAAATCTAAATAAATTTAATTTTATTAAATACAGGAGGTGGTAGCACTCAGTAACATCTGTATTGAAAATAGATTATTTTATAAAACCAAATGCTGACAAAGCGAGCACCATGGACACCATCACCATGGACTGTATGTCCATGGTGATGGTGTGGATACTATTACCCACACCTAGCATCGATTAAGGATAAAAATGCAGACGCGTTAACGAACCTGCGGATTAAGATAGAATGTCCAGTAAAAATTGTCTCCCGCTCTCTGAAACGAACGAAACGAAACACACAAGCATTACATTGATATTTTACGCTGGTATTCTGAGAGAACGAGGCCCTATCCCGGTCGAGACGGCCCATTCATGCTGCAATGGGCGTCTACTACTAATTCACCCTAGTTGCACACAACTCGAGTTTTAATCCCGGTTCTTTGCCCAAAGCTAAAGAATATACTTTTAATTCAATTTAGGCTTGTTTGCATCTTATGTGCGTCAAATTCTACACCAGTTGGCAAAAACAAAACCATTGTTATCTTCGTACATTATGACCGTATCAAGCTTACAAGATAATATAAAGTAAATTACCATACATTAAAACACGGACGTTGACCTTGTAGCTTTTTATATGAATGACATAATAACAAGTACGTATGAGAACATCGTTTTGGATTGTGATGCTGATTATGACACAAAACTACACGTGGAGAGGTATCGCTTCACGAATGGAATGTTAGAGAGATTTTAAGTTTGTTAAACTATTTTTATTTATTAATTAATTCATTTATTACAAGCCTATCAAAAGTCCACTAACATAACCTTTTTTTGAAATATACGTGACAAAATTTCTTCACATGGTAGAGACTTAATGCAGCTTTATATGGTTGTAGCACGAATGGGTCCGCTCGACAGGGGAAAGACCACGTTCTAGTATGACTGGTGTAGAGAACAGTTTTTACTGGATACGAGGCATTCCTTCTTAGTCCTCAGGGGATCAGGATAAATGTAGATGTCTATGAGCCATTGCATTCATTTACCATCAGGTGGACTGTGTGCTCGATTTCACCTTTATTCAATAAAAAAAAAACGAACTCACAGTCGACCTGATGGTGAGTGGCTATTGCAACCTATGGACACCTGTAACCAACTTCAAATAAAGAAGGCCACAGATGCGTTGTCACCTCTGAGGACTAAGATGGAATACGTTTTTTACGTGGTAGAGCCAAGCTGCAACTATATTATAGTTGTAGCACGAATGGGTCGGCTCGACCGGGGAAGGACCACGCTCTCACAGAATACCAGCGTAAAATAGCAGCTTAATGCTGCTGTGTTTCGTATGGTGAGTGTAGAGAACCGGAGACCCTTTTACTGAAAACGAGGCATTCCATCTTAGTCCTCAGGGGTGACAACGCATCTGAATTTTGATTCTTAATTGAGGATAAATGTAGATGTCTATGGGCCACAGTACCCACTTACCATCAGGTGGACTGTGCGCTCGTTTTGTAGATCGAACCAAAATTAATATTCAAAACTGACTATTGGGCTAACTATGACATCAGGACATCATACACTGAGGATATTTTATGTGCTGAAGCCATAGGTAACCCAACCTGGCCGGCCTACCTTCAGATTTTAGTTATTATTTTTGGTCCGATTTCCAGATTGAGCCCTCTATCTTAGAGTCTCATATATTAAAATGAAATCTAAATAAATTTAATTTTATTAAATAGAGGAGGTGGTAGCACTCAGTCACATCTGTATTGTAAATAGATTATTTTATAAAACCAAATGCTGACAATGCGAGCACCATGAACACCATCACCATGGACTGTATGTCCATGGTGATGGTGTGGATACTATTACCCATACCTAGCATCGATTAAGGATAAAATGCAGACGCGTTAACGAACCCGCGAACTAAGATAGAATGTCCAGTAAAATTGTCTCCCGCTCTCTGAAACGAACGAAACGAAACACAGCAGCATTACATTGATATTTTACGCTGGTATTCTGAGAGAACGAGGCCCTATCCCGGTCGAGACGGCCCATTCATGCTGCAATGGGCGTCTACTACTAATTCACCCTAGTTGCACACAACTCGAGTTTTAATCCCGGTTCTTTGCCCAAAGCTAAAGAATATACTTTTAATTCAATTTAGGCTTGTTTGTCTCTTATGTGCGTCAAATTCTACACCAGTTGGCAAAAACAAAACCATTGTTATCTTCGTACATTATGACCGTATCAAGCTTACAAGATAATATAAAGTAAATTACCATACATTAAAACACGGACGTTGACCTTGTAGCTTTTTATATGAATGACATAATAACAAGTACGTATGAGAACATCGTTTTGGATTGTGATGCTGATTATGACACAAAACTACACGTGGAGAGGTATCGCTTCACGAATGGAATGTTAGAGAGATTTTAAGTTTGTTAAACTATTTTTATTTATTAATTAATTCATTTATTACAAGCCTATCAAAAGTCCACTAACATAACCTTTTTTTGAAATATACGTGACAAAATTTCTTCACATGGTAGAGACTTAATGCAGCTTTATATGGTTGTAGCACGAATGGGTCCGCTCGACAGGGGAAAGACCACGTTCTAGTATGACTGGTGTAGAGAACAGTTTTTACTGGATACGAGGCATTCCTTCTTAGTCCTCAGGGGATCAGGATAAATGTAGATGTCTATGAGCCATTGCATTCATTTACCATCAGGTGGACTGTGTGCTCGATTTCACCTTTATTCAATAAAAAAAAAACGAACTCACAGTCGACCTGATGGTGAGTGGCTATTGCAACCTATGGACACCTGTAACCAACTTCAAATAAAGAAGGCCACAGATGCGTTGTCACCTCTGAGGACTAAGATGGAATACGTTTTTTACGTGGTAGAGCCAAGCTGCAACTATATTATAGTTGTAGCACGAATGGGTCGGCTCGACCGGGGAAGGACCACGCTCTCTCACAGAATACCAGCGTAAAATAGCAGCTTAATGCTGCTGTGTTTCGTATGGTGAGTGTAGAGAACCGGAGACCCTTTTTACTGGAAAAGAGGCAGTCTATCTTAGTCCTCACGGCTGACAACGCATCTGCATTTAAATTCGCAAACGAAGATAGATGTAGATGTCTATGGGCCACAGCAACCACTTACCATCAGGTGGACTGTGTGCTCGTTTGTCGCCCTTATTCTATAAAAAAAAAAGATGTAGGCTACAGCAGCTACTTACCATCAGGTAGATTGTGCTTTTTGACATCTTAATATTAAAAATAAATATATGCGATGAAATATTAGATTATAATTAGCAAAGACTGCTTATTAACTTTCTACGATCTGCCCACTACAATCAGTATTACATGCTTTATGACGGAAGTGAGAACGTTGTACCGATTAAAATTCAATTCAAAATACTCCTCCCCTTTCCCTTCCATATCGGATTTAATAAAAGATATCAATGCAAGCTACAAGACGGTGTTGCCATAACATATAAATTAGTATTACTATGTAGGAGTTGCTATACTAAAAGTCGCATTTAGTTGGTAGATATCATAGTTAATATCACAAGGAACAGCCAATGATCGCCGCTATGGTTGCTTTTACTTGGGCATAATTTTGCGTAAATTGAATTAGAACGTGGGTCACTCCGTAACGACGGCAGTAAAATTTGGAATTTATATCTTTCCGCCTGCTCCGTATCAAACTTGTACTGAATAGAAAGAAACGTGAATGGCCAAACAACGGCACTTTGTGGCAGTTTATAGTAAATTAATAAATAATTGATGACTTTTTAGAAACGAAAACACGAAGCCTGTGTCTAAAATGATTTAAATACTACTAACAAGTTGTTCGCGACTTAATAGCTATTGATCGGGATTTGTATCGTGGTTGAAGATGTCGGCTAGATGTTGTTATAGCTTTATCAGATTAGAAGATATATTGCATGCCGTAAGCGCTAAGCGCGCCGTTATCTTCTACTAGGGCCTAAAATTAAGATTTCAACGTATTGTCGCATGAAATCGTATCCAGCAATCATATTGTACATATAAGTGATATAAAAAGCACATTGTCAGAAAGATAAATGATTGTTGAACTTATTAATATATTTTTTAAATCGATTAATTGCTATTTTTACATAAAAAAAGGGGTTTTAGTGGCTTATGGTGTGGATTTATCAAGTCCGCATGGCTTAGTAAACACGATAACTTTTGAAAATATCAATTGTTCAACTCAATCTATTTTTAAAACTCTTCATCTATCATGTGGGAAGCCATTGAATGTAAATGGCAGTTTAATTTTGTTTTGTTCAGTTATAATTAATTTTTTTCGGCTGCGAGATGTCGAAATATTTGGTGTTTAGCTGCCTTGTATGAATTTATTTTTTACTAAATAGAGACTGCGTCACTCACTCCGTTAGTTCGGCGCAGGGTGATTCAACTCTGTATGAAGCCCGAGAAACTTGCACACAATCATAATTTTATCTATGTGTGGGGTGGGCGTGTAAAATTAAAGCGAGAAAAAGATATCGCCGTTTCATTCTTTCGCGTTGTTTCAGATTGCCATTTTAAAAATTAGATACCAAATATACATAACTATTATATCGGAAGAAACTGAAAATTATATATATAAAATTATATAATATATTTTTTCTTTTGTTTGCACCTTACAGTAATTATATACATATTACTTTGAGGTTTGCACAATTAATTGACCTACTAATTGATTAAAATTAAATTATTAAATATTAGCAGAAAGCGAAGCCATGAACTAAAAGAAGAAGAAAAATGACATTTGTTTGTCAACGTCTTTCATACTGAAAATATTTTCTGAAATTGATTCAAATTTATTTAATGATTTAGATTTTAATATTTATTATTGCGTTTTGCTTTAATTCAGTTATTATCGGTTCAGAATACTTCATTTTCGTTTGTAGGCAATTCTTCGCGATTGTGTGTGTGAAGATTTTTTGTGAGATACTGACTCTGTATGAGATATTGACTATAAATTAATTTATTATTTAAAAAAATTATGCAAACAAAAAGCACAAAATCATCCGATCACTTTCTGCAGGTTTCCTACAATAAAAGAAGAAAACTTTTGATAATATTGTGGTAAGTCTTTAAGCATTTTGAATTTATTCATCGTTATTTGTAGGATTATTACTAAATTAACTCGAATTTTATCTGTTTCAGATCATGTATTTGGCTGAGTTAAGTTTTCGACATGAGAATTTTGCTGATTTAAATTTACGTTAATGTTCAGTGAAGAATAGCTCTCACGATAACATATGTTATAAATCAATATTACGCGTGGAAATATTATCTGCAAAAGCAATAAAAAACATAAATAATAATATATAGTGTATAAAACAATATCTTCGAAAAATAAAATTAAATAACTATACCTATTTTTAGTTTTATTTTATCCCACATACTCCTCTAAAGTAAATTCGAGTAATTTTGGTGCAACCTCTCAAATCTATGGGAATTTACCCCATAGGTTTGTGAGGCTTGAGCCAAAATTACTCGAATATGCCTTAAATAAAAAGTTCAAAGTTACACAATACAAAGGTTAGAAAAATTCCGCTAAAAAGTTTTATATGGGCGCCCACCGAGGCGCTTTTCGTGTACATTCATAAACACGTGTTTCCTTTTTTTTAGTATGAAGTTGGCGTTCTTCTCTTGGTAGAGAGTAATTGTGTTCTGTGGTTCGGCGTCAATCGCCGTCGTGAGTGGATTCTGTATCGGTTGTTTGCAGCGGCTCAAAAAAATCGCTGTACAAATACACAATATTCGAAAAACCAAATTTCTTACATACTTGATTATAATAATAATCAGAGATTTTTATTACAATATTTTAAAAGCACAGAATAAAAAATAGTAGTACGTACTAAAAGTAAGTAGGATGTAATATTTATACTTAAATACGTCTTAGACTTTATGGAGTGACCTGAATGATGATATGATGAGCATATGAGCATTATGAGTCGCGCACTTTTGGATTTTCCAAACTTTTTTTTAAATTAAAGTTTGACATAAAATTATTGGAAAATTGGAAGTATAATAAGGTTATTAGTGAAAACTTGTGTGTATTTAAACTACTTTAAAAATTCCGTATAATCATGTTATACGTAATTCTTTTAATGCGCTTAAGGCATGCCCAATTGGATTTACCAATATATATTGATATTTACGAGCTATGGAGAGGTCTAGGAGCTATTGGAGCTCGGAGTTTATTTGCGTGATAGACTTCATAATGAGGATATCCGCGATTGAACTATTCAGACGTGGTTGAGCCATGCTGCAGCTATATTATGGATGGACCCAGCCCTACAGTTCTGTAAGCTGAACTGGTAACGGGCCCGAAACGGGAAAGAAAGTTTCTCGAGTAGCAGCCTCGTCCTAGAAAGCGAAGTTTAGGACGATTCCCCGCTAGATGGAGAAAGAAAAAAAGACAAAAAAGAAGAAGAAAAAAGACTTCGTAAGAGATGCAGGATGTCGATGGGTATCTGTTTTTATTTATATAAAAAAGGGAGTAAACGAGCATGTGGCTTACCTGAATGTAAGTGACTACCGCCACCCACAAACAACTGCAACACCAGAGGAATTGTAGGTACGTTGCCGGCCTTTTAGAAAAGAATAAACTCTTTTCTTGAAGGTCCCTAAGTCGTATCGGTCCGGACAGCGATTCCACAAAGAAATTGTGCGAGGACAGTGGTGAACCGCCAAGTATCCAGACGGTATCGTGAGTTTTTTCGCGATGTGCGTTGGTAAAATTTAGCGGCCGGAACTAATACCAACAATTTCTCAGAGCACTCCCCGTGGCAGGTGGCTCAGGCACGTGCTTTGTGGCATTCCTCGTGGGAGATAAATGTTCAGTAGTGGACTTGTAATGGGCTGTATAAAATTGGTTTTATTCCTGTAGCAAATAAATATTTTTACACACGCACCTAACTAATGTAACATTGACGGAAAAGCGTCGCCAAATTTGGCAAACATAATTTTTCTTGAAGGGTTTTACGATAATATATTTTAACTTACAAACTTACTGTGAATTAAAAATTCAGCTAAATTGAAACAAAGTTTTGAAAATTTAATCAAAATCAAACGTTTTTAGGGTTCCGTACCCAAAGGGTATCCAACAGGATCGTATTATTAAGTCTCCGCTGGACGTCCGTCCGTCCGTCCGTCCCTAGTAGGGGAGCCCTTTAATTTTTAATTTATTTTATTTTTATTATTTGCTGTTATAGCGGCAACAGAAAAACACATTATGTGAAAATTTCAACTGTCTATCCTATTACGGATCATGAGATTTTTTACGTGGTAGAGCCATGCTGCAGCTATATTAATAGTATAGTTGTAGCACGAATGGGTCGGCCTCGACCGGGAAGGACCACGCTCTCACAGAATACCAGCGTAAAATAGCAGCTCAATGCTGCTGTGTTTCGTATGGTGAGTGTAGAGAAACGGAGACCCTTTTTACTGGAAAAGAGGCATTCCATCTTAGTCCTCATGGCTGACAACGCATCTGCATTTAAATTCGCAAACGAAGATAGATGTAGATGTCTATGGGCCACAGCAACCACTTACCATCAGGTGGACTGTGTGCTCGTTTGTCACCCTTATTCTATAAAAAAAAAAAGATACATCCCGCTGACAGACAGACGGAGGCTTAGTAATAGGGCTCCGTTGGTTACCCTTCGCGTACGGAACCCTAAAAATAAAGCAAAGCGAACCAAGTTTCATGTTTTTGGTATTCACTCCCACATTCACGTAAACACATGTAAAGAATCGTGTAAATGAACAATGCGCGTAAAATCTAGAGCACCTATATAGGTACAAGAAATGCGGCTAGGCAGGAGTTGAAACTGCTGCCTATTTAAACGGGATTGTAAATTGCGTAAGCGCTTTGTGTTGGTTAAATAAATTCATAATAGTTCCCGAGCAGTCTTACACTGCATTTTCTACTTAGATATCTATTCTTGTTGAAATATATTAGACATTATTATAGCAATTAGCGAAATGTAATAGTTTTGAATGAATAATTTTTAAAATGTGCAGTTAACAAATAATTTGTAATGCTGGCGGATTTACATTTTTTTATAGGATAAGGGTGACAAACGAGCACATAGTCCACCTGATGGTAAGTAGTTGCTGTGGCCCATAGACATCTACATTCATCCTCAACTCGTCAAAATGCAGATGCGTTGTCACCCGTGAGGACTAAGATAGAATGCCTCGTTTCCTGTAAAAGGAGTCTCCGGTTGTCTACACTCGCCATACGAAACAGAGCACCGTTTAGCTGCTATTTTACGCTGGCATTCTATGAGAGCGTGGTCCTTCCCCGGTCGAGCCGCGTGGTCCTTCCCCGGTCGAGCCGACCCATTCGTGCTACAACTGTACTAGTGATGTAGCTCTACCACGTATAAAATGAATGATGTCTAGTTTCTCACGATGTTTTCCGTTTTGTTTGTTTGTTTTCCGTCGTGACACACGCAGCTGCATTTTTTTTATAAAACTGAAGTGACAAACGAACTTACAGTCAACCTGATGGTAAGTGTGGCTACTGCAGTCCATGGACACCAGTTGCCAACTTCTAGCAAAAAATCTACATATGCGTTGCACCACTGACGAATTAAATGAAGTGCCTCACAGCAGCTATGCTGCTATGCGTAGTTCTTTGTATCACACCTGATCACACCGAACATTTAACGATTTCTAATGATAATAATATGTATATAACTAAAATTAAAACAGAACCCCCAAAACATAAAGAGCTGATGATCTGTAAACGGCTGAACATATTTTCTTGAAACATTGAAACTAAGAGCACTCTCGATTAAGGCATCTTTCAAACAAAACAAAAAACTTAATCAAAATCGGTTCATCCGTCCAGGAGCTATGGTGCCACAGATAGACACAGATACCCAGATAAACATATACACAGATACACAGATAGACACTACAAACATAATATAACACCCCTCTGTTTTCGTAGAACAGCCGTGGTAGCTCAGATGGTTAGCGCTCGCTGTAAATTTCACAGTACGCGAGCAACCCGGGTTCAATCCCGCCAGCACCAGTGACAATTTTAAGTGCCCATATACCACGTGCTCGGAGGTGAAGGAAAACATCGTAAGGAAACCTGCATGTCTGAGAAATAGGAAAAAAAATATTTCGAAAAAATGTGAAGTTCGCCAACACGCATTGGGGCAGCGTGGCGGACATTTCCTTGCCCTAAAACCCTCTCAGAAATGAGAGGAGGCCTGTGCCCAGCAGTGGGACGTTATAATAGGCTGTAACTTTAACTTTAACTGTTTTCGTCGGTTAAAATACTTTTAATTAAATATTATGTTTCTGCCAAAAACGAGTTAATAAAAAGAGTGAGATGAAATCAATGAGTACTACCTATTTGAGAAAATTACCCTAGTTACTTTTACATCTTCAAAGTCACATCAACGTCCTTCGGGTCCTTTAGGACAAAATGCTTAAGTTGCGTTTATTATAATACAAATTCAATTGATCAAAGAAATTTCTATTAAGTACTACGTTACGATGCCGCGAAGAGATTCATTAGCACTTGCTATGTCGCAGCTGGTCTAGTGGTCGGGCTAGACGGTATCAGCTGACCCGAGGTCCCGCCGAACGGAGTAAGTGTTCTCAATGATTTATGCAGTACAGTCCTGTACATACAGAATGATTAGAATTGTTTAATACTGATATATATTACAGAGATTTGTATATAAAAATCATTTAAATAGGCAAGAATAGAACAATGTTTATTAAATACAGATTATTAGGTGCATAATACTTATTGAAAGTCATTTTTTGTTCTGAAAAATGGGTAAACATAATTTAAAATAACAATCGCGTCTATTATAGAACCTTTTCGTTTTTTGAACTAGTAACACCAACATTGCTAACAATTGCCAGGGTTACGGACCTATTAGTTATCAGTCATGTACTCTAACCGCTAAGCCACATACTCGTCGAGACGACAGTAAACAGTTAACGAGAATCATGAATTCTGAACGTTCCGCATATTAATGGTAGTCCCGTTTCTCGTGGCATTTCATAAATTCCACCTAACCTAGGTAGAGAGGTTTTTTTTAAATAGAATAAGGGTGACAAACGAGCACACAGTGCACTTGATGGTATGTGGTTGTAATGCAGACGAGTTGTCACCCATGAGTACTAAGATGGAATGCCACGCTTCCAGTAAAAAGGTTCTCCGGTTCTCTACACCCACCATACTAAACACAGCAGCATTAAGCTGCTATTTTACGCCGGTATTCTGTGAGAGCGTGGTTCTACCCTGGTCGAGCCGACCCATTCGTGCTATAACAACCTTAATTTAACTGAAGCGTGCCTCTACCACGTGTTAAAAGTGCTAGAGAGTGACGTTTGAGTGCTAATGCCTATCGAGTATGACGCGTTGATTTATGGCCGCTCAGTGTGGACGGGCCCTACCGATGCAGCTGGAGTATTATGCCGTAATTAACGCGCCCGGGGCTTGTCGGGAAATACGGCCGAGGCTTAATTACTAAATCTGTTCTAGTCACAATCTATGGTACTAATATATAAGTCAATGTAGTAAAGGCATCTGACAAATTGCATAATATTCAACCTTATATATATATTTATATACATGGTTGTTGTCATCCTTTAAATCTACCTTTATAGTTTGATGTTGCTGTACACCACCTGTACATATTAAATTTTTTTAATTTTAAATTTTTTGGTAATTAGTTAATTTATATGTGTAAATTTTTATAGCAATTAAGAGATTCACTATGAATTGAATTCGACCTCCCACTAGATGGTGACAACCTGGTAAGACATGCAGGAAGTCAATGGATGCAGGTGGCTTAGAACCGAGCTTTGTGGCATTCCTTGGGGGAGGCCTATGTTTAGCAGCGGACTTGTGAAGGGCTTGATGAATTAAGAGGTTCAGGTGTTAATTTGCGAAAATTTTTCACTTCAAAAACATCATCATGATGTTAAAATAGAGCACTACCCTCTCTTCCGCGTTTCAAACTAGGTCATTGAATTATGTACTTAGTACATATTACTTCAATGACCTAGGTAAGCCACGTCGTTTTTATTTTATAAGCAGATCATAGCTTATTAATTTTAAAATCTTTAAAAATTTATTTCAAGTAGCCAACTGTAATTTATATTAAAACCCCATTGACTGGACACAAATAAAAGGTAGAGCTAAAATTTGTGCGAAAATATAATACCTGCCTTTACGGCTTGGTTTTACCTTGTACTTGTATTTTCAATACTGCTCCAGCATCTCATTATGTTCCTGCCATCTTAAAGGCCCGTATTAATAAACGTTACTCAACGACGAACTCAAGTGCGTAATCATTTGATACGCCATCATTACGAAATCTGCATCTCAAGATCGTTGCTAATTAATAAACACATAAAAACAGTATCTCAAAACGCTGTACTTAGGAATACTGTTCTGTGACTTGCACTCAAGTATACACACTTGAGAGTCGAGTTTCGTTTATTAATCAGTGTGGCACTCAGCTGATATCGTAAACCTAAACCGCATCTTGAGATATGTTTATTAATAATATTATAACCTCAAGAATGTACTCAAGTGCGTGTACTTGAGCTGAGTAACGTTTATTAATACGGGCCAAAGAGTATTAAATGTACGGAAATGTAAGAACGAGAAAGAGTGATTCTACATACATTTGAAATTCATTAATTCTGATGCTGAACATAGGTCACCTCACAGGGGGACATTTACATGACAGGAATACTAGTCACACTTGGTAGGCGGGTGCGCAAACGTAGTTTTTTATTATTTGAGTTGTTATCAGGAAAACGCTGCTAACCATATTCTGTTTCATTTTCCACTGTCGCCCCTTACGACACCCACGTGGCGATATGGGGTAGTGGCGTGTAAGATTAATACATAATTTTATTCAATTGATGCAAGATAGTCCACTACTACTCCCAACACCGCTACCTTAGGAAAGACACACCACCATCGATCATTGAGTTATATGTACTACGTGCTAGAAGCTATTCCAAACAAAAATGTGCGCTACTCTATGTCTTCGCGCATGCGCGGAGATAGAAAATATTACGATATTATTACCTATTTATTCACTTGAACAACAAGAAATTTTACCTACTTGACTACAAAATTTTTATTTACGTAAGGTTTAAACTTTAATTTGAAATCTCGTATTATTATCGTCGCTCCACACTGCATGAATATTGAAGCCACAGTAAACGACACTAAAGTAAGGTGTGCGGATTGCAGTACAGTTGTATATTTTCTTTGGTACAGTTCAGTTGAACATAGTGAATGTTCGGAATGCCAAATCTAGTGCGTAGTACATATATATCAATGCCATCGATAATACAAGTGTTTCGTCGCTAAACAAGGCATCAAAACGCCACGAGGCGAAACACGTGTTCTTTAACCGACGGTGGTGTGTCTTCCCTAGGGTCGTTGGAATAAGTAGTGACGGGGATAGAGCACGAAATTGAGCGAGGGTGGGAGGTGCTCTTCAAAGTACGACAGCGACACATAATTTTATGTTATTACGCGGAACTTAGCAAATAAATTTTTAACATCTTTAATTTAATGGATTTCCGCAAAGTAACGCCTGATTCTATTAATTATAAGCACTATGATGCAATATATGGAGTCCTACGTCCAGTGGACTTCTGATGGGTAATGATGATGAAGATGATCTTATTTTGAATAACAACATATTATCGTAAATCGTAATGAACACACATAAAAGGTTTGGAGTGATTTACACCGACAAGCGATTGCCACATGTATGAATGAATGAATGGAAATATTGAATAAAACTATTTTTATGGTTTTATTCAATGTGTGGTGTTCGCGTAAATAAAATAAATTACTTTTTTATGGAATAAGCGTGACAAACGAGCACACAGTCCACCTGATGGTAAGTAGTTGCTGTGGCTCATAGACATCTACATCTATCCTCGACTACGGATCAAAATGTAGACGCTTTGTCACTCGTGAGGATTAAGATGGAATGCCTCGTTTCCAGTAAAAGGGGTCTGCGGTTCTCTACGCTCACCATACGAAACACAGTAGCGTCAAGCTGCTATTTTACGCTTGTATTCTGTGAGAGCGTGGTCCTTCCCCGGTCGAGCCGAACCATTCGTGCTACAACTATACTACTAATATAGCTATAAGGCGATGTCTTCTTTACAATTAATATAAAGACGACATTGACTTATAATCGATTCTGATATATTTACACTTTACAACAATAAACAAGGACGTCAAAACGAAGCCAACCACGATTCCAACTAGTGTTACTACAGAAAATAAATTTTCATGCATAATTGTAATTTTCTGATAAGATTCAAACCTTGGACCCGCAACATAGAGTAGACGGGTACTCTAACCACTAGGCCCGTAGCCATCATTTCGCTTGTTAATACCTACTTTAACAGAGACTGATTGAGGAACTCACAATTAACTGTAATAATTCGACCCTGTACGCGTTCCCCACAACATGTCTTGTCGTTCTTATCAAGCTGTCCACATACAAGCTCTAATAGATAGGCAACCGCAGACTAAGTGGCCGAACCGGTCCACTCGTACACAAGGAACTGTTCGTGATACGTTTGCAGATAACCTTATTATCCGCGCCTTGTAAATATCCGCGGGGCACGTAAACTGCGGGCGCACTTGTGTTAATCACAGAAGCGGGCGGATTAAGAGGTGCTCGTAATTACCCGCGAACAAAGGTTGTAGCATATCCGGCCATGTTTATTAGTTTGTTAATAATGTTTATGTTACAACACATCGTTCTTTATAGGGACCTTGTAATAGCGGGAGGCGAATCGTTTGGATTTTACGCGGTAGAGCCATGCTGCAGCTATATTATGGTTGTAGCACGAATGGGTCGGCTCGACCGGGATAAGACCACGCTCTTACAGAAAACCAGCGTAAAATAACAGCTCAAGTTTGCTGTGTTTCATATGGTGAGTGTAGAGAATCAGAGACCGTTTTCACTGGAAACGAGGCACTTCATAAGTCCTCAGGAGTGGTAATGCATCTGCATTTTGATTCTTAATCGAGGATAGGTGTAGATGTTTATGGTCCACAGCATCTACTTACAATCACGTGAACTGTGTGCTCGTTTATCACCCTTATTCTATAAAATAAAATATATTGCATGCAAGTCATTCAGGGAATGCTCTCTGATGAAGTAAGAGATGATCTTAGATTTTTTCTATACATCTATGCACATTTAAAGATAATTGAAGTATCTGTCTGTAATATAGAAATAACTGACTGGGGATTATTTGCACGCGTTACGGTATTTATTAGAATTTATTTTATAACCTTGTTTCTGTCTGTTTGTCAGTCTGTCTGGGCTAATCTTTGGAACGGTTGAACCAATTGTAATAAAACTTCACAAACAGGTAGGTAGCAATGCCAGGAGTGATCTAGGCTATTTATCCGAAAAACATGCGGATTTTTCTATGGAATCTTATAAACTATTATTATATTAAAAATTGAAGTGTCTATCTATAATTCTTAAATAACTGGCTTCTATAAAACTCATGGGATTATTTGCATGCTATTTAGACATGACTAAACATGTTTAAAATTTTAGTCTGAAACTTTTTTGTTTTGCAAATTTACACAAAAAAGTCCTAACATATTTAGTTATCAACATTATTAAGTGTAATTCTTTTTAAATATTGTTTGTCTATTCTTTTTTATCTCTATATTGCTACACCTACAACAAGTTCTCACCACTCCATGGATTGACTGGTAGAAATCGCCTCATGGGAAGTCCACCTTTGTATTCTTTCGTAATAGGAAATGCAATAAAGAATAAATAAAATTGACAAAAACATAAAATGTTATTGAAATTTGATAACATAATAATCAATGTTGAAATGGCTTCTTCCATCACAAATTCATTGTCCACATTTATATTCAAAACAAAAATTCACAATTCAATACCGTAACAAATTCCGTGAGATAACCATTCGCCGACAAACAAATCGTTTTGGAAATCGATTTCCACGCAAACGTCCATTCGTATACAAAGCAATCGAATATAAATCGGACAAAATGGCGTGTAAATAAACAGCTTAGAGGCCGTTGCTTGTCAAAATGAAGCTGGCAATGTTACAGAACGACTCCATTGAGTGTCGCTATTGCGTTCGACCTAATACAAATAATTATATTATGTACGTATGGTGACATTATATTTACAATGTTTCCTTAGCTAGGCGGCTAAGGGTTAGCTAACCACGGCACGATTTTTACTTACGTGATAGTGTCACGCTGCAGTTCTCTTATGGTTGTAGGGTGTAGCACGATTGGGTCAGCTCGACCAGGGAAAGGCCACACTCTCATGGAATACCAGCGTAACAGAACCGGAGACCCTTTTAACTAGAAACGAGGCATTCCTTCTTAGTCCACAGGGATGAGAACGCATCCGCATTTTGCTTCGTAATTGAGGCCACAGCATCCACTTACCATCAGGTGGACTGTGTGCTGATTTGCATATTTGCAAAAATAATTTTTCACTTCAAAATGTGACTTCCGAAAAACAATGGAGTAATCCAGTTATTGTATTGATTTTGAACAATTTTTTCTTAACAGTGCAGCAAAAAGTATTTGAGTAGACGCAGCTTAACCAAGTCTGGAATGCGACTGGGGAGTCGTGACTGGCTGGCGGAAGGCCCGATGCGTGTACAGTTCCTCGCATTGCTTACTACGAAACCTCGGTAAAGAACACTCTGTTTTTGATATTGACTTTAAATAAATAAAACAAATATTAATATCTTGCGATTAAATTTGGACATTCGATAGAAATTATCACATGTTCACGACTGTTAACAAACTGTCTGCAAAAAAAAACCAATTTATAATAGTAAAGACTCATGGCAGCGCGCAATTTGAAATTGTAATAATAATATATCCGGTTCAGTCAATGACTTCCGGTAATTATAACCGTACTCTAAGACAGTCAAAAGAACATCAGTATTGTTTTTAAAAAAAATGTGTTTGTATTGTGCTTGCCATTCTGTACACCCTCGCTATAAACTTTATATATAACTTTACATATGTAATGGCGGAGTAAGAATATCCACTACCCCATATCGTCCTGTGGGTGTCGTAAGAGGCGACAGAGGGAAAATGAAATAGGAGATGGGCAGCAGCATCTTCCTGATAACAACTCAGGCGTGGTAGCTATGGCAATATTCCCCTATGAAGCAATCTATGGGGGAGGCCTATGTTCAGTACAAAACTGAAGTGACAAACAAATTACAGTCCACCTGATGGTAAGTATTACTGCAGCCCATGGACATTCGATATCAACTTTGGTATCGGATGCCCATGGTGGTGATAAACGCATTGTCACCACTAAGGGCTAAGATGGAGTGCCTTACAGCATGTAAATCAATCTGATGACAATTACTAACGTAAAATATGCGAGAAATCTGGTACCCCAATCACCAATCCGGCTACAAAGCATAGCATATTTATCATCAACGTCTGAATCATGCTAGTAGAAGAGATGAAGCAGTGCTAGCTTACCCAACGTACAAACAAGAGATTCGTTGGAATGTGCTCCTGAAAGAGAGCAGATGCTAGTGTAATAAATATGCTCGAGGGTTCCGTATAGCGGAAACTAACCACATGTGCGTATTTGAAATAATCCTCAATAAATTTAAGTTAATTTAGAAATTATATCGGTCCAGATAATGAGCGTGTAGTAAATAGAGGACGTAGTTGTAAATGGTTTGGTGGTGTTGCAATCCGTACCTTAGGATATATTATATTAGTATCCTAAGGTACGGATTGCAAAAATTATTCGCTTACCAATACTATACGTATTAGTAAGCCGATATGGCAATGGGCCAGCCATAGCTCGAAGAACCGACAACCGATAGGGAAAAAAGGTTCTCGAGTGGCAGCCTCGTACCGGTAGGCGAAGTGTAGGGTGACCCCCCAACTAGATGGAGTGACATCCTGGTCAGACATGCAGGAAGTCGATGGATGCAGGTGGCTCAGGACCGTGTTTTGAGGCATTCTTTGGGGAGGTCTATGTTCAGCAGTGGACTTGTGAAGGGCTGTAATGATGATGATGATGATGATGACTACCCCTATATATATTTATATCCATCAATAGATTCTAAACACTGATTAAGAATTATTATAATGTCAAATAAAAAAAAAAAATTCGGACTGGACCTAATTTCCGCCATATGCGAAAGGACAGGATTATAGTGCCCGAGTGTTTGCGCAATCAAAGGTGCACTCTATTCCTCACTCTCATAGTTCGATCGAGTGGGACACGAACGGAAAGAGATCAGGCGCAGGATCAATAGCTTTACGTGCTTTCCGAGGCACGGGGGTGGAACAACCGCCAACTTCCCAACTCTATTTCTTGACAGAAAAACCCAATACCCGGCTTTGGCTCGACCCAGATTAGAACCCGGGACCTCATGATTTGTAAAGTAAAGTAAAGTTACAGCCTATATAAGTCCCACTGCTTGGCACAGGCCTCCTCTCATTTCTGAGAGGGTTTTTAGGGCAAGAAAATGTCCGCCGCGCTGCCTCAATGCATGTTAGCGACATGTCTTCTAAAAATATCTTTTTTTTTCTTATTCTGTTTCTCAGACATGCAGGTTTCCTCACGATGTTTTCCTTCATCGCTGAGTAGGTGGTAAATGAGTTGTGGTAGCTCAGGGGCTAAGCGCTCGATGTTGATTTCACGCGAGTAACCCGGGTTCGATCCCCGCCGGCACCGATAAAAATTGGTAATTGCAATTTTAAGTGCTGATTTACCACCTGCTGATGATTAGTACTAAATTAAAAACCATATGAAATGAATGAAGAAATTAAAAAATATTTTGAGGTACCTACATATTTTTACAGAAGTAAGTTTTCAGTTCCGCAGAATTAAAAGCTCAGACTTCAGAAGCTATTGTTTTTTTATCTCTGTTACCTCATAAATTTTTTCTGGGTGAACCGATTTTGATGATTCTTTTTTTATTTGAAAGCTCTCGTGTGGTTCCATATAAATTTGATCAAGGTCTGACCAATAGTTTTTGAGTTATTCTTAATAATTTACATTGAAGTCGGTTGTAAAAAATTTTAATTTTAAATTATTAGTTCTTTGAAATTAGACTTTTATTTTTTTTAAAGGTTCAATTTTTTCACCCTTTTGAGGGGACTAAAGTACACACAATTTCGTGGTAACAACTAAAATGTATTTTGAATAGTTACATTAAAAAGTTCATCATTTATTTGAAAGAATCATTAAAATCACGAAATTGCTTAACTTAATTCCTCCCTCTCCCTTCCACCATCGGACAACCAGACGACCAGTCTCCACCCTTTCGTTGTTGACTTACCACGCATTCTAATCAAATGGTTTGCTACATCGTTCGTCATGCGTACAGCTAAGGAGTGGAATAAGTTGCCAGCGTCTGTCTTACCATCCGATTACAATGTGGGTGCCTTCAAGGCATAAGTGAATTGGCTTTCGTTAAGTCAGTGCGCTTCACCATTTTAGGCTACATCACCACTTACCATCAGGTGGGATTTTACTTAAGCGCTGGCTTAGAATGGTAAAAAATTCACAATAGACGAAAATATAGCGTAACATATGTACAAAAAACATACAGTCAAATTGAGAACGTTCTCCTCTGTTCGAAGTCGACTAAAAACTGTATAAAACTAAATACCTTTGTAATAATAAGCCGTATATTGGATATTCAGCAGGTGTGCTCCGTACCGAAGCTCAGAAGTGTTTCTTAATTCTAACGTGGAGTAATTCATTCAGCAAATACCGTGATGAGACCAGTTGTCATGGAGACATAGCGGGCCTGCGCGTGCGCAGATAGTATCTACACATTCTTTGAACGCGCCGGATCGCTGAATGGGGCTTCAGTTTAGTATTAAACTGGGTAAATATACAACACCATTTCGATTCACGATTTAGATTTGCACTTCGTGTAACAAAGGATAACTTGCGATAATCCCCGTGCATCATATGCCATGCTATAGCTATATTATTGTTGTAGCACAAATGGGTCGACTCGACCGGGGAAGGACCCACACTTTAAAGTAAACTAGCTGATACCTGATTGTATCGCTGGAACCTATAATTTTTTTTGATGGGACTATCGTAAAATCTGTTCTTGCTGAGCGTCTATATTGCGAAATGAGTAACTGTACATCATTTCAAGTCAAGCGGGTGTATAGTTCTAGAGATCTCGTGATGAATCAGTTAGTCAGTAGAATTTCGATTATATATATATAAAATATATATATATATATATATATATATATATATATATATATAGCAGCTTAATGCTGCTGTGTTTCATATGGTAAGTGTAGAGAAGCAGAGACACTTTTGACTGAAAACAAGGTATTCCATCTTAGTCCTCAGGGGTGAAAAGAATCTGCATTTTGATTCTTAATCGAGGATAAAATATAAATGTCTATGGACCTCAGCATCCACTTACCACCAGGTGGACTGTGTGCTCATTTGTCACTCTTATTCTATAAAAAGATGCCGTTGTTAATCTGCTGTTTCAGTTTCCCTCTTTTGCCTTTTACGACACCCACAGGATGATTTGGGGTAGTGAATATTCTTACAACACGAGACACGACATTTTTAAATTTAATAATAAATCGAATTTAATATATAACATAATATTTACATAATTAAAAATATCTAGAAGTTGGTCTGTATTGTACATATTATACAGTACTTTTTCTCTTGTTCATTGGAATTCATATCGAGTAACTTTTTGTCGCTTTCTATTGATAGGCATTTCATATCGTTGTCAATAGAAGACACAGGAAGTGAAACGATCTTTTCTCAACATAATTGCTCGAAAGTTGTGCAGGTGTGGTTTGTTAATTCTTTGTCTAAGCTGTTTTTTTACTTTTCTAAACCAGCGCTTGACTACTATCCTACCTGACGGTTTGTGGTGAAGATGGTGAAGGGCACTGACTTAACAAAAGCCTCACTCTTGCCTTGAAGACATCCACATTGTAATCGGATGAAAAGACAGATGCTGCCAACGTATTTCTTTTGCTTTACTCATGACGAAAAATGAAGCAAACCGTTCGAATGCGTGGTAAGTCAACAACGAAAGCGTGGAGACTAGCCGAGCGTCTGGTTGTCCGATGGTGGAATGGAAAGGCAGAAATTAAGTTATGCAATTCCTGCGCACTCTCGGAAATGCATCCCGTAGAAAACTTTTAAATATATACCGGTATAAATATCAAATAATTTATAAGGAAAATAATTGCAATGTTTCTTTAATACACTATTCTTTAATATATATATTATATATATTACAATACCCCATACCATATGTTTGATTGACGGTCCAACACTGCGATTTACCAGAAGTTTTTTCCTCTCATAACTTATTTGTGAAATTGCCTTCCACCTGCGATATTTCCGGACCGACACGATTTTGGGACATTTAAGAAAAGAGTCTACTCTTTTTTAAACTTTAAGACCGGCAACACACCTGTAATTCCCTAGTGTTACAGTTTTTCATGGGTGGCGGTAGTCACTTACTACCAGATGAGCCGCATGTTCGTTTACTAAGTCTTAAACTACTCAACTATAAAATTTATTGTGTAAAGCATCCCTTGTTCTAACATAGCCATCCATTTTCATCTATTCTCATATCTTAACTACCTCCATTCATGCCACGTCCTTGTGTTACAAGTTACTATGTTTATTGTTGCAAAATTGTTCTCCCTAGTGAATGAGTCAGTACAAATTAATATCAATACATAAGGCACTTCCCTATCTCAATGAGTTTAGCTATATAAACAGCGCGACCGGGCAAAAGCATGAATGAATCAAACGTCTTGTTATAAATCAAATAATATTGCTATTATGCCGATGGCTGAGAACCTGCCGTGGTTCGCGTGGGCAGCCTCGCCTACGCACCGCCTCAACCACTTCAGACGTGCGGGAGTAATCACAGTATTAAGGAGCACGCTGGATAACTTATATCTGAATGAAAAGCCCCTTGAGCTTATTATCGCCTGGTAAAAGATTATCTATAGGACTAGGATAAGATAAGTGATAATAACGTATTTTTTATTAAATAATTTAACGTCTACTTATTAGTCTCTAAATTGTTCTCAAGATATTCGCCATTCTTTACAATTGGAAAATAGATCTCCTTTAGTTCTTAGAAGTACGCAACTATTCTTTAAATAATAAAGACATTTATTCCGACACTTCAGATTACAATCACAAATTACAGTACAGGTGAATAAACAAAATTAATACAAAAAAAAAATGAGGATATAACAACAATTCATGACAACAATCGAAACAGATGAAGTGGCGGAAGGGACCTAAGGGACGAATAATGATTATTTAAAACAGAAGACAATTTTATTGAGTATTTTGGACAGAGTAATCGGAACGATATACACATAAAGAGTTGAGTAGAATACTTGAAAGTAGTAATTGACCGTTACCGTTACAGCCTATTAAAGTCCACTGCTAAACATATGCCTCCCCCATAGAGCCATAGATTGCCTCATAGAGGGGATATTTGATATAGTTGCCACGCTTGGCAAGCGGGTTGGTAACCACACTTTTTGATTTTAGTCGTTATTAGGAAGAGGCTACTGCCCATCTCCTGATTTGTTTCTCTCTGTTGCCTCTTATGACACCCACGGGATGATATGAGGTAGTGGATATTCTTACAACGCCACTATACCGTAGTAATAATTTGCATAAGACTGTAACCAACAAGCTGAAATGGCAATGGACCGATCACATAACTCGAAGAACAGAGATTTTACGGGGAAAAAAGTTCTTTAGTGGCAACTTGTAAGTATCGAGTAGGGTTTTCCCCTATTAAGTGGAGTGAAGATCTGTTTTTTTTTTATAGAAATAGGGTTACAAACGAGCACACAGTCCACCTGATGGTAAGTGGTTGATGAGGCCCATATACATCTACATCTATCCTCGTTTGCGAATCAAAATGCAGATACGTTGTCAGCCGTGAGGACTAAGTCTCCGGTTCTCTACACTCACCATACGAAACACAGCAGCATTAAGCTGCAATTTTACGCTGGTATTCTGTGAGAGCGTGGTCCTTCCCCGGTCGAGGAAGTCCTATTATCGCCAGTCGTCGCTGCTGGTGATAATAGGACTGGTTCTTTTCTCGCTCAAAGGCTATGTAGCGAGAAAACGCAGCCAGCGTGGTATCTTGGCGCGATACCACGGGGAGTAGTACTGTATGATAATTTAAGTTTTTAGTTTTAGTTTTTTTATTATAGTTTTTTACATACATAAACACTCACGCCTGTCACCCAGAGGGGTAGGCAGAGACTACGGACTTCCATTTGGCACGATCCTGACACATCTCTCTCGCCTCCTTTACATCCATATATCTACGCATACGCGCTCGTCGGTTAAGGGTACTCCTAATCTGGCCCATTTTCAATATATCGCCAATTTGGTCGATAAACCTTCGTCTAGGGCGTCCCTTCCCGACTGTTCCATTCACTTCTGCAACATAAATTTGCTTTGTCGCTCTTTCCTCGTTCATTCTTTCTACATGACCAAACCAAATTTTTTAATATTGTATATATTTTAATTCTATATAAATAAATAATTTATTAAAATACTTTATTATTAAAATTAATCAAAAATTTATTCTTTGTCAGGTTGTCTCAAATGCAAGTGCCACAAAGGAAATTAAAGTATACCTTAACCGGAATGGCATTTTAGAATCCAAACACGCACAAATGCAGGCACAATGAACATTTACGATATTGCAGTAAGCTAAAATACAACTTCTGAACACGGAGTAATCTCGTGCAAACGCGATAAATGGTCTTACAAATGTTACTTAGTTAGTTTAGCGTAGTTTACAAGGTTATGTACTGATTTATAAGAAAGAGAGTAATGCCATAAAGAATATGAATTCTATTGATTGTTAAAAAGTAGGCTATCCAGGTTCACATACGCATTACGAGAAATAAAGAAAACCACAGATGTCCCCAGCGCCCTGTCGGTATATTACGCATACACATCTTCGTGGCTATCATACCGTGTCATGTTGTGGCGAAATGGTACTGATGCACAACAATTATTTATAATAAAAAAAAACTATAAGAATCTTGGCAAATATAAAAATTCCAGTAAGTTGTAAGCCCCACTTCAAAAGCATGAAGTTTTGACTTTGGCGTCTATTTATATTTGGGAAACATGCCAATTTGTAAAAAAAAAACAAACACCCAGAACTATTCACCAAATTAAGTAGGTAAAGTAAAAAATATTTATTAGACAAAAAGATTTACAAATCAACTGAAATTGCCGTGGTCCCCACACTAGGCATGCCTGTATCGTGGGGTCCCAATTTCCAGTTATACATGTGAAGATTTCCCTCTAGTATTACACAATTATTTAACTAAGGCTAATTAAGTAATCTGGTGAGAAAACAAAACAAAATAATCTAATGGAGGAAGTTTGTGATCAATTATGACAAATTAACTAATTACATATACTTAATTAGACCAAATAAGCATATTAAGCTACTATGGCCGAAATCTACACTCGCCTTACATAGCTCTAGTGCCTACTGTATGACAGTAAAAATTTAATTTAATTATATTGCAACGCCCAAACCGGGTTCTAATGCGGACTATTTTAAAAAACGTCACATCTTATGTCACCATTTGATTGCAATAAAGATTATGATTATACATACATACATACATAAACACTCACGCCTGTCACCCAGAGGGGTAGGCAGGGACTACGGACTTCCATTTGGCATTATTATTATTATTATGTTTATGATTATTAGTTTTATGTCAATTATGTTAAATATATCTTCTCTATAATATACTCCTAATTGGCTTCAACTACAAAGATGTATTTTGCTTATAGTTGTTTCCCAAATATACGTCAAAAACGGTATCGTTCTACACAATACAAAGTGAACAAAATATTAAAATTGTAGAAATACATGGTAAGATGCTAAAATTCGCATAAATAAAAAGGTGTGTCTTAACTAGTTTGAAAAGCAACTACAGCAGTTGAAGATAGTAATGGAAGTGATAGTGTACGTATTTTTGACAGGCAGGGAGGATTTATTTGACTTTGGACTTCCGCAAAGTAGCGCTTGATTCTAACAAGTGATTCGAAACAAGTGATTTTTTTATTTTGTACTAGAAAAATGTAATATAGCACGTTTTTTTTTCATATTCCTACATTGTCATCCGATTCTGAGCTATGTTCAAAATTTCAAGTCTCTATCTAATCGGAAAGTGCTCGAAATTTTAGTGATTCCACCCGGAACGACAGACAGAAACAATAAAAGTGACTTAATAAAGAAAAAGGCGGTAAAATTGGGTTCCAAGATGTTATGGGATTCATCAACTCGTTTGATCGTATATTTTTCGATTAAATTTAGACACGACAAAAGTTTTCATTTTACAAAATATTAGAGACCACGTTATGGCTTCATTATAACTGCATCACGAATAGTCCAGCTCGAACTGGAAGGACTTCGTTCTCACGGAATAACAGAGTAAAATAGGAGTACATGCTACTTGTTTTTTTTTATAGCAGAGGGGTAAACGATAGCTTCAATTGAGCCGCATTCTCATTTACGTTAGTTCATTAAAAACCGCAACACCAGAGGAATCGTATGATCAGTGACAAAGATCGGAAACCCATTACCTGGTAACGGGGCATCTATGTAGGTCTCAGGATTGACAACCGACTATAGATGTTGGTGTCTAGGATTCAACTCAATTACCATCAGGTAGACTGTCTTAATTGTTACACTTGCTTGTTTAAAAACACATAACCATTATTTCAGTTTTATATTCACCATTTAAATGCTAGGTTTACGATGTATCAATTAAATGTTTGCCTGGCGGGGTAATAAAGGTGCAAAAGATTTAATAATTTAATCTTTTGAATATTGCAGGAGTATTCTGAATATGTAATTATAATGTACTTAGGTACGTTGTGGATAACTGTAATTGCCTATATTAATTTCTTCATGTGACTAGTTTGTATAAATTATTTATTTTGTTATGGTGTTGTTATCCCAAATGTTAAATAAATAAACAAATAAAAACCGTCTTCTTCTACAGCCCGCTAAAGTACACTGCTGGACTTGGATCTCTCCCTGGCTTGGCAGGCGGTTTGATGAGCGCATATTTATTTATTTATTTATTTATTTGCTTCTTAGTATGTATGTTACATGATATACTGTTAAATATTATGCATACACACTAAGTCTCTAATGGAGACATGCAAATTTATTTATTCTTAGAAATTATATTTATATAAAATTAACACATCAGAATCAATCATTATTAAATCATTAAATTAGCAACAACAAACAATCCATCCAATTATATTCTAAAGATATCAAAATTACAACTAAAAAAAAAAAAATTATAATTAACAAATAAAGTAAATTAAATTAAACAATATTATATACCATGTCAGTTAATAACAAAAAATGTCAATTATGAGCTATAGTCCTATAAAAGTTGTCATCAGTAATTTAAAAGCTCATTTACGGAGTAAAATGTTTTTTGAAGAAGCCACTGGTATAATTTTTTTTGAAATGTTTTATAGGAAGATCTTTGATTATGTTTGGTATTTTATTATATATTGTTTTACCCATCCAGTAACAATTTTTGCTAAAGCGTTTACTTTTCGGTATTTCGCTAATTACTATCCGATCTGGGTATCTCGTGTTCATGGATACCACTTCTTTGTTAAGTTTATAAAAACTTTTCCCGTGTTGTTTTACAAACTTAGCAACTTCTAATATATACAAACAAGGCACGGGTAAGATTCCCAGTGTCTTAAATAGAGGTCGACATGAGACATGGGCCAACACCATGAATGGCACGAACACATTTTTTTGTGCAATAAAACTTTATTAATCTCTGCACTGTTGCCCCAAATTATAATCCCGTAGCGGATAATCGACTCAATATATGCAAAATAAGTATAACACAACCAGAGGTATACTCTACTTAGCCTTACTCCATCACCTTCGCCGGTCTGGGTATTTAAACCTGGCCTAAAGATATGGTTAAACCACCATCTATAGGATGCCATAAGATTTCTCTTGCATTTCCTATAATCGCCTATTACATGGTGATGGGACGTTTTACGCAATCACTATCGCGTTTAATTTTAATAAGAGTAAACGCAACTGCTGATCATGAGGTTCCAAGTTTGAATTATGGGTCAGGCCAACGAAATCAGTTATTGAGTTTTCTGCCAAGAAAATTCTCAGTAGCAGCCCAAGGTCAGGATGTTGGTGGTGTTTCATCCCCGTGACTCAGAAAGCATATAAAGCCGTTGGTTCTACGCCGATTTCTCTCCGTTCGTGTCGGTTTGCCGTCGCATCGAAATATTAGAGTGAGGGACTAGAGAGTGCACCTGTACTTGCGCATACATTAGGGTACTATAATCCTGTTCTGCGCAGTAGGCTAGTCTCCGTTGAAACTGGCCACCTTGACCAAAATTAGGTAATGGAAGTAATAATAATGTCCTCCGGAGCTAATTTTCGATTCGTGCTGCAACCATAATACGTTCTATAACGTTTAACTGCATCTAATTTCAATATGCCATGAAGACAAGGTATGTCTTCACTCCATCTAGTAATGGGAGCCGGAAACGTCTACTCTATGCTTACAAGAACCTTTCTTCCGCGTCAAATGACGGTTCTTTGAGTTATATGAAAGACATTATGCTTTATTATATCTATTAATAATAAAAGTAATAATTTCTTACTTTTATATTGTAAGAATTTCATTTGACGTGCAGAAAATATATATAATTTAACAATTTCAGGATTCAATTCCCATTCGACATACAAGAGCGGAAGACTTGTGGCCGCAATAGAATAAATATGAGTACAAGTACAGAGCGATCTTGCCCTTATCAGCGATCGTAATGTAGTCCAGAAGTGACGGCCTCGCGGAACCGCTCAGCGTTGTCCGCGATGCGTATCACATCAGATTATCTGATGGGCATGGAGCTTGAGTGATACATAGCACTTTGTATTGCTTCATTGTTACTCAAGAAGTTCTCTAAATGTTTTTGTTTTATCCATTTTTAGGTGTCTTTCAGCATTATAGCAACTATATATAATTAAGGATAATTATATTACGTCGTTATTCGTACCTAGATAACGATAAACGGAGTAGATAGATATAAAAATAATTGGTACAAAGCAAGCTTAATTTCAAAAAGGCGTTCTGTGTCAGCTAAACTTTGTTATTGTGGTGTGAGCTATGGGTAGAGCCGCAATAAAAAAAAAAACTAGCTTGTTTTAACATATTATTTAAAATGCCCTATATAATATAATTTATAAATATTTTGAGTCTACCGTGAAGTGACGGTGTAAAAATATCCACTACCCCAGATCATTCCGTGGGTGTCGTAAGAGGCGACAGAGGGAAACAAATCAAATGGGCAGAAGCATCTTCCTAATAACGACGAAATATAAAAAACTGCGACTGCCAACCCGATTGCCAAGCGTGGCAACTGTGGAAAATATCCCCCTATAAGGCAATCTTTAGGGGAGAACTATGTTTAGCAGTAAAATTTTGATAAGCTGGTTATATGATATATCATATTCAGATTCGAAAAGGAGGAAGATTACTTATAAGATTTTAGATACCAGCGTCATCATCATGGTCATCATTATTACATTACAGCCCTTTACAATTCCACGGCTGAACATAGGCCTACCGCAAGGAATGCCACAAATCAAGGTCCTGAGCTACTTGCATCCATCGGCTTTTTGCATGTCTGACCAGGTCGTATAATCGTTTTTTTTTTCATAAATCGTGAATATTTAGAAATATTTCCGAAAGATAATCTTCAAGGGATTTAAACCTACATAACCAAATTTCAAAGATACGTGACTATACAAAAAGGTGAATTAGTTTCTTCTCTATATGGCAAATGTAAGTTTTTTGTAATATTTGATGTTAGAAAACATTTAATAAACAATTTGCCGTAATCAAACTCGTAGTTTATTAAGTTTATTACAATAATTCAATTAACCTCGTTTGTTTCATTTCAATCTAAAAGTACCGTAAACAAGTTAATAGAGGTTAAACCCTTTTAAATTTCTAATAAATATTTTACGATTAAAGACCGCGATCAAATTAGGCCTTAATATCATAAAATCTCTATCACTAATAACATAATCTAATAATTTGTCACTAATGCAATAACCCTGTTTCATTCATTTTCTAATTTTATTAATTACGTGAACGATTAGTCACATCATGTATACCAACTAATTTAAAGATTCTATTATAATTCACTATGATATTATTATTTTGAATCTTAATTCTATAGAAATAAACATTATTTTGTTGTTAAGAGATGAGAATAATGAAATTGTTGTTGGAGCTCTATACCTTTTATGGGCGAGTAGTGAGGCGCGATCGAGCTGGGCCCGTCGAATCGATTAGAGCCGCGGTCTCGTCACATCGATTGGGGACGTTGATGATGATGTAATCGAATGTTTTAGTTCGCTATGATTGCTGTACGCTCACCTACTTAAGGGATATAATGATTTATTTAAACAATGTCTAATCGAGTACTGGTAGACTTGATTAGGTATTGCGTGATTGTGGTGATCAGAAGGTCTGACTTTAATTAGGGTTTTGCAATATTGTTGCTGTATAGTGACTACTAAGATTATTTACTACCCATACCATTCGACCCGACAGTGTAAAAGCGCCATATGTAAATTGGCAGCAGAATATTTCTGATAAAAACCGAAAAAATAAAAAATTGCGATAGCCAATCCGCTTGCCATGCGTGTCAACTATGGCAGAATATTCGTGGCAATCTATTGGGAAGGTCTATGTTTAGCAGCAGAATTTTTATAGGCTGTAATAAATGACTGAATAGTGTTCAAACAACTCTCTATACTCGTGATAAACTTAAAAATGAGGATAGAGGATCAATGAGATAGAGGAGCAGCCAATAACTGTCTAATGCTGAACTCTGGCTTCTTAAGCAGGCGGATTAGCGATCACAGCTCTAGACATATGCTATCCTACCTTCAACGCTGGATTATTTTTTTTGTTATAGAATTGGGTGACAAACGAGCTCACAGTCCACATGGTCTCCGGTTCTCTACACTCACCATATGAAACACAACAGCATTGAGCTGCTATTTTACACTAATATTCTTTTAAAACCATAGTCCTTCCCCGGTCTAGCCGACCCATTAGTCCTACAACCGTAATATTGCTGCAGCGTGGCTCTACCACGTAAAGTGTCTGCGTGTTTTACTTTAATAGGCAGATAATATTGCGTTAACCACTAGTATACTAGTAAGACAGTTATTTTATGAACGTTTTAATATGACTGTATCCCTGAACGGGAGTATCGTGTTATGTCATTAAATACTCATAAAAGCTCCCCCGAGGCGGTTTAAACTTAAAGTTTTATTTTACGAGGAGAAAATAATCGTTCGGTAGTCCGACCTAACTCGTTAGACGCTAACGATGTTAAAAATGTGAAATAAGTTTGTTCGAAGTTCTCGACGGGCTACTAATCTTCCGCTCAACAGATGTCGCTAGTTGCAACTGAGATGAAGTTTTTTGTTATACTTGAGAAGTTATGTAGTTTTAAATAAAAGTTTATCAGTTTCTAGACTATTATTTTGATACACAAAGCAATGCCTCAGTGGTTTGCACATTATTAACAATTTTTTCTATTTTTCTACCTTTAGGAATATCCGTATTTTGATGTCATTCATGATTTCATTCATTTATAATATAATGACTTCTTATATTTACGCGAACACTACACATTAATTGAAACAAATTTTACGAATTTTATCGCGTTTAATTTTGACTCTTTAATTCCCGACATTTCGGGTGATTTACAGCCAAAACTAATTTAAAATTTACTAAAATTAGTTTCGTTTAACATTTATAATTTAATTAATATAAAATATTACTAATATTCATAGAATAACACGGGTCGCCGGCGGACCGGAGGGGAGTAGCCATAGTTTTTCCCCGATACAGAACTGTCTGTAATTTTTTTGTGGGGGAAATCTGCACGCACAAAAACAATCATCTGTCATGACGAAACTGACACATAACAATTAAAACAATAAACTAACAATTTCACACAGACATCACACTCAACAACACCGACAGCGACAACACGAATACATACATCGCATCAGTCGTTCGACTGATCTTCATATTGTTGACGGCGAGTGGCCTGTGTTGGTAAAACAATCCGAAACAACACGACCGTTAAATTATTGTAATTTTTAAGTTTAAAAAGAAGTAAATAGCAATAATGTGATTAAAAATTACTTATACAAGAAAGGTAGTCTCGTGGATCGGAAACTGCCTTATTATAAGTATTTGCCGGAAGCCGTGCTCGAAAGTAACTGCGCCAGGCTCTACTGCGACCGGGCATTAATCACAGACAGGACTATTCTTGCGAATAAGCTGATATTGTGCTGATGAACCGGGCACAGTCAAGGATATATTTGGTCGAAATTACCATTCCGTATGACGAGAACCTCGTGAAAGCCGAAACAGATAAGCGCACAAAACATCTGGACCTGGCTCACGAGGTGACCGACATGTGGGGTGGACTGCCGACTGAAATTATACCTGTAGCCGTTTCTGCGAACGGGTTAATCCCAGTCAGCCTCTCGGGTCATCTAAGGCGATTGGGACTCCGTGACGGACCGCACTGAGCTCAAATGCAGAAGGCGGTGCTCCTCGATACCGTCCGCATTGTCCGCAGGTTTCTTTCCCTTTCCCCCTAACCCTCGGTTTGGTCTCCCCTGCCGAGGGCTTCTATCTGGTTGGGTTTTTATTTATTTATGTATTTTTTGTGTATTGTATTTTGTTGATGTTGATATTGATATTTATGTATGTTTATCATTTTCATTTACAATTATATATTTATACAGCCCAACTAGATGAGAAAACTTATACATACCCCAAAAATAATAATAATAATTTTATTGCTTAAAACAATACAATTTAAACTAAATGGTGACAGGAGTCCCCCTTTTGGAGCCTGTGTCAGGGGGCACCGCTATTCTTTAAGTTTACAATTATCACTGACAGTTTTAATCAGTTCAACAATAAAACTAAAACTTTAGTCAAACTTTACACAGTTCATATATAAACAGATTTAAGTGATGTGTGTGTGGGTGGTGGTAGCAAAAGTAGTGTTTGATTTCGGGTTATCAATTATTATCTGCCTTCTTTTTGTAGCCTTAACTGGATCATATATAATAGTTTTATGCTTTTTGAGGATGGTTTGTGATATATATACTATATATATCACAAACCATATTATATACTATATATATCACAAACCATATTATATAGTTTCCTAACTGAACCGAGTCGAATACTTTGGAATAGTTTCTCAGTCGAGAATCTTCACTCTTTGAAAAACAAAATCTTTATGAGGCTGCGCTGAGCTCGTTCGAGCTCAAGGAAGCGTGTTTTAGCAGCTCCACCCCATATAGGTATGCAGTATATAAGTATTGACTGTACCAGAGATATATAAATATCCCTGAGAAGACTTCTATTCATATCTCCTGACTTTGAATCTGATCTTGGCACTACATGTCGCAATGTCTTGAAAATCCATATAAGTTTTCTTAATCTTTGCGTGAGGTATTCAAGATGTCTTTGGTCTAATAATACACCCAAGTATTTTACTTCTTCGACTTTATGCATAGTAGGATAATGGCAATTTTTTCTATCTGTTGTACTGTTACATTTATGTATCTTTACCTCAAAATGGCCAGGTTGAGTGTTGTTGTTAATGCTAAAACAAACATAACTACTTTTAGCAGTGTTTATTGTAAGAAGATTACAACACAGCCATTTTCCTATTTGCTCAAGACCCTTTTCTGCGTTATCTTTAACCTTCTTCCAGGAATTCCCAGTAAAAACAACGGCAGTGTCATCTGCGTAGGAGAATATCTTAGCGTTCTTGATTGTCATGTTACACAGATCATTTAAATATATTAAGAAAAGTGTGGGTCCAAGAACACTTCCCTGAGGGACACCGAAAGACACGTTTGTGCTTTCACTGATATAATCTCCCAATTTGACCATCTGCTTCCTATCTGTCAAATAGTCACTAAACAGTCGAAGTGGGGCTCCTCTAATACCGATCCGTTCCAGTTTGTGTAAGGATAGGAAGAGAAACAATATCTTTAGTAGCCTTTTGCAAATCTAAGAATGCTGTCATACATTTATTATGGTTATCCCCTTCTTCGACTACCAGCGAACTTAGTGCACAAACCGCGTCTTCGGTTGATGTTCCTTGTCTAAATCCAAACTGAGAAGTAGATAGTATATCATATCTGTTTAAGTACGCGATTAGTCTAAAGTTTAATAGTTTTTCGAGGATTTCGGAGATCGTTGGTAATACAGATATAGGCCTGTAGTTGCTCACTTCGTCTTTATTGCCAGATTTGTAAATTGGGGTGATAATAGATTGCTTTAAGGGAGCAGGAAATATTCCTTTTTCAAAGCAAAGATTTGCAAGATGGGTAACGATGGGAATGATTTCAGTTTTCGCATATTTTAGAAAAGTAGTTGGGATATTATCCCATCCCGGGGCACTTGCCGACTTAAGGTTCATCAAGATACTATTGACTTCATCATGATTAGCGTGTATAAGACCGAAGGAATTTGGCTGAGATGGTAAGTTATGTAGATAGGCATTCATGACATTTACATCAGGATTTACTTGTTCAGCAAGCTGCTTACCTATGTATTAGCAAAGTACTTATTTACGGAATTCGCAGAGGCACTATAGTTCTCATTAATACGAAGTAACTCTTTATTCAAGTTATTAGTTTTATTAGTATATGTG
Source organism: Parnassius orleans (assembly GCA_029286625.1). NCBI lineage: Eukaryota > Metazoa > Arthropoda > Insecta > Lepidoptera > Papilionidae > Parnassius > Parnassius orleans. Next base: position 4,958,465 of record JAGSMP010000059.1, read on the forward strand.
ATATTTTTTATATTTTTCCACAATTGTTTGTTATTTTTTACTGATTTAGCTAGTAAGTCTCTCTCATAATTCCTTTTTAATTTTTTAAGAAGGTTGTTACAATAGTTCCTATATCGTCGGTAAGTTACTAAGTTTATATCATTAGAAGGGTCACTTCGCGCTTTTTCTTGTAACTTATTACGGTTTCTTATGCATCGTAAAATACCGGGTGTTATCCACGGTTTCAAAATACGATAGTTTTTAGGTATATTTGTTACTATCGTGTGTTTTGTCAGGGAGTCTGTTATTTCATGTATTAATTTTTGGATTACCAACGTAGGATCATTACATAATAATAACTCTTCTATGTTTTTAGTTTTAAGGTGATTTAGAGCTTTATCGAAGTCAAAGACAACGTATACGAAACCACCACCTCCCATTGCCCCCACCGACCCTCAGGTCATACGGGCCGAATCTCGGGAGATGCGCGCGGTGCTTGCACGGGCTCTTACCCGCGCGCACTTTCTTGACTCCCTACAAGTATTTTAATCGTATACGGAGCCGGGCGTAACATTAATTAATCTGTGGCCGGGCGTAACATTATTTAATCTGTGGCCGGGCGTAACATTATTTAACCTGTGGCCGGGCGTCAAATATGAGGCCACTAGTTCAGTAATAAAAATAGTACACATAAATATGACGGCCGCCTGCCCGCGTCCATCACTAGTGGTCAGAAATAATTGGAACAGAGTAAACGCTCACAACACTTTCGTTGTAAACGAGCAGTCTTTAATCAAATTAGTTTTGAATGCTGTTGTTATGATTTATTGTTATAGCCTATAGACTACAGATGTTCTTTTTCTGGCGACTTCAAAAAGGAGGAGGTACTCAATCCTACTGTATGTTTTTTTTATGTATGTTACCTCATAACTTTTTTCTGGGTGAACCGATTTCGATAATTCTTTTTTTATTTAAAAGCTGGTGCTTCTCATGTAGTCCCACAAAAATGATTGATCAAGGTCTAACCAATATTTTTTGAGTTATTCTTCATAACTAATATTGAAGTCGGTTGTACAAAATTTTAAATTTCAAATTATTATTCATTCATTACAGCTTATCAAAGTCTACTGATAGACATATGATTCACAGACAGATTGCCTCATAGGGATTTTCGCTATAGTATCCATTCTAGGCAAGCAGGTTGGCAACTGGCAACTGGGTGACAACTATTTTGGGTTGTAATCAGGAAGATACTGCTGCCGATCTCCTGTTACATCTCCATCCGTCGCCTCTTATCACGAGATGATATGGGGTAGTGGGTTCTATTAAGCCGTTCCTACACGGCGATGTTTTTATAAAATGTTTTAAATTTACGCGAATGCTCCACATAAAATAAAACGATTTTTATAGAACTTTTCAGGTTTATTTTAACAATTTTATATTTCCCTCTTTCCGAGTGGCTGGGATTTTAGGCGTTCTGCTATCATAGTTAACCCTGGCTACTTTCGTTTCTATTGATTAGAGGACGTTTCATAATTTTATAAGTCTCGTGCATTATCCTCGATAGGCTGTGTTCTTTTTTAAGAATTATTTTATATTTTAAATGGCATATTTGATACTGAATACGGTCACAGATTGCAGATAAAACACTAAAAACGTTGAAAATTTGAAACAGGTGTAAATAAATAAAATAAAATGTTTCTTTTCAATACAGAAGTTGTATATACAAGTGAAAATATTATATTATGAAAATATCGTAGCAGGTCGAGAGTAATTCACATCATACTAATTGGTAGAGAAAAAAGACCTTAGTACACATATTCTTATGATAAAATATTGAGAGGGCTATGAAAACATTAAATCAAAACGTATTGTACGGTTATAGTCCGTGTTAGGATTTGCATCGAGTATCCAAGCCTCGAGTAAACTACTCATACCATTAAAATACAACCCTGGAAAAAAGCAGGATAGCAGAACTTAAACCAGTTAGTATGAACACATCTTTTCAAAACTATTTTGCGTCAGAGTTAGTTTAATAATCCAATAAAAAGTTCTTGCCATTTATAACTATAATCAAACGAATAAAGAACAAGTTTATAATATAAATGACGCGGGTATTCTAGGTTCATTTCCGCCGTCTACGCACACATTAGTTCGTATCGATGTTGCGTGTGTATTCTAGACCTAACCCGAGCACTAAGCAGCTGGCCCAATGATTTATAACTTTTATGTGGACATAATGCCATATAAACACAGTGGGGTACACTGAAATCATCGACTTGTTGAGTTACATGTTCAGTTTAACTTTTTTATTTGAGTTACGAGTAGAGTTATCAGTTATTACTTATTACCTAGTAATTAACGGTCACGGAAGGTACAAAAGGCTGTCCATCAATAAAGTAACCAAAAAATTTTTTTCATTACTTATCTCTGTTATTTGGCGGCATAAAAAGTAGGCAGATTTTTGAGGATTAAGACATAATGCCTTGTTACGACATTATGTGTCTACCAGCTTAGAGGTAACAACACATCTGTAATGCACTTAATGTAAGGTTGCATGTTGCAGGTGTCCACGGGCTTTAGTAACTTATTATCATAAGATCACGTAGTAGAACCATGCTGCAGCTAATCTGGTATAGTTGTTGCACGAATGGGTCGGCTCGACCGAGGAAGGACCACGCTCTCACAGAATACCAGCGTAAAATAGCAGCTTAACGCTGATGTGTTTCGTATGGTGAGTGTAGAGAACCGGAGACCTTTTTTTACTGGAAACGAGGCATTCCATTAGTCTTCACGGGTGAGAACGCATCTGCATTTTGATTCGTAATCGAGGATAGCTGTAGATTTTTATGGGCCACAGCAACCACTTACCATCAGGTGGACTGTGTGCTCGTTTGTCACCCTTATCTTATAAAAAAAAATCCTGTACCGTGCAGATGGCTGTACCGTGTAATGACGGTGTATGAATATCCAATACGCCATATCATACCGTGGGAGACGTAAGAGGCGATAGAGGGAAACAAATCAGGAGATGGGCAGCAGCGTCTTCCTAATAACGATTAATAATAAAAAACTGCGGTTGCCAACCTGCTTGTCAAATGTGGCAACTATGACAAATATACCCCCTATGAGGCTATATATGTGGGAGACATATGTCCTCAGTGGACTTTAATAGGCTGTAGTGGTAACGGTGCAGATGACTAGTCTTCGTTGAGACTGGCCGCCGAGACCGAAATTATTACCATAAGACTATCGAAAGTCCACTGCTGAACATAGCCTCCTCCATAGATTGCCTCATAGGGGGATATTTGCCATAGTTGCCACGTTTTGCAGACAGGTTGGCAGCCGCAGTTTTTTTTTTATTTGTTATTAGATAGACGCTACTACCTTACTTACTACTTTGCTACTACTTACCATCTAGTGACGGTGTCAGAATATTCACTGTTTTTTTTTTTGTTTTTTAATATTCTACTAAGCCAGCGCTTGTCTACAATCCCACCTGATGGTAATGGTGATGTAGCCTAAGATGGTGAAGCACACTGACTTAACAAAAGCCTATTCACTCTTGCCTTGAAGACACCCACACTGTAATCGGATGGAAAGACAGATGCTGGCAACTGTCCCATCGAACAACAATACAAATGCATCTCATAACGTGGTAGAGCCACGCTGCAACTATATTATGGTTGTAGCACGAATGGGTCGGCTCGACCGGGGTAAGACCACGCTCTCACAGAATATCAACGTAAAATAGCAGCTTAATGCTGCTGTGTTTCGTATGGTGAGTGTAGAGTACCGGAGACCCTTTTTACTGAAAACGAGGCATTCCATCTTAGTCCGTAGGGATGACAACGCATCTGCATTTTGATTCGTAATCGAGGATAGCTGTAGATTTCTACGGGCCACAGCATCCACTTACCATCAGGTGGACTGTGTGCTCGTTTGTCACCCTTAATTTATAAAATAAAAATATGCGTGAGTGTCATGGAACACTCGGTTGGAACAAGTTCCTTTCGTAGTATATTATTATTAATAAACGTATTATATTATTGACTAGCTGTCTCCGCGACTTCGCCCGCGTGGAATTTGTTACGATTGGATTTCATGGGTTTTAATCATTTTGCACGGAACCCTAATTATTTTTCTAAAATAAAAGTAGCCTAAGTTATTCCTTATAACATCAGCTATCTGCCAGTGAAAGTCCCGTCAAAATCGGTCCAGCCGTTTCGGAGATTAGCCCGAACAAACAGACAGACAGACAAAAATTTTAAAAATTGCTTTATTGTTATATTTATATGCTTTATGTATTGTATATGCTTTCATATTTATTTAGTAAAAGCTGTTATTTTGACATTACAAACAGACATTTCAATTTTATTTATTTGTATAGATTAAAAATACAAATAAATGAATTACTAGCGTCTATTACAATGAAGCGTCATTTAAAATAAAATAATATTTCTTTCATGGCAACATAAAAAGTGGATATTATTCCACTTCGCTTCCTTATAGCCGCCAAGGCCGTCAACACTACGTCAGAAGGGGTCGTGACGGAAAAATCTTACACTTTTTCTCGCCTAGCCCCCATCCGCCAAATTCGTACCGTCCGATAAGGAACTTCGTTCCAAAAAAATCTCAGTGACTCATAATTTGTGTGATACACAAGGTTTAGTGGCAAGTTATGTATCTTCTACTGTATTGTCGAATAAGTTTCTGTAGGGCCCGCAACCCGCAAATTTATCGTTCTAACTCACGGTCTAATTATGCAGAAAGCTATTTTCAACAACTAATTTATTCTATAAAGCTCAATTCAACATAATATGAAAAAAAACTAAGTAATAATATATGTTTACAGTTGTTATTACTTATTATTTTTATAATAAAGAAACGCTCAAGCCCACTATAGATTTTTTTGTACGTAAGCTACGGCTCACATATAACAATGGGTAAAACAGTAATAAAAAACAACTCCGTTAAAAAAAAGTTTACTGTAAAAAACCTTCCCCCTTTTTTCGTATTTGCAGATGCAATTTATAAATATTATATAGCCTAACGATTTTTTATATTTACGCGAATACTACACATGGAATAAAACTAACTTTACGGATTTTATCACGTTTAATTTTAACATTTTAACTTTCCCAAATCCCTAAATGCAAGACTTCAAGATACCTTAAGCTCATCCTGCGTAGATCAGACAAAAAAAAATTAAGTTCGATAACTATGACATCGGGACGTCAAGCACCTCAGTCGCCCCCGTGACCATGGGTGCTGTAAAGTGTCCGAAACGTTGGGAATTAAAAAAGTTAAAATAAAATGCGACAAAATCCATAAAATTAGTTTTATTATATAGCGTATGTCACTCCCACAATTAACACGAATCTAACGACACCTCATATGTTAAAATCCATCAAGCCGTTTAGGCTACAGAGCGTGCCAAAGGAATAGGCATACATACATAATATACATACTCTCGAAAAACATTACCCTCCTTTTGGGGCAATCGGGTAAAAATTACTAACTAAGATTGTACTGTAAATATAATACTAGTCAACCATTACACACACACTGCAAACACACGCAGATATGATTCAAAAATTAAATATTTACGAATACTTTGGTCGAGTTTATAGGTAAAGAATTAGAATGAATGGTGTCTACCGCTTAAGCTGGTCGTACTATTAGTGTCGGAATTAGGTTAAGCCGGAGTTAGCCCGACGGTTCCGGACATCTCGGCTGCGATTAGTGGCGGCTTAGATGCAAATTGTTTGTGAATGAGCCTCGTCACGACTCAGTCCGTTCAGTACGCAACAGACAATAGATCAGTTCGTTTTCTTGATTGAGCTTGGCATAGTTTCACCAGCATTACCAGATTAAGGTTATGAACCAGTTCAGGGATAAGATATTAGACTGTATTTTATTCGGTGTAGCACGAATGGGTCGGCTCGACCGGGGAAGGACCACGCTCTCTCAGAATACCAGCGTGCTATGTTTTGTATGGTGAGTGTAGAGAACCGGAGACCTATTTTGCTGGAAACGTGGCATTCCATCTTAGTCCTCACGGGTGATAACGCGTCTGCATTTTGATTCGTAATCGAAGATAGATATAAATGTCTATGAGCCACAGCAACCACTTACCACCAGGTAGACTGTTTGCTCGTTTGTCACCCTTAACCTATAAAAAAATATTGGAATATTTGGACTGTTTGTAGTCTTGACACTTCCTATACATCACCAAAAGACCTGTTCCTACCTTCTGGCCATCCCATTTTTACGGTTGCCAGGGATATATCTTTTGTGTCATCATTATTGTAATGCTTTTGCTTCCGCTATCTTCACATTCATATTCGCTTCTTCACTTCAGTCGTTCTTATCTCGCTTGTCTATAAGATCCCGAGTAATTAATCCAATCGAGTTTATAACAAAAAGAAAACAATAAACGGTTCACCTTTTTAAGCCAAATTATCATTAATAGTCATTTTAAGACTTTCTATATTTTGCTCGCCTCATAACGTTATTAAGTAATGTTATTAAGTAATAATGTCGACCCGTCAAGGTCAAGCAATTTTGTGTTCTTAAAATGTCTCTATCATAACCATATTGCACTTATACGATAATATGAGTAGCCGTATATCAAGAAAACACTCTAATTAATCCATCTTATATTTTAAAAAAAAACATTTTATATTGCTACTTTGAAAAAAAAAACGGTTTGAAAAAATTTTTATGTGGATGTTCGGATGTTGATTTTGTATGTGATCACGATAACTTCCGAAAATATTTGACGCATCGAGACCGGATTTTTTTTATTAGCTTCAGAATTACATCAACTATTTCATATCAATAACCTAGTACGCGTCGTTTGTTAATAAAATGATTTTCAAGTTTTATAAATTTTATTGTTATTAAAAATTTAAAGGCGCTTTCATTTTCTTCTTTAACCCTAAATAGACAAAAGAAAAATGTCTATATCGATTTTATATATTGTGTAATCGATTTATTTTGGCAAACATTATTAATTTTTTCTATGTAGGTGACACTACCTGTTGTAATATATAGAGCGCTAAATTTAAAACACTTTAATATATTTTAAAAGTCAGGAATACAATTTTTTTTTCATCACAATTAAATAAAAAGCTCATGAGGCGTGCACTTTTGGATTTTCCAAACTATTCTGCAACATTTGTTTAATAACAAATTAAAGAATAAGGCATATATAGGCAGCCTTCATTAATAATTATGCAAAAACTAATTTTATTTTTAGGTACAATATTGAAGCGTATAAACAACCACGGCTAGAGGGGGTCAAGTCAAATCAAAAGTTACCCTTCTTATGGTAAACCATAATTATATATACATCATATGATTGATATGAAACATTGATATTACTGTTTTAATTTTAGTATCAATCTAAAATTTTCCGTGTTTTTAAGTAAGTCATTAAGTGTCGATAGTATTTGCTTATGGTCTTCAAATATAGAAAGTTCAGCGTTATAGTAACCTGAGAAGCAGACTTCAGGATCAGTCAAACCGAGCGCACTGCTTGACCCAATTCACATTTGGCGGCAAAGAGACCGACACTGATTTATGTGGCGTGCGTTATTCAGCCTAAAAGTCTACTTGTTTACACACAACGTCCGTTAGGTAGCTGCTGTGTGGGGCAACACTGTCGATAAAGTTAGCTTGTTGTACGTAAATTACCAAATGTTTGATGTGGGCAATGTTGGTGTCTGAACAGATTTAATTGATGAGGTTAAACGATTAATGAATCACATTCATTGTAGGTAGATTTCAAAATGTTTCGAGTTTTGTGGAGTTTACTTGTATATATTACGTGAGTTAAGAATATGATAAGTTTTTTATGTGGTAGAGCCATGCTACTGTTATATTATAGTAGTAACATGAATAGGTCGGCTTCACCAAGGAAGGACCACGATCTCAAAGAATTCCAGCGTAAAATAGGAGTTAACACAGCTGTGTTTCGTATGGTGAGTGTAGATATCCGGAGACCCTTTTAACTGGAAACGATGCATTCCATCTTAGTCCTCACGAGTGACAACGCAGTTTGATCCGCATTTTAATTCGTAATCGAGGATATGTAGATGTATGTTCCACAGCAACCACTAACCATCAGATGAACTGAGTGCTCTTTTATCATCCTTATATTATTGAAATATATAATATGATAAGAGTGTCGGCTAAATCAGAGACAGTGATTAAATTCCATAATATGATATAGCTATATATAATATATAATATAGCTGCAGCGTGGCTCTACCACGTTAAAGAATACAGTGTAAGGTGAATGCAAAGTAAGCACGCTATTATGTTTAAAAGTATTTTGAGCACGCGTGTAACATTTTTTAAAATATTAACCACCGCCTTCGGGTATAATGGACCAATTACTTTAAATATAATCCACATCGAAATATCAGTTATCAATCGGAAATTTTAGCTCGGTACTCTTTCGAAATGACTGACATACGGATCACAAAATTGATACCTGTAGAAGGCATCAAATTTTGAATTCGAGATGGTAGTACAATACTATGATATTAAATCAGTTAATTTAATGTAGAGTTTTCATGCGTTGTATATATATATATATATATAAACATAGTGCATTATATATTTTGCTTTTTATAATATTTTCTTTTGATTTTTACCCGACTGCTCCGAAGAAAGGAGGGTAATATTTTGCGTTTTGTTTTTCAGAAATATGGTGACGACCACACAGTTCATCTGAAGGTAAGTGGATGCTACATCTATCCTCAATTAAGAATCAAAATGCTGCGTTGTTATTTATATTATCGACTAAGATGGAATGCCTTGTTTCCAATAAAAAGCGTGACCGGTTCTCTACTTTCACCATACGCAACAAAGCCCTTTTACTGGAGACCCTTTTACTGGAAAAGAGGCATTCCATCTTAGTCCTCACGGGTGACAACGCATCTGCATTTGCAAATAAAAATAAAATAACCGCACGTTCGTGAGTCAAATAGAAAAGTGTCTATTATCCTCATTTGCAGGTAATAATGGACGGAAGCGAGTTATTTTATCTCACTGATAGATGCGTGGGATTAGGATGCAGCCCACGTTGTCATAGCGATGAAATCAATCAACTGTATTCCGAATTAACGGTTCCAAAATAACCAGTTCTGATTATGAGTAATTAAGAGATAAGTTAAAGGGCCTTTCCCATGAGTGGGCTGTCGTTTATTTGGTTTAGTATTTTGTGGGTAGGTGTGCTATTCAATGGAAGTCAGTCTGTATTTCGGTCTGAATGGCATAGAGAGCCATATAATTACAGGCTGTGAGGCATTACATGCTGATCATCAGAGGTGACAACGCAACTGTTGGCTGCAGGTGTCCATGGACTGTAGAAGCCACTTACTATAAGGTGAACTGTAAGTTCGTATGTCAGATCAATTTTATTTAAAAAAATATGTATAATAATAAATATAAGTAATATCTATTGCTTCCACGTATCAAATTAAAATATTCGATTGCCAAACGACATTTTTTTTATAGGATTAGGGTGACAAACGAGCACACAGTCCACCTGATGGTAAGTGGTTGCTGCGGCCCATAGACATCTACATCTATCCTTTATTACGAATCAAAATGCAGATGCGTTGTCACCCGTGAGGACTAAGGTGGAATGCCTCTTTTCCAGTAAAAAGGGTCTCCGGTTCACTACACTCACCATACGAAACACAGCAGCGTTAAGCTGCTATTTTACGTTGGTATTCTGTGAGAGCGTGGACCTTCCTCGGTCGAGCCGACCCTTTCGTGCTACAACTATACTACTAATATGGCTGCAGCATGGCTCTACCGCGTTTAAATTTACATTTTTTAATCTGCGCCTCCGTTTCAAGTCTGCTAGGTAAGACTTTATGTGTGCTATTCATTATACTCGCGAAAATCTAAGAAGCCCGATTTGTTAGCTATAAAAAGTACTTTGTGTAATGATGGGAAAAAAATTGGTCGCTTTAAAAACCGATTCTCGAGACATATCGATTACTTAGAGTTTGTAATCGACAATTTACCTACATTGTTTAAAATTGATTCTCGAGGCATATCGTTTTATTACACGTATGATTTTGTAATATTTAACAGTTATTACGTAAATCCAAACTAAGTTTAAATTTGGGCAAGTTTCAAAGCCAAGACATAAACTAAAACCCGACATACTGATTTCTTCTGGAAGGTTCACATATAATAATACATTGTATATTATATCCCAGTGGCGTACCTAGTGGAAAACTCTAGGCACGCCACTGATCCGTACAAAGCCGAGGCGGGTCGCTAGTCAAGAATAAAATTAACAATAAATAAGTGTGGTTGGGTCAGGTAAATAAATAAATTAACTGAGTTCGTAACATTTTTTTCACTTTCGTCACTGGATGAATCAGAAAAATTATCATCAATTGAACTGTCTTCGTCGGTTAAGCGTATAATAAATTCATTTTCAAAATTTTTTTTCATTCTCTCCTAAAGTCTTCCGTTATAATATTATTAAGGATAACTCAAAAACTATTGATCATACCTTGATCAAATATATATGGGACCACATGTAAAGCACCAGCTTTCAAATGAAAAAAGAATCATCGAAATCGGTTCACGTAGAACAACGTTATGAGGTAACAGACATTAAAAAAAACATACAGTCGAATTAAGTACCTCCTCCTTTTTGAAGTCGGTAGAAAAGAGGTAAAGTTATAATGACTACATTCTTTAATACCTTGTGCAGTCAAACGGCTAGATGGGTTCTAATAAAAATGCCATTCAATAAACTTTGACAATACGACAGCAGTCAGCCGCTATAAGAGACGAAAAATATCTACTAATATTATAATGTTCCTATATTTTTTTCTTCTATAAATGCGTATACCATGCTTCCTTCTTTTAATATTTTTTTTATTAAAATATGTAAATACTAACCTTTAACTTGAGCCCAAATCATCTCTATAGCATTGTATTGACAGTGGCATGGTGGGTTCCTTAATCCTTATAATTTTATACCCATGTTCCTGTGCCAATTCATCGATGGCGTAATTTGGCCTCACAGGTTTATTTTCTTTGACTAATTTTAACAGTTATGCTTTCAATAAATTCATGTCAACACCATGATTTTCTAGCCATGCCACTAGATCCGCCTTTTTGTTAGCTTGTGTGGGAGGTTTATCTAATTGGATAGAGTAATAGGGAACATTGTCCATAATTATCGTACATTCTTCTGGAAGGTTTTGCATAAGGGTCGTAAGCCACTCTTTAAATTTTTCGGCATTCATTTCTTTATGGTACTCTTTTGTACTTTTTGATTCAAATGCCTTCCCCGGCAGATCCAGCATGACAAATAATGAGGCGTCTACCCTTTGCCATTGGAACCCTTGATCTGGATGCTTGCGTATCATCCGTCCAAGACTGTGGCACAAGTTATCGCGGCATGTACAATGAGAAACGTCAAATTTTTCGACGGCTCCGTGGCGCAGTGGCTTAGCAATGAGTTGCAGCGCTAAGAGCCGCGGGTTCGAATCCCGCACGGAACAAGTATTTGTATGGCCTACAAATAATTGTTTAGGGTCTGGATGTTTGTCCTTGTGCAATTTATGTTTGTAAAGTGCCCCCACGATACAGGAGAAAATCCTAGTGTGGAGGTTAAGTTTTTTAAAAAAAAAACGTAACCTCCAGTAACCTCCAAAACGTTACCTATTTCTGCCAAATAACAGTCCTTGCACAGTTCTGTTTCCGTCTGTAGTGCATAGAAACCCAGTATAATAACAGGCTCTGAGGCAATTCGTCTTAGTCCTCAGGGGTGACAACGCTAAATCTGCCCTAATTCATCATGTTTACGGAAAAGGCCTTTGGCGTAAAAGAGTCGCTGCAGCCTTGCCCTTGCCTCGTTGTTCTGTCGGTTTAGGCTAGAGTGGCCATTAGTAGCATTAAAATTGGGATAAAATTTTAGTTTAATATATTATGCTACTATTATGGGTTGACTGGCAGAAAATGGCTAAAGCCATTTAGTCCACTCTTTGCATTATTTTGTTAGAGGGAATACAATAAAGAATTAATAAAATAATAAATATTAATCAAATATTTCATGAATCAGGAAGTATATGTTTTCAATAATTGTGGAAATTTGAAAAAAAGATAGGCGAGGGCGAAAATTTTCGGCTGTAATGCCTCCGGACAGCAGAAACTGATATTACCGTAATTTGTATAATACTACATTACCCTCGTAAAAGGCTGACGATGTTGATTTTATCGTCAAGTAGTTAAAGCGTAAAACCAAACACAGAAAAAAAAATAACAATACGCAAAATCCGCGAACCATGGTCACACGAGTCTAAACCGGTCGCCTGATTTATTAACCGTAGCATTGCCGCGGGCTGGCTTCGGACGATTATCGCTAATTATTAATTTTCCATTTCATATCCACGTCTCCAACGGCTTCGCGGTTCGCACACGCAATTCACTAAGGAATCGATGTCGCACAATTTATTGGGTGTTATTTCATGTTGGTGCTGATATCATCAACGCCATAGCGCCTGCAGGCCCGCGTGTTATCTGCAAGGCTTTGCTGCATAAAACATCACGCGGTAGTTGTCAACGCGTAAATGGAAATGGAGTCGTGAATCTTCCTAATATATACGTCTTTATTATTTCTTAACGAACATTTATTACAGATCTCTGTGTGTAATTCGGTTATATATATAAGCGAAATACTGACTGACTCATCACGATATCTTTAAAACTATACACCCGATTGATTTGAAATTTAGTATAGTTACTCATTTCGAAATGTAGACGCTCACTAAGAACGGATTTTACGATACTACCATCGAAAACTAGTTATTTTTTTATAGAGTTCTTTCTTTTACGAATCATTTTGCAGCTCCAAAGTAATGTTCTCTGTTTACTTATGCTTATAGGTTGACTGGTAAAGAACGCCTTAAGGCTTTAAGTCCGCCTTTGAACATTTTTGTACAAAGAAATTTAAATAAATAAATAGAGGGATCAAATCTGCAAACAGTGCACCTGATGGTGAGTGGATGCTGTGGCCTATAGATATTCTACATCTATTCTCGATTAAGAATGAAAATGCATATGCGTTGTCACACCTGAGGACTGAGATGGAACGCCTCGTTTCTAGTAAAAATATATAAAGCGTTTTAATCTTACTTTTACTATAGTAAGTATTAATGTTCAAATACACTTTTGGATTGAATGTTAACATGTTGTCCACATACCAAATTTCGAACAAAACTGTTTACTTTGTTATTACGAAACAGCAATAGGGCGTAATATTTGGATGGCATCAAAGCAAGTTCTGTTAAGCTTAAGCAATGTGCTCTACCATCTTCAGCTACCACTAACCTACTATCAAATTTTGACTGCCTCTCTGGTTTAGTGGTTGTAAGCGCGGTTGCAGACTATGAGGTTCCGGGTTCGAATCCTCGGTTGGGCCAAAAAATAGTTTTTAATTTTCTCTCAAGAAATTTTCAGTAGCAACCCGGAATCAGGAAGATGGTGGTGTTTCTGATCTCGCTCCTGTAGTGGTGGACTGTCGCCGTATTGGACTATGGGAGTGAAGGAATAGAGAATGCACGAGCACGCATCCTTTTTCATCTTATAATGCGATTGTTTTGGAGGAACATAAAATATTCGCTTGTATCTCAAGAGAAAATTTTGCATGTAGTCACATCGGATATACAAGATCGATCACATATCACTATTGGTACTTTGTAGGACCCAATGATTAGTACGCCCATGCAACGAGGTCGAGCCTATTTGTATAATTAAGTCAATCGATAATTTACTACACTGTGATCATACCTGTGCAAACGAAAGCCGCCTCAAAGAGTAAAAAATAATAAAATAATTTCCACATAATAGCTTTTGAAGTTGATAAATAGGGGATGAAGATTTTGATGTGACTAATAGAATAAAATAGAATAGAATAGAATATTTTTATTAAATATACGAGTAGATTACATGTGTAATTCTTATTGAAAGTCATTTTTACTTTACCACTGGTTCGAAAAAAAAGCTCTGTCCTGGGAAGAACCAGCAAGAAACCCAGCGGACTTTAACACAATTAGACGACATTTGAGATTGTGATTTTTCTTAGAGAGTGTGCGCTATTTAATTCAATTTATTTGTTATTCTTGTTGTACATTTGGTCTTAATTTTAAAAAATTGTTCAAAACAAGAACCCTGCAAGGGCACTGCAAACATAGGCAATTATTAATATGATTATTACATTAACATTATAGTATTATTAATAAAATTATCATTTAATGAATATTTACAATTAATTTAAATATTAATGAGATCATACTATATTATTTATTCCTATTTCCTACTCAATCACTAAAAAACTCCTGCAACGAGTAATAACATTTTTTCGTTAAATATGCATTAACTTCCATTTTAAACTTTTTTATGCTTTTAATGCTTCTGATGCGTTCTGGAATTTTGTTTTATATTTTTATCGACATGGCATAGGTACAAATACAAAAAATATAAATCGTAAACACCGGCTGTGTAATAATGATGTAACTATGGATAATTTTAATTTTGGTCTTAAATTTTTAGGGCGAAAATATATGGTTTAAAAAACTTAGACATTTAATAAAAAGTAAAAGCCAACTTTAAGGAACTGACCGACCTGGTTGTAGCACGAATGGGTCGGCCCGACCGGGGAAGGGACTAGGCTCTCACAGAACACTAGCGATAAACAGCAACTCAATGCTGCTGTGTTTCGTATGGTGAGTGTAGAGAATCGGTTACCGTTTTTACTGAAAACGAGGCATTCTATATTTCTTCAGGGATGGCAACGCATCTGCATTTTGATTTTTAATCGAGGATAAATGTAGAAGTCTCTGGCCACAGCATCCACACGTTAATCACTCATAGTCTATAAAAAATACCTAAAATAATGAAATAATTTCCACAAATCACAATCTGGAATATCGATTATTAAGATTATTAGCGATCCGCCCCGCCTTCGCACGGATGATTTCTGGATCTCAACAACAACGCCACCTACCGGGTCCAATTTTGAATCTAAAACATTCTCTAATCAACTTAATCACACACAAAATTTCATTAAAATCAGTCCAGTTGTTTAGGATGAGTTCAGTGTATATGTACAAGGACAGAAGAATTATTTAATATACAATATTCATGTATTATATATATAAACCTTCATCTTGAATCATTCTGTCTACTGATGACCGCATCAAAATCCAATGCGTAGTTTAAAAGATCTAAGCGTACAGACGACGGGAATAGACTGTTTTATACTATGTAGAGAAGACTATAAGATAGATTAGACTTTCAAGTCGATTTTTAGGGTTCCGTACCCGAAGGTAACCAACGGGACCCTATTACTAAGCCTCCGCTGTCCATCCGTCTGTCTGTCAGCGGGCTGTATCTCATGATCCGTAATAGGTAGACAATTGAAATTTTTACAGAATGTGTATTTCTGTTGTCGATATAACGACAAATAATAAAAATAAATTAAAAACTAAAGGGGGCTCCTTTATTAGAAACGTGTTTTACGATGGTAAGGAGAAGGGATTCCGCCCTTCCTGCGCGAGTCCAACTCGCACTTGGCCGGTTATTTTTCTTCAAATGTTTCTATATCAGTTATTACGTAATAAGAACTTCTTCTGCATTGTGAAGACGTTTTACATATATAAATTGCATAAAGCAAATTGCTATTGCTTACACGCTTTATTACTGGGGGAATCAAAACCGCGGCTCTGTAAGACTCGACTCCGAAGAAGTTTTAACTGGATTCAACGATATTAATTGAAGACTTTTTAATAATCCAATTTCATAATTTCAACTCAACAGCGCGAACGTTTAATAAAGCCATCACGCGTGGTACATAGCACGATAAGATAGCTGGGCACAGATGTCGATGTTTATAAGATATTGATGCAAATGGGCTACGAGCTCAGTAATTAAAGTCCCTAGATTTATACTAAGGCCGCCCACTCAATTCAGTATGAAATGCCAAAACCCTTGAGGTAACTGTCTGCTGACGATTATTATAACTGCAGAAACTAGTTACGCTGGACTGGTCATCGAGTTGACGTCTCATGTTAATTCAAATGACAGTGAACTCATCAATATTTTTTTTTATCTTCTATGCCCACGCGCAGATAGTGCAGACGATATGGTCAAGGAGCATTACACTTAGTGTAGGAATATTATCATCATCTAGCATTAAAAAAAAATGTATCGATCGATACATTAAGAGGAAATTGTTAAAAAAATATAAATGATGGAATAGTAGAAATTATCTCTATACATAAAAATCAATTGCTGTCCGTTAGTCTCGCTAAAACTCGAAACTGGCTCGACTGATTCTGATTAATTGAGCTTGAGTATGTCCTTGGATGGTTTAGATACACAATTGAACCCGGTAGATGGCGTTGTTGTCGAGATCCAGAAATCACCCGTGCAAAGCAGGAGCGGGTCGCTAGTTATTAATAATAATAATGTCGCCTATACAGAATTTCAGTAACAGCGGTCAGCCGCAACGGAGACTTGCCATCTGTGTAGGATAAGATTATAGTACACGAGTGTGTGCAAGCTCAGGTGCACTCTCTATTCCGTCACTCTCATAGTCCGATGCGATCAGGCGTGCCAACTCTTTACGTGCTCGCCGAGGCACGGGGTTGAATCGCCGCCGACTTCCTTACTGCGGGCCGATACTGAGAATTCTTGACAGAAAAACCCAATAACTGATTATGGCCCGACCCGGGATTCGAACCTGGGACCTCATGAGTCATGAGGCAGTAAAACTTTATAAGCCTCGGACGATTGGTGGTTTGGAGTTTTACTCAAGTCTTCGTGTTGTCTTTTATTGTTATCCTCATTCCTAACAATATGAGAATATAATAGAATAGAATCATTTTTATTTAATAGATAAGCATGGTAGCGACCACTTCATTCCTAGAGGAATTTTTGCTTAATAACATTTTTAAACCTATTGATAGATAAGGTCTGTATATTTTCTGGGTCTTTGTTTATATATATTATTTGTACCTACATCCTATGAGAATATCGTACCTGTGCTTGGGCACATGATTGAGATTAGTCTCATTCATCAGCATTCACACTTAAGCCCACTACACCAACGTCACCTCCATATATAAATATGTTCTCACCTCTAAGGACTTAGATGGAATGCCTCAAAATCTGTAACTATACCGTCCGTAGTACCTTCCCAGACGTAAACCTAGGCAGAAAAGGAGACACCCAGTAAACACTTTAATTTTTTCCAATAAAAAACTCTGGTAATTAAATAAAAGAGTGACTTTCAATAAGTATTATTTATAATCTATATTGAATAAAAAAGTTTCTGTTTCTGTTTCTGTTTCAAAAGTGCTGTCAGCTTTGTCATGTCACTCTTAAGCCGAACGTCCACCGCGAACTAAACTATGTGAAAGCTAGACTCAGTGAACTAATCTAAGCTAACTTGGAAAATTGCACGTCCACCGAAAAATAAGCTAAAACAAACAATAAGCGAAAGGCGCCAGAGGGGTAAGGTAAGGGGATGAGAGGCGCTTAGCTTAGTTCGCGTAGTTTCGGATCGGCCTACACAACTAAGTTAGTTTGACTTAGTTTGGCTATATTACCTAGCTCAGCTGGCATAGTTTTCGGTGGACGCACGCGTAGAAAAACTGGCTCAGCTATGCGAGCTAAGATAAACTAAGTAAGTTTAGTTTGCGGTAGACGTTCAGCTTTACTTTAGAAAATGTATCGCGAATATTACACCCGTTTGCTGACATAATACGAAATATTTTTCTCTTTGCCACCTTCCGCAAAAAAACCCAGTAATTTGTGCTCGTGTAATTTTGAGCGGCATGAATTGGAACATCGATAAATTCCGTTATCGAGATTTCGACAGTCAGGTTGTTTTATTTTGGAATCTTAAGAGCATAATCAACAGCGGAATATAAACCTTCTACATAATAAAGAAAGAATATTTTACGTTGCATTTGTTATTGTTACAATTAATGTGCTCGGAATATTTTTAAAAGTTAAAGGAACATTTGTTTTATTTTTTTATTTGATAGAATAAGAGTGAAAAGCGAGCATACAGTCCACCTGATGGTAAGTGGGTGCTGTGGCCCATAGGCACCTTCGTCTATCCTCGATTTAGAATCAAAATGAAAACGCGTTGTCATCCTTGAGGACAAAGATGGAATAAGGTAAAAAGGATCTCTGGTTCCCTTCACTCATCATACGAAGCACAGCAGCATTATTGTGCTGTTTCACGCTGGTATTCTGTGAGAGCGTGGTCCAATTCAGGTTCGAGCTGACCCATTCGTGCCGCAGCCATATCTAGCTGTAGCGTGACTCTACCACGTAAAAGGTCAACTGCATATGAACAGTAGATCAAATGTTCATATGCAGTTTTATGGTATTTGAGACCCGTATTAATAAACGTTACTCAACGACGAACTCAAGTGCGTAATCATTTGATACGCCTTCATTACGAAATCAGCATCTCAAGATCGTTGCTAATTAATAACACATAAAAACAGTATCTCAAAACGCTGTACTTAGGAATACTGTTCTGTGACTTGCACTCAAGTATACACACATGAGAGTCGAGTTTCGTTTATTAATCAGTGTAGCACTCAGCTGATATCGTAAACCTAAACCGCATCTTGAGATATGTTTATTAATAAGATCATAACGTCAAGATTGTACTCAAGTGCGTGTACTTGAGCTGAGTAACGTTTATTAATACGGGCCTAAGAGATTTTTTTAATATATTTTTTCTATTAAACTGTACCAAGTAGAACATATTACCAATATATTTTACACTGAAAGCAATTGTTCATGAAATAAACAGCTAACTTTATCACGCGGTACGTTATAGTTGTACCACGAACGTACATGTCTATGGACGACAGTATCCATTTACCTGTGGTATTGGTGGAATGTGTGCTCGTTTGTTACCCTTATTCTATAAAAAAAGAGCGGGGTCCTTCCCCGGTCGAGGTGACCAATTAGTGCTGCAACCATGATATAGCTGCAGCGTGGCTCTACCACGTACAACGCTGTTTTTTTTTTTAAAAGTAACAGTGTTGCTGTTGGCGTGAAACTGTAAACTAATTTATAAATTTAAGGTTCATTTTGGTACATCCACTACCGACTGTATGCGCATTGTAAATTGCACCGAATTCAATTAAGATAAGTGTTAATTCCCGTCGACAGCTTCATTCCTTTTGTAACGCAAATTTCCGTTGCTAATTGCTTGTACGAAATTAATTACCGGTAATTCTTTGGCGGCAATTGGGCATATTATTTTAATGGTCGGTAATTGATTGGCTCAACAGCATTTTTATTTAAAAATTACAATTTTAACGACTTCTCACTGTTTTGAGCTTCTGACTGAGTTCTGATGAGAATTTAAATTGTTAAGACATGAGACAAGCATGAGATCACCCCTTTTATGTATGTGAGATAACGGTAATTAGTGATTGCAGAGTCAATACCCACTGTACGATTCACAAGAAGTTTTCTTCCTCACGCAACTTCCTTGTGAGCGATTTTTTCGAATCAATACGACATTCAAGAAAAGAGCCTACATATATATATATGTATGTATATATATATATATATATTGTATTCTGACCATTATTGTACTGTGATTCTGACATTGCAAGACATTGTTAAATATATATTATTATATTAATTTTTAATATCATATTATACTTGCCTGTATAAAATGATTATATATATAATCATTTTATACAGGCAAGGGTGACAAGCGAGCACACAGTCAGGTGGATGCTGTGATGCAGAGACACCTATATGTATTCCTTGTCTTAGAATCTAAGATATAAGCCTATGTTCAGCAGTGGAATTTTGATAGACTTTAACGGTTATTGGATTAGATTTTTAATTGGCT
Organism: Parnassius orleans; assembly: GCA_029286625.1. NCBI lineage: Eukaryota > Metazoa > Arthropoda > Insecta > Lepidoptera > Papilionidae > Parnassius > Parnassius orleans. The sequence continues at coordinate 4,978,392 of JAGSMP010000059.1, forward strand.
ACATTTTTATTTGGATTCCCTGTTTCCTACAAATAAGCAAGAACGTTCCGAATGAAGTCACTTTTCGTTTTATTTTTAATAGTATTATGGTAACAAACGAGCACACAGCCCACCTCATGATAAGTGGATGCTGTGGTACAAAGACATCTACATCTATCCTCGAATACGAATCAAAAGCAGATGCGTTTCACCCATGAGGACTAAGATGGAATGCCTCGTTTCCAGTAATAGGGACCTCCGGTTCTCTACACTCACCATACGAAACACAGCAGCGTTGATGTGCTATTATACGCTGGTATGCTGTGTGAGCATGGTCCTTCCCCGGTCGAGCCGACCAACGTGCTACAACTATACTAACATCGCTGCGGCTGGCTCTACCTACCACGTAAAAATCGTCCACCCAATGTTATAAAATAGAATATAGTGCCACATCCGACTACTCTTTTAGACCGCTATTACATTTTCATAATATAGTTTTCATCTTGTTTGTTAATGTTATAAAACGTATCTTCGAAAATATGCGTACGTTATTCAGTTATATTTCACAAAATTGACCTAACATATTTCAAACCATAGAGTTTAAATTGATGAATCAACAATTTCGACATTTAAATGCGCCTCTCAGAGTAAAATTACTCTGAGGTTCCACTCAAACGTCTTGCATTTGACGCCATTTTGCTGTTCCCGTTTTGAGGTTACATAAGATCATTTTCGTCAGCATGGTGTCAAATAGGATCAAACACATAATGTGATCATAGATAAAATGAGTCAAAAACAAAACTAAACTGATAAAGTTTTCCATATTATCTTGATACATATCTGCAGTGAAGTTATTATGTACTATGTACTAGAAGAGAGGTAGAGACTTGATCGTTTGCAACACGCGTTAGAGGCCATGGGCTCAAACTTACTTAGTCTAAACTTACTAGCCAAAGAGTATATAATGACTACGTTTAGTCTGTGTCATAAATAAGTACTCTGTGTCTTCATTCAACGCGCCCCGCACTGCCGCACACATTTCGTTCTTCGCTGTGTCTGTTCTAGTACGTAGAACATATTACTTAAATGTGTTAATGTAATCTCGGCTTTAGGTTCAATGTTTTTAGATGACTTTTCGGTAAAATTTTACATCATCCTTATTATTATTATTATAGACCCTTTGGCTAAAAAATCTTACAGTAATTATTTAATGTTTAAATGAATACGTAAACAGAAAACTTTGTAAGGGTACAAAAAGCATATTGCACACCCGGAGTGTGAGTTTTGGCATAGTTTAAATTTCTATGGAGATGGAGTGCAATAATTTGAAATGTATATAATATATATATACATCAGCCCTTCACAAGTCCAGTGCTGAACATAGGCCTAAAAAATAAAAAATAAAAACACATGTACATCATGTTATATTAAATAAAAACTTACATTGTTTACGTTCATACTGTCAAACACAATAGTCAGTTGTGAAACAGTCGCACGGAGTAGTGATTATATATTACTCCACAGAGTCACTGTATGTCAAGGCAAAAAGGTTTTTTATATTTTGTATATTCGATATTTGTGTTTTACAAATTAATTTGCAGTTGAAAGCAAACATAATACTCGTACATAGATATACAAACTTAAAAATTTAATTAATTACGGTCGATTTTCGCTTAGTGCGACCACTAGTATTGTATAAAAAGAACAGATGCACCCTGAACCCTGTTGTGGATCATACGCAATAACTTACGAGCTTAATATTAGAACACTTGGACGTTAAATTTAATGCTATCTATAGAAATAGATGCGTGGTGTACGGTGGCTCTGATGCGGGCTGAATAAGACCGCGGACCGCATCAAATGATCTTATCGGCAAGTTGGCAGACGTGTTGACCCGCACAGTTATGTTTGTTTTCTTAGAATAAAACTTCGTTTTGTAACAATACGTGATGGGTTATTGTTTTCCCGACTACGAAAAATTAAGAGGTTCTCAATTCAATTTTAGTTTTTTTTCATGAATAATACGCGATATCCTCGTCAATTGTAAACCGATTTTTTTTTAGTAAATTAATTATGTTATACTTTAGTCGTCCCTTATAGATAGACGGGAATAAAAATTCTAACCTTAAGGGTGGAAAAATAGGAAATGAAATTTTTAATACAACTATTCGACATTCTGTTGTATACCTTTACCTTTTTATACCATGCCATGACCATGCTCTCACAGATTATAACCGTAAAATATCATCTTAATGCTGCAGTGTTTCGTACTTCTGTAGAGAACCGAAGACCCTTTTTACCGGAAACGAGGCATTCCATTTTAGTCTTCAGAGGTGACAATTCTTAATCGAGGATAGATATAGATGTCTATGAGTCTCAGCATCCACTTACTATTATCAGCAGGTGGACTGTGTACAAGTTTGTCATCCTAATTCTAAAAAAAAAAATATTTTGAGCTCTTAACGATATTCCTTAATCCACTCAATGAGTGCCCTCATTGAGTAGAGTCCACGACTTTTTCTGCCACCAGGGCGGCGCTACTTAAAAGTGAGGTATAATATTTGACAGATTTCATAGCGGGGAAGTTAATTTTTTCGGAAAATGTTAAAGTTAATGTTTCTTTCTGTACTATTAGCTAAAATTTATATTAATAAGATTAAAAATAAATAAACCAAACTAGAGATATTCATAAAAGTAGAAAAATTTAAAAAAAGTTAAATTTGTGCAGAAAGTTAAAGAGCAAACCACTGAGGCATTGTTTTGTGTATTAATATTATTATAATACTATAAATCTTTAAAATAATATTCTAGAAACTGATAAACTTTTATTAAAAACTCACTTGTCAATACCAACTCTCTCAAATAAGGCAAATAGATGTCATTTACAATTACAAACGTTTAAGTATTACAGAATTTATAAAATAAAATATATACTAGAACAATGAACCTAAAACTAAAAACCTTAAAAAATATATATTATAATAACTAAAATATATTATTAAAAAGGAGATCCTTTGGGCAAGGTTCCGAAGATACTGGCAGCGTTCCCCCTTTGAATAGCTAGACTAATTCTTTGTCCGAGGTAGCTGCCAGCTCTTCGGTCTCCTGTGACGTCGACTAATCTTTTTACTATTTCTTTAAAAAGCCTTATAGCGCTAGGACTCACGGACCAGGGTCTCGACACCGAATGGGACAAAAACATATTCGGGGCCTAGACCCCTGTATTTGCATGCTTTAGCTTTTTCAGCCGCTTCACAAGCCGCACCAGCTCTGTTGTTGGTTCCATGTAGATGGGAAGGGGCCAGCGTGTCTGAACAGGTTGCATCCATTACCCTTGTCAATTAAATGACATTGTGTAACAAAAAATACCTCAGTGTCACTAGCGACTTCTGGTGAGCAGAAAATTATCAGCCTTAAAAATTACGGTCATACTCATAAAAAATTATGTCAAATTAATAAACGTTTAAAGTTAATGATTTCTTATATTTACGCGAACACTACACATTGAATAAAACTATTTTTTTACGGATTTTGTCGCGTTTAATTTACTATTTTAATTCCCGACGTTTTGGGTGCTTTACAGCAACCCATGGTCACGGGGGGACTGAGATGTTTGACGTCCCGATGTCACAGTTAGCCCGGCTACCTTCAGTTTTTTAATATTAATTTTTGGTTCGATCTACGCAAGCTCATTCTGCGTAGATTCAAAACGTTTAAAGTTGTCCTTCTCTTTTCAATAAATGACACTAGAAAGAGACAGGTGTAGAGTACGTTTGTCGTTTCGTTTATATCGTATTAAGGACCATGATTTCTGCTGTATTTCACTTCACTAATGATGACCTTAGAGGTCAGTCATATCCTTAAAGCATGCGCTACAGCGTGCGGTAATTTCTGGTGCGGCAATTACAACAAAGCGGCCGGATCGTCGAGATAAACGGGAAAAAATGAGTCGATTGACGGGACCCTGTCGGGAGGTCACCGGCCCTTATACGAATCTCCTTATTGTTATTATTTATTTTGAAGATTTAATTCATTTTTATTAAACTTTATTTATAATACTGGCTAGTCTTCGTTCTTATTTGATAAATAAATTTAAAAAATGTCACGAGCTTGATTTTAGTTTTTTTCTCGAAACACTGTGATATTTACAAATAAATATATGTCATATGTGGTTAGAGCAAAGAGCCTTCCATTGTTATAAAATTGTCAGTTCCAATGATTTTATACTCTGCTTATTTTTTTTTCTTTTTAATATTTGTCCGTTGTTCGGTTTGATTGCAAAAATAAAAGTAAAAAAAGATATACAAAATAAATTAACTTATGTAATTCAAATCATAACATACATATTTAGTTTTATTCTTTCGTGTACATTTCAAAATTTCAATTTAAATACGTATTCAAACTCTGTAGAGCTGTAGGAACTCATGGGCTAAGTGCTCGCTGTAAATTTCAAGTACGCGAGCAACCCAGGTTCGATCACCGCCGGTACCAATATTGTTAATTGCAATTTTAAGTGCTAATTTACCACGTGCTCGGCGGTGATGGAAAACATCGTGAGGAAACTTGCTTGTCATATGTGAAGTCCGCCAACATGCATTGGGGTAGTGTGGCGGACACTTTTTGCCCTAAAACTCTCCGAGGAGGATAGATCCCTCTAGAGACGAGGTCTGTACCAAGACGTGGGACGTACGAGTATATAACCTTACTTTTAAACTTTAGAGTAGTTTTTGATTCTTCTTACGAAGAGTAGGGCTGCGACAGGTCCTAGTACACAGGAAATTCCTGTGTTAGTAGTGAAGTGACCCCGTGGCTCGGTCAGTAAGTAAAAGTATTTGACCAAAATTAAATATATGACTAAAATAAACTTTTATTTAAATGCCGATTTCAAAGAAATAAAAAGAATACACTAATTTCAGATTCTGAGGTCGGTGCTAAGGCATAGCGTATAGAAAAATTAAAGCCCCGACTTCAGAATCCGAAGTGATTATTTTAACCTTTTTAGTTTTAGAAGGTGGTTTTTATATAAACGTTTAATTTTGGTTAAATATTATGTACTTTTATTTTTTATTAAATATTACTTTTTTCTCTATTCATAGAACTAAGGAATATCACAATTTCAATGTCGTCTAAATAGTTACATTAAAAGTTTTACTCCCTATTTAGCCACCCATAGGGGTGGAATCATTTATATGGGACCACCTCTGAAGTATAACTTATCTTTATATATGAAAATTACATGTCACATTATTTGTCCGCGATGAATCCCGATTTTAATGAAATTTTGTAAGTAAATGTGTATTGTTTGCTCCAACCTGAGAGATAGGATAGGTTTTATCCCAATAAGTGACCCTCAATATTTTTATTGCGAATTTAAAGATTTTTTAAAGGATAAAGGGTCGTCGGAAAGTGCAGAAAGAAGTCTGCCTGCCCAGCTAGTTTAATTATAAAAAAATCGGTTCACAATTGACGAAGATATCACGAAACATAGAGCATATTAAAAAAACATACAGTTGAATTGTAAGCTTCTTCTTTTCTAAGTCTGCTAAATACATTATTTTGACAGGTATCAGATATTTAAAAAAAAAACACATTCAAACGTTGAATAGGTGTACTCTTTGATTTGAAATCGCTTTTATATTAAAGTAAATTACTATGAATTTAATAGTACTATAAAACTAATAATATTATAAAACATAATATCCACCTTTCAAATATCTCATCTGTAACATAAAAAGGAAGCCGAGCAAAACACTCGCTCAAAAGAATAACTGATTATCTGTTCGCGAAACGCGATAGCTTTATAAGACAATAATAAGACATTCATGACTTTACTGTTGCTGTTCTAAGCAAGGATTTAATATGCTTAAATTACCTCTTTTATAATGCATTATGACTATGAAATTGTAATTTATTTGATAACAATCTCAAATAAATTACAAAGAGTTCAAATAATTAAATTATAGTTAAAAAAAACACGCTAAAGATAACATTATTCTATTTTATCCTGGATAAAGTTATTAAATTATTGTATTGTCTACGGCCCTTGATATGAGTGCAAATTTTCAAGTTAATCGGCCGTCTACAAGTTGATAAAAATTACATTAAAATATTCCTTTACATAGATAGATAGATAAATACATAGATAGATACAAAATTTACATAGATAGAGACAAAGCGTGTTAATTAGTATAAAATGGCCAAAATTTTTGTCACTTCTGAGGACTAATGGATGCCTCGTTTCCACTAAAAAGGGTTCATAAAAACTCAAAACTATGCTATAATATATCTTAAAACAAGTAGTTGCTATGCACTAAGTATTTTTAATAATAATAAACATTTATTTCTCCCACATTTTAAACAGTTACATTTGTTTTATAAATAGTTTAAGAATTTTTAGTGGTTGTGGTAGACAGAAGCCCAAACTACTCGTAGTTTACCCTGTGCTATGAGTCTCCTGGCTCCCCCACTTGGTATTATTACAATTCGATGATAATATACCTAAACATGATGTGAGCATTGCATGTGAAGATCGAATATAAGATTTCTAAAATTTAAATATGTAGCAATAAAAGGCACATTGGATAATTTTTCATTCATTCATTTATTTATTTGACATAATAGTATAAATTTGTTCATAAATTCATACTCGTAAGTCAAATAAGAACCACGTTTCAATTAGTAACAAATACAATTGGATAATGTCGAAATTATAAAAATAAAAAAGTTAAACGTGAACTAAACTCTTGAATATTTAATAATTGTGCTATGGCACAGACTAAATGTATTTAGGTTTTCTTTTCCAGTAAATATTTTATTTATAATAGAATAATTAGATATTAAGAAGTAGTCTCATAAATTAAATCGAATCTTGTATATATTATATTAATTCGGAAATGGCTCCGAACATCACTAGAAACGCTTCGCCGAGCAAACTCAAAGAATCTTTGGTCAATCTCTTTAAGGATTCCGTTCGTCTGTTTTGATTGAGATATCAGAAACAAGTGGTGCATTGTGTGGATAAATTCTGCTTATTGTGAGAGCTATCTCGGTCACGGTTACCTCCAGGCTCTATGCCCCTTATTCCTTTGCTCTTTATGCCTATCTATTAAAGAACGTATTGCAGTTTGTTTTATTATTGTTCTAGTATGACTTGGGAATGATAATAAGTCGTTTATTTTTATGGCAAACTAGCGACTAGATAGAATCTATTAATGTAGCATTATTTAGATTTAAGATAATAAAATAACATTCATTTTATCAAGTTATTTTTTTTAAAACATATTCTAGTGTTTTGGATAAAATATAGCCTAGATCCCTCCTGGCTCCTCTCTATATATTCGTAAAGAATCATTACAATCGGTTCAGCCATTACGAAGATTAGCCCGGACAGACAGACAGATAGACAGACAAATTTTTATAAATGGTTGTTCATGTCTTAGCAGTCTTACCCTGATCTTAATAGAAGCCAGTTATTTCAGTATTATAGAAAGACACTTCAATTATTATTATATTTATATGTATAGCTATCCCCGAATTCGCCCACGTGGATTTTATTACAATTGGATTTCATGGGTTTTAATTTTTTGCGTGGGACCCTAATTATTTTTCTAAAATAAAAGAAGCCTTAGGTTACCTCTTATAACATCAGCTATCTGCCAGTGAAAGTCCATTCAAAATCGGTCCAGCCTTTTCGGAGATTATCCGGAACAGACAGACAGACAGACAAAAATTTTAAAATTGTTTTTTTGTTATAAGTACCGTATATCATTTTATTTGTATATGTATACAAATAAGCGGGAAACAGTTAGTTGTGAATATCTATTTGATGGTTTCTGGCTATAGGAAACCATTTATTCTATTATGCATTTGTAAGGTAAGGTTTGAATATTTCAGATTGAACTGAAATATTTATTTATATATTCATTGGCGTCCGTAAGTGATCGTTTAACTTCTGAACGATTGCACCGATTGAAGTTATATTCACTTATATATGTTTTGTCGAGATGATGATACATATCTATGATAAAATCCTAAAGGTGGCGCTGTAGTTAAGTTATTAACAAATTCTACATTTATGGACCAAAATAACTCATATTCGCAGTAGATGTTAGCACAGTCCCAAAAAAATATAACAGTCAACCGGAAAGTGCAGAACAACGACTGACGGGCCGGCTAGTTTATATAGTTTATATATATTATAGTTTTAATATAATTGTAAAATCTCGTGCACCAGTACTGTCAATTCTTAACTATATGTTGTTAATATAATGTCATCTACAAGTTTTTTTTTATAGAATAAGGGTGACAAACGAGCACAAAGTCCATCATCAAGTGGGTGCTGTGGCCCATAGTACATCTCTATCTACCCGAGGGGTACCTTTTAAAAAAATGCAGATACGTTAGCACCTCTGAGGAGTAAGTTGAATTGCCTCGTTTCCAGTAAAAAGTGTCTTCGGTTTTCAGCACTCACCATACGAAACACAGCAGCATTAATCTGTTATTTCACGATAGTATTCTATGACAGAGACAAGTTATTGCCTATGACAAAATTATTGTATGCACTAAATTTAGAGTGATAAAGAAGGTAACATTCTGCCTGATGGTAAATTATAAATTTGCACCCCCGATTGAAACCACGAGCATAGCCATTTACATAGCTCGCTGAGTGACCTTGAACTTCCGCATACAGCCAGCAGTGAAGGACCATGTCTTACATCCATAGGTCATTACTGGCAACACGCACTGGTTGAACAATCTTCTTTTGAGGTTTTGAGGTATGCCTGACGAGAAGATGTGCTGTAATCTCCCGAACGCTGCTCAGCAGAGTTGAATCCGACTATTTGTCCCAGGTAAACATACACGTCAACAACTTCGAGCTTAGTGCTCCCAACAAGTGCCGGCATAGGTGTGAAATGGACGTTACACATGACTTTTGTTTTCTCCATATTCATCTTAAGACCTATCCGCTGGGAAACACTATTGAGGTCATTGAGCATTGTGTTTAGGTCCTCCCGCGATTCTGCCATAAGGACTATATCGTCTGCAAATCGAAGTTGAGTGATGTACTCGCTATTGATGTTAATACCGTATCCTTTCCAGTCCAGTAGCTTGAAACCGTCTTCCAATGCAGCGGTGAAGAGTTTCGGGGATATAACATCACCCTGTCTTACACCTGTTTGCAGTTGGATGGGTTTCGTACTCTGGTTCTGTACTCGGACCGCTGAAGGAACTGCAGCAACGCCCAAATTTCGACAGAATCAAAGGCTTTCTCATAGTCCACATACGCAAGACAATAAGACTAATTCCTGGCTAACTATTACTTCCTCGTCTGAATCGACCACAACCGGGGGATCTACGGCAGCATCCATATTAGTAGCTTGCGGAGCCGCATCCCCAGTCGCAGTCTGTTCATTCGATGTGGGAATCGCCTCACATTCGTAATCGTTCGACTTCAGCATCATCAAATGTTTTTTGAGAGCATTATATACCCAACTCAGTCTGCCAGGTTTTGCTCCGTGACGGGAACAGATGGCTCCAGCTCAGCAAAGAAGCGGTCCATCCAAACCCGATACGATAGCCCTCCAGTTTCTTCCCCTTTCGCTCTTAAACTAAATAATTCGAATTAAGCCTAAATTTTGATTTCATTAGTAAATCGTTTTTCTTTATTCTTTATACTATTATAAGGAGGAGGTACTCATTTCGACTGTATTTTATTTTTATGTGTGTTACCTCAGATTTTTTACTAGATGAACCGATTTTAATGATTCTTTTTTGCTGGTGCTTCTCATGTGCTCACATATAAATTAGATCGAGATCTGCCCAGTAGTTTGCCGTTAACCTTGATAATGAGTATTTAATTATCAAGGTTAACACCAGACACCAGAGTCCCTTTTTGCTGGAAAAGAGGCATTCCATCTTAGTCCTCACGGGTGACAACGCATCTGCATTTTGATTCTTTATTGAAGATAGATGTAGATGCCTATGGGTCACAGCAACCACTTACCATCAGGTGGACTGTGTGCTCGTTTGTCACCCTAACCTATAAAAAAAAATTGATTTCGACTGCATTGATGATGTTCTCATTATACTTATATTGAAGACGGTTGTACAATTTTTTAATTTTACCACTTGTTGATTTGATATAAGTTAATTGTACGTTTTAGTTGTTGCTTTTTATACAACATACGAGTACAATTAGTTCCATGTAAAACGTTCATTCATATTGAAACGTAAATTTTTTCTTTGTTTCAAAATGAAGTTTATACCGGAGGAGAAACGACGATAAAACTCAGCTGGTATCATGGTTTTGGCATTTTAATAAATTGGTTTTTTTAACGCCGAACAAAGCTTGGTCACTCAGATACTAAAGATTATGAAAACAAAGAATATATTATAAGTGGTAAAGCCATGCTGCATACTATGGCTGTAGCAGGAAAGGGTCAGCTCGACCGGGGAAGGACCACGCTCTCACAGAATACCAGCGTAAAATAGCAGCTAAATACTGCTGTGTTTCGTATGGTGAGCGTAGAGAACCGGAGACCCTTTTTACTGGAAACGAGGAATTCCATTTAAGTCCTCGGGTGTGACAACGCATCTGAATTTTGATTGATAATCGAGGATAAATGTAGATGTCTATAAAAAAGATATGACCCGTTTATCCAACTGAAGAAATTTGTATGATAAAACACATAAATTTAAAAGCTTTCAAGTATATATAGCGAATTCCGTCAGACCACCAGCAAACCAGTTCCAGAATTTATTATCAATATCGTGATTAAAAATTTGGAATTTTTTGTACAAATGCGATGAACGGTTAATTTAATACTGTCATGTCTATTAAGTATCCGATTGAGTGAAGGATGTGGACCACTCGAACGCAGCTCTCATTTCACTGAATATAATATGCAAAGATATTCTTTTCAAAGCGCATTTTAAACGTCAAAGCTATCGGTATGTGCTCGAGGCTTGACGCGGTCTTTTGTTTCAACTTTAGCCGCTCTCTCTGCACGCAATACTAATGATAGATCTAAGTACCTACATATGTATATTTCACGTGCACATGTGTTTTCGTTTTTAATGTGAAAGATAACCAATATGACAGCGTTGGAATTTGTTTCCTATGCAGGCATCGATACAGTACTGTTTTGATTGACTGACTGCGTACTCAATTTAAAAACTATTTTCCTCAAGGATCACTTTTTTTGTATATGTAATTTAAGCTATAAAATGCATTGTTTAGTGATTAAATGACTTATGAAGGTCAGCTTTGCTTGCCTTGTTATATCCACCCTAGTCCTACTTAGTAGCAACATATTATTTTTTTCTGTTCGTTTATCCTATGTCCAGTCATAATTTGTAGAGATCTCTCGTAATAATTATAACGTTGCTTTAATTATGAAGTTCTTTAAACTAGTTTTAGAGGTTAAGCTTATTGTTATATGAATGGATCAGTACGCTGAAGTAGTAATGGACCCGCCATATTGCTAATAATAATAATGTACTCTAGACCGATTTCATTCACGGCGGCCAGTCTCAACGGAGACTAGCCATCTGAGCAGGACAGGATTATAGAGCCCGAGTGTATGCGCAAGCACAGGTGCACTCGGTAATCCGACACGATCGGAGAGAGATCAGGCGCAGGACCAACGGCTTTACGTGTTTTTCCAGGCACGGGGGTGTAACACCGCCACTTCCCGACTCCGGGCTGCTACTGAGAATTTCGTATAAAAAAACCCAATAACTGATTTTGGCCCGACCCGGGATTCGTACCCGGAACCTCAAGATCAGCAATCGCGTTTACGACCACCAGACCAACGAGGCAGTGATGAGGAAAAAAGTCCTGGAGTGGCAGCCTCGAACTGGTAAGCAAAGTGTAGGGCCCCCACTAGATGGAGTGACGACGATGACGTCGATGATGCAGGTTGCTTAGGAACGTGTTTTGTGGCATTTATTGGGGAGGCCTGTGTTCAGCAGTGGACTTGTGATGGGCTGTAATGATGACGATAATGATGATGATAAAGGGCTTATTGGAAGTGATCTCTTGTTAGGATTAGGCTTGCACATGTATGTTTCATTGGCATGTTTAAATTGTTATTATCTTACAGTGTGTACGATAAAGAATAAAGATGTTTAAAAAAGCAAATTCTTAATTTGTTAATATAATTGCACTACGTATCAACTTTTCGATTATAATGTATTTATTTCTGTATGCAAGCTGTTGTAAATGTTGTAAATAATTGTGGTGTCACAATTATTAAGATTGTTTTTATCATCATTGTTATTCAAATTATTTATTGGACCATTGTTTATTTACCCCAATAAATAAAATAAAAAGATAGAAGAAAACTCAAGATTAATCCCCGTATATTTCAGACTAAAACTAGCTTCGTCATTTTTTGAAGAGCACATAACGTAGCACGTTACAACAATGCATAAACTTGGCCACGTGAATGACGGGTGGCCTACTCGCTCTGACTGATGTATGACGTCGGCCAGTGATTTATCGACTGGCCCCGGGACAACGATCGGCTAAAGACAATGCATCACCGGTGATGCTGTGTATCGGGGAACGGGACCCGTTGAGTAATTTAGTCAGGTCGCGGAGTGACAGCGGCCCGGCAGGTCGCACCGGTTTTGTGATTTCAGGGTTGTCAGTATCGGCTTTAATTTATTTTTAAACAAGTTGTCGGTACTAGATAATAGGACTCTTTGTCTGCCTAGGGGTCTGTCTGGGATAACATCATCTGTTTCCTGTATCCGCCAAGTCGCAGTACACCTATTGGTGTATTCCAGTCTGAAGGTAAAAGAGTACACAGAGTAATATCAGGCTATAAGTCATTTTACAACGAATCTGTGACCGTCTTTGGTTGAAGTTGGTTGCTGATTATTGTGGAAATCAGCAGCTGATATTGATAATATACTACAGAAAAGAGTCATTCATACTTTTCTATTTGGTGTGGGGCACCGGGGGGATTGGTTTGGTGGGGGTGGAGTGCCCGAAACATGGGGAATTAAAAATTAAAAATTAAACGATATAAAATCTGTAAAATTAGCTTCATTTAGTGTGTAGTAATATTCGCGTAAATATAAAAAAATCATTATGTATTTATTAATTTAACGAAAGGTGAATGTATCATTTGCATTTAACTATTAAATAAAAGAAAACTCGCTAAAATCCTGCATTTCGACAAAACAACAACCCTAGCCGCATCGCAGTTTCCGTAAACACAACCGCAGTGATTGATAAATGTGACCAGTTGATTGAGACTTTAATTCCGGAGCGTACGCGGCTATCGGGCTGCGGTAACTGGATGATAATACCCAGACAAGCAATTATAGTCTAGATCAGTGCATGATATTGAAATGGTAGATAGATACGATATAAAGATAAGAGACATGTTGAGCTATTATAATAGTGGGGTGTGTAAGAAGAAGTATTGTAGGAGCATCCCTCAACCCATTTTGTCCCGTGGGTGTCGTAAGAGCCAATTATGGAAAATACCAGAATTTTTTATGGTTTCTGATAGATTTTTTTTAAACATTACTACCCACATTAAGATTTTCATCTGTATCGCGAAAGTAGTTTACATACATAAATCACTTTTCAATGATGATGAAAATCACCTCAGTCCAACTAGCGACATCTGGTGAGAGGAAGATTTATAGCCTTCATTCATGCTTTCTGTAATTAAATTAATGTGTAGCAGCGTAATAGCTGCATTTAGACAAAAGCCAAAATTAGGGGCTTTTAAGGTGTTAATTAGGTGTCAAGTTTAAAAATTAGGTGCTCTAAAATGTTTACCGCAACGAACTGTTGAAATTTGCGTTGCTGGCAAAACGTATCGCTAGCAACGCAGTGACGATAATAGATATACGATAAATTTTAATAGCAAGGAATTAAGTGCTAATTAGTGCTGCAAGTATAGGCAATGACAAGGCTCCTAATAAAAATAAAGTCGTTATTCAGAACAAAGCAGATGCAAAAATCAGGTCTTCTGAAAATTAGAATAGAATCAAAATTGCATTTAGAAAACAGCCAAAAATTAGGGGCATTTTAGGTGCTAATTAGGTGCCAAGTAAAAAAATTAGGTGCTCTAAGATTTTCACCGCAAAGAACTGTTGAAATTAATTTTGGCTTTTTCTAAATGCAAATTCCTGACTTTGCGTTGCTGGCAAGACACAACTGATTAAGGGTACTCTGTTCACTTATGCAGCATAAATAGGCTTTGTCACTCTTTCCTCATTCATTCTTTCTTCATGACCGCCGAAACATTCTTTTCTTAATCCTGGTCGCATCATATTACAAACCACACCTTTCTCTTATCACACAATTTCTCCTTATAACAATATGTTATTATTATTGCGTTTGTTTCAAACTGTTTCCGAGTCTCATTCATGGCTTTGGTTCCAAGGCCGGCTCTAGATATGACAGTTATGTGTATAAATGAGCGTGTTGTCTCATTGCACGGGTCATAAATTGTGCCAGTTTAAATTATCGCTACATACTGAAAAGTGGTTCAGACCGGTCAAGTCCGGTCCCCCACGAAAATTACTTTAGTTAAGTTAATGAACTGAGTCATTTAATTTGGAAGTATGTTCAAACAGGATTTAATGCACTTATCAGTCGTAAGTAAAGCCTTATTAATTGTGTTTTAAGATTCATGAAACCCTCCGGTGGTTTTAACTACGTCGAAATTAAGATTGATTAAAATAATATTATGATGCTGTTTTTAATAAAGCTTAAGTAACAAACGAAACTTAAGTCCACCCGTTGGTAAGTTGCCACTGCTGTCCTCCATGGGCCTTCACGCGCTGTTGAAGTAAAACTTATAAATATTTAATACTAGCGACCCGCCCCCAACTTCGCATGGGTGATTTGTGGATCTTGACAACAACGCCACCTACCGGGTCCAATTGTGACTCTAAACAATTATCTAATCAACTTATTCACACACACAAAATTTCGTCAAAATCGGTCCAGCCGTTTAGGAGGAGTTCAGTCACATTACACACGGACAGAAGAATAATAACATAATAGATAATATGCATGTATTATACATATAAACCTTTATCTTGAATCTTGAATAATTTTGTCTATTGATGAAAACAACATCAAAATCCGTTGCGTAGTTTAAGAGATATAAGCGTACAGACGGCGGGAAATGACTGTGTTTTATACTATGTAGAGATTAATACAGATTAATTCAATATTCACCAATAAAAATAATAATTATTATTAGTATTGGACTATATAAGAATAATTTTATAACCTTGTATCTCAAAATTATATATAACACATAATATACTTACAAAATACAATAGTCAGTCACTGCTTTCGCAAACGCGGAAACTGCGTCAACGGACCGTTCGAAAAAAGATCCAAGCTACCCTCAAATCGTAGCTAAAGGAGTTTTACTTTATAAAAAACCAGCCAAGTGCAAGTCGGACTCGCGCATGAAGTGTTCCGTACCATCGTAAAACACGTTTCTAGTAGGGGAGCCCTCTTTAATTTTTAATTTATTTTAATTTTTATTATTTTCTGTTATAGCGGCAACAGAAATACACATTATGTGAAAATTTCAACTGCCTACCTATTACGGATCATGAGATACAGCCCGCTGACAGACAGACGGATGGACAGCGAAGGCTTAGTAATAGGGTCCCGTTGGTTACCCTTTGGGTACGAAACCCTAAAATAAAAAAAGTACACATATTGCGTTAACACCTATGAGGACTAAGATGTAATGCCTAAGCCTGTAATTACACTGGCTCTCTATACTCTTCAGATCAGAACACGTTACGTTATCCGCGTTGCTCTAAGCAGGAAAAAAGTACGTATTAAAAAATCAGTCTGTCAACACACTGTTAAAAATGTCTAGTACCTTCTCCTCACAATAGTATAGAAAGCTATTATTTCTTTCAGCTCACGATAAGGAACTTAATAGTTCATTGTTGAGATATCTGCATGTTTCCCGCTCGGCGCTCGATTGTTATGCGAATGATTGATGGATCCGACGGCGGGATTTCGACGCTGTCGTGTGATAGGGTGACCACAAATCAGGGTATTCAGAAATAGAAAATGTATGTTGTTAGTTGTTGTATTTTACATTCTTTATACCTTTATAGGATTGAGGATGAAAGTTTCTAGAGTGGCAGCCTCGCACCGAGTGTAGGACGGCTAGATGGAGTGACGACTTGGTTAGACATCTGGGAAGTCGATGGATGTTGTTGGTTCTGCACCGTGCTTTGTGGCATTACTTGGAGGAGACCTATGTTCAGAGATGAACTTGTGGGGGGCTGTAACGATAATGATGATAATGACGGTGATGGTAGAATTCTATTTTAAGATATAACTATCTTAAGATAGAACTTTTTGTATGCCGTAATACGAATCGTTTACTTAATTCTTATACATGACTCCTATTGCTGATTAATAGAATCAGGCGTTACTTCGCGGACATCCATTATATTAGAAATGTTAAAAAATAATTAGCTAAGATCCGCGTAATAAAATCAAAATGATGTGTCTTCTGTACCTAGTTTGAGGGAGGGCGGGAGGTGCTCTTTAACCCTTTCCCTGTCCCATATCATATATGAACATTTCAATTGTTTAACTATTTTGTCCATATCGCGGACAGGGAATATGTTAAACTAGGTAATTATTTTTAACACCTACTTAATTTTCAACACAAAATTGGTTCACAATTTTCTTCATAACGTAAATTATTATCAGAAGATTACATTAGATTAGATGTTATCTAGGTTAAAATATAATTATGCTATAACTCCCCTTGTTATAAAAATATGTATATACGAGTAGATATCCATGTTGAGATAAGTGGGGTGAAGTAATTTTATTATAATTAAAAATATAACTATATAGATATGTCCGTGTACGGACAAAAGTAGGGCGGAGTTATTTTGTTATAATAAAAGTTATTATTTTGTTGCATGCCGAAGCGCTAGCGCGCAGGTATGCTCTACTAGGGCCTAGCTGGGCGTATCTAGCAATCATATTGTACATATAAGTTATATAAAAAGCACATTGTCAGAAAGATAAATGATTGTTGAACTTATTAATATTTTTTTTAAATCGATTAATTGCTATTTTTACATAAAAAAGGGGTTTTAGTGGCTTATGGTGTGGATTTATCAAGTCCGCATGGCTTCGTAAACACGATAACTTTTGAAAATATCAATTGTTTAACTCAATCTATTTTAAAACTCTTCATCTATCATGTGGGAAGCCATTGAATGTAAATGGCAATTTAATTTTGTTTAGTTTAGTTATAATCATTTTTTTTCGGCTGCGAAATATCGATATATTCGGTGTTTCAGCAGCCTTGTGTGAATTTATTTTTTACTAAATAGAGACTGCGTCACTCACTCAGTTCGGCGTCAATCGCCGTCGTGAGTGGTCACTGTATCGGTTGTTTGCAGCGGCTCAAAAAGATCGCTGTACAAATACACAATATTCGAAAAACCAAATTTCTTACATACTTGATTATAATAATAATCAGAGATTTTTATTACAATATTTTAAAAGCACAGAATAAATAATAGTAGTACGTACTGAAAGTAAGTAGGATGTAATATTTATACTTAAATACGTCTTAGACTTTATGGAGTGACCTGAATGATGATATGATGATCATATGAGCATTATGAGTCGTGCACTTTTGGATTTTCCAAACTTTTTTTAAATTAAAGTTTGACATAAAATTATCGGAAAATTGGAAGTATAATAAGGTTGTTAGTGAAAACTTGTGTGTATTTAAACTACTTTAAAAAATTCCGTATAATCATGTTATACGTAATTTTTTTAATGCGCTTAGGGTATGCCCAATTGGATTTACCAATTTTTTTTTAAATGGAACATTTACCGCTTGCAGTGGCGGTATAAAAATATCCATTATCCGATACCGTCCCGGGGGTGTCGTAAGGGGTGACAGAGGGAAACTAACCAGGAGATGGGCAGTATCTTTCTAATAAACCCTAAAAATAAATAAAATGAGGTTGGCAACCTGCCTCACATCCTGCCAATTTGGCAAGCGCCACATATATGGCAAAAATCCTCTTTATGAGACATTATATGGGGAAGCCTATGTTCAGCGGTGGACTTTGATATGCTGTAATGATTGTTTTGCTAATTTTAATCGGAACTAGACAATTAGTTTTAGAGGAGACAGTAATAAAAAAAATTGCATCAGAGTTGGGATTATGAAAATTAATATATGTTCTACCCCAATAAAAAAATAACTTCCAAATATTTTTTTCGTAAATTTATTCTAGTTTATTAGTAATTTTTCATAGTGTTTTAGAAATAGTCAAGCTTGTGATTTATGTTGACTTGGCTATGGTAATTGTCAAACAGATTTCATTCTTTCCTACAGATAATGAAATGGCCATCTCTGACACTTAATGTAAACTTAGATACCTAGGCGACCGGGAGCGGTGTCTAAGATGAAAAACATCTGGGATTACGATCTAAAATCTGCTTGCTAAGCGTGACTATTGAGAAAAGTACCTTACGGTGGCAGAGGTTTCTAATTAAGTCGAAAATAAATACATAATTTAAAATAACAGCTATGTAGCGCCACGCCTGTTAACCTGTAATCCTCAGGGGTAGGTGGAGTCTAAAGAGCAGCGTGCTAGTCGCACAACGATTAACCAAAAAATATGGGTTTCGATGTAAAATTGTGAGAGAAATGATAGGAGGCTACCTCCTTATCGTCTACACAATCACAAAACCTGTCATCCCATAAGTTGATATTTTACAAAACGCTAGGCAAATAACACAATTGTCCCAGTAATTTTTTGTCTCAGACTTATTTGGAACCAAATTCATAAAAAGTCCAAAAAAACATGAAAAGCATTGCCGTCCCACTACCCGTGTTAACACAACCGTAATAATATCTTGCTCTAACTGTAGTAATGTCTGAAGACATTGTGTTGGTATTTGTAAATAAAGCACCTAGGTGATTAATTTTTTTAAGTGGTAAAGCCACGCTGCAGCTGGTTGCATATAACACGAATACATGCATGTATGTAACACAAATGTATCAGCTCAACCGGGTAAGGAACATGTTCTCACAGAATACCAGCGTCAAATTGCAGCTTACTGTTGCCTTGTTTCGTATGTGGAGAGTAGAGAACCGGGCACTCATTTTACTGGAAACGAGGCATTTCGTCTTAGTCCTTAGTGGTGACAATGCATCTGCATTTTTAATCTTAATTGAGGATAGGTGTAGATGTTTATGAGCCACAGCATCCACTTACCATCAGGTGGACTGTGTGCTTGTTTGTCACCCATAATCTATAAAAAGACACGTTTTTATTTAGTATTATTATTAGATGTATTTGAAATTTATTAAAAATTATGTTTGAGTGAATTTGGCAATACAACTAACATACTACTAAAGCTTTATACCAACTGCGAAACAGAATCTCGTCTCAAATCTTAACCTTAAACTTAAAAATAACAGTACTGCTAGAAAGAAAGAAAAATAACGTATAGAAATGGGGAATTTCAGCTAATTACTGCTGTATTATACTACTATTGTTCTATTATATATATATATATATATATATATATATATATATATATATATATATATATATATATATAATAATGACATGTAATAAAAATATAAATTGCAGGTGACTGCACATTTTTTTTTTCAAAAATGATTGAGAGCGACTAAAAGTAAATAATTAAGTACATTTCTATCCTTATGATAATAGTCTGTCTCTCTGTCTGTTTGTTTATGAATACATCATTTCTAAAGTTCTAATTTTTTCAAAAAAAATCGTAAAGTAAATCAATAAGCGTTTCCTAGAGTAATATTTATTCTTTGTTATATTAAAATCAGTCCATTCTATCAAAACTTATGACTATTATTTTAAAGTGTAGGTACGAATTTGCTAAATGGAGGCGTTGACTCATTAAATGTTAATCTATATTTTTAATCTATACAAATAAATAAAATTGAAGTGTCTGTTTGTAATACCAAAATAACAGATTTTTTAATAAATACATATTATGAAAGTATACAGGATGTCCCAGAACTCAACGTCACGTCCAAATTGTAAAATGGTACAATACTTGTTAGTTTCATACTAAAAAAAACTAGTAAAAAAATAAAAACCTCGAGTAACCCGATTTTCGCTAACCCATTTTACTCAGTTCAAATGTTTTTTATTCGCACAAGCTCTTGGTAGGTTCTTAATTTTACGGCAAAATGATGAGAGAGATGGATAGTGGACAAACAAATAGTCTTAATTCTAGAAAACTTGGGGCAGTTGTGTCATTATTTTTGACTGTGGTTCCAGAAATATTATCAATAACCGAAAAATGGTTACAGTTTGACCAAATTTCTAGGTTTTTCTTAAATGCCCATAATTTCCAAACTGCATGGGATAGATTTTTTTTCTGATTTTTCTCATGATGGTTACAATCAATCCTGTCACCCCGTTTCGGCTTGACGTTGAGTTCTGGGACATCCTATATACGGTACTTATAACAAAAAACAATTTTTAAAATTTTTGTTTGCCTGTCTGTCTGTCTGTTTGCTCCGGCTAATCTCGTTTGTATAGGACGAAATCGCTTAGCCGCGTCTATTTAATTGTTTAAAACTTTAAAACGATTTAAAATATTTTGATGCGGTTTTGAGAGAATTTCTTTGAAAAGGTTTGGTATGCATAATTTATGAATTGTTGTTTTGTTATCAAGTCATAAAGATTAAATTGTGATCGCAAATATAACTCTAGCACATCCGGGGCGAGTCGCTAGAATATGTATTAATTAATTGCGTGAAATGTTCAGATATGTAAAGACAGTCATACAGTTTAAGTAAGTAAAATAATGTTTTACTAGCGCATTAATAGCTCAGATAGTCTTTATATTCAAAAAGCTCCTTTTTACTGCCCACGGGACATTCTATCTTAGTCCTCAGGGTGACAAGCTTAATGGTTAAAACAGTAATTTAAAAAACCGGACTGCGTTTACAAAAAAGTGAATAATGTTATATCTTATGTCACTTCCACAATTAAGACGAACCTAACGACACCTCATATATTAAAATTCATTATGCCGTTTAGGCTATAGAGAGTGCCCAAGCAATAGACAGTATACCTACATACATACATACATACATACTCCCGGAAAACATTATCATCCTTCTAAGACAGTCGGGTAAAAAACGCATCAAAGTTTTGATTGTTAATGGGGAATAGATGTGTCTTTGAACAACAGCCTCCATTAGCCATGAAATTTTGTCACCATTATTTAAACAAGTGGTAAAATTAAAAATTTTAAACAACCGACTTTTTTTTATAGAATAAGGGTGGCAAACGAGCACACAGTCCACCTGATGGTAAGTGGTTGCTGTGGCCCATAAACATCTACATCTATCCTCAGTAAAGAATCAAAATGCAGATGCGTCGTCACCCGTGAGGACTAAGATGGAATGCCTCTTTTCCAGTAAAATGGGTCTCCGGTCTCTACACTCACCATACGAAACACAGCAGTGTCAAGCTGTCATTTTACGCTGGTATTCAATCTTAAGTTAATTTCTGAAATCTCTGTCGTTACAAGTAGATAATATCTGAACTACAATATTAGATATAGCAGCCAAATTAAAGCGGTTAATTTCACGTTGAAAGATGCTGTTGCGAACATAAATACTACTAATTTACAGCCCCGGTAGTTTCATAAGTCGTTAGGTGGTTCCTTTCATGAGGTTTATAGCTTGCTCATAACTTGAAACTTAAACATTTGCGCTTTATGACTGCTAATAATATACAAACTCTTTGTGTTTTTATCAGTAACAGAATACAAGCTCTCAAGTTACGAATGACGAATGAGAGAAAAACGGATTTACTAGCGAGCCGTGTAAGTTATTAATTATTATGATTTAAAAATCATTATTGATTTTATGTGTGCATAAATTATTTAAGCAACTAGTAAGTTTCATTACTTCTATTTTTTTAAACACTTATTTTTGAAGTGAAACTTCTTTATCGACGTAGGGGAGAAATTTTGTACGGTATTTAAAATATAAAAACGTCACTTTTATTGTATCGTTTTCAGGGCAGCATGAATATACTGTTATTTTACCTACTTATGTAAAATATAAAATAAATAAAGAATGATATATCGTAAAGAAGGTTCACTTCGTACGTGTGTAACACGCACAATTGTTTTATAAACTAAAATGACACACACTAACAAGACTTAGGTGGTATATAATGGTAAGTGGATACTGCAGTCCATAGACACCGGCAGCTAACTTCAAACAAAGAAGGCTACAGATGCGTTGTCATCTCTGAGGACTGAGATGGAAAGCCTTAAAGTCTGTAACAATACAGGGTACCTTTACTCTTCTGACTGGAGCAGCAGTACAGGCAATGCTATTTAATAGCAGAAATAGGTACCTACCCGGAGAGAGTCATAGGCAGGAATAAGGCACCTAATAAAAAATTAATACGACGAGCACTACGGTACTAGTAGGTACATAGAGCACTAAGTTACGGTCAATTCTCCGTAACATCTTTAGTCGACTGTAAGCGACGATAAGATTATCTCCACACATCGTCCCGTGGGTTTCGTAAAAGGCGACAGAGGATAACAAACCAGAAGATGAGCAGCAGCATCTTCCCTATTTTCGTAAAAACAATTATTAAAAAACCTCGCCCGGGGCAGAACCACGCTCTCTTAGAATACCAGCATAAAATAGCAGCTTGATGCTGCCGTGTTTCGTATGGTGAGTGTAGAGAACCGGAGGTCCTTTTTACTGGAAACGATGTATTCCATCTTAGTTCTCAGGGGTGACAACGAATCCGCAGTTTGATTCTTAATTGAGGCCACAGCATCCACTTACCATCAGGTGGATTGTGTGCTCCTTTGTCACCCTTATTTTATAAAAAATAGTTTTAGATTTGTTGAGACCAATTGTTCGTGCCGTGAAGCTATATTATTATGTGTATTATATATATATATATATATATATATATATATATATATATATATATATATATATATATATATATATATATATTATATATAACTTTTGCTCGCGTGTATGTGACTGAACGGCTGGATCGATTTTGACAACATTTTGTGTGTGTGATATAATAGATTCGAGAATGGTTTAGATTCACAATTGGGCCCGTTAGGTGGTGCTGTTGTCAAGATCCAGATCACCCGTGTCAAGCCGGGGCGGATCGCTAGTTTATTATAAATAATTTTTATTATTGTCTTGTGATGGCGGCATAAGAGAATTCATCACCATTTTTTACGTGGTAGAGCCACGCTGGAGGTATTATGGTTGTAGCATAAATGGGCCGTTTAGACTGGGGAAGGACCACGCTCCCACAGAATATCAGCGTAAAATAGCAACTATGTTTCGTGTAGTATGGAGATCCGGAGACTCTCTTTAAAGAAAACGAGGCATTCCATCTTAGTCCTCAGGGGCGAACGCATCTGAATTTTAATTCATAATCGATGATAGATGTAGATGTCTGAGGACCACAGCATCCTCTTACCATCAGGCGGATTTCGTGCTCGTTTGTCACTTTTATTCTGTAAAAAATACCTATATCCCGTCCCATGGCAATTACGGGATTATATGTATTATATATGGCGATTATGGGAAATGTCAGTAAAATCTTATGGTTTCCGATTGATGGCGATAAACCTATTTCGTTAACGCCAGACGTAAAATATATCCAATGTGGATATTTTACTTGATATCTTGCAAATTTGACGCTATTTCCCGTCTCTGACAAATTTTACGTCTGCCGTAAACGACAATGATGGTTATCCCACTGGTTTTTGTGGATGGTTTTTTTATATTCCTATAGCCACCTGCTACAATACATACCAAACTATCATTATTATTATTATTTTTATTTGAATATGTTTAATGGTAAACAATAATTTTAGGTACTGATGGAATAAAACAAACTAAAAATCTAGATATGATACAGTTACCCTCTTGAGATTTTTTTTTAATTTGAAATAAAATACTAGACAATTTATCGTAGCAACATAGTAGAATTCATTAGGCCGGTATAAACTATTCAGGCTGCAGTTCGACCTAGACTTTATCTATGATTGCGGACAGGCAGTCGTATTGCATTATTGGTCCATCTGCGGAATTTGTGAACGTTTTACCGCGTTCTAAATTAAATAATACACATAATAATATATTAAATGAAACTAATTTTTACGGATTATATCGCGTTTAATTTTTACTTTTTAATTCCCGGCGTTTCGGGTGCTTTACAGCACCCATGGTCAGGGGGGACTGAGGTGTTCGAGGTCCCGATGTCATAGTTAGCCCGGCTAACATTAATATTAAAAACTGAAGGTACCACCTGAAACGTCGGGAATTAAAAGTAAAAATTAAACGCGATATAATCCGTAAAAATTAGTTTCATTTAATGTGTAGTCTTCGCGTAAATATAAGAAAACATAATAATATAGCTTCACGGCACGAACAAGTGGTCTCAACAAATCTAAAACTATTTTTTATAAAATAAGGGTGACAAACGAGCATAAATTCCATCTGATGGTAAGTGGATGCTGTGGCCTCAATTAAGAATCAAACTGCGGATTCGTTATCACCCCTGAGAACTAAGATGGAATTCATCGTTTCCAGTAAAAAGGATCTCCGGTTCTCTACACTCACCATACGAAACACGGCAGCATCAAGCTGCTATTTTATGCTGGTATTCTAAGAGAGCGTGGTTCTGCCCCGGGCGAGGTTTTTTAATAATTGTTTTTACGAAAATAGGGAAGGTGCTGCTGCTCATCTTCTGGTTTGTTATCCTCTGTCGCCTTTTACGAAACCCACGGGACGATTTGTGGAGATAATCTTATCGTCGCTTACAGTCGACTAAAGATGTTACGGAGAATTGACCGTAACTTAGTGCTCTATGTATTAGTACCGTAGTGCTCGTCGAGTAGCATACATAGAAGTCGTTGACTGCCATCAATTGAAAGCCATTAGATCTTTCTGAAATTTCCAATATTCGGCTCTTAAGACACCCACAAAACGTTATGGGACAACAGATTCTCTTAAGCAGCCACCTAAGGGTGTTTTTTAAACGGCGCGTTTAGTCTACGATTCCAATTAGTCCCTTACACGAACATATTTGGTCATGTAGAAAGGATGAACGAAGAAAGAGTGACAAAGCAAATTTATGCTGCAGAAGTGTACGGCAGAGTCGGAAAGGGACGCCCTAGACGAAGGTTTATCGACCAAATTGGCGATATATTGGAAATGGGCCAGATTAGGAGTACCCTTAACCGACGAGCGTGTATGCGTAGATATATGGATGTAAAGGAGGCGAGAGAGGTGTGCCAGGATCGTGCCAAGTGGAAGTCCGTAGTCTCTGCCTACCCCTCTGGGTGACAGGCGTGAGTGTTTATGTATGTATGTACGAACATATATTTTGCAACAATTTTTTTTAAATTTTTTTTTCATAAAACCAACTTTTAAATTAACAGAAGCCTTATTACATATAGGGAATATATTATACCTCAGTACAAAAAATGTTAAATATTTTATATAAGTACTATTTTCAGCGGTACAGCAACACTGTACTAACAACAACATAATGTGTGTTTGTGTGCGTTCAAATTAAATACCTTAATCATTAATATTAAAGAGTTTTGCATACTTCAGTTTTTATGTTTCTTTCTTTAAAAAAATGGTTATAAATGCATTAGTGATGACTTTTTGGTATATTTTGTATAAAAGTGAGATGTGGAGAACAATTTGTCATGCCTTATATGATATGTTGTAATTACACAATATATTAGGCAATGACCTATGTACAACATTATTAAATGAGCCTCTAATTATAAGCGAAGGCGTCTGTCTTTCACTCGGACGTTCTGAACACTGTCATTATTCACAATATAAGGCCGGGAGGTATAAATGAATTATCCGACGTGTTTGCTAACAGCCGAATTTTTTCTAGACCACCAAAACCAACTATAAAACAGTCTGAACATGAATACACGGCTAATTACTTGCCAAAAGAGGCATATCGTGCAAGAGATTACCCAATACGGCGATCGCTTTTTGCAAACGTTTGTATTTAGAGCCCATTCACACATGCAAAGGTTTTGTGATGTCAAGCTATTGGCTGTTCGTCTAGAACTTTATTTAAAAACTACTTACCCGTCCCGTCTTCACTTCAGATTTTATACAATAATCATCAATGACCATTTATTTAAAAAATATTTCCTTCACAAAAAATAATCTCCAATTTGTCGGATTAAATATAGCTTAGGTCTGGTATTGTATTCTATCTTTTCTTGAAATTTCATTAATTATCATCAATTAAACATCTTTTTTGATAAAACGAAATATTTGTGAAAAAATGGTCTTTATTATTTTAAATCTTAATAACGTCAAATTAATGGATCTTATCCTAGCAAAGCCGGGGTGGAACACTAATATCTAATAAATAATTAGTAGTACCTAGAATGAGGGAAGAAATAACTTCACTAAAATGAAATAATGTACCTACAGTAATGAACAGTAGCTATTTCTATTATCAAAATATTTTTTTTTATGTTGTCCTTTAATGAATCTCATTGGTTTTGTTTAATTTCTCGTCTTGTTACTTAGACGATTTAATGATTTAATGTCATTCTAATCAACTCAAGTGTCAACTTCAACAGAATACAATAGAGTAGAAAAGAGTTTTATTCAATATAGATTACAAGAATACTAATTGAAAGTCATTTAAGCTTTACCACTGGCTTGCAAAAAAACCTCTGTCCTGGGAAGAACTAGCAAGAAACCCAGCGATACTTATTGTTAAAACAGTAATTTAAAATTTAATATTTTGTACAATTAAGTATGAAAACATTTAGAAACGTCATGATAGCGACCACCTCATTCCCAATGTCGATGTATATAGGCTGTAAGAAAATATTCTATCCCATATACTGATACTGAAACAGGAGATGGGCAGCAGCATCTTTCTAATGACAGCTCAGTAATATTAAAAAAAAAAAACTACGGCTGCCAACCTGCCCGCTAAGAGGTACAACTATGGCAAATATTCTATGGTGTATTCGATAGGAAAGGTCTTAATATACTCTAAATATGCACTGAAGGATTAATTTTCAGTAACTCCTTACAATTTTGATGGAAATAAAATCGATCTAACTTAAGTGAGTTGGTGCATCTGAGAGAATCTTTCTATACTTGGTTACAACCACATCAAAGTCCAATTTGTTTACGTGCATTTTATGATGTAAACTGTAAATTGCATCTTCAACACTCGGCGAACACTCGCAGTCATCTGTTTGTGTGGTACAGACCTAAACACTTTGTCTATTTCTGTAGATGATATCAGCATTAAGATCGTTTGATATGCGTCACGCGGTCAGTGGCTGAGTGCTGACCGTTCCTTCTTTTATATTTGCTCTCGAATTTCTGATTACACTTGATCACGTTGATCTGGAACTTATAGGTCCCATGTTTATGTAGGAGCTTTAACAAAAAAGAATGTACCAAATTTGTTATGGTCAAATACTCAAACACTACTCAATTTTAATATGTCTTTAAGTCTCGTGATGTCACAGTTACCGTGACTTAAAGTGATAGAGACAGCACGAGGCTTAACGGCATCTTAAAATTGAACTTGTCTAGCATGTCGTAATAGCCAATTAATAGGATATTGGGTTTGTGATTGTGTGTGTGGGCGATGGGCAAGATCTTCTTTCACAATTTTCCATCTATACCCATATTTTTTGGCTCGCTACTCTTTGGACTTTGGCGACCCCCTCGGGGATTACAGGCGTGATGTACTCGTATATGTATGTTTGTATGTAAATACGTATGTTATAAAATGAGGGCAGGGTTTGTGACTTTCAAATGTGAACAATATTCAGCAACTACTGCTATTAACAAACTGCTGGCACTCAAGATCGTCTATATTAAGTGGCAGGACTCCTGTCTAGTAGCCCGCCTGGGTAGATACCACCCTCGTACCTATTTCTGCCATCAAATAGCCCGCACTCTTGTGTCCCGGTCTGAAGGGTGTAGAGAGCCAGCATAATAGGCTGTGAGGCATTCCTTTTCAGCCCACAGAGGTGACAACGCATCTGTAACCTTCTTTGTAAATTTGGCTACAGTTGTCCATGCAATAGTCGCTTACCGTCAAGTGGACTGTAAGTTTCTTTTTCACTTATGTTTTATTTAAAAAAGGTAGCACTATAGCCACGCTGAGCTAACTTTTTGAGTAGCTTACAAGAGCACAAACATTCTTTAACTATATATGCGACGTGGCTCCGTGGCGCAGTGGCTTAGCATTGAGTTGCAGCGCTGAGGGTCGCGGGTTCGAATCCCGCACGGAACAAGTATTTGTATGGCCTACATATAGTTGATCCGGGTGTGGATTTTTGTTCTTGTGAAATTTATACTATTTATACAATATCCTAGTGTGGAGGTAACGTTTAAAAAAAAAGAAGATATATCGTGTTACGTAGAAATCACAGTCTGTAATTATACTAGCCCTTTATATCATTCAGACCTCTCGGAAATGACTAACCATTTGGATAAAATTTACTTAGTACTTATTTGAGTAATGTTTTATTTCCAAGTTTATCTAGATAGGTTTCATAAAAAAAATTGTCTAACGCCAAGCAAAGCTTAGTCGCCTAGGGTACTTAATAGTTTAAGAGCTGCCGACGGGTATCGAACTTTGTTGCTTATTTACGATGTGTGAAAAAAAAATTAAGAACACCTAAATCATTCAATTGGGGGCTCTCCTCTGCTCAATTTCGCTCTCGGAAATGAGAGATCTGTGTGTAACCGTTGGACTTTTCACTGTACTTAATTCTTATATCGAAAACACAATGAGAACAAATTATTTTTACAGTCGCAAAGGAGCAATAATTGCGGCCATTGTTTCGCCACAAAATTGGACCCTTCCTCGCGGAACAATGGCATTTCTAGGAACATAATCGCGCGCGAATGAATGGGCGTCTCCTTATCTACAAATCCGTTCCAATAACCCGAATGAGAGGGAAGTAATAGTTTATCAGCTTAATGAATGGCGGTTTTGGCAACGTAGCGGCGTTCGGTTCGACGACCTGTCCGCCTTTAACCTGGGAACTCGACTAGTGATGCGCTTGTGAAAAACGAAGACTGCAAATTTAATTTTCTTATCCAGAATAAATTTAACGACTATATAGCTTAGTGTTGAGCTAAATTGTCGGTTAAACGTGGATCTCAATTTAAATGTGTATATTTCTAATCTAAGACAAACAAAGAAAGAAAGACGGAGAGATGCATACACATTTACAAGTGACGAATAAACCGAGCTAAGAGCGAAAATTATGCTCAAAATGTTGTAAGAATAAGCACTCACATACATATTTGCAATCACCAACATGGTTTTACGAGTAGGTGCATGTGTGCGTCTAACAGTGAACTTTAACGGGCTGTTAAAGAAAAAAAGAAGAAAGACGTGTGAGTGCGTGTCAAGAAGTTGAGCATGGTTTCGGCATCACTCGAATTGTATAAAACGCCCGTATATCTTTCTTAGTTGGGCTGAGTTTCCAATAAACAAATTGTAATAATGATGTTAAATTTTATTATATAAGATCCGAGAGAAAAATGGTGTCATAACTAGTTTGAAGGAGTGTATTCCCCTGTGCAATAGAGTAACGTTTAGTGGCAGTGATAGTGCACGCAATTGAGGGAGGGACGCGGGTTGTTCTTAAAACTAAGTAGGATACGCTTTTTTATTTTTCTTACGAATCTTACCTAAATAATTTTAATATCGTTAATATTTTAATATCGTTGGATTTCAGCAAAGTAACGATCTTATGATGTGAAATAACTCGGCAATACTTGATACTTAATATAATTTGTTTTACATGGGGAAATGATTACGTATAACCGCCTCGCGGGGGCAAGGTCGCGTTATGTCGGACGCGCACCGACTAAAACCTTATGGTAATAATTTGATATAAACAAATTGACTTCTGGATCTAGATGTATTGTATTTTCCCCAAGGTATCTGGAATAGCATCCGATACATCGATACATTACAGCCTATAAATTAGACTTTATTATAAAAAAATATTTGACTTCAAGCTATGTGAAAAACACTTCATACTCTTTATATGAATAAAGCAAGGAAGCTCATTTCAAAAAGAAAGAAAATAATTGACGAATTGGTCTCTAGTCTCTGCAATCTCTGTAATCTTATTATCTATATTTGGTAAGGTGAAATGGAATGAGGGTATAAGTCATACCCCCATTCCTGTTCACCTTATAAAAACAAGGTCGGCAAATGTGAACGACAAATGTGGCTCGTTTGCCAACATTAAGATAGTAAAAACATCAAAGCAGACACACACAAAAGTGTCTGTGTCTAACGCACCTTTTATAAGAATGTTAAGTTGTTTCCATGTCATGTCTATTTACGTGTCAATAAGATCTTATGACAATATGTAAAGTAAGAAAAATATATTTAACATTAATACCACAGTTCGCAAGATCAAGACCAGGAAAAGGATCTTCCCTGTCAGCCCTAGTGGCGATCACTGCGGCTTCGATCTTAAAGGTCACTATCTGGATTTCGGGCGCTCGCTCAATACACCGTAATTTGTTTTTGATTTGCGTTAAATTCCACGGCTGGAGCGAAACATGCGGATGAAAGCTTTATAGACTTCCAAAATGCATTCATCAATAATGTTGTGGAAACGAATGAATTGTAATATCATTGTATATTTAACATTTAACCCGAATTTCTACTCTTACTTTCTATATAATATTATGCATAAAAATTTTAACATAAGCTTTAAAACTTTTTTGTAGAACAAAGGTGACAAACGGGCTCATAGTCCACCTGATGGTAAGTGGATGCTGTGGCCCATATACCCCAAATCTATTGATAATCAAAATGTAAAAACCCCTGAGGACTAAGATGCCTCGTTTCCAGTAAAACGGGTCTCTGGTTCTCTGCACTCACCATACGAAACGCAGCAGTATTAAGCTGCTGTTTTATTCGTCCTTCTTCTTCATCAGTCCGTGAACGTGCATTACTGGACAAGGGCTTTTCCCAATTTAGAGAAGATTTACATAGCACACGCTTGGAAGCTGGATTGTCGGGTGGATTGACGAGAAGCTATGCCAGATCTTCTCGTCATCCATGCCGCAAAGCTTGAAGACAAAAGTTTTCGACCAGTGCGTCCTGCCTTTGCTACATATGGTGACGAAACGTGGACACTAACGGTACGACTACCCCACAAACTCAAAGTCACACAGCGGGCGATGGAAAGAGCTATGCTCGGAGTTTCTCTGGTAGATGAGATTCGTAACGAAGAAATCCGCCGGAGAACCAAGGTAACCGACGAAGCCTTCCATATTTGCAGGCTGAAGTGGCAATGGGCTGGTCACGTCTATCGCAGAAGCGATAACCGTTGGAGTAGGCGTGTCATAGAGTAGAGACCGCGTTTATGTAAGCGTAGTGTGGGACGCCCCAACTGTGCAATGGACTCCAGAAGGCTGATGATGTGGTGGATTGACGATTGCAGTACAATACATTTGTTATTTTACGCCTGGCGTAAACGAGATAGTAATACCCCTAAGCAATTAGATTTTTGGCGTTAAGTAGCGTCTTCCTAATAACCGTGCCGTGGTAGTTCAGGGGCTAAGCGCTCGCTGTAAATTTCACAGTACGCGAGCAACCCGGGTTCGAGCCCCGCCGGCACCAATGAAATTGTTAATTGCAATTTTAAGTGCCGATTTACCACGTGCTCGGCGGTGAAGGAAAATTTTTCGAAGACATGTGAAGTTCGCCAACACGCATCGGGGTAGCGCGACGGACATTTCTTTGCCCTAAAACCCTCTCGGAAATGAGAGGAGGCCTGTGCTCAGCAGTGGGACGTATATAGGCTGTAACTTTAACTTTTCCTGATAGCAACTCAAAATTAATAACTGCGGTTGCCAACCCGCCTTCAAAGCGTGGCAACTATGGCAAGCATCTCATGGAATCATGGGGGAGGCCTATTCTGCAGTGAACTTTTGATAAGTTGAAATGGTAATGGTTTCATTTGAAGGTTTTATGTAATGTGCAATATTTGAAAGTACAAAATTTAATCATAAGACAGGGTAGACTCTAATTCTAGGGTTTTGAAAAGGTTGTTTAAGTATGTATGCGTTAACGTTTATACCTACGTCAGTAAGCTATTCTCGTCTCGCATGTTGCCATTTTTATACTATCTAATGTTATTCGACTCGTAATTTTATTTTTTCATAAAAGTAAGGCTGCAAGAAATTTCAATATGAAATAAGCAGTGCCTTTGTACAAAATATCTTTTTATTTTTCAACATTACTTTT
The DNA here is from genome assembly GCA_029286625.1 of Parnassius orleans. Taxonomy (NCBI): domain Eukaryota; kingdom Metazoa; phylum Arthropoda; class Insecta; order Lepidoptera; family Papilionidae; genus Parnassius; species Parnassius orleans. The sequence goes on from JAGSMP010000059.1 coordinate 5,010,753, forward strand.
TTACTATAGGAAAAGGGTGACAAACGAGCACACAGTCCATCTGATGGTAAGTAGATGTTATGGCCCATAGACATCTACATCTATCTTCGATTACTAATGAAAATGTAGATGCGTTGTCACCCGTGACGACTAAGGTGGAATGCCTCGTTTCCAGTAAAAAGGGTCTCCGGTTCTCTACACTCACCATACAAAACACAGTAGCGTTAAGCTGCTATTTTACGCTGATATTCTGTGAGAGCGTGGTCCTTCCCCGGTCGAGCCAGCCCATTTATGCTACAAACATACTACTAATAGCTGCAGCATGGCTCTACCACGTTAAAAATGTGTGTACATAAATTTTTTAATAAATAAATAACTAAATAAGTAAGGTTGGGTAACACACGAGCACACAGTCGACCTGAGGACTACAGGATACTACATTTATTTTCGATTATGAATGAAAATGTAGATACCTCGTCACCCTTGAGGACTAAAGAGGCTGCCTCGTTACCAGTTAAAAGAGTTCGTTACACTCAACATACGAAACACAGCAGCATTCTGTACGTGTGCATTCTGGTAATCATTGCGAGAGTGGTTCTTCCCTGGTCGATTCGTGCTGCCATAATCTACTCGACTCTACCACGTGCGAATATCATAAAGAACACCTAAATAAACTTTCTATTAAAAGTCCACTGTTAAACATTAGCCTCCCCTATCAATTGCTTCATTATGGGGATATATGCCACGTTTCCACGCGTGGCAGGCGGGTTGAACCGCTGTTTTTTTATTATTTTGGGTTGTAATCCAGATAATGCTGCTTATCTTAGGATTACTATTTTAAACCATCTACTAAAGCAGAGATTCCTACAGTGGGTGGAACCCTTAGATACCGCGGAAAAGTCACCAGGGTTCCGCGAAATTATTTATTTTTGTTTATTAAATAATTCACACTTAGGTACAAACATCGATATATATGTACTACGTACTAGATTTGACATTCCGAAAATTCACTATGTTCAAATGAACTGTACTGCAATCCTTTAGTGTCATTTAGTGTGGCTTCAATATTCATAGAGTGGGGAGCTGCGCTAATAATACGAGATTATTCAAATTAAAGTTTACACCTAAACGTAATTAATAATTCATTAGTCAAATAAATAAAATTATTTGTTGTTCAAGTGAATAAATAAGTAATAATATTACAATAGAAAAAATAAATTTCTTCATTTATATGCCACGCTATCTACAATCATAGACTAAAATCTACTATCTCCCGCGCATGCGCGAAAACAGAGTAGTGCACATTTTTTGTTTGGAATAGCTTCTCTAGTACGTAGTACATAGAACTCAATTGGTACAAATATTATTTTTGAAATAGCGCAAAAATGTAATGTGGGTTTATATTATTACATACTGCTATGTAGGTACGTAGTTATTAAAAATTATATTATTTCAACAGCACTATCTATGTGTAATCATTTGATGTGGGGTTCCATAAAATAAAAGGGATTTGGTGAGTGTTACATTATCTTAAAAATTGGGAACCTCTATACTAAAATACTGAAGTAATTTGATAAAACTTACAATGAGTCACAAAATAAGAAATTCATACTGTGAGAAACGTTATCTTATTCCTATTAATATTTTACTGGTTTTTCGAAAGAAATTATCCGCCATTAATGTAGTAAATAAACAAATATTTGATATTTCACGTCGTTGGTGGTGAATTAGGCATTGCTATGCCCGCTAAATTGTTTAGCATAATGAGCAAGGAAGAAAGTAGTCGTAAATTTAATTAACGATAGACAGGCGGGATGCTCTTTGGAGTTACGATTTGCCTTTATAATATATTAATTGGCCATTAAAATCAATTTCATTCAAACGTCCTGGGCGGAAATATTTCATTTAATTTGTACTTGACCTTTATTTGTAATTTTCATATGCAATTAAAATTGTTTCGGTGTTTTAAAATATACTGTTACAGCCTATTAAAGTCCACTGATGAACTAAGGCCTGCCCCCATAGATTAACTCATAGGGGGGATTTTTTTTATAGGATTGGGTGACAAACGAGCACACAGTTCACCTGATGGTAAGTGGTTGCTGTGACCCATAGACATCTACATCTATCTTCAATAAAGAATCAAAATGCAGATGCGTTGTCACCCGTGAGGACTAAGATGGAATGCCTCTTTTCCAGTAAAAAGGGTCTCCGGTTCTCTACACTCACCATACGAAACACAGCAGTGTTAAGCTGCTATTTTACGCTGGTATTCTGTGAGAGCGTGGCGTGGCGTAATATAGCTGCAGCATGGCTCTACCACGTAAAAATATTTGCCATAGTTGCCACGCTCGGCAAGCGGGATGGCAACCGCAGTTTTTTTAGTCGTTATTAGGAAGACGCTCCTGATTTGTTTCCCTCTGTCGCCTCTTACAACACCCACGGGATGATATGGAGTAGAGGATCCTACACGGCGGTTTAAGCATAAAAATGCATAAAAATCTTTGAGTTTTTTTTTAAATATTTTAACATACAATTTTATATTTAATAATATGACCTTAACATTAATCTAATTGTTCCTGGATTAATTTTAAACATTTTAAGGTTAGAGAGTGACATATATTTTGGTATAAAACGTGTGAAAATAATAAAGAAGATATTCCACGGTATTGCAAATACGTGTTGAAATAATATGTTTTTCAAAATATGTAAGTGCAAATATCAATGAATTAACCAAGCTCTCCTACCGTATTTAAGTCCAAACCAAGTCTTGTGATACGGCTGGTAACGTCTCGTAGTCGGCGGAGGCCTGGGCCTACGCTGCAGTAGGGAGGAGCAGGTGGGTGTGCAACAGAAGAGGAAGAACCTCTTATCCCGGATCTTCTCGGCGGCTTTCAGCCGTTCCCGAGCGAGCCGTCCAGCGCAGCGGCGTGGACCAGCAGTGTCCACAACTGCGAACACTGCCACTGCAGTCACCAGCGCCAACCAATTCATTGTCACGTGGTTACCACATCACACTTCACTTTAGCAGATCCCGGTTCACATTCCACCACTGCAAATTCGCGCGCACTTTCATCAATGAAAAAGTCTTTCAGCACGGTGGAGAATATCGTTTCGCGGCGAATTAACTGTCAAATAATTCTTAGATCCATTTTCGGCGGTCCGCCGCGTGGTGACCAGTGCCAAGTAAAGTAGAGGCGTGCGTCCACGCCGGCACAGACTCGACGACTGCCAGCAACGCGCACTGATTTCTTAGGGCTCCGGGCCTCCGGGTTCGTGTAAGTCCTGGTCGCTAAAACCGCGCTTTTTCACAATCTGTTTTATTGGGTGCCAAACTCGTTTCACGCGAATTGATTGTTGAATATCAAACTCGTGGATTCGACAACGGGCAATGACCGTTCAGTCATCAGTCCGAATTAAATGCGCGGCAATGGCATACGTTGTTGTTTTTTCGGTGATGGTCCTGATTGATGCGTGTCATTAAGAATAATAAACGGGGTTATGAGCATTCTGGGGGTGATACATCTCTGATTTATTGTGACCAATTTAGTGTTTTTTTTAAATAAGAAAAGTTATACTAGCTTGTAGTTTTTAGCTTTTTAACCGACTTCAAAAAGGAGGAGGTTCTCAATTCGAGTGTATGTTTTTTTTGTATCTATGTTACGCGATATCTTCGCAGATTGGACCAATTTTGATGATTCTTTTTATATTAAATAGGTTAATACTTCAAGGGTGGGTCAAGAAAAAATTTCACCCTTAAGGGTAGCAAATAAATGATTTATGGTATAGCAATTTGAATTCGGTTTTTACTTTTTTTAAAGTTATAATTATATTTTGTCGTATACTGTAGCAGTTTTCCTGAAATGCGCTATGTTATGGCCCTAAGCAGGGCTAGATTCTCTGCTAATTATGCCTCAGTTGCGTCTCGAGATTGCTACGGTACGTTGATAACGGTTTGTAAAAAGTGCGGGTGGTCATGCCACGCAGCTTATCAGTCACTCATTGGTATGGTTAAGTATTTTTAAATACTGTTTAATTTTTAACCGACTTCGAAAAGGAGGAGGTTCTCAATTCGAGTGTATGTTTTTTTTGTATGTTTGTTACGCGATATCTTAGCACATACTAAACCAATTTTGATGATTCTTTTTTTTATTAAATAGGTTATACTTCAAGGGTAGTCCCATAAAAAATTGGAGAAAAAATCCACCCCTAAGGGTAGCAAATAAATAACTTCCTTTTTAGCACTTTGAAGTCGGTTTTTACTTTTTGTTAATAGTTATAATTATTAAAGCTGCAGATAGGTTTGTAAATTTATAGATAAAATTGTAGATGCAAAAAAAATATTTTATATATATATATCATAGACTTAGCATATTCTGGCGTACGTATATTCTAAGTATATGTATATATATATATATATATATATATATATATATATATATATATATATATATATATAATGATGACACTACTACATATCTTAACATAATTACTATGTTAAAATTACTAGAAGTAACGCTTATAGCATATTATTTTATCATTTATAAAAGGTCTTAGTTTGAATAAGATCCCACGTGATATTAAGTAAGATAATAAACTTGTTTACTAACAGGCGAAAAGATTAAAAAAATTAAAAAATATGATTATCCCGGAGTTTATTGCAGGTTATTCCCTGTAGTGATTAAATTCTTTAAACCGGTGTTAAATTTTGACGTTGATAAGGACACGAACTGAGCTTCAACCGAATTAAATATTTTATCTTCAATACTGATAAACCAGTTATTTGTGCTTGTGCACAGAACTGTATCCGATGGGATGCGAAACAAGGATTTGCGATTCTATTGCAATGTTTATACGTGGTAGAGTCACGCTGCAACTATATTATGGTTGTAGCACGAATGGGTCAGCTGGACTGAGAAGAAGCACGCTCTCACAAAATACCAGCGTAAAATAGCAGTTTAATGCTGCTGTGTTTCATATGGTGAGTGTAGAGAACTGGAGACTCTTTTTACTGGTAACAATGCATTCCGTCTTAGTCCTCAGGGGTGACAACGTATCTGCATTTTGATTCTTAATCGAGGATAGATGTAGATGTCTATGGGCCACAGCATCTACATATCAGGTGGACTGTGTGCTCGTTTCCCACCCTAATTATATAAAAAAGGTATGTCAACCACTAGGCCGCTATTGCTTTGCCTTACGTAATATGCAAACAGGTAGAGTTGATTAAATAGCTTTATACTGCTCTGGAATTTGTGGAATTTAATCAGATAGAGCTATTTGAATGTCTATCTCAAAGCTAAACGAGGTGTCATTCTTGATTCTGTGCAACATTTCATATTTTTTACCAACCGGTCTTTCTTGTCTCTTAACGATCTAAGAGATGATTCATTACTTATTATATATTATGTTAACTTGAAAGTGTAATTGTTTATATTTAAGACATTTGTATGTTTTTATTTCTTGTTAAAAATAAAAATGATTGCGATCTAGGAAAATTTAATCATTTTACATTTTTAACAATAAATAGTTGGGATTTATATCATGTTCATTATATTGTACGTCACGCCTGTAATTCCTGAGCAGGTAGGTAGAGTCCAAAGAGCTGTGAAATACTTAGATCACGCTTAGCCATAAATATGGTTTTAGATAGAAAATTGTAAAAGAAGTGATAGGTTAAACCAATATCCTATCAGTCGCCTTTTACGATATGCTAATGTAATACGTAACGCATTTGACATTTTCTTTTTGTTATAATTCCCACATAAACATGGGAGTTATAAGCTCCAGACCAACATAGAACTTCGTATTACGTGTAATATTAAAGCGACTATATAATATCTTCACCATCCTGGAAAAGTAATTTAGCAGTCGGATTGACAAAAGCAGTACTTACTAAGCGTTTCCGTTCTTTGACTCGGTCTAGATATTATATTTTGTGTCTGGCGTATACAAGATACTTATACAGAATACCGCAATCGATAAACTCAGCAATAAACGTCAATGACACCCACGTCATCACAATGATAAATCACCACATATGGGGTACGTGAGGGTAATATGGTCCTCCGGTTAATATAGTCGCTTTCTTATAAATTAAAAAAACTACAGACTCGTTTGCATAGACGGGTCTCTGGTACGATAGCTTTTCATCAGTCAATCAAATAAAATACGTATGATCAAAAGACGCTGCTTCAACGACGCCATTTTGACAGTTGACAATAAAGTATATAATATGGTCATTAACTGTTTTATTTATATGTAGATTTTTCAAATTTTTCTATTAAATTATTGCCAAAGCTTTTTGTTGTTGTTTTTTCTTAATATATTAGTTATACACTAGTCACAAAAATTAAGAGATATCAAAAAATCTATGCGAGGAAAATGATCGTACAGCAAAAAAAACTAAATTGTAGCTCCAAGTGTCTTGTCTTCAGATCTGACGATGAATTTTTTTATCATGTTTGGTTCTGGAGTGATTCTAAGGAAACTATCGAAAAAAATTCACTTCACAGTCTACGGGCTTCAAAAATTTTTAATTATTTCACTAAAAAGCTTCATTAGGAAATTTACATAATACATAAACACTCACGCCTGTTCCCCAGAAGGGTAGGCAGAGACTACGGACTTCCATTTGGCACGATCCTGACACACCTCTCCCGCCTCTTTTACATTCATGTATACGCATACACGCTCGTCGATTAAGGGTATTCCAAATCTGGCCCATTTTCAATATATCACCAATTTGGTCGATAAACCTTCGTCTAGGGCGTCCCTTTCCGACTCTGCCGTTCACTTCTGCAGCATAGATTTGCTTTGTGACTCTTTCCTCATTCATTCTTTCTACATGACCAAACAACCGAAAAATTCCTTTCTTGATCCTGGTGACAACGTCATCTTGCAAACCACACTTTTCTCTTATCACACAATTTCTCACCCTATCATTCAGATTCAGCCCTAGCATACTCCTTAATGACCGCATTTCTACAGCATTTATTCTACTCTCGTGCTTCTTCTGCCACACCCAACTTTCACTACCATACATTAAAGTAGGGACTAACACAGCATTGTGAATTGCCATACGTGCCTTTTTTGACACATTCTGACTCTTCATAATAGCGCGTAGAGCCCCATTCACTCTATTTCCTGCGTTCACTCGTCGTTCTATATACTTATCATATCTACCATCCCTGCTAAATACACATCCCAAATATACAAACTCATCCACTTGCTCAATCAACTCCCCTTCTATTCTTATTTCACATAACGTATTACTTTCTTCCCTTTAAAAAACCATCGCTTTCGTCTTACATGCGTTCACTTTCATACCCCTTTCTTTTAATGACCGATTCATTAATGTAACCATAATTTGCAACTCGGCTGCCGACGATGCAAATATGACTTGATCATCGGTGTACAAAACGCATTCGACGGTTAACTCATCCATTCTCAACCCACATTCTTCAACTTTCAAAGTTTCCAAACAACTGTCCATAAATAGGTTAAACAGCCACGGGGAAGCTACACAGCCCTGACTGACACCTTTTTGGATGCCAAACCAGTCCGAGTAGCCCCCGTTAATCCTGACAGAAGCGCTAGAGTCCCTATAAAGAGACCCTAATGCCTGTATCAAATTAGCGCTCAACCCAAATGAGTTCAGTGTTTGTCATAACACATTCCTGTCCACTCTGTCATAAGCCTTTTCCAAGTCCATGAACGCATTAAAAAGTTTCTGGTTTTTGGCCAAAAACTTCTCCGCAATCATGCGCATGGAAAAGACTTGATCCGTACACCCCATTCCCTTTCTAAATCCAGCTTGCACATTCCAAATTTTTCCATCAGTTTCTTCCATAACGCTTAATTAATTTAATTTCCTTTAATTTGACGTAATCAAAAATTCTGTATGATGAATTGCCGCGGAATTATCGTCCATCAAAGCAAACAAATTCTTTGTAACTTTGATAATCAATAACTCTGGAAATAATTATTGTAAATATAGGAAATTGAAGGAGGGTTTTGAAAACTGCATGACATTTCCCAAGAGGTACCATGAATGGTATTTGACGAAAAATTTTTTTCGAGGCGATAACTGAATGAAATAAAGCTAAAAATTCGCATATTTAAGGATATTTGGATAACTTGATATAACTTTAGATAAAATGGATGAATGAAGTATGTCGTCGGTAATATTTCAACTTTAAGGTGTCCCGAAAAATCCCTGAGAAATTCAAAGTAGACATGGAACGAGTAGTGATTCGCCGAGTACTCGGCCGAATATTCGGCTTTAAAAAAAACGTGGTAGCGGGCGGCGCGCGGTTATTTCCCTCGCACAGAGTTAGGGATGAAACGATACGAGTAAAGATTAATTAAAATTTTTTTTTTCATATTTTTATTTCAACACCAAGTCCTTTTGGTATCGATACTTTAAAACTCGGTGCCAAGTAGTATCGAAAAAAGTACTTGTATCGGTACTCGATCAGTCACACACCCACAGACACTGTTGATGAGTGATTACTGATTACTTGTCAAATATCTCATGTTCGAGAGATTGTTTTCGTTATCTGGCGCGAAAATGACTGCTTATAGAAATCGTTTTATCGGAAAACATCTAGAAAAATTATTGATCTTAGGAAACAAAACACATAAAAAATTACCTTATTTCATAGTTTTTTTTTATATTTTATGTAATGAATACCTCATTAACTAACACTTCTCACGGTACGGATACGGTATAGTATAAAGTATCGATACTTTGATGGTATCGTTTCATCTCTACACAGAGTAACAGCGCGAAGAAGCGATCGAGCGGAACCGGGGCTCCAAAGTCTTTGCTAGAGATCTGTCTGCCAGAAAGAGACGTTTTCAAGCTACTGGACTGGAAAGGATACGGTATTAACATCAATGGCGAGTACATCAGTCACCTTCGATTTGCCGACGATATAGTCCTTATGGCAGAATTGCTGGAGGACACACACTAAGCACTATGCTCAATGACCTCAATAGTGTCTCCCAACGGATAGGTCTTACGATGAACATGGACAAAACAAAGATCATGTGTAATGTCCATGTCACACCTATGCCGGTAGTTGTTGGGAGCACTAAGCTCGAAGTTGTTGACGAGTATGTTTTCCTGGGACAAATAGTCCGACTAGGTAAGTCCAACTTCGACCGAGAGGTCAATCGACGGATTCAACTCGGCTGGGCAGCATTCGGGAAATTACGACACATCTTCTCGTCAGGTATACCTCAAAACCTGAAATCGAAATTGTACAACCAGTGCGTGTTGCCAGTGATGACTTATGGATCTGAGACGTGGTCCTTCACTGCTGGCCGTATGAGGACGCTCAATGTCGCTCAGCGAGCTATGGAGAGGGCTATGCTTTGGGTTTCTTTGCGTGATAAACATAGGAATGAGGATATCTGCAATAGAACCAGAGTGACCGACATAGCCCCAACGGATTAGTAAGCTGAAGTGGCAATAGGCCGGCCATATAGCTCGAAGAACGGACAACCGATGGGGAAAAAAGGTTCTCGAGTGGCAGCCTCGTACCGGTAGGCGAAGTGTAGGACGACTCCCCACTAGATGGAGTGACGACCTGGTAAGACATGCATTCAGTTGATGGATGCAGCTCAGGACCGTGCTTTGTGGCATAACTCGGGGGAGTCCTATGTTCAGCAGTGGACTTGTGCAAGGCAGTAATGATGATGATGATGATGATGATAAGGTAGGTACACTAAAATTTAACGTAGATTTAAATCCACTAGTGGAGTACAGTCATGAACTATCTCTTATATTATTTAGACACAAGTTAGATGTGAACATTAAAAAAGGTACGAGTGATGTAAAATATTATTTTATTCTAGGGAGGCCTGTGTTCGGCAGTGGACTTTTATAAGCTGTAATGGATGGATAGATGGATGGATAAACATTTAAAAGTCATTATTTTTAAATATTACGAAAAAGTTTTGAGATGAAAAAAAATTTATTCATCTTAAAACTCTAACTTCGATGGTCAAAACTGCGTACACTTAATAGTCAAAATAAATTTCAACATTGGCCCATCAATTCGCGTAGCTCGTAACTAAATAATGGCCCGCTTTGTGGGGTCATAGGTTAATTGGCCGAATGCGCAACCAGATAAAAATATTTACTCTTCAAGATTGGGAGTCAAGTGTGTAATTGAATCAGATGTTTTGCAATAATTTAGTGACAAAAGTTTTTTACGTGGTAGAGCCATGCTGCAGCTATATTAATTGTATAGTTGTAGCACAAATGGATCGACTCGACCGGGGAAGGACCACGCTCTTACAGAATACCAGCGTAAAATAGCAGTTTAATGCTGCTGTGTTTCGTATGGTGAGTGTAGAGAACCGGTATTTTTTTAATGGAAAAGAGGCATTCCATCTTAGTCCTCACGGCTGATAATGCATCTGCATTTTGATTCGCAAACGAGGATAGATGTAGATGTCTATGGGCCACAGCAACCACTTACCATCAGGTGGACTGTGTGTTCACTACCCTTATCTTATAAAAAACTTAATTAAACTTAAAAGGCTTAACCCGCCTGTTTTTTAAAAAAATAATATTACACTAATAAAGGGGGCAAGATAGATAGACCCTGAAAAATGATATCAGAGCAAACGGTTTTTATAATACAATCTATATAAACCACTGTCATGATCCTATATTTTGCTTTTTCCATAAATTAATTATTTTAAAAATTAGGCACCTTCCAAAATTACTAAAACATCCGCCATTATTAGACATTCAGTAAACTAATTCAACTAACAAAAAAATAAAAGGAAAAACATACAAACAGAGTAATTATATTTGTAATGGCCTATAAAAGTATCTGTCTGGATGTCTGTCCTCGTGCAATTTATGTTTGTAAACTGCCTCCACGATACAGGAGAAAATCCTAGTGTGGGGGTAATGTTTTTTTTAAATTAATATTTTTCATGAAAAAACTAAAATCGGTCTAGTTTAAGAGAAAGAAACAGAGGATGATAAAATGCCAATGATTATGTTTATTTTTCTTAAGTATAATTGATCCGAGCAGCAGTCGTCTTTCTCTATTCTCCTCTTCGAATTTCTACAGGTCGGATCTCATCACAATTCACCTGATGGCAAGTGGCTACAGCAAGTCATAGACACCTACAACTAACTTTAAATAAGAAAGGCCACAGAATTTCTGAGGATTAAGATGAAATGCCTCACAGACTGTAATTATACTGATTCTCTTACCGCACAGACCATACTACTGTTTGGAGGTTAAGGAGTAAACTCCAATAAACTCAAAAATAGGACAACTTGGTAATACGCCATGGCATGATGTCGTGAAATGTTGCATAGCGTCGCATTGCGATATATGACAATGTAGCAGCAGTTCTGGTGCCAGATCTAGCGTTATTAGCAATGCGTTTTGAGAAAGTTCTTGTCTTTTTTTAGGACAAGGAGGAATCCGCCGCACCGTTCCAATATCCTATCATTGAAATATTAACAGGTTTCTTCATCCTTGTACGCAGTTTTGACCTTATCGAAGTTAGAATTTTGAAATTAATAAACAATTTTTTGAAACATTTAAAAAAATTACTTAGGTTTTTATTTTGTAAGAATAGTGTTCAGATCTCCAAATTATAAATTCGTTGTGGCTCAGAATTTAGGCGCTTTCTGTAAATATCACTGTACGCGGGCAACCTTGGTTTGATCTTCCCCGGCACTAATAAAATTGTTAAATATAATTTTAAGGTGTTGATTTACCACGTGTAGGATGAGTCCAATGCTTAGCCCAATGCATTATGCCAAATTTCACATGTCCTGGAACTTCTAATTAATTATTAAACATTTTATAAATAATTTTTAAATTTAATACAAATCAAAATTGTTAATGAGATGAGTTCATATGCCCATCCTATAATAAAATAAACAATTTTGATTCCTAAGATTTCCTCTCAATGTATTCTTTTACTACTAAGCAAGTCGTAAGTTCAGCACTTAAACTGCAATAAAAATATCATTAGTGCTGGCGGTGATCAAATATATTTAATTCGAAATTGACCTGTACGAAGCACTGTTGGAAAGTCAAAAAACCATCGCGATCGCTTCAACAAGTCTCTACTGCGGGAGATCTTGTGAGAAGAAGCGGTAAGAAACTTACAAATAGAATATTTTACTCCCAACAATTACAATATAACCTTATGTTTAATTTTTTATGAAATTAAATGACAAACAAAATTATAGTACACCTACAATTATAGTAAAATGGCTATTGCAGCGCGTGGATACCTACAAGCAACTTTAAAAAAGAAGGCTGCAGATGCGCTCTCACTTCTAAGGACAAAGATGGAATGACATACAGCCTGTAATTGTACTGATTTTACTGGCTCTCTATACCCTTCTGACTGGAACACAGGGCGTGCACTGCTGTTTGGCGGAAGAAATAGGAAAGAGTGTGGTAGCTACCCAGATGACATCCTAGGCAAAAAAGGAATCTTACCACCTAGGGTTAGTACTATACACATAAGCCAAAAAAGTCCAAAGGATCTCATTATGTATTTGTTTTGTGTGGTTAATTGTGTAACATACATGATTGTAAGCTGTTATTTAAAAAAAAAGTCCCGCTGGGTTTCTTGCTGGTTCTTCCCAGGACAGAGGTTTTTTTTCGAACCAGTGGTAATTAAACAAAAGAGTGACTTTCAATAAGTATTATTTATAATCTAAATTGAATAAAAAAGTTTCTGTTTCTGTTTCAAAACATACATTTAATTTATAATATATTTTTATCGTAGAATATATTTTACATGCGCCTTGAATTTATGTGAAGGCAAATCAGTAATATCAATATTTCTTAAATATAATAAGGGTCACAAACGAGCAAACAGTCCACTTGATGGTAAGTGCATGTTGTGGCTCATAGACATCTACATTTATCCTTGATTAAGAAATTAAGATCCAACGTATCGTTTCAAGTAAAAAGAGTCTCCGGTTGTCTAAACTCACCATACGAAACACAGCAGCATTAAACTGTTATTTTACGCTAGTATTATATGAAAGCGTGGTCCTTCCCTGTCGAGTCGACCAATTCGTGCTACAACCATAATAATAAAAGCTAAATAAGCTGAATCACGACTCTTCCACGTAAAAAATAATAAATATCAATAATAATAATACTCAAGAATAAGCCACCAGTTTTGTAAAATCAGTGCTTTGGTCCAGCAAGTTTAGATTATTGAATTTATATGACTTACATAAGAGAGATGGTAAGTAGAGATAAATGATGGATTTTCGCGCCAAGACACCGAAGGGACCGCTAGAATACGCAATCGTCCCAATAAAACCATTTTGCAATTTCTGAATACACGACATGAATACAGTCAGAAACAATAATGTTATAACCGCCAACGTTTACGTCTTATCTATATCGGGGCAGGGGTCGACATTTCCAAATGTCCCGCGTCTGAGCTAGGCTTGGTTCAATTTACCAGGACACGATTGAGGCGGGTAAATTACGTCACTACAATGTTGACACGCACACACTTGCGTAGCGTTAGCTTATTTTTATTTATTTTATTTATTAAGATATACAAACAAATATATATAATAACCTTAATTAAAAATTAAAAAAAAAAAACCCCGAAACTAAAAGAGCTGATGATCTTCAAACGGCTGAACAGATTTGTTTGAAACAACTAAGAACACTCTCGATTAAGACACCTTTCAAACGAATAAAATTATTAATCAAAATCGGTTCATCGGTACTAGAGCAATGATGCCACAGAGAGACACACAGATACATAACACTAACTTATAACACCCCTCTATTTAAGTCAGAATTAAAAAAAAATAGTATATGTGAATTCAACACCGTATACCAAATATTATTATAAAGTATAAACAATAAGTAACGAGTTGAACAGAAAAGAGTTACTATCACAAAAAAAAAATTAAACAGTATAAAAGAATCTTGCACGAATTAAATATTAATCTGCGCCCCCTTTTCCCTAAAGGGGGTCGCGTCCGATTCGGCAGAGAGGCTTCAAAAGCCAATGCCAGTCCCACAGGTGGTGTTTAGTGGGTAAGGCACTTCTTCAAAGTGAGTCCCACATAACCACGCAGCCGGCTGCGTGGTATGCTAGAGCATTCACCACCTCCCTCCCCCGCTTCCGGAAGGTGCCTTTGCATTGGGCGCAAAAAATTAAATATTAAATTTGTAATACTTGTAATTTATTCCTAATATATTTTTAAAGCACATATGTGAGGCAACAACATCAATATCGCTAAAATAGTCGTTATATGATTGCACTATGCGTCTTAATGGGAAACGAAGGCCAGCGTTAGTACGACAGATTTAAGCTTTAGTATAGAATAAATAATAGTACAAGGAGCTAAAGCGGGAAAATGGCGGAGGTGGAGGCAAACATTCGTGTTGCGCTGTCTTAATTTGCGTAATTGGATTAAATTGAATTTGAATTCACTGGAAATGTAACAAGAAGCAGGCTTTACGCTAAGTTTTAAATCGAATAATTGTTTTTGCCGAGGTCATGCCCATGTTTGCGCTTCCATTTTGTGGTAATGTAGCTGATATTCCGGAAAATACACCAAATTTTTTTATAAGATTAAATTGATGAAAGAACGTACAGTCCATCTGATGGTAAGTTGCTATTGCAGCCCATGGACACCTGCAACGAACTTCATACACCGTTTTGACGGCTCCGTGGCGCAATGGCTTGGCAATGAGTTGCAGCGCCTGGGGCCGCGGGTTCGAATCCCGCACGGTACAAGTATTTGTATGGCTTACAAATAATTGACCACGAAACGAGTGAAAATCCTAGTGTGACGGTAACGTTAAAAACATAAAAAATAAACAATTTAAGAAGTCCCCACAGGTGACAGCGCACCTGTGGAGTTTTTAGCTTTGAGGACTGTGAAGGAATGTCTTATAGCCTGTATTTATATTGGATCTGTATATCGTCTACATCCTTCAAAGAGGAACACATTAGTGCTGCTAGGTAGCAAGGAGTCAATAACGTTCTATGCAGTTGATACTTTTGAAAAATACAGCTATTTTTTATAAGATTAAATTGCCAAACGAATGTACACCCCACCTGATGGTAAGTAGCTACTAGACACCTACAACCAACTTCAAATAACGAAGGAACTCCTCAGAATGACAACGCCTTTGAAGACTGTGAAGGAATACCTCACAGCCTGTAATCATACGGGCTCTCTACTGTTAGCATACCCTTCAAATCCTGTTTAAAGCTGTGAAATAAGTAAATGGGACAGCTTCTACCCAGACGGACTTCTAGGTAGCAAGGAGTCTTACCACCCAGTAAGTTATCATGCAATAAGATTGACAGTAAGCGTAGGCTCGCAGTGACAGAGACACGGAGACACATGCAACTCCATTACGTGCGGAAACCAGCAAAAGCCATTTGGTCCCTAGTGGGATATGAATCTAGAACCGTGACGTGGTAGCCTCGGTATTCTGACCACAAAGCCACGGGATCGTAAAGGGATAAATTACACCGTCGGAATATAAGGTAATAACCGAAGTTTTTTATAGAAGTTAAAGTGACAAACGAGCACACAGTCTACCTGATGTAAGTGAACGCTGCGGCCCATAGACATCTACATATATCCTCGATTAAGAATCAAAATGCAGATGCGTTGTCACTCCTGAGGACTTAGATGGAATGCCTCGTAACCAGTAAAAAGAGTCTCCGGTTCTCTACACTCGCTATAAATTCTTAGTTTAAATAATTATTTTTAATTCAAGACTTTTAGTCACATGGTGCTGCAAATCAGTCAAAATGTAGGTATAGCACTCAAAGCGCAAACGTCTTATTTACTGGATCGTATTCCCGTATATAGTAGAAATAATTCAGCTTTTATTTTCTAACTAATCCTTAATTAAACTTAAAAGTTAATGAAACAATATTCGCCTTTTAAATGGGTATTTAGCTGATCTTTAAGAGTCCGTACCGTGATCTTGAAGGGGCGGTGTAAGAATGTCATTTATCCCATATTATCTCTTGCGTGTTCGTATGAGGCGACGGAGGGAAATAAACCAGGATTTGGGCAGCAGCGACTTTAAATAAAAGAACTGCGGTTGAAAACCCGTCTGCCAAGGGTGGCAACTATGGCAAATATATAAGACAATCTATAGGGGACACCTTTGTTTAGCAGTGGACTTTCAAGCTGTAACGGTGAAAGTCCAGAAGGGTCCTTCACCTACGACAGACCTTAGTCACTGCCATAAACGTACAGTGCAATCCAATTATTAAATTACAAAAGCGATATCAAGTGAATTAAATTGGTCTTACGATCAACATTAAGGATTTTCTATTATTACTTACGACTCGCTTCGGCTTCGCACGAGCGCTATTCACTAGTACGGTGTTGTCATTTATGACCTGATCACAACATTTCTCTATTTTCTTACATAAAATATGATATATATTATTTAAGTAAACGCACTTTCAAGAGAAATTCTTTAAATGAAAAGAAAACTGAAAAGATTTTAAATTCAAAATGCAATTAAAAATATTAATAAATTGCTTCCCAAATTATTCTTAATTAGCTTTAGCTCTCGGCTCTGGCAATCAAAAGAAAGGCGGGAAATCCGCTGAAACGCTGACCTAAAATTTCACAGGCTTATCACCCTTGAGGACTAAGAATGCCTCGATACCTGTAAAATGGGTCTCTGGTTCTTGTCAATCAGCATACGAAACATAGCAGCATTAATCCGCATCTGGGACATTTAATCCGCCTCTGGGAGTGCCTCGTTTGTAGTAAAAAAGGTCTCCGGTTCTCTACTCTCAACATACGAAACAACAGCATTAAACTGCTAAGCCTCTCTGTGTTGCTTTCTCCATCTAACACTGCGTTGCCGATAAGAGGCATCCATTAGAAAAACCAATCGTTCCCCAATGGTGCCGAATTAGGCTGCTGATGTATAGCAATGTTTTATAGCTGCAGTGTGGCTCTACCACGAAACTATAATATAGCTGCAGTGTGGCCATTATGTGTTGGACAGTTGAAACTGGTAGTATGAACGTAGATATTAATAACAATGTTTTATTTTATATGTATTTGTAACACATATTACATACAAAATTTTTAGCCTTCTGCACTCTCCCATATAAATTTTAGCTATGCCAAATTTCACACTCCTTCGGTACCAATATGCTTTAAAAATTGGTTGCCTGTAAAGTCGGTATACGGGCGAAAGTTTTACGTGACAACGACTTTGAGTGGTAAAATAATTTTATTATGTCTGTCTCTCTCGCTCTTAGGCGGGCTAACCATGCCCGAGTGGAAGGGACGCGTGCCTCTCACTCGCTCTCATTGTGAGCGCATAACGTGAGCGGAGCGTAACGCAGTTTCTTGAAGTGTCACCCGGCAAACCAATTTATAAGACGTTGTCACGTCAAAAGGGTACAAAGTTTTCTCTTCCCATATTAACCCTTTCCCTGTCCCATGAATTATATATGAATATTTCGATTGTTTAACTATTGTGTCTGTTTCGCGGACAGGGAAATTGTTGACGGCTCCGTGGTGCAGTGGCTTAGCAATGAGTTGCTGCGCCGAGGGCCGCGGGTTCGAATCCCGCAATAATTGTGATAGGATCTGGATGTTTGTCCTTGTGCAATTTGTGTTTGTAAACTGCCTCCACGATACAGGAGATAATCCTAGTGTGGGGGTAACGTTTTATAATAAAAAAAGAAAAAGAAAAAATAAAGTTTATATATACTAGATGCTTGCTAGTGTATCCTAAAGTTTGTATGCGCGGTATAAGGATGAAGAAAATCGAGAAACAAATTCATTTAACATTCTCTGGCAGGCTACAATTTCAATAAATACGGTCGCGACACAATTACATCTGCGTGCGAGAAGTAACGGCACGTCGCGGGCGGCTGTATCAATTGCGGCGAAACGCGACAGACCGCTCGACGGCGGCCAACGGCATTCAGACAGTGGGACGTCCAGACACCGTCCTGCTTGTGTGGGGGCTCGGCTATTTTCAACGTATGCAGGAGTTCGCGTCGTTCTAATTACAAATATTTACCACTGTTACAGTTGGATTGAAAACAATTTGTATTTTATCATTATGACAAGTGTAATACTGCTTTTATATTTTTATAATACAAATTACAAAGGAACTTACAGTCCACCTGATGCTAAGTAATAGAGTCCATGAACATTTGCAGCCAATATCAAACTAATAAGGCTACAAATGCGTTGTCACCTTGTTGGTGGAATGCCTCGTTACCACTAAAAACCAGCTCCGGTTCTCTACACTCACCATACGAAACACAGCAATTTCACGTTGGTATTCTGTAGTCCTTCCCCGGTCCAGCCGACCCATTCGTGCTGCAGCGCGGTTCTAACACGTAAAATTGATTATATCTATAACACAATTTAATTTGATTTGAATACAATGGAATTTCAGATTGCTTCACAACGATCCAGTGCTTGATGCTTAGTCGTGTTTTTTTTATAGAATAAGTTAACAAGCGAGCACACATCCCTCCGGATGGTAAGTGGTTTCTGTCGCCCATAGACATCCACATCTATTCTCAGTTAAGAATCAAAATACAGATGCATTGTCATCCCTGAGGTCTAAGATGGAATGCCTAAAGTTATAGTTAAAATTACAGCTTATATACGTCTCACTGCTGGGCACAGGCCACCTCATATTTCTGAAAGGGTTTTAGGACAAGGTGGTGTCCTTATTTTTTTCTTATGTCTCAAACGTGTAGGTGTCCTCACGATGTTTTCCTTCACCGCTAATCAAGTGGTAAATGAGCACTTAAAATCGCAATTAACAATTTCATTGGAGCCAGCGGGGATGGAATCCCAGGTTGCTTGCGTTCTGTGAAATTTACAACGAGCACTTGCTACTACTGCTCTGATTTGGAATGGACTGGAGCAATTGCTAGTATAAAATTATAAAACCAGACGTGTTTTGTACTACCTATGGTTACGGAGGTCTCTGAAATGTCCCCAATTTTCAGCTATTTTCAAGCGTGGTTTTCAATTTCGGAAATAAGTCGTAAAGTCTTAAGAATAATTGCGATAGGATTTCTTGCATTAAATGAAATGGCCATACTTGGAAGTAGTGAGGAAGTAACAAATGAACGAATCATGTGTTCTAACTGTCCTCAATTTTACAGTTTTATAAACATTTTTTGTTCCCTTGTGCAATCATTACTAAAGCTACAAGCTGGCGGGTCTGCGTCCACCTTGCCTTTGATGACGTGCGATGTAAATAGGAAGCGGGTTGCGCCAATTATTGCTAACGCAATGTATTCTCGGTGAGTCGTGTTACCAAGCTTACCGTTTTATTACGGACAGTTATTTTTATTTTCTAATAATATCAGGGAGATAAACGAGTTAAAAGTCCACATTATTGTAAGTGGTTGTTATATTCCGTGAACACCTTATTCAAAAGAGACCTCAGATGTGTTACCACCCCGTAGGTTTATGATTAAACGGTTTACAGCATGTAGCTATACCTACAGGCCAAATTGGAACCAACAATGGGTGCAATGCTGCTTGATCTTTATGATGCCGATTTTTTATTTACTAATTATAAGCCAGTGCTTGATGACAATCCCACCTGATGGTAAGCGTTGATTAAGCCCTAAGCGGTAAATCGCACTGTTTTAACGTATATACGCCATATATAAATTAGCCTTTCCACTTGTCTTTAAGACATCCATATTGTAATGTAATTAAATATGAGACGCTATAAAATCAATTAAAAATAATAATTTAAATCAGTTCATCAACAAAGAAGTCATACCCGAACATACATAAAAAATATAACACAGACGAATAGAGAAACTTCAACTTTTTAACCGCCGACAAAAACAGAGGGGTGCTATAAGTTTGTAGTGTATATCTGTGTGTCTGTCTGTGGCATCATAGCTCCTGAACGGATAAACCGATTTTGATTAAGTTATTTTACATTTGAAAGGTGTCTTAATCGAGAGTGTTCTCAGCTATGTTTCAAGAAAATCTGTTCAGCCATTTGAAGATTCTCAGCTCTTTTTATTTCGAGGGTTTTTTAAATTTATAATATAAGTTATTCAAAATCTTTTAAAAAGAATCCATAATAAAAAATGGATTCATTCAGTGTGTATTCATGTAAATACAAGAAACATTTGTAATTATTTGAACCAGCACTATTACATTGTGTCCGGAAAATATATCACATTGAGCTGGTGTTTGTAGCACTTTGTGTGAATGAACCAATGAATGATTTGCTCATAGGCGACCGCTCAAATTGTTGCTAACAACACGTTCGTGTTGGACAGAACTACTAAAGCTAATTCTAGTCTAGCAGGGGTTATTACTTGTACTTTTCAACCGATTTCTGAAAAGAAGGAGGTAATCATATAAAAGCTGCATGTCTTTTTGATGTACCACAATATCACCGTTATAAGTAAACCGATTTAGCCAAATTCATATTTGCAAGGCTTGATAGTTTAAGTCGGTTACAATTCCTTGTTTCGTACATATAAAATGTCCTCCAGTACGAATTTCGGTAACGGCGCCCAGTATCAAAGGAACCAGCCACCTGCGCAGGGTAGGATTATAGTGCCCGTGTGTGCACAAGCACAGGTGCATTCTCTATTCACTCACTCTCATAGCTCTATGGAACGACATTCCGAGACCGAGAGATTTTGGTATTTATTAGTCCACTTAACAATGTCGAATTCAGTAAACTAAAAAGAATTAAATAATCTCATATTCTGGATGATAAGTTACTTCATCATCTCGCGCGGTGGCGGCATCAATTGGCCACCGAGACCGTGTGACTTAAAACCGCTCGACTACTTTCTGTGGGGCTACGTGAAATCTCTGGTCTATGCAGACAAACCACAGACAATTGCCGCCCTGAAGGAACGTAACTCGCGTTCTTCATCAAATTGAGCCCCATTTATGCGAAGATGTCGTCCAAAATTGGTCCACCAGGATACACCACCTACCGTGGAGTCGCACTTTAATTTTTCTATACTTAGCACCGACTTCAAAATCTGAAATTATTATTTTTTTAGATCTTTGAATTCGGCTTTTACATTAATTTCATCTAATATATAAAAATTAATTTTTGTTTGTTCGTATTTTGTTGCCATACCGTTCATCAGATTGCACTAAAACTTTGTCAACTTATTGCTTGCACTTGCGCGTAGGTTATATGCATAGTACAATTAACTTACAATAGGTGGCGCGCGTATAGTACCAACAAATTTATTTGAAATTTATACATCATTCAACTTCAATGAATGTATTATCATTCCTAATTAAACAATATAACTCTTCCAAATTTAAAACGATGTTTTGACAATAATTTTTTTGCGGCAGCAACGCGCCGTGTGCCAGCTAGTTTATGATAAAATCAATAGAATGTCAAATGTCTATTAATATGTTTTTATTACAGGAGGCGTAAATGAATCCACTAGCCCTTATTATCCCTTGGCGTGGGTGTCGTAAGAAGCGAAAAAGCAGAACTTAAACAGGAGATAGGCAGCAGCGTGTTTCTGTAACAACTCAGAATGTGCCAAGCGTGGTTATTACACTGATTGTGTATCTATAGATACACAATCCCAAGCAAAAGTTCTCTAAAAACTGTCGCCAATTGTTTTGACGTAATTCTAGTTGAAATAAATATACATTAATGTAAATTCAACCTTAATAGCATTACCTAAAGTTGTATTCACATAGTTACGCACAAATTAAAAGCGCACCCAAATGTTCGAGTGGGCGCTCATTCGGTAAGGACATTTTTTGTCACTGATTGTGTATCTAGTTTTTTATTAGTGATCGATGGGTTATTATGACAAATATTCCTCCTATGAGGCAATCCTATCTTCAGCAGTTGACTTTGATTGGCTGTAATAATAATAATGATGATGACAAGATGTGCATGAAATTTGGCATTGTAAACACCATTGATTTTCATATTTGTATTGTTTCTGTATAGGTTATGTAACGATGCGGCTGTCATAATGCATGTCACAAAAATATGCCTGGATTAACACATGAGATACTTCTGACTTTTTAACTAAGGAAAAACAAAAATATAAAGTTGCCGTGCATATAAACAATAAGGCGTATATGTTTCCATGCGGGCGGAGCTGCGAGCAGTAGCTTGTTGCTAATAATGTCGAATCAATCAATGGACGCAAATAGGATTGCGCTCGACATTCTAAAACGTAGTGCTCGAGTAGTGCTTATTTTTGTACTGCGACATTGTAGTGGACGCACTTTGGGCAATATTATGCACGACCAGTATAGTGCGAAAAGCAAAAACGTGATTTTTTATATAGAATAATGGTGACGAACGAGCACACAGTCCACCTAGGAAGTTGATGCTGAGGCCCATAGACATCTACATCTATCTTTGATTAAGAATTAAAAATGCAGTTGAGTTGTCACACTAGGACTAAAATAGAGTGCCTTGTTTTCAGTAAAAAGGATCTCTGGGTTTCAACTCCCACCATTCTAAACACAGCAGGTATTCTGTGAGAGCGTGGTCTTACCCCAGTTGAGCCGATCCGTTCGTGCTACAACCATAATAAAGCTGAGGCATCGTTCTACCACGTAAAATTGATAAGAAAAATTAATAAGCTAAGATTTGTGGATTACATAAGAATTGTGGGATTTTTGGATCAGTAAGCTGAAGTTGCAATGGGCGCCATACAGCTCGAAGAATCGACAGCCGATGGGGATGAAAAGTTCTCGAGTGGCGGCCTAGTAAGCGATGCAGGTGGCTCAGAACCGTGCTTTGGGGCATTCCTTGGGGAGGCTTATGTTTAGTAGTGCACTTATATGTGTAGGGCTCTAATGATGATGATGTGGGATGCCTCAACGAGGATTTTAGTCAATTAATTTCTCCCTTAATATAATAAATTTTCACATAATAAAAGGATGGTGGTGGGATTCACCGTTTACCATTATACAAACCGATATTTAAACGGTGAATCCCACCATCATCCTTCACAGTTAGCTACCGTGGGCAAATCTTTGTTACAGAGAGCACGAGGGATCTGTGACAGCAATCACCTGGCCGCCGAGCTTCAGCGTTTCAAGCAGGTTCTGCACGACAACAAGCTTCGGGTCCAGTACAGTGACTGATTGAAGCCAGCCACAGTCGAGCGTGTGCCTGCTGTACTACCATATGTCAGAGGTGTCACAGACAAGATTGGCTACATCTTGAAGCGAGCTTCTATTAGAACATTCTTCAAGCCGCCGAAGAAGATTAGTCATTTCTTACCATCCGTCAAGTGCAATATTCCTCTACAAGATCCAGGAGTGTACAAGCTTGATTGTGAATGTGGTCTCTCATATATAGTGCAAACAAAACGATCATTAAAAACCCGCGTAAAAGAACACATAGCTGACGTGAAGCACCAACGTTCCGGGAAGTCTGCAGTTTATGATCATATCCTAGACGGCCCCCGCCATTACATTAGATTTGATAAACCACAAATTCTAGCGAAAGAACATCTATTCTTGCAAAGGATGATACGTGAGGCTATTGAAATTAAAAACATCCTAATTTCAATAGAGAGCGAGGCTGGGTACTACCACCTGCTTGGGATCCGGTAATTAATAAAATTAAAACTAAACCCAAGCATACCACTGCAAGACTTCAAGACACAGTTAGTTCATTCTGCGTAGATCGGACCAAAATTAATAATTAAAAAAGCTGAAGGTACTCCGGGTTAACTCTGACATCGGGACGTCAATCACCTCAGTCCCACGTGACCATGGGTGCTGTAAAGCACCCGAAACGTCGGGAATTAATAAAAAATAATTTAATTAAACGCGATAGAATCCGTAAAAGTAGTTTTATTCAATGACTGTCATTCATAAATATCTATTTTACTATGCACGCACACATTTGTAAGGGTCGATCGGTTGGCAAAAACGTTGTGAATCGAATCGCACACAGAGGAGCGCGCGTACGCGTAGTTGTTGCCCATAAATCACATTCAATTTGGGGTAATTTCAAATAAAAGCCGAAGCCTTATTCACTCGTATTTTCAGAAACTGCAATAACGGTATATCATTATTTATATGTTTGAACTTAAGTTTAAAATTTGGCTACTCTTTAAAAAATAACCCTGTATATTTTTCAAATTGAAGTGACAAACGAATTTACATTCCACCTGATGGTAAGTGGCTACTGCAGTTCATTGACACCTGCAATCAACTTCAAATAAAGGAGGCTGCAGATGTATTGTATCTAAGGACTAGATGGAGTGCCTTACAACCTGTAATAATACTGGTTCTCTTTACGCTTCACACCGAAACGCAGCAGTGTAGCACTGCTGTTATGCGGCAGATATAGATAAGAAGATGGTATCTACCCAGGTGGATTTCTTGGCAGAAAAATAGTCCTACCACTGGGTGTAAAAAAGCTTTTGGAAGTTGAAAATCCGCTCTCACACTTTATTGTTTTAGCAATATACTTTTAATGTATTTAACCTTAAATGCTGTCAATTAAGACTCCAATCTAGTACCCGTAATGTAGGAACGACGTGCACTGCTCTGGCTACAGCTATAACTATACAAGTGTAACAACAATGATATGTTTTCAACTCCTTTTGCATAATTGAAACAGCATTACAGTTTCGAGGAAGTCAGTCTATCACTCTATCAACATCTCATGACGGTGAACGACACGTCGTAGATCTTGTCACGAGCACTGCACCGAAGAAGGCGAAACCGTATATAGTTCACCGAAGTGGGATTTATTTGCCTACCGTCTGAACAAAACAAACAAAGACTACACTTGCGGCCATTTAAAGTACATATTATATAAAAAAAATAGGTTTAAGGTAAGGAATTCTACAAAAAAGTTGGTATATAGATAAAAAAATCAAATGATATAAATAAAAAATCTGGTATGAAATGAAAATGTAACGTACAATTAATTGTACAACATAATACATAATTTATTCACAATAACAATTTATAACCTATAGGTCCGAAGGAATCCCTTAGAGAAAAATTTAAAAAAATATATATTAAATTTGTCCTCTCAATATATATACGAGAATTTAATGTATGTACACAAAAACAAAAATAGTTTTATTAAAAATAGTGATGTGCATTCTGTAAATACTAGGAACAAGCACAAGTTAGTTATACCAGTTACTCGACTCCAAAGAGTCAGTAATTCCTTCATGGGGCAATCTATACGCTTTTACAGCAGAATCCCAGAAAATATGCAGACCTTATCTATCAAAAGGTTTAAATTATTTATTAAGCAAAAATTGTCTAGTAAGGGTTATTATACTACTAAAGAGTACATGACTGGTAATAACCTCTGGGAATGAGGTGGTCGCTACCATGCTGTTTCTAAATGTTTACATAACAATTGTATAAAATATTATATTAAAATGGTGCTTTTAAAACAAAAGTTCCACTGGGTTTCTTGCTGGTTCTTCCCAGAACAGAGGTATTTTCCGAACCAGTGGTAAAAGTAAAAAATGTTTCCCCGCTGGATTTCTTGTTGGTTCTTTAGGTTTCAGAACCAGTAATTAATTAAACTTAAAACCGACTATCTGTATTTATAAATCTATATTGAATAATAAATATACGTCTATTGATATTTCTGTGTGTTTGTAATTTATTGGCTTTAAAAAAGAGGAATTTACAGTAATACTATATTTTTAATAAATAAAAAGTTAGTAAGTAAACTTAATACATGTTGTCTCATCCTGCTTCCAATCAATTGATCATTCAACCACGAGCACTTACACACACATACCTGCAATTAATAATTTCATTGTTGTCCCCGGGGATCGAACCTGGGTTGTTCAGCTACTGTAAATTAACAGCGAGCGCTTAGCCCCTGACCTACCACGTATCTTAGTTACGTATAGAATTGTTAAAATGCAAATAAAAACAATTAAAAAGGTATTTATAGTTTTTCCAGGCTTCCACTGTACCATTTACTTATTTATAGAAGCATCTGGTAGGTACGTTCACTGTGTTATGTTTGTTGGTACAGGCGCCAGGAACTCGTGTATTGGTTTTGGAACCCATTATAGGTATTCCAACATCCCTTTGATTAGGGCGAAATGTTTATGTATTGATCACTAGTTTTTGTTAAATATATATAAAGAGTTACGAGTTACATTTCTATTATTTAGACTATGTTTAGTTTTAAAAATGGAAAGCTACAAATGTTTGAAAACAGCAGGTACGTAAAACTACTTTGCTTTAAAAAATTAACGCGGTAGAGCTACGTTGCAACTATATTATGGTTGCAGCTATATTATGGTTAGTATGGCTGCAATCTCACCTGGTGATAAGCGGCGGTAAAGCCCTAGATGATTTTCCATCGCATTGTCTTAGCGTAAAAAAAGCCTTTAAGATACTCAGATTGTTAATTTATTAAAACTAGCGACCCACCCCGACTTGGTCTAGGTAGGACACAATATTTCGTTATTTAGGTTTAAGATAATCATCAAAGACAAATTTTAATAATATTTCAATTTCTAAAGAAATAATATCCATTTTTTTTTTCGGATAAATATAGCCTAGATCACTCCTGGCATTGCTATCTCTTCGTTAGTTTTCATTACAATCGCTTTATTTTATTAGCCCGAATAGACAAACCAACAGACAAATAGACAGACAAACAGGCAAAAAATTTAAAAATGATTAATCATGGCTTAATGACATGCAAATAACTCCCTGAGATCAATAAAAGGCAGTTATTTCGATATTACAGACAGACACTTCAATGTTGTTACTATATAGATTAACACTTTCGTTCTCCTAACTTGAAAATAATACACTTATAATAAATAACAGGTAATTTCACAGCAACAGACATTGATACGAATGCAAATTCAATGATTTACAAGCAAACGGCACGTCGGAGGGCTTTATAATTTGCTGCAATTTCAGCAAACTGCCTATGATCGCTCCACGTTAAACAAACGAAGACTTGACGTCATTACTCACGCTGTAGCTGTACATGCAAACACGCACACTCGCAAGCCAGATCTTATATTAATTAAGCGACTTCAAAAAGGAGGAGGTTCTCAATTCGAGTGTATGTTTTTGTATATTGTATGTATGTTCGCAGATTGTGAACCAATTTTGATGATATTTTTTAAATAGGTTATACTTCAAGGGTGGTCCCATATAAATTTGGAGAAAAATTGCACCCCTAAGGGTAGCAAATAGATAACTTCTTTTTTAGCAATTTGAAGTCGGTCTTTACTTTTAGTTAAAAGTTATAATTATAGCTTAACAAATCTAGCAAATCAATACAGAGCCAGATTTAGAAATAGGCAACTTGCGTTAAACCTCAACTGCTAATTAGAGGTTTTGAACCTTACTCTTTACATTTGATTACTACCAATTACAATTCTGCCAGTGTGTTACATTTTTTTTGTATGTATGTTACTCGATATCGTCGTCAATTAAATTATTATTATTAAAAATAAACCGACTTTAATAATTTCTTTGTTTAATTAGTATATTCTTAAGGGGTTGTCCCATATAAATCTGGTGAAAAACTTCCACCTCTAAATACGGAAAAATAGGGAATGTTTTTTTAAATATAACTATTTAAACAACATTTGAGCTTGTGGCTCGTGTTCACTTACTTAATCCACTCAAAAGGTTAAAAAAATTACTTTTAATAACCTAAATTGATAATTTAAAACCTCCGAAACAAAAACAGCTGATGACCCTGAAACGGCTGAATCGATTTTGATAAAACTTATCTAAGATCCACCGCTAGAAAACCTGCTTTTAAATAAATAAAAAAACACACCCAAACCGGTCCACCCGTTTAAGAGTTATGGTGCCACAGACAGACACACAGACAGATAGACACACAGCGGTCAAACTTATAACAGCCCTCTTTTTGTGTCGGGAGTTAATAAAAAGTAAAAGCCGACTTCGAAGAACTAGAAAAAATAAAATAATTTCTACATAATAGTTTCAGGCTTTAGTACACTTGAATACACTTTGTTTTCCGAATCCATTATGATTTTTTTAATTCTTAGATTTAGTTTAGGTATTATTTTTTATGTATTACAATAATTGTTCTTATTTTTTGGATAATTTTCAAAAACTTTGTGTACTTTGTTTGTCTATGGGACAGCATCCACTTACTATAAGCGAATGCGTGTCCGTTTTTACCCTTATTCGCAAATAAAAACATGCATTTCTCCCTCCTTACTCGGGATTCATTTTAATCCTTATCTTTAATATTCTCGCAATGGATTGTATTGTCACCTCCTATAACTCCTTACTTCTTATAATTGTTATTTTTTGTAGCCAGAACTAACGTAAGTACGCGACTTAATAGCATCGTGTCCTCAGGCGGAGACACAACGAGGTGGGTCCGCGAGCTCTCGTACCGAATCCATCCTCGTTGCATATTACGTAAATTGTAGAGCGCTTAGTTCCGCACGGAGTTGCCTCATTGCCTTGGGTACTGTGTGGAACACACAGACAGTTTATAACCAGTATTAGCAAACATACCGGCAATTCAATCGATACACTAGGAGGTCGTTTATTTTATTTTTTAATTTAATAAATTAAGAATTTCGAGAAACTATTTTTTTTTTTCAGTTTATTTTGACGACAATAAATAAAATAAAGAAACACATCGAAGCAAGACATTAATGGCTTTACTTTGTATATGGTTCCAAACTTTAAACTTCATTATCTCAAAAGTAGCTTTTTGTGGATCACTTTTGCGTAACCACATCCTTACTAACGTGCGGAGTGCATGGTGTTCTCAAATAGTAAAATTAATTGCATTAAAAATTACAGTTGATGAGAAACAAAGTTACAAACAAATCGAGGCGAACCATTAACATTGTATATCAATCCAAACTTCAAACATCAATATCTTGCAAAACCACTTCCTAACTAACGTGCGAAGTACACGGTATTCCCAAATAGTGAAATGAATCCCAGCAAAAATTGCACTAAAAATAAACAAACTTACAAACAAATCGAAGCGAACCATTAACATTGTTTATTAATCCAAACTTCAAACGTCAATATCTCAAAAGTAGCTTTCTGGAGCACTTGCGTAAACATGTCCTTATTAACACGCGAGATACATGATGGGAAAACTAAATCGACCTCAGCGCAAGCTGTATTAGAGATGTAAAACTTTTCGCCTAATCATTTTATGTTTTAAAATTAATGTAATCTCTTACAATATAATATAACACATTTTTGTAGCTCGTGAATATTGCATATTACAATAAACCGACTGCTAACTATAATGAAAATGTAGTGAAACATGGTTCAACCTAACATGATTAGGTCGCAAATACAAACAATACTTAGATATTTTGTAAGCAAATAAAATTGGTTGCCCATGTTCATAGAAACATGAATAATTTAATGCTAGTAACGCCTGGGTTCGAAATTTGACCGATTGCGTGGAAACAATTATTTGTTTGCATAGGTATTTTTGTAATGTTATCCCATGAAGGGATGGCGAAATCTTAGCCTAGATAACCATGAATGTGATTAATATTTTTAAAGCTTTATTTTATTAGTTTTTGCATATTGTATGAAAAAATAATGTGTTTATGTTACTTTATTAACTTTCCTTAACGGCAGCATAAACACATGATTTTCTTTGTTTTTGTGCACATCTATGGCACAATACCTTTCGAATTATATTTAGATTATAGATATGCTAGGTAGCAGGTCTCTATTCCTGCCCAGGATTCCGTCTGCAAAGTGACTCAACGTAACAGTCATTGATACTAATGAAGGTTCTTATATTTAAGAAACGTTTTTATTGTAAATTACTCTTTCAGCAACTTAGAAAAATTTTAAGACATCTTAAGTTTTTAACGAGGTATTTTGTAACTAGCACACAGCGGATTCAATGCCTCTTTTCTTGTAAGAAACATCTGCGGATGCACGCACCACAACTTATCTGAGCTTCATCGTAATCGAATGTGTGGTATAGAATCGCATTAAAATATTCATTTTTGTCACAGATATTTTGTCCTTCATAACCACTTACCAAAGTTACATCATAATCGGATGAATGGTAATAGGAACACAGACGACGAACACACAAACAAATATTCATTTTTATATATTAGATATTTCCCTTTCATGAATTTCTGTACTGTAGAAAGGATGATAAGTTACAAAGTAACTTTTTACCACGTTTTTATTAATTCGCTTTATTTGTGTTAGTCAGTGAAAAGTCAATGTTTGATTACTATCTCAACTGATGAGATAGATTAAAATATATCTATCTCATAAATATACAGATAGATTTTGATGCAGCTCAAGAAAGAAAAGTGCACTGAATTCGTTAGACAAAAACCTATTCAAGATACCCATATTGTAATAGGATGGATGGACAGTTGTCAAATTATTCCACTCCTTTTTGGTACGCATTACCGAACGCCAAAGTCACCTGTTTGGTGCGAATGCGTGATAAGTTAAAGAAAGCTAATATCACATAAGTTAGTTTATGAATGGGTTGTTCGATTTTCGAATCGAAAGGCTTTACCCGAGAGTTCTAGAGTGGTAAGATTGATAGATTTTAAATTAACTTCCCATAATGTTAAAAAACGGTTGCCATTTTTGATTGTAATTATTTTAAACATATAAACCAGCCACAAATAGTTCCAACCTGAAAAATACTAATGTGAGCATGCGCAGTGACTCACCCAGGCAGCCGGTGTCACTGAGCGCGTAGTGCGCGGGCAGGCACACGTCACAGTGCGGCGGTGAGGCACCGGGCGCGCACTCGCACGCACCGGACCGCGGCTCGCACGCACCGCCCAACGCTGCAACTCCGCACCGGCACGCTGGACAGCCCGCCGCCACGTCTGTTCACATCTTTATATTAATACGTGGACAATTTTGTACCCCTAAGCATATTACGCTCGCGGAGGAGTTTGACATAATATTTCATTCGGTCGGTCATTTAGATTTTAAAGTAATCATCAATGACTATGAATTTTGTCAATATTTCCATTTCACAAAAGAAATTCTCCAAGTTCATGAAATAAAATATAGCTGAGAACATTCCTGCCATTGCTCTCTATCCATTCGTAAAGTTTCATTGCAATAGGTTTAGCCAATTTGAAGATTAGCCCGGACAGACAGACAGTCAGACAAGAATTTTGCTTGTGGTTATTCATGGCTTAATGGCATGCAAATAACCCCCTGAACTCGAAATCAGACTAAAAATCAGTTATTTCTTTGTTATAGACAGACACTTCAATTTTATTCATATGTTTTTTTTTTATTGAATAAGGGTGATAAATGAGCACACAGTCCAACTGATTGTAAGTGGATGCTGTAACCCATAGACCATACACTCTAAGAACTAAGATGGGGTGCCTAGTTTCCAGTAAAAAGGGTCTCCGGTTCTTTACACCCACCACACGAAACACAACAGCATTAAGTTGCTATTTTACGCTGGTATTCTGTGAAAGCGTGGTCCTACCCCGATCGAGCCGACCTATTCGTACTACAATTAATATAGCTGCAGCGTGGCTCTACCACGTATAAACCTTGCAATAGAATCGCATGTCCTTGTTTCGCATACCATCGGATACAGTTCTGTGCACAAGCACAAATAACTGGTTTATCAGTATTAAATATAAAAATATTTAATTCAGTTGAAGCTCAGTTCGTGTCCTTATCAACGTCAAAATTTAACAGCGCTTCAAAGAATTTAATCACTACAGGGAATAACCTGCAATAAACTCTGGGGTAATCATATTTTTTTAATTTTTCAGCCCTCTGCCCCAAAGAATGCCACAAAACACGGTCCTGAGCCACCTGCATCCATCGACTTCCTGCATGTCTTACCAGGTCGTCACTCCATCTAGTGGGGGGCCACCTCACACTTCATCTACAGAGGCTGCCACTCGAGAACTATATAGCTATATGGCCGGCCCATTGCCACAGCTTCAGCTTATTAATCCGTTGGGCTATGTCGGTTACTCTAGTTCTACTGCGGATAACCTCATTTCTAAGTTTATCACGCAGAGAAACCCTGAGCAAAGCCCTTTCCAGCTCTTCTTTCAGAGCTTACTCATATGAGCAGTGAAGGATCACGTCTTAGATCCATAAGTCATCACTGGCAACACGTACTGGTTGTACAATCTCGTTTTCAGGTTTTGAGGTATACCGGATGAGAAGATGTGTCGTATTCTCCCGAACGCTGCCCAGCCGAGTTGAATCCGTCGATTGACAGTCGAAGTTGGACGTACCTAGTCGGACTATTTGTCCCGGGTAAACATATCCGTCAACAACTTCGAGCTTAGTGCTCCCAACATGGACATGTGTGATATGGACGTTACACGTGATCTTTGTTTTGTCCATGTTCATCTTAAGACCTACCCGTTGGGATGCACTATTGATGTCATTGACAATAGTGCTTAGGTCCTCCAGCGATTCTGCCATAAGGACTATATCGTCGGCAAATCGAAGGTGAGTGATGTACTCGCCATTGATGTTACCACGTATAAAAATGGTTGTTAAAGAAAGATGAAAAATTTGTGCGTGTCGAGTAGAAGAGCTTCTTTCTTTGTAGGTGTGAGGACTTAACTAGAAAGAGAAGAGGACTTGAGTAGACTGACCGCCGTATCCTTGTGCACAGACGTCGCAGGTTCGGCTCGCCCAGCCATGTGCGCACGCGCATCTTCCGGTGCGCGCGTCGCACGCACCCGACAGCGCGCCGCGCCCGCACGCGCACGCCACACACTCCTCCCCCTCGCCACCGAACCAGTACCCCTCCTACAAAGATACTTCACATTACAGCAATGAGGGATGATAATTGATTCACCAGATGTCGCTAGTTGGAATCAAAGACTTCTATGTATACTATTAGACGGGCTCTGCGGCCTTAATACATTGCGCACTAAGTTACGGTCAACTCTCCGTAACGCATTTATTCGACTACAATCGGGCGAGAACACTCGTAGTTCTTTGAAACCGAGAACGTTGTTTTCGACGATCTAGCACTTACTTTGTTTAATGTGATTAAGAAAACACTCATTATTAATTATCTGCGCACTTTGTCAACGTGATTTCAGATAAATATGTAATTTTATTTCGTATTTTCTTAAAAACAGAAACTGACTTAAATGAAAATACAACTACCACCTTGCGTGACATATTCATCGTGCCAGCTAGCTTGTCGCGCCAGCGCCCGCGCGATCCACAGCTGTGAAAAAACAGCACTAATAGGCAACAGTGCCTGATGTATGGGGCCGGCTATACAGGGTTATTTTGCAATAACCGGCCAAATTTGCAGAGAAGGTTCAGAATAAGTAATATAGGCAAATGGTGAAGAAAAATTAACAAAAAAATATCGCAAACATTCTTTCCTTTTTATCTTTTAAATTCAAAATGCATGGTAATGCATTATTTTAACTGATTTAACTGCGCACGTACACATTCGTAAGGGTCGATCGGTACACGGAGCAAATATCCGTGGATCGGTAGGCAAAAACGTTGTTGCCATAAACCACATTCAATTTGGGATAATTTCAAATTAAAGTAGAAGCAATATTTACTCGTATTTTCAAAAACTGCAATAACGGTATATCATTATTTATATATTTGAAAATATAAATGAATTTTAATGGACAAAATGTTATATTAAAATTTGTATGTTTATCACATAGATACTTATTTATAAATTGTATTTTTTAATTAATAATTGTGCCGGACGGGCGATACTCGGAACTACTTTCTACTACTTTCGAAAACACGAAAGTACTCCGCGAGTCGCTCACGTCCTACACTATAGGTTCCGGAGCATACTTATACTGCCGTCTTTGTGGGTGCAGCTGGGATACTGTGGACTGAGGTTAAATCAAAATGCACGAAATAAAATACAAATGGCAAGGCAGTGGCCAGCGGTTCGACTGCTCAACTGTTCGGCGGAAATCTTCTGACTATTGGTTATTGACCACGGTTGTTGAATACGGTTGTTCAACTACGGTTGTTCTATATCGGTTGTTCACTATCGGTTGGTTCACTATATTTTTCAGACGATTTCTTCAGTTGACTATTTCTTTAAATAATTTTTTTTTATATTTTTCTTTAAATTGTTCGGTAGTAACTTACTACTACTAGTGCTATCTGATTTTATTTTCACTGTATACTACCTGCTATTATCAGCTACAATGTTGTACAACTAGCTATTACTATCACTTGTGTAGCTGCTATTATCAGCTACTATTCACTATGTTCTATAATCAGCTACTTCTTGGTTCTGCTACTAGTCACTTCAGTTACTACAATGTTACTGGGCCCCAAGCCATAAGGTAGACTCGAGCGTTACTTTAAAGTGAGCCGCTTGCCATTGTCCGTTTTGCCTCTTTATTGCATAACATTTTCTCTATAGAATTGTCTAAAATTACAATTGTTTCTTAACACGATTACTTCTTACGCTAATGTACTATATTGTTAAATCGGTAATTCAGTTGTCTATTAGCACACTTAAAGGTTTCTTAATATATTAACAATGTAAAAGTTATTAACCAAAATATCCCAAATTTTCACAATATTTGGGTACATTGATTCTTTAATTTTACTATAAGTAGAAATAAGTTTCATTACGCTAAATATTCTTTATTTCCTTAATCTATAAACCTCAATCTAATTCAATACCATGTTTACAATTCTTCTAGAGCATAAAAATTATTTCCATCATTTTCGGGACTAAATATTACGCAGTTAATTAATAATTTCTAGAATGTTCTATAACGTGTCGCACTCTGATTAGTCGACTTATTGTTTGTACAAATAAGAAATATTTTCTTAGCTATTACCAAACGATGCTCTATACTATAATACTAAGGTTGTAAACATATTGTAAAATTATATTATTACACCTTTTACTTCAGTTTGTCACAAATACTTTTCTTAATTACACTTTTAATATTGTTTCACTTTTCACTACGTTTTTACACACTTATCGCCGTCACGAACATCTCTCCCGCCGTGCAGTGTCGCGACGATCTTCTTTCAGCGGCGCTGCATCCATTTCGGTGAGCGACGTTGCGTCTACTTCGGCAGCGGCACGTGTTTCCTGGTTGGCCTTTTAATTAGGCCGTTTGCAGTGCGTACCTCCACAGTGCGGATCTGTCCGTCTGCACTGGGGTATACAGCTTCCACCCTTCCCCGTCGCCAGGTGTTACGAGGTAACTGGCCGTCAGCTATAGGACAGGATCGTGGACGAGGCCTGATGCTGGTGTTGAGCTGATTAAATATGTTTTCAATGCATGGGAGAATTCACAGGATGCTTTGGGTATATTCTGTGACCTATCCAAAGCCTTCGATTGTGTTCACCATGAAACATTAATCAGGAAACTACAACACTACGGTGTAAGAAGTAATGCTTTTAAATTAATTGTTTCATATTTAAGTAACAGAACGCAAAAAGTTGTCATTAATAGTATGAGCTCTTCCGGGTCGATAGTACAAATGGGCGTGCCTCAAGGCTCAATTCTCGGCCCTTTCTGTTTCTTGTATATATTAATGACTTACCTTACATAGTAGGGGATAACCATAATATAGTATTATTTGCTGATGACACTTCATTAATTTTCAAATTAAAACGACAATTATTAAAATATGACGAAGTAAATAATGCTATATCTAAATTAATAAATTGGTTTAATGTTAATAACTTGCATTTAAATAGCACTAAAACGAAATGTATGAAGTTCATGACTCCAAATGTCAGACAATTAAATACTAATGTAATTTTAAATGGGGAGGAACTGAGTCTTGTCGATACCACCATTTTCTTGGAATAACACTAGACGCGAAGCTTCAATGGAGCCCCATATATCAAAGTTAGCAAGCAGACTTAGTTCTGCAGCATATGCTGTAAAAGATTAGAAATCTTACCAGTGTGGAAACAGCTAGACTTGTTTACTTTAGCTATTTCCATAGCATAATGTCGTATGGTATTTTGCTATGGGGACACGCAACTGACACTGAAATTATATTTGTTTTACAGAAGAGGCCATAAGAGCAATCTATGATTTAAAACCGCTCAGACAAAAATTAAGGAAATTAATATATTAACTTTGGCCTCTCAATACATTTATGAAAATGTAATGTACGTACACAAAAATAAAAGTAGTTATACAAAAATAAGTGATATTCATTCTGTAAATACTAGGAACAAACACAAGCTAGTAGTACCAGTTACTCGACTCCACCGAGTCAGTAATTCATTCTTGGGGCGATGTATACGCTTTACAACAAAATCCCAGAAAATATACAAAATTCGACCTGCTCAAAATTCAAAACTTTATTAAACATAGTTTGTATAAAAGGGTTATTATAATGTTAAGGAATTTATGGATGATAATAACCCTGGGAATGAGGTGTTCGCTGCCAGGCTGTTTCTAATTTGTTTTGTGTGATTAATTGTAACATACATGATTGTAAGCTGTTATTTAAAAAAAAGTCCTGCTGGGTTTCTTGCTGGTTCTTCCCAGGACAGAGGTTTTTTCGAACCAGTGGTAATTAAACAAAGAGTGACTTTCAATAAGTATTATTTATAATCTATATTGAATAAAAAGTTTCTGTTTCTGTTTCTGGTGATGAGCGAGACGTGTACTAGGATAATCACCGGTGGCTGGCGCTAGCGGTTGCGCTTTCAATGCGACACTTTACGCATTGGCTCACTATCTTTTCGTGGTGGGTCGAAGTCGGATCACCCAGTAGTGCTGTCGAACCTCGTTGATGGTAGGTTCGGTTCCGCAATGATGCAGGCTACGATGCGTCCAGTCGATGTAAAGTTGCGTGATGTAATGATCACCATCCAATATAGGTGGCCCCTTCATGTCTTCTGTGACTCCCTTCACGGCGGCTATGCGACTTCGTAGAGCGATGATCCCGTCTTTCAATTCTATTTGGAGCGGTCGTAGGCGGCTATCATGGGCGACCTTTTATCTTTACGGAGATCGGCTATCTCTTGTTTGAAGGAGTCTTCTTGGATGACACGTATTAGGAGCTTTTCGGCCTCTCTGATGAATTCGGCCTCGAGTGTGATGTATTTTTGACATCTTTATTTTTCACTCGACTGGGAGGTTGCGCGAGGTGTCGCGGATTATTTGTCGATTTCCTCCAGTCGGGATCTTGTTCTTTATTTCTTCTAGACCTTTTGTAGAAGGTTCTATCTATGATTTTGCGGCAGAGTGTTATAAATTGTAACACTAGCCGTAGCTCGCAATAAGCGTTCCCATCTAGAAAACTTTACTGGATCGGGGACGGCTTCTCGGAGTTGCGGAGCACGACATAATTCTGGGATGGTCAAGGATCTTTCCTCGCCGGTAGGTTCAGACGACGTGGGTCTATCGGTCGGCCATGCTGACGGTTCTTTATACAGAAAGAAATTCTCCAAGTTCATGAAATAAAATATAGCTGAGACCATTCCTGCTATTGCTCTCTATCCATTCGTAAAGTTTCATTACAATAGGTTTAGCCAATTTGAAGATTAGCCCGGACAGACAGACAGTCAGACAAGAATTTTGCTTATGGTTATTCATGGCTTAATAGCATGCAAATAACCCCCTGAACTCGAAATCAGAATAAAAATCAGTTATTTCTTTGTTACAGACAGACACTTCAATTTTATTCATATGTTTTTTTTTATTGAATAAGGGTGATAAATGAGCACACAGTCCAACTGATGGCAAGTGGATGCTGTAACCCATAGACCATAGACTAAGAAAAGATGGGGTGCCTAGTTTCCAGTAAAAAGGGTGTCCGGTTCTTTACACCCACCACACGAAACACAACAGCATTATGTTGCTATTTTACGCTGGTATTCTGTGAAAGCGTGGTCCTACCCCGATCGAGCCGACCTATTCGTACTACAATTAATATAGCTGCAGCGTGGCTCTACCACGTATAAACCTTGCTATAGAAACGCAAGTCCTTGTTTCGCATACCATCGGATACAGTTCTGTGCACAAGCATAAATAACTGGTTTATCAGTATTAAATATATTTAATTCAGTTGAAGCTCAGTTCGTGTCCTTATCAACATCAAAATTTAACACCGGTTCAAAGAATTTAATCACTACAGGGCATGCAATAAACTCTGAGGTAATCATATTTTTTGAATTTTTCAGCCCTCTGCTGAAAATAAACCACCCCAAAGAATGCCACAAAAGACGGTCCTGAGCCACCTGCATCCATCGACTTCCTGCATGTCTTACCAGGTCGTCACTCCATCTAGTGGGGGACCACCTCACACTTCATCTACCAGTCCGAGGCTGCCACTCGAGAACTATATAGCTACATGGCCGGCCCATTGCTACTTCAGCTTATTAATCCGTTGAGCTATGTCGGTTACTCTAGTTCTACTGCGGATAACCTCATTTCTAAGTTTATCACGCAGAGAAACCCCGAGAAAAGCCCTTTCCAGCTCTTCTTTCAGAGCTTACTCATACGAGCAGTGAAGGATCACCTATCAGATCCATAAGTCATCACTGGCAAAATGCACTGGTTGTACAGTCTCTTTTTCAAGTTTTGAGATATACCGGATGAGAAGATGTGTCGTATTCTCCCGAACGCTGCCCAGCCGAGTTGAATCCGTCGATTGACAGTCGAAGTTGGACGTACCTAGTCGGACTTTTGATCCGGTAAACATATTCGTCATCTTAAGACCTACCTAATGTTCATCTTAAGACCTACCTAATGTTCATCTTAAGACCTACCGTTGGGATGCACTATTGATGTCATTGAGCATAGTGCTTAGGTCCTCCAGCGATTCTGCCATAAGGACTATATCGTCAGCAAATCGAAGGTGAGTGATGTACTCGCCATTGATGTTACCACGTATAAAAATGTTTGTTAAATAAAGATGAAAAATGTGTGCGTGTCGAGTAGAAGAGCTTCTTTCTTTGTATGTAGGTCTGAGGACTTGACTAGTAAGAGAAGAGGACTTGAGTAGACTGACCGCCGTATCCTTGTGCA
This sequence comes from Parnassius orleans, assembly GCA_029286625.1. Classification (NCBI taxonomy): domain Eukaryota; kingdom Metazoa; phylum Arthropoda; class Insecta; order Lepidoptera; family Papilionidae; genus Parnassius; species Parnassius orleans. Next base: position 5,049,741 of record JAGSMP010000059.1, read on the forward strand.
CAGACGTCGCAGGTTCGGCCCGCCAGCCAGGTGCGCACGCGCATCGTCCGGTGCGCGCGTCGCACGCACCCGACAGCGCGCCGCGCCCGCACGCGCACGCCACACACTCCTCCCCCTCGCCACCGAACCAGTACCCCTCCTACAAAGATACTTCACATTACAGCAATGAGGGATGATAATTGTTCACCAGATGTCGCTAGTTGGAATCAAATACTTCTATGTATACTATTAGACGGGCTCTGCGGCCTTAATACATTGCGCACTAAGTTACGGTCAATTCTCCGTAACGCATTTATTCGACTACAATCGGGCGAGAACACTCGTAGTTCTTTAAAACCGAGAACGTTGTTTTCGACAATCTAGCACTTATTTTGTTTAATGTGATTAATAAAACACTCATTATTTATTATCTGCGCACTTTGTCAACGTGATTTCAGATAAATATGTAACTTTATTTCGTATTTTTTTAAAAACAGAAACTGACTTAAATGAAAATACAACTACCACCTTGCGTGGCATATTCATCGTGCCAGCTAGCTTGTCACTACAGCACTAATAGGCAACAGTGCCTGATGTATAGGGCCGGCTATACAGGGTTATTTTGCGATAACCGGCCAAATTTGCAGAGAAGGTTCAGAATTAGTAATATAGGCAAATGGTGAAGAAAAAAAAATAAAAAAAATATCGCAAACATTCTTTCCTTTTTATCTTTTAAATTCAAAATGCATGGTAATGCATTATTTTAACTGATTTAACTGCGCACGCACACATTCGTAAGGGTCGATCGGTACACGGAGCAAATATCCGTGGATCGGTAGGCAAAAACGTTGTTGCCCATAAATCACATTCAATTTGGGATAATTTCAAATTAAAGTAGAAGCAATATTTACTCGTATTTTCAAAACTACAATAACGGTATATCATTATTTATATATTTGAAAATATAAATGAATTTTTAATGGACAAAATGTTATATTAAAATTTGTATGTTTATCACATAGATACTTATTTATAAATTTTATTTTTTTATTAATAATTGTGCCGGACGGGCGAAACTCGGAACTACTTTCTACTACTTTCGATAACACGAAAGTACTCCGCGAGTCGCTCACGTCCTACACCTATAGGTTCCGGAGCATACTTATACTGCCGTCTTTGTGGGTGCAGCTGGGGTACTGTGGACTGAGGTTAAATCAAAATGCATGAAATAGAATACAAATGGCAAGGCAGTGGCCAGCGGTTCGACTGCTCAACTGTTCGGCGGAAATCTTCTGACTATTGGTTATTGACCACGGTTGTTGAATACGGTTGTTCAGCTACGGTTGTTCTATATCGGTTGTTCACTATCGGTTGGTCACTATATTTTTCAGACGATTTCTTCAGTTGAATATTTCTTTAAATTGTTCGGTAGTAACTTACTACTACTAGTGCTATCTGTTTTTATTATCACTGTTTACTAGCTGCTATTATCAGCTACTATGTTGTACAACTAGCTATTACTATCACTTGTGTAGCTGCTATTATCAGCTACTATGTTGCTAGCTACTATTCACTATGTTCTATAATCAGCTACTTCTTGGTTCTGCCTATAGTCACTTCAGTTACTACAATGTTACTGGGCCCCGAAGCCATAAGGTAGACTCGAGCGTTACTTTAAAGTGAGCCGCTTGTCATTGTCCGTTTTGCCTCTTTATTGCATACCATTTTCTCTATACAATTGTCTAAAATTACAATTTTTTCTATACACGATTACTTCTTACGCTAATGTACTATACATTGTTAAATCGGTAATTCAGTTGTCTATTAGCACACCGTAAAGGTTTCTTAATATATTAACAATGTAAAAAGTTATTAACCTAAACATCCCAAATTTTCACAATATTTGGGAACATTAATTCTTTAATTTTACTATAAGTAGGAAATAAGTTTCATTACGCTAAATATTCTTTTATTTCCTTAATCTATAAACCTTGATCTAATTCATTACCATGTTTACAATTCTTCTAGAGTTTCTTGTTCTAGAGGTTCTAGTTTCTTGTAAAAATGCAAGAACAAGACCAAGTGCAGTCTTGGTCTTGTTCTTGCATTTTTACAAGACCAAGACCAAGAACAAGACCGTGCAAGATTTGCGCAAGAACAAGACTATGCTTGCGAGACTCTTGCGTCTTGCAGTTAGGACCGAGTGTCGTTTCAGTGAGTATAGGAGTTCGGGTATACGTCTATGAGACGCAAAAAAATATAATGAAAAAAATTGGAAAATTGGACTTATGCGCATTACGAATATACCATAAACATACATAGCGAATGAAAATATCCATTAAAAGAAAAAAGGGTGCATCCCTAGTTTTGACCATCGGCGCTTTGATAGTTCGCGGCGTCTTGTTGTCGGCGTCATTAAAAGATCGGATCCTGACCTGTCAAAGAAATTTTGCAGCTATTCGAAAGTACAAGGTCAAGATTCACGCGCCGGCGGTTACTACTGATATCGCATACAAACATCGCCGCCGCGCCGCACGCACAACATTTGACACTGTTTGATTGCCGCCACAGAGTAAACGTTCCAAAGAATAAAATAAGTTTCCGGGTACTCAGAATGGACACAAATCTGGGGGCACAGCAGTACCCCCGCCAAGTCGAGCAAAAAAGCGGCACGGCCGTATAACCATCGTTTTCTCGAAGCAGTTCAGGCCATTTTTGAACCTCTATAAATTCGTTGTGGATAAAACGAGAAGCTTGAATTTTCAGTAACCATGTAGGCATTGTGTAAACTCAGTATACTTCAAATTTCATTCAATTTGAACTAGTAGTTTAAGAATTATAACTAGTCAAAGTTTCTTAATTTTGTCACTCACTGACCGATCATCAAAACTCTAAGGCACTTCTAGCAGACATAGAAGCTTCAAATTTGGAATAATTTAATTCCAAGATTCCGCCGCCATATAAATAAGAAAAAAAAAATAGATGTGGGTTTGGTAGAATATTAACTTCCATATCGTCCTGGGGGTGTCGTAAGAAGCGACAAAGGGAAGCAAAGAAGAAGATGGGCAGCAGCATCTGATAATCCCCTTAGCCACAAATCTACGGATTTACACAACATACACTTATCATTTTGTTTGTTGTTGTTCTGCATTTTTACGCCCTAAATTACACTGCTCTCTTAATAGACGATGACAAGGTCGATGATAGTATTGAATGAGCGAGAAGGTACGACATAAAAAGCGGAAAATGCAAACTTACCTGACACTGGTCACATCGCGCCCCTTCGGTGTGCGGCGGACACACCAGGCATCGGCCGGTGTCACCACGGCACGGCGCCCCGCCGCAAGCGCACGGCTGGCACGACCCACCTGGTGTGGTTGGTGAGCCCCAATAGCCCACATCGCATCTGGACAAAACATATAATGCACTTAAGTGAAACTAATTTAATTAATAGAATCAGGCGTTACTTTGCGGAAATCCATTATATTAAAGATCTTAATAAAAATAATTATTCTCAAAATAATATAACTCAATTAGTTAAGATACACGTTATAATACTACGCGGAACTTAGCTATTTTTTTAAAAATCTTTTATGAAACTAGTTTTACGGATTTTCATATCATAATCATAAACATACACGCCTGTCAGTTAATCAGAGGGGGTAGGCAGAGACTACGGATTTCCATTTGGATCGATCCTGACATACCTCTCTCGCCTCCTTTACATCCATATACCTACGCATAAAAGCTCGTCGGTACTCTTACTCTTACTCTTGTCCATCTTCAATATGCGATTCTGTCGATAAACTTTCGTCTAGGGCGTCCCTTGCCGTCTCTGCCATTCACTTAACAGATTTTATCGCTTAATTTTAACTTTTTAATACCCGACTTTTTGGGTACTTTACAGCATCTATGGTCACTCAGTAACTTTTATAATGATTATTTTCAACCATTTTAAGCCTCCCATAAAGCAAACAATATTAATTAATGGTCCTTACATATCCGTACATGAAGAAACGTTTATGCGATAAAATTGAAGATGAGAGAAACACGAAATAGAATACAAATGGCAAGGCAGTGGCCAGCTGTTCGACTGCTCAACTGTTCGGCGGAAATCTTTTGACTATTGGTTATTGACCACGGTTGTTGAATACGGTTGTTCTATATCGGTTGTTCACTATCGGTTGGTCACTATATTTTTCAGACGATTTCTTCAGTTGACTATTTCTTTAAATATTTTTTTTTATATTTTTCTTTAAATTGTTCGGTAGTAACTTACTACTACTAGCGCTATTTGCTTTTATTATCACTGTTTACTAGCTGCTATTATCAGCTACTATGTTGTACAACTAGCTATTACTATCACTTGTGTAGCTGCTATTATCAGCTACTATGTTGCTAGCTACTATTCACTATGTTCTATAATCAGTTACTTCTTGTTTCTGCTACTAGTCACTTCAGTTACTACAATGTTACTGGGCCCCGAAGCCATAAGGTAGACTCGAGCGTTACTTTAAAGTGAGCCGCTTGCCATTGTCCGTTTTGCCTCTTTATTGCATAACATTTTCTCTATACAATTGTCTAAAATTACAATTTTTACTATACACGATTACTTCTTACGCTAATGTACTATACATTGTTAAATCGGTAATTAAGTTGTCTATTAGCACACCTTAAAGGTTTCTTAATATATTAATAATGTAAAAAGTTATTAACCAAAATATTTCAAATTTTCACAATATTTGGGTACATTAATTCTTTAATTTTACTATAAGTAGGAAATAAGTTTCATTACGCTAAATATTCTTTTATTTCCTTAATCTATAAACCTTAATCTAATTCAATACCATGTTTACAGTTCTTCTAGAGCATAAAAATTATTTCCATCATTTTAGGGACTAAATATTACGCAGTTAATTAATAATTTTTAGAATGTTCTATAACGTGTCGCGCTCTGATTGGTCGACTTTTTGTTTGTACAAATAAGAGTTATTTTCTTAGCTATTACCAAACGATGCTCTATACTATAATACTAAGTTTGTAAACATGTTGAAAAATTATATTATTACACCTTTTACTTAAGTTTGTCACAAATACTTTTCTTAATTACACTTTTAATATTGTTTCTTTAATTACACTTTTAATTACTGGTCCTTACATATCCGTACATGAAGAAACGTTTATGCGATAAAATTGAAGATGAGAGAATATAATAGTTAACTTACAGCTCACAGTGATCGCCCGTGTACCCGTCGGGGCACTGCGTGCAAACAAAGTCGTCTCCTTCAGCGGACGCGAGTGCACAGTTCGGACTGAAGTTGTTTGAAGGCAGGTAGAGAGGACAGGCGCAAGGCTTGCATGAACCCTAAACATTTTAATACTTATTCAATCAATACATTCTTTCATCAATGTATTATTAATTTCATAAATATTACTAAAGTAGTCTTATCGCTCATATATCAATTTCTTACAGACAAACTATTACGCAAAGAACTGTTGTTACCAATATGAAATAATTAAAAATTAAAAATTTTGTACAACCGACTTCAATACAAATTATTAAGAATAACTCAAAAACTATTGGTCAGACCTAGATGAAATTTATATGAAACCACATGAAAAGCACCAGCTTTAAAATAAAAAAAGAATCATCGAAATCGGTTCACCCAGAAAAAAGTTATGAGGTAACACACATAAAAAAGAACATACAGTCGAATTGAGTACCTCCTCCTTTTTGAAGTCGGTAGAAAATGAAGAAGATGTGTAATTAATTACTCACTTAAATTAAAACATAAGATCATGACAGTCGAGAAAACCAAGCAAGAAACTGAAAGTATCATCTAATAGTAATAGTTGCAAGCAATAATGCCGTAAGGCCACAAAATTTCTTTGGTATTTCCCATAAGCGCCTCTTACGACTCCCACGGAACAAAATGGGGTGGTGGGTTCTCTTACTTTATAAGACCTTCATATTTATAATATTCTTAAACTTCCAAACAATATATTAAAGTACATTTTGGGCAGCTAACTTGATCGGCTTGCTTAAGGAGTTTGCGTACCGTAAAAATTTATATATATACCTGTACAGGGTTGCCGTAATGTCCGGGTAAGCATCGTTCACAATGAAGCCCTGTAGTATTGTGCTGACACGGACCGCAGGGGCCGTCCACTGTAAGTGAATTGAAATAGGAAAAAATATAATGTCACTTCCAAATTTATCTATATATATGGAATTGTTGGTGCGCCGGTTAGTAAGAGTTAGGTTATATTCACACAATATATTATTTATTTTATCGAGACGATGATTCATAGGTTTCCTAGTATCCGATAGGCGGCGCTCTAGTCAATTTATTAACAAACTCTTTATATTTTTTCATGCTGCCCTTATCCCAAGTTATTTTAGTCATCTCATCATTCAGAAACAGAAACAGAAACTTTTTATTCAATATAGATTATAAATAATACTTATTGAAAGTCACTCTTTGTCTAATTACCACTGGTTCGAAAACCTCTGTCCTGGGAAGAACCAGCAAGAAACCCAGCGGGACTTTTTTTAAATAACAGCTTACAATCATGTATATTACACAATTAACCACACAAAACAAATTAGAAACAGCCTGGCAGCGAACACCTCATTCCCAGGGTTATTATCATCATAAATTCCTTAACATTATAATAACCTTTTTATACAAACTATGTTTAATAAAGTTTTTGAATTTTGAGCAGGTCGAATTTTGTATATTTTCTGGGATTTTGTTGTAAAGCGTATACATCGCCCCAAGAATGAATTACTGGCTCGGTGGAGTCGAGTAACTGGTACTACTAGCTTGTGTTTGTTCCTAGTATTTACAGAATGAACATCACTTATTTTTGTATAACTACTTTTATTTTTGTGTACGTACATTACATTTTCATAAATGTATTGAGAGGCCAAAGTTAATATATTAATTTCCTTAAATTTTGTCTGAGCGACTCTTTAGGTTTTAAATCATAGATTGCTCTTATGGCCTCTTCTGTAAAACAAATATAATTTCAGTGTCATTGCGTGTCCCCATAGCAAAATACCATACGACATTATGCTATGGAAATAGCTAAAGTAAACAAGTCTAACTGTTTCCACACTGGTAAGATTTCTAATCTTTTACAGCATATGCTGCAGAACTAAGTCTGCTTGCTAACTTTGATATATGGGGCTCCATTGAGCTTCGCGTCTAGTGTTATTCAAGAAAAATGGTGGTATCGACAAGACTCAGTTCCTCCCATTTAAAATTACATTAGTATTTAATTGTCTGACATTTGGAGTCATGAACTTCATACATTTCGTTTTATTGCTATTTAAATGCAAGTTATTAACATTAAACCAATTTACTAATTTAGATATAGCATTATTTACTTCGTCATATTTTAATAATTGTCGTTTTAATTTGAAAATTAATGAAGTGTCATCCGCAAATAATACTATATTATGGTTATCCCCTACTATGTAAGGTAAGTCATTAATATATACAAGAAACAGAAAGGGCCAAGAACTGAGCCTTGAGGCACGCCCATTTGTACTATCGACCCGGAAGAGCTCATACTATTAATGACAACTTTTGAGTTCTGTTACTTAAATATGAAACAATTAATTTAAGAGTATTACTTCACACCGTAGTGTTGTAGTTTTCATTAATGTTTCATGGTGAACACAATCGAAGGCTTTGGATAGGTCACAGAATATACCCAAAGCATCCTGTGAATTCTCCCATGCATTGAAAATATATTTAATCAGCTCAACACCAGCATCAGTTGTCGAGCGACCCTCAGAAACCGAATTGATTTTTATGAAGTAAATTATTAACATTAAAAAATTAACATTTGATCAAGAATAATTTTTCAAAAATTTTACTTAGTGTTGGCAGTACAGAAATGGGTCTAAAATTGGCGGGTCTAATATATTACCAGATTTAAATAAAGGTATTACTTTACTATGCTTCATCAAATCAGGAAACACACCATATTCGATACTAGTATTAAAAATAATAGCGATACTAGTATTAAAGGTAATTCATCATTATCGACCACACGCATCACGCACACGTATAGTGTTCGTAATTTTCCTTTTTGGCACTAAATCAACACTTATATATTGAAGTGAATGTATATAGGAGTAGAGGGAGGACTAAGAAAAGATGAATGGACTATTAGGCTGACATCCGAGATATGATATTCTAAACCTATTCGTAGTAGAACCATGATAATTATCATCGTAATAATTACAGCCCTTCATAAGTCCACTGCTAAACAAGGAATGCCACAAAGCACGGTTCTGAGCCATCTGCCTTTTTTTATAGAACAAGGGTAACAAACGAGCACACAGTCCAACTGATGGTAAGTGGTTGCTGTGGCCTATAGACATCTACATCTATCCTCGATTACGAATCAAAATGCAGATGCGTTGTCACCCGTGAGAACTAAGTTGGAATGCCTCGTTTCCAGTAAAAAGGGTCTCCGGTTCTCTACACTCACCATACGAAACACAGCAGCGTTAAGTTACTTTTTACGCTGGTATTCTGTGAGCAATGAGCATCCATCGACTTCCTGCATATTTTACCCGGTCGTCACTTCATCTAGTGGGGGGCGGCCCTACACTTCGCGTACCGATACGAGGTTGCCACTCAAACCTTTCTTCCCCATAGGTTGTCGGTTCTTCGAGCTTTATGGCCGGCCAATTGCCATTACAGCTTGCTCATTCGGTCATTCATGTCAGTTACTCTGGTTCTACTGCGGATATCCTAATTTCTAAGTGTATCGCGCAGAAAAACCCCGAGTATAACCTCTCTATAGCTCGCTGAGCAACCTTGAGGTTCTATCCAGAAAGAAGTGTATAATGTAAATATGTAGTGTATAATGTAAATATATACTTAATGTAAATATATAGTGTATGTGTAAATGTATAAAACTCCACAAAGAAGTGTATAAGTGTGGATATTGTAAAAGAATTTCTCTATGTTTACCTGTACGACAGCTAGCGTGCATATTACACGGGCAGGGAACACACTCGAAGGATGGCGTAGTCCCAGGGGCTCGCTGCAGCCGCGCGTGAGTCCAGGCACAGCGCTGGCACTGCGCGCCCTCGTAGCCCGTGGGACATGAACACCGCTCCCGGACTCCGCTGCCAGCTCCACGCACCTCCACACCCTCCAGCCGGACCTGGATGAGGAAAAACCTTACATATTCGCCCGTAACATCATCATATTTAAGCCCATTGTAAGACTTGATATTTCTAAGGATAAGATTTGAACGTACTCATCACACTGAGAAAACTGGTTAGTGGATGTGTGTGTTTTGGATGTGGTTATAACTACGTCTATCAATTAGCAGGATGATTGCGTTTGGGAGAGGTGGGCATTTAACAAATAGATATTTCTCCTGTCACACTGGTTCTCTAAAACTAAAAATCAAGTTAGGTACCCTCAATAAATAACAAACAAAAAAGGCTACAGGTTTATTTTCAAAAAATACCTCACAGCCTGATTATATTGATCTATTAACCTATAAATCAGAATATAGAAGAGAATACTTTGCTGCTTAATAGCAGATATGTGTAAGAGGGTGCTACCAAATCGGACTCCTAGGAAAAAAGGAGCCTTACTACAAAGCTGCAGAAGTCTCGCAGCTCTGATGCTGCTCTCCGATAATGATTGCTTCTTATAACACCTACGAAAAGAAATGGGGTGATGGATTTTCTAACGTTTCTACACAAAAAAAATTAATCAATAAAAAAACAACTAAAAAAACCATGGCAGTTACTTATATAATCAAACATTAAAGTAATTATCCCTTATTTAATCCTAAGAAATGTCTTCGACACTTTTACAAAAAAAAAAGTACTAACCTCATCCTGGTCGTTGTGAAAATACGCTCGCAACATTAGAGCGCGCACGTCGCTCAGCACATCGAGCAACTGACTGCGACTGGCCATATCACCCAGGTCTGAGTACCAGTTACCCTCCAGCAAGGATACGATCAACTCAAGTTGGCCAGGCATCTCATGACTGGTGTTGCTATAAGTCAGTCGCGTGCCATCTGAAAATACAAGTCTCAATTACTTTGACATACCTACTATATTGTAGGTAACACGATGTACCTAATGATTATAATATTTATATGTATTTTGGTTGATGTCATTGGCAGTGATCACTTGTCCTTTACATTTTTGTGTGTACTAATTTAAAGCTATAGACTCTCAGATAGATTAAGATTTTATCTTACTAGTCGCTCTCAGATCAAATTTTGTTACGGTTCCCTTAGGTGTTCCTCAGGGTTTCCACCTTGGTCCTATATATTACAACGCATATATTATTAAATATAAAATAAATAAAAACATGAAAATACCGAAATTCGTGTACACACAATTAACGACAAAACTAATTCAAAAATATATGAATTTGCTATTACAACACTGCAAATATCAGTAAGTGTTAGATTTATGTTTATCAATTAAAAGTGACATAGGCGTATTTTTACTGCAGGACAGTTTAGCATTTGTAGAAAAATTGGAACTCCCGGTACATACGACATGACTTAGCGATATCTATCGAACAACATGCAAACTTTATTTGCATTTCCTATAGTCGCCTCTTATGATACCTTAGGCAGCGTATAATGGCAGCAACACAACTTGTTTGGAAGGCTTACCCTCACACGGAATAGTACCGTATTAGAATAGCATATTGTTGTGTTACGTAATGCAAGGATTTAAACCGGAGATCCTTTTAGAGGAAGGTAGAGAACCATGGAAACGAGGCATTCCATCTAAGTCCTTAGAGGTGACAACGCATCCGCATTTTGATTCTTAATCCAGGATAGATGTAGATGTCTAAGGGCCACAGCATTCACTTACCACCAGGTGGACTGTGTGCTCGTTTGTCAGCCTTAATCTAAAAAACAATAAATAAATAAATCATCATCATCCTTTTAGGTAGTGAATCTACTTAATATCAGGTGAATTTATGTGCTCGTTCATCAACCTTACTTTATGAAAAAAAAGCCTACGATGTATCTTTCACACCCAAGTTATCAACCGTTACCGTTACAATAGAAAAATTCCATGTAAGCAAGTGGAATCACCGAGGTATTATCTAAGGTATAATATCTAAGGTAGCCTCAAGCCTCAATTACGGCAGTACAACATCATGAGCGAATATTTACCTGCAGAAACTAGTATGACATCCGGACCAACTGTTGGACTACCCCCAGTATCTCCTCGGGCGACTCCCCAAAACAAAGTTGCTCTAATTTCACCACCGTATGCTGACAGCTGTTCTCCGTTGAAAGTGTTTGTCAGCCAATAGTAATTCTCCCAGCCTTCCACCTGTAAGGATGTTAAGAAGTGTTAAATTACTATTTTTAGTAACTTAAATGATGACCTACAGATATTGTTACAAAATGAATAAAGTATTTCTAGTGAAATTGAGGCGACCGTTTTTGTTATAGAACCGTAGTAGTACAGGGCCTAAGCGCGTGCCATAAATATCATAGCGCACGAGCGATCCAATGAAATTGTTAATTGTTAATTGCAATTTTAAATGCTGATTTACCACGTGCTCGGTGAAAGAAAATATCGTGAAAATACCTGCATGTCTAAGAAATAAAATATTTCGAAAGACATGTTGTGCAATCGGTCGACACTCACAAACAATCGTGGATCACCGTGGTGGACCAAATACTCCAAAACATTCGCAAAAGGAGAGTAGGCATATGCCCGGCTTTAGGTTGTATGTATGATGGGTGTAGCTTTACTTTCTTACTGTTTTTACTTCTTTGGCTGGTGCTCGGTAGGGCCTTCGATGTTTGTAATTTGTAATTACAGTTAAAAAAAGGAAATTAGCAGTCTGCATACGCACGCTTGGATTATACTTATTGTCATTTCTAAGACGGTTTTTGTCATAAGACTTCATATCTTTAAAATGTTTTTAAATTGAATAAAACAATTTTTACGGATTTTATCGCCTTTAATTTTACTATTTTTGATTCCCGACGTTTCGGGTGCTTTACAGCAACCCATGGTCACGGGGGGGACTAATAATATTAAAAAACTGAAGGTAGCCGGGCTAACTATAACATCGGGACGTCAAACATCTCAGTCCCCCAAAATCTATCATCCAAAAATAGTAAAATTAAACGCGATAAAATCCGTAAAAATAGTTTTATTCAATGTGTAGTGTTCGTGTAAATGTAAGAAATCATTATATTTTTTAAATTCTCATACATGCCAGTTTCTACTCGATATTTTCCTTCACCACTGAGAAAATGGTTAATCATCCAAATTTTGAATTTTGTGTAATCAGGAAAACTAACACATTGCTTAAGATTTATAAAAGTTAAATAAAATCTATTTTTTACTAAAATGAAAAAAGTAAGGGTTTTAAGATTTTTTATATTTAGTTTAATAAAACATTACCTCATAACTAATCAGGAATGGTTTTCCCTGATCATCAACAGAGGGCTCGTACGTCTCCTTTGCTTCCAAGTCGCTGATAAGCCAAGCGTCGCCAAGAGGTAGCACCATCTTTCCTCGAAAATATAACGGAAGTTTAATCATTTTGATTTTCCTCGAAAATATAACGGAAGTTTAATCATAGTGAGAGTTGGACCACGCTCTCACAGAATACCAGCGTAATATAGCAGCTTAATGCTGCTGTGTTTCGTATGGTGAGTGTAGAGAACCGGAGACCCCTTTTACTGAAAACGAGGCATTCCATCTTAGTCCTCACAGTCCTCACGGGTGATAACACATCTGCATTTTGATTCGTAGTCGAGGATAGATGTAGATGCCTATGGGCCACATCAACTACTTACCATCAGGTGGACTGTGTCCTCGTTTGTCACCGTTATCCTATAAAGAAAAACAATATTAATGTGGGATTCATCTCACGCAACGCATGAAAAGTAACGTATAAGGGTGAGAGCAAAAAGGCCGGTGATGCCTTTTTTATGAATAAAAAAGGATGTATTAGGGAGAGAGAAGGAAGTTTATTGGACGATGGCTGATTACAGAGTTAGGACGTGCTAAGATTGCTAAAAGTAAATATAATAATATAAATTTTCGCAATATATTTCTTGTATTTACTCAACAATTAAAACAAATTTTACGAAATTTATTGCGTTTTAGTTTAATCTATAATGATACAACTTTTCGGTAGTATTGCATCGCTGAGAGAACGTTATTATCAGGTTATAGTTAGCTAACCCTGGCAACCTTCAGTTATTCACAATGAAGGCCTACCGTGAGGCGCCGGTGTAAGAGATCCAACACCCCACTACGCCCCATGGGAAAATTAATTTTACGGTTTTTATACCGTTTAACTTTTCTTATTTTATACCCTTGACAATTCTAGTGTTTTAAAATCACGAGAGAATTGCTTCATTAATTCTTATTCTTCTTTTAAAGAACGAAAAAGTTCATTGCTGGGCATGGACTCTCCTGTTAGGGAAGAATTGCCTCAAGCGTCACGCTTGCAGGTGGATCGATCGCTGTACGAGACGTCTCGCATCTTTGACGCTGCTCTCCCTGCTTGATATTTTACGCTCGGCGTAAACGACGCAGTTATACCGCCACCCACGAGATGGATGAGAGCAACCACGACTTTTTCTGTCATCGGAGTGGCGCCGCTTAGGAATGAGGTGAAATTATTAACTTAATGTGTATTTCTAAAATTTAAGTAATATTTTATATTAATTAGATAATTAATAAAATCAGGCGTTACATGCGATACATTAAAGTTGGAAAAAATTACTTTGCCAATATCCGCTCAATAAAATAAAATTATGTGTCCTACCTAGTTTGAAGAGCACCTCCCGCCCTACCTCAATTACGTGCACTATCCCCGTCACCACTAATCCCAGCACCACTACTCCCAGCATTACTACACTAGGAAAGACACACCACCGATGACAATACGACACGTGTTTCGCCTCTGCACGAGGCATCTTCAGGTGTAGTAGACTCTACGGTGAATGACCGCTAAGATATAATGTCTTACTTAACTACTTTCTAAGTTTAATACAAATGGTTAAACCAAACTATGGATATTTCTAAAAGTAGAAAAAAATTAAAAGTTATAAGTACGTAAAAAATTAAAGAAAACAGTACTAAGGCATTGTCTTGTGTATATAATACATACTTAGACTAAAAACCGAAAAAGTAATATTGTAAAATCGCAACTTTTTAATGATGATGACACTGTTTGACCATCTCCGTAAGAAATAAGTTCACTATAGTCCCAACTAGCGATATCTGGTGAGCTTAAGATTATTAGTCTTTATTGGGGTGAAGAATTGTCTTACTTCATGCGATAAGTGGTTACAAATACGCATTTATTTATTTATTTTATTTATTTATTCTCTATTGTACACCAAAATACATAATAATGAGTACAGTTAAATCTTAAGTATAATATGTACAACAGGTGGTCTTATTACTCTGAAAGTGATCTTTTCCAGACCACCTTTGCATAGAGAACTGATGCAAACAATAGTTAAAATAGAGGGGGGCGTACAAAAAAGTTATGAAAATACATATAAATAAAGATAAGTGAAAATTATATAATATATAATACGATATAATAGATTAAAGGAAAAGAGCACAAAAAAGGAAAGTAATTTATCTAATAGCGTTCTAAGTAATACGATTTAACAAGACTTTTGAAAGAATGAAGAAATTTAGCACGACGAATGTGGAGATGTAAAGAGTTCCACAAACTTACAGCAGTGACAGTAAAAGATTTCTTAAAAAAGGAGGAAGAGTGCAAAGGAGTAGAGAGAAAGAGAGAGAGATTGACAGAGGATCGAAGGAACCGATTATGGGAAAGGGAAGATACTAGAAACGGTTTTTTAAAGAATGGGGAGTGGAAGGGTTAAGCAGCACACCATACGATGCGGAGAAAATGTGAGTATTCCTGCAAAAGCGGATCGGGAGCTATTTGAGCTGTTTGCGAAATTCAGAGACGCATCTAAAATTAATACCTACCTACTACTATTCCTCGCGACTTTATCCGCGTGGAATTTATTACGATTGGATTTCATGGCTTTAAATTTTTTTGCGCGGTACCCTAATACTTTTTCTAAAATAAAAGTAGCCTAAGTTACTCCTCAAAATCGGTCCAGCCATTTCAGAGATTAGCCGGAACAAATAGACAGACAGACAAAAATTTTAAAAATTGTTTTTTTTATGTACCGTATTTACTTATACATGTAAGTAAAATATATTTTATTTATGGTAATATAGTTTAAGGGGGAAGAGTCGCTCGCGTCCGTGGGCTTCGACCACCTAACCTTAGGCCCACCCTACACGTGTCCCCCGGGTGGTGCTAAACGAGAGACAAAGCCGAAAGGATAGACTCGGCTCCTCGCCGTATGGTAGCGGCGTAAAATCTACCATCCCTTAGTTCGCAAAATGAGCCAGCAAACAAAAGAAATGGCCCCGAGTTCCCGGCGCCCCTTTAATGGAGCAGGGGTGCGAAGAATCTCCGGGAGAAAAACCGGCGACGAGGTTCGCCACCTGTCACGTTCTGTCTCCCGGAGGGGCGAAAAGTGGATTGCGGAGGCCCGTCTGGCTACGCTGAATGTATGTGGAGCAATGAATGATAAGATGGATGAAATATGCGAAATGATGAATGATAGAGGAATAGATGTGTTATGTGTAAATGAGACGAAACGAAAGGAAAGGATGCCTCTGCACATGGCATGTATACCGCTTACTGGTCTGGTGTAGACGAGACCGAGCGGGTATGCCAGGAGTCGGTGTCATCCTTTCAGAAAGAATGAGCCAATGTGTGAACGAGTATGAATGTGTAAGCCCAAAGCTGCTATGGATACGAATGAAAGTGGGCTTAAAGAAGTTGTTTGTGCTAGGGGTGTACGCCCAGACATATCTAAGCCCACTTATATCCGAGAGCAGTTTTGGGACATGGTAAGGATGGTGTTGATGAAATGTAAAAATGAAAATATCATTATGTTAGGAGATTTTAATGGAAGGGTTGAGGTGAAGAGGTCTGGTTATGAAAGGATATTAGGAACGTTAGGCGATGAAAGTATAAATGAGAATGGTGAAGACCTCCTCACCGTATGTGTGGAAAATATTTTTTTTTGTGACGAACACTTTCTTTCGCCATAAGAGGATTCACATGTATACATGGGAAGAGGTGATGATAGAAGCATGATAGATTTCATAATAGTGGATGAAAGAATGAGGAGCGCTGTGGTAGATACAAGTCTTTACCGGGGGTCCAACGTAGGGACGGATCATTACTTGGTCTTATGCCGAATTAATGGTCTATTCAGGCGTTGGCGGCATCGGACACCTGTCTACCTCTGCGTTACAGCGTATAAGAATAGAGGTTACAAGATGAAGGTGTGAAAGAAGTATAAATGTAGACTGAGGGAAAATATAAGTGGTTTGAATGAATTATGTACGAGTGATTTAGACTTGAAGACTGTATGGAATAATATTAAAAAAGTTTTGGTGGATGCAGCCACCGAAGTATGTGGTGTAAGTAAGAGAACGAATGAAAGGAAAAATAATATGTTGTGGTGGGATGATGAGGTACGGATGGAAGTTGAAGCAAAGAAGAGAGCATGGCTAGATTTACTGGCAACTAAAGCTGGTAATTCTGGCGGTATGAATGATGAGATTGAAAGAAAAAAGGCAGATTTTAGACGTATAAATAAGAGAGTAAAAGAAGTTGTTGAAAGGAAAAAGCAAGAAAGAAAGGATGAGAATGATAGAAGGATATCTGATAACTTCTAGGCAAATATTAAAATGTTCTGGAAACTCGTAAGAACTGCCAGGGGAAATTCAAAACAGCCTAGAATGAATGCTATACGAGACGAGAATGGCTGTATGCTGAATGATGAAGTTTCGAATTTAAAAAGATGGAAGGAATACTTTGAAAGCGTGTTTATCAGTGAAGAGTCGTCTGAATTAAGTGAAAGAGAAACTCCGAAAGAAGTGGAGAGAAGTAGGGAGTTAAGTGTAGATGAAATAATGAAAGCAATGAAAAGCATGAAAGCAGGTAAGGCAGCCGGATATGATAGAGTATCACTCGAAATGCTAAGGGCTGGAGAGGGAGTGGTGGCAGGCCTGCTGTACACCTTGTGTAATTTATGTTGGGAAATGAAGCGGGTACCGGAAGACTGGTGCAAAGCCGTTATAGTCCCAATATATAAGGGAAAAGGGTCACAGCAGGACTGTAAAACTACCGTGGCATTAGCTTGCTTAGCATTGTGGGTAAACTGTATGCTAAGGTGTTAATTGAAAGAGTTATGGAAGAAACTGATAAAAATTTGGAATATGCAAGCAGGATTTAGAAAGGGATGGGGTGTACGGATCAAGTCTTTTCCATGCGTATGATTGCGGAGAAAATTTTGGCTAAAACCAGAAAGTTTTTTGTTCGTTCATGGACTTGGAAAAGGCTTATGACAGAGTGGACAGGAATGTGTTATGGCAAACACTGAACTCATTTGGCTTGAGCGCTGGTTTGATACAGGCATTAAGGTCTCTTTATAGGGACTCTAGTGCTTGTGTCAGGATCAACAGGATCTACTCGGACTGGTTTGGCATCCAAAAGGTGTCAGACAGGGCTGTGTAGCTTCCCTGCTGTTTAACATATTTATGGACAGTTGTTTGCAAACTTTGAAAGTTGAAGAATGTGGGTTGAGAATGGGTTGGGATGATTCACGCTACAACGTGGCGCGGTTGCTGGCCGCAGCACGGTAACATTATGGTGTACTTTTTGTATGAAGCGATTCATGCCTGACCGTGGCCCGGCCGTGCCCCGGCCGTACGCCGCCGGGACTCGGCCGGGGCACGGCGTTGAAATGTCGGTGGGTATTGTTTCCCGGCTCCGGCACGGTCCGGCCCCGACACGTTGTAACATGAACATATGCGCCCGGGCGCCCGGAGAGCAGTCAACGTCAAATCTTAGTGAAGTGAGCAGCTCAACAGCAAAATGGACGATGAAAAATTATTAGAATGTGTGCGCAAGTACCCTGTGATTTACGATATGAGCCATCCTAAGTATTTAGATAACAAATACAAAAATATTATTTGGAAAACCATTTCGGACGAAATAAAACAATCTGGTAAGTTGTAACTTTTATTTCAATTTACATTTATAATAGTTATTCAAGTGTCACTAATTACTTTACGACAACATGTAAGTACATGGTGGGATAATCGGTTTTAGTAGGTATTTTAGAATATGTTAGGTAAATTATAAGAAGTATATTATAGTGTGTATGTATTTATTCTTGATACTGTTGTCCTATAAAATTACGTCCCGCTGTTGACGCTAAATATTCTTTAAACGTTTCTCTTACCGCAAATGCATCATTAGCCGGTCTTCCTGGTTGAACGCTCAATGGATTTAATAAATGTGGTTGCGCATTTTATGCACTATGATTGATAAGCCCTGTGTAATATTTTTGTTCGCATAAAAAATTATGCAGTACGCATGTAGATAGAATAATGTAATCAACATTTTCTGGAGCAAGTTTCATTCTTCTTTGAAATATTCTAAATCTTTGTGTCAAAATACCAAAGGCATTTTCGACTAGTCGCCGGGCCAAAGACAGTCTATGATTGAAATTCGTTTTATTAGCGTCACCTGTTGCTTGGTGTCCTGGATACGGTCGCATTAGGTATGTTTTCAAAGGAAACGCTTCATCACCAACTATTACATATGGTGCAAACGTAGAGGAACCGGGTAAATTTTACCAATAGGTACATGAAGCGTCCCATTTTCTAAACGTTTTCCAAGATTACATTGTGCAAAAATGCCACCATCACTGTTTCGTCCGTAAGCGCCAACATCAACTGCAATAAATTTGTAGCATGCGTCCACTAACGCCAATAAAACAATTGAGAATGTGTGTTTATAATTAAAATATATAGAACCACTATTGGCTGGGGCTTCAATAACAAAATGTTTTCCATCCAATGCGCCTATACAATTTGGAAAACCTCTAAGGTTTTCAAAATCTTCGGCAATTTTACGCCACATTTCTTCTGTTGGTTCTGGTATAACGTCTTTCTTAAATCTTTTAACGATAGATCGACATGTGCTATGTACAATTTCGGTCACAGTTGAATGCCCCAATCGAAAACTGTACGAAATAGTTTTAAACGAATCCCCAGTAGCCAGGAACCTGAAAAAATAATAATGGTATAATTTCGCGGTATCTGTGTACTACAGTGAGCTATTACGTATTAACAGTACCATTTATACAGGTTGTAAAGAAAATTACTTAACTTGTTCATTCTATACTATCTTTTTGCAGATGATGTATGTAAAAAAAGGTGGGCAAACATACGGGACCAGTTCAAAAAACATAGAAACAAACGTAAAACCAAGAGTGGACAGGGTGCTGTGGCTATAAAAAAATATAAATATGAAGAGAGCTTGAATTTTTTACTGCCTCATATACAGGATCGAAATACAATAACAAGTATCGAGTCTGAGAACGAAGAGACGCAAAACGAAACGGTTACTTCGCCAGTTACTACGCCCAACGAAACAATTAACACCGATGAACAGCAGCAGCAGGAAGATCGCTCACCAGCTATTAGTGAACCAAATTTTACGCCACCTGCTGATCCGAATCCATATCCCCCGTCAACTGCACAATTCACTCGTTCCGGCAACCGCAATCGCAATGCAACCGTTGCAACTGCACACAATCGCCGTCGTATAGTGCCACAATCCCAGTCCTCTGCGTCAAGCGCATTAATGGAATACATTCTAAAAAATAAAGAAAAGTCCAACACAAGACATTCATCCTATTGATGCTTTCTTCAACGGTTTGGCAGCCACCATAAAATCTTTTTCCCCTTACTATCAGCATCTTGCAAAAGGAAGAATATTTGCAGTAGTACAAGATTTGGAGTGGGAGCAATTGTCATCAGAGCCTTCTTCTTACACATCTCCAATGAGTGGAACAACGTCGGCGTCGTCTACTAATTCAAGGTCGGTGTATGCACCGGTTCCGATGACTACACCAACGCCAACACCGGAATCAACGCCTACGGAACCTACGCCTTCGGAACCTTCGCCTTCGGAACTTACGCCTTTGGAATCTAATAATTTGTCTACTTTATTTTCAGAGTTCACGGCAGACTAATGAAATGAATAAATACTATGCGAATTATTTAAATTTTTACTTTTTTTTCATTCACAATGCAATTTTGATTATTGAAAAATTGAAAATGAAGTATTTAGAAAAAATCGACCCATTTTACAACCAGTACTGATAGATGGTTGTGAGACGGGTCAATTTTTAAATACTACATTTTTAAATACTATGTGATTTAGTGCATATCAATTTATTATTTACCTGATGCAGACTGCTAATCGTTCGATGGGAGATATAGGCTTTTGAAATCTTGTAATTTTTTTGGTTAGGTCTGGTTTTACTTTTTCAAGTAAAAAAAGTAAAGCATTCTTTAGACATTCTAAAATAACCATAAAACTTGCTCTCATCATCTATTAATTCTTTGTAAAGTAAAGCAAATTCTCCTTCTGCTTCTCGCTTTCTCCAGGTTGGATGTACACCCCATCTTCATTTAGTAGTTTCGCTTCGTTTTCCAATACTTCATCATCGATGGCAATTGCAATAGCTGCCAATTCAAATTGTGAAAATTGCATATTACGTAAGCGTGAAGTCTATCGACAGATGAAATCACTAGCTGACAAAACCACATAACACAGAGTCGTGCATAGCCACGGTCGTGCAAACAGCCGGTGTAACATGAATCCACCGTGCCCCGGCGAGGCACGTATCCGCCACGTTGTAGCGTGAATCATCCTTAAACCGTCAAATGTCTTTTGTACGCCGATGATCAAGTCATATTTGCACCGTCGGCGGCCGAGTTGCAAATGATGGTTACTTTAATGAACTGGTCATTAAAAGAAAAGGGTATGAAAGTGAACGCAAGTAAGAGGAAAGTGATGGTTTTTGAAAGAGAAGAAAGTAAAACGTTATGTGAAATAAGAATAGAAGGGGAGTTGATTGAGCAAGTGAATGAGTTTGTATATTGTTTATTTAGCAGGGATGGTAAATATGATAAGGGTATAGAACGACGAGTGAACGCAGGAAATAGAGTGAATGGGGCACTACACGCTATTATGAAGAGTCAAAATGTATCAAAAAAGGCACGTTTGGCAATTCATAATGCTGTGTTAGTCCTTACTTTAATGTATGGTAGTGAAAGTTGGGTCTGGCAGAAGAAGCATGAGGCAGAAGAAGGAGTATGCTAGGGCTGAATCTGAATGACAGAGTGAGAAATAGTGTGATAAGAGAAAAGTGTGGTTTGCAAGATGACGTTGTGACCAGGATTAAGAAAGGAATGCTTCGGTGGTTTGGTCATGTAGAAAGAATGAACGAGGAAAGAGTGACAAAGCAAATTTATGTTGCAGAAGTGAACGGCAGAGTCGGGAAGGGACGCCCTAGACGAAGGTTTATCGACCAATTTGGCGTTATATTGAAAAAAGGCCAGATTAGCAGTACCCTTAACCGACGAGCGTGTATGATGTAAAGGAGGTGAGAGAGGTGTGCCAGGGTCGTGCCAAATGGAAATCCGTAGTCTCTGCCTACCCCTTTGAGTGATAGGCGTGAGTGTTTATGTTATGTATGTATGTATAGTTTTAGTAAAAAGCTGTTATTTTGACATTACAAACAGACACTTCAGTTTTATTTATTTGTATTTATATAGTTTACAAGAACTAATCGTTTTTCCCCATCAAGCACAGAGAACTTACATCGCGCGTCGGCTCGCGCTCGGCCGTGCAGGAGTCGGTGACGTGCGAGCAGTAGCACGGACGGCAGCCCGCCGCCAGTTCTGCGTTTAGTCCGTAATATCCAGACCCGCACGTGTCGCATCGTTCCCCCACCACGTTTGCCTATAAACATGATTAGAAAGTAAAGAAACTGTATATCACTACGCACAGGCACAGAGTTATGGAGCACGAAAGATTGGAGATTTACGTCCCATCTGACTATAAGAATGAGGGAATAGAGTGCACCAATGTTTGTGCACATACTGCCTATACCGACATAGCTCAACGGATTAGTAAGCTGAATTGGCAATAGGCCAGCCATATAGTCGAAAAGAAAGCTCGAAGAACCGAAAAGAAAGGTTCTCGGGTGGCAGCCTCGAACCGGTATGCGAAGTGTGAGCGACCCTCCACTAGATGGAGTGACGACCTGGTAAGACATATAGGAAGTCCATGGATACAGGTGGCTCAGGACCGTGCTTTATGGCATTTGTTGGGGGAGGCCTATGTTCAGCAGTGAACTTGTGAAGGGCTGTAATGATGGCAATGATGATGATGACGCAGATGCATAGTCTTCTTTGAGACTGGCCGCCGTCACCTAAATTCGGTCCGGAGGGCATTATTATGGGTCGGCTCGGCCGAGTAATAACAACGCTTGCGTCTTCTTATGGTAAGTAACAAGAACTAAAGAACCTTTTTAATTATTACAAAACATTTCATATTCGTCCATGAAGGTGACAATGCATCTACATTTTAATTCATAGTCAAGGATAGATGTAGGTATATCTACCGGCCGTAGCTTTCACTTACCAACAGGAGGACTGTATGCTCATTTTCTCTTACTAGATAAAAAATTCTTTCTGTATGCAGTGTAGAAAAAGAAAGATTAAGGTGCGTTAAGACGGACTAAGAAAGTTTAGTTTATTAAAGGAAATATGGTTTAAGATATTTATTTCTCAAAAGAATTAAAATTCACTTACATGAGAAATGTACAACACTAACATAATTTTATATTAAACGGCACGACACACAAACAAACTGATAACAAAATAAAAATACACCATTTTATATAGTCTAAACTCTAAACAAATAATGTTAAAACGTTATGAGTACATAGTACAACAATAAAAGAAGGCTACCAAAGATTAAGGTAAACATTCATTACGCTTACTTATTTGGTTCGATCGCCGAGTGCAAAAATATTCATATACCGACTTTTAGTTTCATTTAATCGAATTTACGTTGAGCAATAGAGACTGGAAGTGACATTATGTATTCTTGATTGAGCGCAATTATTACTTGGTTGGATAATTAAATGACCTAATGAAATTTAATAACTATATCTGTATTTATATGTATACTTGTTAAGAAGTCCTTTTTTAATATTTTGTTTTATTTGCTTTTTTATTAGTTATTAGTACATACATACATATATATTTAATCATATTTTATATACGTATATACATACATATATACATACATATATACATACCTATAGACACATATTTATATTGCTATAAAAGTAAGGCTTATTAATCATAATTTTATTAGATCGAAGCTGATATTATGCTAATTTATTAACATTTTAGCATTTTAATTTACTAGCAATATTACAACCACCCAATCAAATTAAGCACAATTTCACGAAGAAGTAAACCACCTTGATTATGTGTTTAGAAAATATTGTTTTAGTAATCTTTTAAAGGTTGTCATAGATTTGGCATCCCTTATCTCTTTTGGTAGTTTGTTGTAGATTAAGGCACCTTCATTTAAAATACATTTTTAACGTAGTTAGTACGTGCTGTACGTAGTTTTAATTCTCTGTAAAGTCTTGGTCTTAGTTTTGTTATAGGTTTATTTTTGTAAAACTTAATTCTGTGTGAATGCTTTTATTTAGTATTTTACGTACTAAAATGCAAGTATAATATTTATATGTAAGTGATATATTCATGATTTTAGTGTCCTTATAAACTTGGGCTGTTGGAGTGAAAAGTCGTAATTAAAAGTACCTTAATCAGTTTATTCTGTGCTACCTGTATTGTTTCTATATTGGTTTTGCTGCTGTGCCCCAGACTTCTATAAGGTATTCAATATGTGGTTTGACTAATGAATTATAAATAGTGTAACGCACACTACGTGGGAAACATTTTACTATATTTCGCAGTGCGCCAGTGAGAGAAACTAATTTAGATTTAATATTATTTATATGAGACTTAAATGTCAAATGATTATCCAACCGGAGACCAAGGTATTTTCATTATCTACTTTAGAAATTGGTTCACTATTTATTGTGAGAGGCTTATAGTTACCAATTTTTTATTTTTGTGTAAAATTACATAGTGTGTTTTAGTAATATTTATAGTTAGACGGTTAGATTGAAACCACAGATTCAATGTGTTGAGATCTAATTGGGCATCGGTAATCAATTCGTCAATTGAATATCCATAGTAAAACAGACTTGTATCGTCTGCATATAATGTAATATTACCTTTTAACCCTATATCCTTAATACTATTGATGTAAATCAGAAAAAGCAGCGGTCCTAATATGGAACCTTGCGGTACTCCAAAAGTGATTAATTTTGGTTCACTTTGATTAGAGCCAAACTTTACTACTTGATATCTATTGGATAAATATGAAGCAAAAATATTCAAAGCAGATCCGAAATACCCATATGTTTTAATTTACACAGTAACAGTTCATGGCTAACTGTATCAAATGCTTTTAAGATCTATAAAATACCGAGCGCTATTTGTTTTTGTCTATGCCAACTTTAATTTTGTGACTAAATCTATTGTAGCTGAAAGAGTGTTCGATTTCGGTCTAAAGCCATATTGTTTATCGAATAGTATTTTTAGAATTTAAATAGTTTGCAAGACGATTATATAACACACGCTCGAAAATTTTGGATAGTACTGGTAATATTGAGATTGGTCTGTAATTTCCGGGATCTGATCTAGTTCCGGTTTTATATATTGGAGTTACTTTTGCTACTTTTAGACTGTCTGAAATACGCCTTGTTCAAAGCAATTATTGATGCAGTTTACAAGCTCATCAGCAATTATGTTCTTGATACATTTTATAGATTTCGTACTTACCGTCTAATCCAGTGCTAGTGTTAGGATTTAAATCATCTATAATGTTGTCAATTTCGTGTAGAGTTACGGGTGGCCAATAAGACATAACATTACTTCCAGTCTCGATAATTATTGCGTCTAATACTGTTTGATTAACTTTAGATATTTGATTTGCCAGGATTGAACCAATATTCGCGAAAAATAATTAAAACATTCACAGATAGCTTTATCCTCACTAACGACAGATCCTCTTGCGTGATCAGTTTATTTGGAGCAGTAGTTTCTTTGATCTTGTTACTTGATAGATCGTTTATCAGTTCCACATTTTAGCTGGTTTGTGTTTACAGTCTTTAAACGCCTTATAGTAGTATTCACTTTTAGTTTTTGTATTATATTGCTTACTTCATTTCTTTTCTTCTCGAAGTTATCTCTTGTACTTTCATTGTCAGGATTAGTTTTATATTGTGCCATAATTTGTTTCTTGCGTTTATTTCGTTTAAGATATCTTTATTAATCCAATCTCTTCTTGGTAGGTTGAGGAATTTGATCTTAGTGTCTTTGCTTTTATTTATACTAGATAAGATTTTTCTTCCAGTTTTACATATTCACAATTATTACTGTTTCCAGTTATTGTATTATACAATTTGGTGTAGTTTATTGATTTATATTCATATTTTGATACCGAATCTTGCTTATACTTCTTGATTTCAAAATAGATCTGTTTATGATCAGACATAGCTGATTCTATTATAGCAAGGTGAAATTGTTGTTCTTTGAGACTCGTGCTGACATGGTCTATAATAGTATTCGAAGAAGAAGTTACACGGTAGAGTATTCGGGGTCAATTTTATTTAATAATTTGTAGCCACACTGTTCCAACATTTCCATATACATCAAGTTGTACGTTCTTGGGATAATAGGTCTACATTGTAGTCACCAAATACCACTGCCCTTCTGCGCGATTCTAATTTTGTTGAATATGTTTCTATGAATTTATTAATATTGCTGTTGTCGGGTTTTCTATAGATAACACCCACATCCAGCGAATACTTGTCAACATGTATCCATAGATAATGATTGTTATCAAGACATTGTTCTTCTATAAAATTATGTTTCATAATATTGTGTGCGAAAATTGATACTCCACCACCTCTGCTACTAGGTCTAAAGTTATAGTAATGGGTATAACCACATATCTGAAATTGTTTAGCTTCCTCTTCACACTTTATCAGGTTTCCGTTATCAAAATTAAGTGAATCGTAAATTTAAAACATTTTAAAATACATATAGTTCGTCAAATTTGCCGGTTTTAACTATACTGCGTGCATTGATATATAGGCATTTTAAAGTCTTTTGTCGTTATGATATTCTCATACTGAGAAGCTAGTTGGTATGAAATATTTGTAGAGATTGGAATTTGATTATAATAGAATTTTGTTAGTTTTTGGCTTAATTTTAACTATTTTAGGTATACCTTTGTTGTATTTGATAGTTAGGTTCATCTCTCCATTGTCCTTACGATGTTTCAACTCTTCTTTAAGTTTTTTGTAGAAAGATTGTTGTTGAGGCGTTTGATCTGGGAAAATTTTAATGGGACTCAGTTTTCATTACTTTTAGAACGTAATACAAAAATAGCTTCTTCTGGTGTTGAGAAACACACTTTGAGTAGGCGTTGCTTGTCTGGCGCATACTTTCCCAGGCGTGTAATACTTTTTGGTTCTGTACAATCGTTTGAGATCTTTTTTAATAAACCAAGCACTTCTCTCTTGTCAGCCTCTTTTCTTTCTTTATAGTCAGATATGTTTGTTTCCATTAATCCAGTTATTATGATATTCTTGCTTCTAACCAATCGATCAGAAAGTTCTGCCATCACAGTATCTTCTATTGTGCTACTAATGGTTGTTGTGGTAAGTGGATCTAATAGTTTTGTACTTTGAAGGTTTTTTATTTCAGAGTCTAACGTTTCTATTTGTTTATCTTTTTCGTTATATTTACTGATCAAGTTCTCTATATTACGCTTTATTTTCTCATTTTCGAATCGGAGACTATCTATCTCGGTCTTAAGATCTTTTACATGTTCTTTCAATGAACTTACATCTTCCGATATCTTGTTTATGGCTTCCGTTTGATTCGCGTTTATTGACGTTAGAACTTGCATCATTTCTGCCATTCCCTTTCGTATTTCGTAATTCTTCTTTAATATCTTGATCACCAGTGTATTTCCGCTTACTACGAAATGTAACTTGTGGCGCTGTAGAAACGTCTGTGGCTGACTCTCCCGTCGACAAATTGGGCTGTGAACCACTAAGTCCGGCACCTGTGCCACTTCTAGTAGGTGAGCGTATTGGCATCATGTTGATCTGTGGCGCGTGTATTCACTCGCAGCTTACTTGCAGAGTAATGTCACAACAGCGTAGAGTGTATGCCGATTTATTATATGCACCTATTAACTTAAGGATTAAGTTCGTTTAAGCGTATTTTATTATTTTGTAATTACAACCGATAACACGTCCACTTTGTTCGGTGTCGCGTACGAACCTGAAATATTACAATAACGCTTAAACCATAGAGTAAATAATAGTTCTAACGTTCTTAATAACTTCTAACTTGTTCAAGACAAAATTGTTGTACGAATTTACTATAAATATTGGCTGAGTACATTTTGAAATACATGGTGTTGGTTTCAAAACATAAAGTGAACTCATTAAAAATAGAACAAGAGGAGCAATTCTTACCTTACATTCGCAAACCAGATCACATATGCGATTAGGGTCTACAATACCCCTGGGGTCACATTTACACGCAGGCGTCGTCTCCTGAACACTGCAGCTGGGGAATGTAGCCAGTGGGTCGACGCAGGCGTCGCACTGGTCGCCGGTGTATCCAGGGTTACAGTTGCATATTGCGCGGTGGTGTTTTTTATCCCATTGACACGACCCTGAAAAGTTTTAGAATTTCCAGTTAATAACCTGATCCGGCGCGGCCTGCATAAAAGAAGAATAGGGGAAGGAGTTGTCCTATCCCAAGAAGGGGCCGTCGAGGAACGGTTGAAGAGGGTGGGGTCGTGGATGTTTGCGAAAGCGTTCCCTGCCTATATCTGGCGAAGGTGAAACACTATGAGGCTTTAGCTGGTGCAAGTCCGACATAAGCTACGAGTGGTATTGCTAATGCTGTATTCAATTTTAAATTCTTATACGAGTTGTACTGCGTAAATATTTCTCCATGAAAGGAAAGCTTAGAATTCAAATCGAAAGCTAGAGCTTGGCGCTCTGTATTTTGTTCAAACAACCCCCTAAATTCGAGAGCGATGGTAGCTCAAGGGCTAAGCGCTCGCTGTAAACTTCACCCGGGTGACCAACCCGGGTTCGGTCCTCGCCGGCACCAATGTAATTGTTAGTTGCAATTTTATGTGCTGATTTACAACGTGCTCGGCGGTGAAGGAAAACATCGTGAGGAAACCTGCATGTCTGAGAAATAAGAAAAAAAGTATTTCGAAGACATGTGATGTTCGCCAACACGCATTGAGGCAGCGCGGTGGACATTTCCTTGCTCTAAATCTCTCAGAAATGAGAGGAGACCTGTGCCAGCAGTGGGACGTATATATAGGCTGTAACTTTACTTTACTTTACCCTCTAAAAGCTCTATCAACACTTGTAATAGTGTGAAGAAATTGCCTAATTTTATCAACTTCAGTTTTAATCTTATTTGGCTGCAAGATGAAGAAGCTACAAGTTTCTAGTACATTAGTCGCTTCTTCCGGCCATTTAAGTACTCAGTTCAGTAAAAATACTAAATTACTCTTACATGGTAACGTACGTACGTTTCGTATTGAAAATACAATTATAAACAACATTAGACAAGGTGGAAGTCTGAATAAAACTGGCTTAAACAAAACAATTTTAAAAGTCAAAAGCTACGTCATCGGTTCAACAATCCCCTACTGCGAGGAGACCTTGTTAAAAAGCGACAAGAAACTCACAAGTTGACCTTTTCTCCCAACAGATATTAACTCACCGTCAATAATTAGTTATTTAACTCAACGTCAATAATTAGTTATGTAACTCACCGTCAATAATTAGATATCTAACTCACCGTCAATAATTAGTTATGTAACTCACCGTCAATAATTAGTTATGTAACTAACCGTCAATAATTAGTTATGTAACTCACCGTCGGAACCTTCTGGGTCACATTCACATGGAATGCACGGGCCGTCAGGTAATGCGTTGTAAAAGCCGAATAAGCATCGATCGCAGAGGGACCAGCGCGGTTATCCTTAAATAAAAAAAGGTTAGGTTATAAAAGACTTGTAATAGTTTTTGCATTGTAATAGCATATTATGTAGCATGCGACCAAAACTTGGAAGTGGATTCCTTTTCTGCCCAGGAACTCAGAATTCAGAATACCAGCGTAAATTAGAAACTAAATGCTGCTGTGTTTCGTGTGGTGTGTTTTTTTTACTGGAAACGAGGCATTCAACAGGGATGACAACGCATTTGCATTTTGATTCTTAATCGGGGATAAATATAGATGCCAATGGGCCACAGTATTCACTTACCATCAGGTGGAGTGTGTGCTCGTTTCCCACATATTCTATAAAAAATGAAGTCCTTCTGGGGAATACCGCACTCTTATGCCACCAAATAACAGTGTCTGCTGTCAGCACTGCTGTGTTCCGGTCTGAAGAGTATAGCAAACCAGTATAATTATAGGCTGTGAGGTGTTCAATCTAGCCCTCAGAGGTGACCACGCATCTGTAGCTTCCTTTGCTTGATGTTGGTTGCAGTTGTTCATGGAATGCATTAGCCGATTGCCATCTGGTGGACTATAAGTCCGTTTGTTACTTCAATTTTAATTGAAAATCGCAAATTTTGTGAATTCTAATACCATCTCGAGATCAATATTTTTGTTGCAAAGCCATTTCATGGTTGATATATACATAGTGTTTAAAGAGGTTTTAAAGCAGTATGACACCAGATTCGACATTTTAATGGGGTTTATTTAATTGTTATTTTTAACCGCTAATTAATCCGAAGAGAGTTAAATGCCAACTTTCAACCATAATTTGTGTCTCCAGGGCGATCGCTCTGGTAATGATTTCACCATCCATCCACTGTTACGAGACTTTATGGAAATTCACCTAGTTTAATTTTTCGAAAATCTTGAAGTAATTACGCTTCTAACTTTTTCCAAAGTGCTCATAATTTGGCAAAAAAGTGTTAATCTGCGCATCTAAGTAACTTATTTAAATATAATTTTAACTTAATTTTCTTAGTCCTCCAGGGTCTATTCTCTCAGGGTCATCTGCATTTTGATCCTCAATCGAGGATAGATGTGGACGTTTATGAGCTACAGCATCTTACCATCAGGTTGACTGTGTAACCTCTTATCAACGTAGTATAAAAAAAGATACATACCGTACAATTTACACAAAGCACAGCCCCAGTGTCGTAAGCACAAGCGCCGCGCTGGTCACACGAGCAGCCATCAGCTCGGTCGTTGGTGGGCGGGACGCAGGGTAGGTTCGGTTGCCAGTCTCCCGCGGTACAGCAGCGCTGGCAGTGCGCACCACAGGTGCCATGAGAACACGAGCACCGGGCACCCTGGAACCGATCAGTCTATATGATCACAGCAAATGCTTTTACTTGGTGGTATGACTCCTTATCAGCATAGGTGTCTGTCTGGGTAGGTACAAACCTCTTACCTATTTCTGCTGCCACATAGCATTGCAATACTGTGTCCCGGTCTGAAGGGTATACAGAGCCTGTATAATGTCAGTCTGTGAGGTATTCCACTTTATTCCTCAGAGGTGACAACGCAACAGTAGCCTTTTCTGATATTTGGCTGCAGGTGCAGCTGTCAATGGACTGCATAACCACTTACCATCAGGTGGACTGTAAGTTCATTTGTCGGTTCAGTTTTATATATAAAACAGCTCCTACGCAGAGTCGGTTTAAGCCATGTCAATGATGGACGTCCATACGCAATGCGATAGTCGGGCCCCTCCACCTATTTCCAACTTCATATATCACGTTAAACGTAACGTTGGCCGTGTAGTGGTGGTGTAAGAATATCTACCACCCCAAATTGTCCCTTGGGTGTCGTAAGAGGCGACAGAAGAAACAATCCAGGAAATGAACAGCAGCGTATTTCCAATAACAAACAGAAAATATTTGTTTTATATTGTAAAAGTATGGCAAATATCCCCCTAATAAGGCAATCAATGAGAATGCCTGTATAGCATTGGGTTTTGAAAGGCTCTCATTAATTAAGTAAAATGTTTTTTGTAGGACCGCGAGAACCTTAAGCGACGCCTATAGGTATGTCGCGCGCTCAACATCTTCATCGATGATCACCCCTCCAAATTCCGACTCTGCTTAGAGAGGTCCACCAAGTTTTTTTTTAGGAATACCAGTAACGCTATTTAATATTATTAATATTGTCGCTAAGCACTCCAAGTAAGCTTAAAATGCTTATGTAACAGTCGAATGGCGGATTAAAACCCACGACTTTTTAAGTTTGCAGTCCGTACCCTTCATCTGGCCCTAAAACTCTCTCAGAAATGAGGGGAGGACTGTGCCCAGCAGTGGAACGTATATAAGCTGTAATTTTAACTTTAATTTAACATTTAGCTTAACAAAAGCCTATTCATTTTGCATTGAAGAGGCCCAGGTTGTATTAGGACGGAAAGACAGACGCCGACCATTTATTCCACTCCTTTGTAGTACGCATTACAAAAGAAGAAGAAAAAAATAGTTTGACCACTATGTGTGTGTGTCTGTCTGTGTATGTGTCTGTCTGTGGCACCATAGCTCTTAAACGGGTGAACCGATTTGGGTGAGGTTTTTTTAATTTAAAAGCAGGTTTTCTAGCGGTAGTTTTTAGACATTTTTCATCAAAATGTCTAAGAACTACCGCTGTTTCAGCTGTTTTGTTAGCTACGATAGAGTTCTTTTCGGGGGTTTTTAGAATTTTCAATTTAAGTTATAGTTTGGCTAGCCTCGCTGAACCGCTAGCAACGCTTAGACACGTCACGTCCTGACGATATCAGCATATATTCTGTGCGCGGTTTGTATCTCAGCTTATAAGAATCATTGACTGGTAGAGAAAGCCTGATAGTTGCTTAGAAGAGAATGCCTATAGTCATTAGGTCCACTAGATGCACTATTTTGTGCAAACTGTTCAAAAAAAATGAGTTATCAGTTATCACCTTCCTTTCGCCACTTACATGCCTGCTTGCTTAGTGGCAAGGACTAATATTCCAGGATAGGTCTACGCCAAAGGCTGCCGGTGTGTGGGACTTAACTTACCTCAGCATCTACAGTGCAATGCTTAGCGTGCCCGTGGCAAAGGCACCTGGCGGCAATCGTCAGTTCACGCATAGTGTAGTACTGCTGCCGTGTTGCTGCAGCATGCGCCGCGCGAAATGAGATCCTCAATCGACGCGCTGACACTCCTTCTCCAATCGCCACGTGCATCTGGAGATAAGAATAAAAATATTAGGTGCAGTAATGCCTTTAACCTTGCTATGAATGTGATCCTATTGTCAGAGAATTAAATACATCATTGCCGTTATCGGTACCTTCACAGCCTATAAAAGTCCACTGATGAACATAGCCCTCCTCATAAATTGCTTCAAAAAAGTAATGGGGTAATACCTATACAGACGGACTCAGGCAGAAAAGAAGCACTACCACCTAGTTAACATCTAAGATGTAATGCCTCGTTGCCAGCCTATTAAGTCCACTGCTGAACATAGGTCTTCCCATAAATTGTCTCATAAAAGAAATGTTTTCCGTAGTTGCCACGATTGGCAGGCGGGTTCGCAACCGCAGGTTTTTATTTTGCAATACTTATTAGGAAGACACTGCTGCCCATCTCCTGGATATTTTCCCGATATGTGGTACTGGATATAACAGCTAACCGTAACAATTTTGCTCCCAATATAGGGTGGATTCAACTTAGTTTTATGGGAGATGTAAGACGCGAGTATATGAAGTGACAGGCGAGACAGCGGTGTAATTATCTCGGTTCCTCGTTTCTCGTCCGATGTAAAATAACCAGATCAGCGACGGACAGCAGCGTCAAAGTTGCAAGACGTCTGATACTGCGATCATCAATTTGCCTGTAAAGCATGACGATTTGGGCAAATCCTACAACGGGAGAGACTTAAGTCTTTTTAAGAATCTCTCTGGTATGTATTTATAAAAAAATGTCCCTATTCACCACACCAAGTAGTTGATCTGGTGAGCGCAGTGGAAAAACAATCACTCGGATGATGCTACTTCCCATTTTGTGGGATTTGGACCGTCGATCGATAAAGCCTCGTTTACTTACTATCAGGTTGCTGGTGTTGGTGTGACTGGCATTTGAAGAATTGTTTACACGAGATCACTAATGGTAAGTGGGCTACTGTAGTTCATTTACATGATCCACCTAATGGTAAGTGGCTACTGTAGTTCATGGACGCCCACAGCCAACTTCAAATAAATAAGGCTACAGATGCATGTCGCCTCTGAGGACTTAGATAGAATACCGCACAGCACGTAATTATACTAGCTCTATATACAAGTCGCGGCACATAAGTCTAGCGCTCAACGAAACGTAGACCCCGCGCGCACGAATTGAATTACACGAATGCGACTGAGAGCCAAGCAGCACGTACACACGAGCCAATCAGTGCGACTTATGCGCAATAACGGTCACCGCTAGACTTTCGTGTCGCTACTTATACCCTTTACCAGAACACACAGTGTAGTGCCTACGTTTGCCTGCGAAACCACCTAGAAAAATCTAAAAAGTTATCGTTCATAACAACTAAATTCAAAGTTATATTTTTTATGATGATGTTTAAAAAATATATTTCATCTTTTCTACCGACTTCAAACAGGAGGAGTTACTCAATTCGACTGCATGTTTTTTGTGTGTTACCTCATAACTTTTTTCTGGGTGAACCGATTTCGATGATTTTTTTATTGGAAAGCTTGTGCTTCACATGTGGTCACATATAAATTTAATCAAGGTCTGACCAATAGTTTTGAGTTATTCTTAATAATTTATAATGAAGTCAGTTGTACAAAATTTTTAATTTTAAATTATTCCTCTCAACTCTGTCCACTACACAGGAGACATTATTAACTATATAGATTCACAAGTATCCCCGCCAGCACATACGCATCTTTTTCCGTGAATGAAAAAGGTAAGAACTCCCGTCGGGCAAGGTTTTACGCCCGGGTAGTGGCCAACGCTTCGTGGTATGGAGCTTGTATCTATTTAAGCAGAGTCGTTTGAAAACTTCGATAGAGTGATTCAGGCTTTAGCTGTTGTTCAGCCTGTTTTGCGTAATTTAATTAGAGATGAAAACTAATAATTTGTGGCGAAAATGTTAGCTTTGACAGGTTAAACCGGGAAACTATGACTCGGCAGTCAAGTACTCCACCCATAATTCTTACTCACTTCACCAAGTTCTTTAGTAACTTCTTCACAGTTCAGGCTACACGCCTTTAGAACTTCTTGCCGATGACATCAGAAAAGCAGCCAATAAGTATGCTTTTAAAAAGTTGGTTCGTCATCATCTATTAAAGACGTGTTAAGTGAATCGTCCACGTTATATGTATTGCTAACCTGACGTATATATTCATAGTTATTTGAATGTACTAATTATATGTGTATACATATATTTGTATTTTTATATATGTATGTATAGGTCATATTGTATAGTTTATTTAGTTTAGTTAATTATCAACATTATTTTGTGTAATCATTTTCAAATATCATTTTTATTGTATTTTTATTCTATATTGCTACACCTACGTCAAATTCTCACCACTCCATGGTTTGACTGGCAAAGAATGCCATGAGGCATTAAGTCCGCCCTTTGCATTCTTTTGTTAAAATATAATCAATTAATTAATTAATTATGCCCGATAGACAATCATTGAGATATATATATAATAGAGAGAGATACGTAAAGATAATTTTAGATAGCGCAGGTTTAAAAAGGTGATTCATAGTCGAATTCATTGCGATAACATTTATATGATTCATAATTTAATTCAGCGACCACTTGAGTCTATGAATAAGTAATTTGCTTTACATAATATAACATAACATAAACTCTTACGCCTATCACCCACTGGGGTGGGCAGAAACTACGGACTTCCATTTGGCACGATCCTGACACACCTCTCTGGTTTCTTTCACAGCCATACATTTACGGATACATGCTTAACAGTTATGAGTACTCTTATTTTGGCTCATTCTTAATATATTGCTGTACTATCACATACTTCTTCCTCCCACTTTGCCTGCCCCTTTTCAATCTTATTCCCCACCTATAATGACGGTTGGATGTAAAATATACTGCGCACCGCGGCCGTATTTTTTACATCCAATTCTTTATGTACGAAATATTACATCTGTGAATACAGCTGTGATCTTAAGTGCTGGTGAAGTGCGGTTAACTGTTTGCCTGGTTCCTGTGCCGATTATCATTTTGCATTTCTTAAATATTATTTCCTTTACTTTCATATCTATAACAATCGCTTTAAACTTCCGTGCAGGGCGTCCCTTGTTAACTCTTCCACTCAGTTCTGCAGCAAAATTAGCTCTGTCACTATTCCTCGTTCATTCTTACAACGTGTCCAAACCACCGAAGCATTCATTTTATAATCCTGGTTATAATTAATATCTTCTTGCAAACTAGACACTAATTTAATTTAAACTAAAACTAGAATCAAAAGTATAAGCATTGGATGTAAATATGTATTACTATTGCAATTTTCAAACTGAATATCACCAAAGCTTCCAGCTTCTTTATCTATTTAAGTGGGGTGCGTAAAAGTAACTATCACCTTATGTCCTCTCACGAATGTCGTAAAATACTATTGGCCTCCGATAGATGTCGGTATACCATGTCGTATACATCTAAATTACCAATTTGGTGACTAGGAGCAGCGTCAAATGTGCAGGACATCTGGTATTGTGGACAATATACTTGCCAAGCGATTACGGCAAATCCTTCCATCAATGCAAGCGATATATTTCCACCAGTGGACTTTTACGGGATCGTTATATTTGGATATTAACCGGTTTTATAATTATATTGTCAGCTAAGTTGGTTTTTTGACCTTGCCCTTGCTCTTACGTGACCCTTCACGATTACTCAAACTGTTACTAGAGTTAAAAGAAAACCGAACTTAATGCCAGAGCTCTAAGTCAGATTTTGCATTTGATAAAAAGTTGTTCTCATCCACAACTTTTTCCGCCATCAGGGCGGCGCTACGTAGGAATGAGGTCAAATATTAATTTGACAGATTTCACAGCGGGGTTTGTTAGAAAAGTGTAGAGATCAATATTCCTTTCTTCCTTCGAATTATTGGTTATATTTTATATGAATTAAATTAGAAATTGAAAAATGAAACAATTGATATTCCTAAAAGTAGAAGAATTAAATAAAAGTTAAAAAGTGTAATTTTAATCAAAGTTCACCTTAGTCGCAACTAGCGACATTGAAGTAGCGACTTGAACTGTAATTTAATTTAAGTAATATGCATTATCAATATACTATTTCTTCATACTCACTTCTCCATTTTCTAAAGGCCTTGGGCTTGCGAATTGTGTTGAACACGTAGCCTTCTCAGCTCTACTGGTCCTTTTTACTCCCCTGGCCTTTCTTCTTCGGCGCTCTGGTCTTAGGTCCCAAAGTTTCTGGCAGTGATCTCGATCTCCGAAGGCGCGCACCATGCGCCAGTCGTCGTTGTTTTCTGACGGTGATACCTCCAATGACCAAGCAAGAGGTCTCGGTGAAGGACCCGACTTTATAATAACGTGTAGAAGTTCCATTTTCTGAAATTTAAAAAAAATATATAAATGGAAAATAAAACGATTTTATGTAGCGAAATTGAGGTATGGCCACATATCGAGAGTAGAACACTCCCTCACGTTGTGAGGCGTGCAATAAGTAAAATTAAACGCGATAAAATCCGTAAAAATAGTTTTATTCAATGAATGGAAAATGGACGATCGTTGTTCTAGAGTTCTCGCAACTTAGACATAAATGGTGGCTTCGATTATTAGTCAGGGTATGTGTACAACTGGCCTTGTTCCAAGCATTTTCATCAAGAATTTGGTAAGAGTTAAAGATGTTAAAAATTAATTAGCTAAGATCCGGGTAAACAGTTCAAATTGTAGTTCAAAGAGCACCTCCGCCCTCCTTCAATTGTTTCAACACCACTACACTAGCAAAAACACACCACCAACGATAATATGACACGTGTTTCGCCTCTAAAAAATGTATCATTAGGGGAAATAGACTGTGCGATGGCTCTTAAAAGTCATTTTATTACACTTAATAATAAACCAGTTCCAGTTTACAAATAATAAGGGAGGAATAACACTTCCTTTTTCAACCTTGTTGTCAAAATGCGCCGACTAGATTAAGCGTAGTAACGTACATCTAGATATATTCGATGGTAGCCTTTGTTAGATTAATATTTAAAGTATTTTGCTACGACTAAGTATCTACAGCAGTTATATTTTTTTTTATAGGATAGGGTGACAAACGAGCACACAGTCCACCTGATGGTAAGTGGTTGCTGTGACCCATAGACATCTATCCTCAATAAAGAAACAAAAAGCAGATGCGTTGTCACCCGTGAGGACTAAGATGGAATGCCTCTTTTCCAGTAAAAAGGATCTCCGGTTCTCTACACGAACATAGCAGTGTTAAGCTGCTATTTTACGCTGGTATTCTGTGAGAGCGTGGTCCTTCCCCGGTCGAGCTGACCCATTCATGCTACAACTATACTACTAATATAGCTGCAGCATGGCTCTACCAGGTATAGAGAATTATCGCGACGACCAATTATACCAATTATCAAGGTGCTAAAAAGATGTTAAAAATTAATTAGCTAAGTTCTGTGTAATAAAATAAAATGATGTGTTGTACCTAGTTTCAAGAGCACCTCCCGCCCTCCCTCAATTGCATGCACTATCCCCGTCACCATTAATCTCACGGCGTAAGACGTCATTTTATTTTATTACGCGCATCTAAGCTAATAGATTTTAAATGTCTTTAATATAATTGATTTCCGGAAAGTATCACCTGATTCTATTAATTATCAATTACTTATCTATAACCAGTCTACTCCAAATTGACAATTGAAAAGGCAATATTGATGAAAAAGACCATACTGAAATATCACTTAAATGTTTTAATATTTATTTTAAACTAATAAAAATAACACTGCTATGAGTAAGCCACTGTTGGTCTTACGCAGTAACACGTTTTTTTATCGCCTATTGTTTGCTAAACTTGAACGAGATTGTTCGACACAGCGTTGCGTCAATATTCCAGATAGATAGCATTTCATGTTGGATTCAAACATTGCGTGTAAAAACACTGGCAATGTTGAAAAAATGCTTTTTTTTCTTTACAATTCTGGCTACTCCTTTAGCAACATATATGTATATACATACATAAAGATAAGAAATAAAATTATCTGTAACAAGTGAATGCGACAAACAAGCACACAGTCCACCTGATGGTAAATAAATGTTGAAGGCGGGGGTTAGTCTACTCCTAATTCTCACATTTTTACATTATCAGTAGGACTAGAATAACACCTATTCTGCGCTCCTGTCCGGCGAGCAGTTTCGCGAATGGCTCTGGGGAGAGCACAGTTCGTGTTGATCCCCAGCGCAAGTCTGAGGAGTTCTGGTTCAATAGGAAACAGACAGAACAGAAACACTCAGACGATCCTCTTTTTCTTTTCTTTTTATCCTACCCCTTCTTTCCTATCTTAACCCAATCCAAGGTTGGATTGGGTTAAGATAGGCCGTGCCGATGGATGCGCGGTAGGGGGGAGTCCAGTCGCAAACGGTGCCTACCCGAGACCAGGCATTGCATTTATTGCGCTGTTTTACATGAAAAAGAATGATTATTATCTATATAATACAAACAAATTTATAAATACATATCAATTTTATAAAATTTAATCAATTAGATTTTCAACATTACTTTCATCAATTTTATGTATCTGAGCGTAACGGTCACGCGAGTTCAGTGTTTTCTCCCCATCCCAAAAGTTTTCACTTCAAAAGTCCGGAAACGGCTCCTACTCAATATAAAAAAAATCAAAGTAAATTTAAAGTTGACCGTCCTTAAAGGACTACTCAAACGCATTACAGTTTCTAAGTCAAAGTGCCCCTTTTAAGTGAAACGTCTTCTAATTTGAATGGGGCTCCGGTGACAGCTGAACGTCTCTCTTGTTGTACATTAACGAGTGCAACAGATGCATCAACAGAACAAACACTGGATAGTGCGAGCAAACTGCTGTTCACATACACACATCCAACGAATTCTTTATTAGACATCCGCCTAGTGATGTCCGTTGGTACTGGTCTCCGGTCATACTAGTCTCCGGTACGGTACAGTAGTTTGTGATAGCTGAATGTAAATAATATATACATAATTATAAATAAAATTGAAGTGTCTGTCTGTAATATCGATATAACTTACTTCAATTAAGTTGAGAGGGCTATTTGCATGCCGTTAATGCATGTATACTGCCTCGTTGGTCTAGTGGTCGTAAATATGGTTGTTGATGAAATAGATCAACATCTAAACTGGAAGGCACAAATTGAAAAAATAAATAAAAAGATATCCAGTGCATGTTACGCATTGTCCATCCTGGCAGAGACTACAAATGTAAGTGTAAATAGAAATGTCTACTTTGGAAGCGTTTATCCACTCATAACTTACGGTATCATATATTGGGAAAACTCAACAGATATACAATCCACATTCGTTCTCCAGAAAAAATGTCTTAGATCAATATATAATATGCATAGTTCCGAATCGTTAAGAGATATTTTCAGAACGAAGGGTTTCCTAACACTGACTGGAATCATTATCCTGGAATTATATCTATTTGTAAAAAACAATATGCAATATTTTAATTTGAAAGCTGATTCAAAGAAAAACATTCACAAACAATATAATTATGATATAAACTTAACTATTATTAGAAATATGATTTATTATAAAAGTAACTATGTTACTGCTATTCGTGTATACATCCAGTTACCACCAGCTATTAAACAATTAAATGAAATATGTTCATAAAAAAAATTAAAGAAATTTGATAATTGAAAATGTTTTTTACAATCTCAATGAGTTTTTTAGTAAATGTATTGTTAGTAAGTAGTTCATTTTAAATTTATTTTCTTTCTTGTTGCATATCCGACAGGTTACACTGTTGAGCCTAAAACTATATGTTTTTGTATTAAAATCTTATACACAGTTATGCAATAAATGTATCTTTGTCTTTGTCTTTGATCATGAGGTCCCGGGTTCGAAATCCAGGTCGAGCCATAATTCGTTATTGGGTTTTTCTGTCAACGAATTTTCAGTAGCAGCCCGGAGTCAGGAAGTTGGTGGTGTTTCACCTCTGTGCCTCGGAAAGCATGTAAACCCCTTGGTCCTGCGCCTGATCTCTCTTCGGTCGTGTCAGATTACCGTCCCATCGGACTATAAAAGTGAGGAAATAGAGAACGCACCTGTGCTTATGCATACACTCGGGCACTATAATCCTGTTATGCGCAGATGGCTAGTCTCCGCTCCGACTGGCCGCCGTGACCGAAATTCAGTCGATAAGACATTATAATCATGTCAAGTAAGCTTAAAAATACTTGTATTAGAGAAGGACTATATACTGAAGCTACGACTGCAGTTCGCACCCTAATCTATCTAAATAATGTGGTGTCGTATTTATTAACTGGTAGGTATTTTAAATCCAAACTGTTTAGACTGAGCATTTACAACACTAGCGTCGAGCTTCGTGTATTTTCTATTAACACTACCAACCGAAGTCATCCCGCGCCTCGCTCTGTAGGAACAACGAAGTAACGGAACTAATCGCCCATTATAAATTTAAAAACATTCTTCGGAGATGTAAAATGTATAAAAACTAATTATAATTAATACATTTTAATTAATAAGAAAATATATTTTACGACAAAAAGTACTAAAACGAGGCATCTTCATCTTAGTCTTCAGGGGTAACAACGCATCTACATTTTGATTCTTAATCGAGGATAAATGTAGATGTCGATGGGCCACAGCGTTGACTTACGTGGACGGTTTGTCATCTTTATACTATAAAAAAATCTTAGATATCGCAATCACGTTTACGGGTTCCTACTCCTCCTCCGCCTCTGTCTCCCTGTTCCAGACGTTTTTTTGGACAAGTCACTGAGTTTTTTTGGAAAAGTGATTGATTATTCCACATAATACATGATTTTGCGACGTAATTTTAAAATGCAGTTACCTAAATACGGATAGGAGATTGTAAAGTCAATTTTTTGACTTAGGGTTTTGATAGAAAAATGGAAAGGTATTTTCTTGCATCTGTTAATAACGCTCTGAAAAGCAGTTCTTAAAATTTAGTACAATTGATTTTTGCGTGTTCAATAAATCTACTAACAAAAAACAACAACAACAAGCCTACAAATCTACAATACTATATATTCAACATACTGATGTCCACTGATGAACATAGGCGTCCCTCAGAGATTGCCTCATGGGGAGATTTTGCTATAGTTGCCACGCTTAGCAAGCGGGTTGGCAACCACAGTTTATATTATTTTGATTTGTTATCAGGTAGATGCTGTTGCAAATCTCCTGTTTCATTTTCACTCTTGCGACACCCTCGGGACGATATGGGGTAGTGGATATTCTTACTCCGCCACTACACGGTATCAACGTAATATAATTCAACATATTTCCGAAAAATGTTTGATTTCTGTCTTCCACATTCATTTCAAAAACGTCACATGTTACTCTTTTTTTAAATTTTTTTAATAATCATATCATAATCAAAAGCAATATCTTTACAAACAAGATAATCTACACGGTATCAACGTAACATAATGCAACATATTTCTGAAAAATTTTTGATTTCTGTCTTCCACATTAATTTCAAAAACGTCACATGTTACTCTTTTTTTTTAAATTTTTTTTTATAATCATATCATAATCAAAAGCAATATCTTTACAAACAAGATAATATTTTAGTATATATATATAACAATCTGAAAATATCACGAACATGTGATAGGATTACCTAAAATTGTCATTATAATAATCTAGATGGGCATTTTCCATTACTTTCGTATTACTTGCGTTCACTCTCACTATGCTCTCATACGTTTCTACAATTTAGTTGGCTATAAAACTTGCAAAGTTACAAATTCACAATGCACTGCCGTGTCTCTAGACTAGATTGAAATCTAGGGGAAGGCACTTCCATCATCATCATATATACCGGGTATTTGTGAAACGCTCCCGAAAACGAAGACAGATGATAGTACTAAAAATACCTATGATGATGGGTCACAAAGAAATTCGATCCCGAATAATCGTGAAAATACTTAAACATAAAACCAGCAGTGAAACTTAAAAAAGAAAATCAGCTGACAATAGGGTCAATATCCTCGCGGGCGCTTTAAGTATTTTTTTCACTAGCGGGGAATCGAACCAGTTATTTGGTTTATTTAACCTGTGAATTCGAATTAAAGTGGCTACGTGGAGACAAGCACAGTGGCAAAATAGTAGGTTAAGTAGATAAGTTAGGTATTTAGACAAGTGTTGTAAATTATTAGGTATTGTGGTACCATCGCTAGTTGCGGGCCGCGCAAATTCAGCGTTCGCGCGTACATTGACCCCTAGTCAGCTGATTGTAATTCTGTAATTCCACTGCTGGTTTTATGTTTAAGTATTTTCATGATTTTTTTTTTACTGAAATTAACGTTTTATTTAACTATACTAACACGATGGAGCGTGAATAAAGCTAATAAAACGTTATGAAAAGATGATTTTTTTTCATCAGGATCGATTTTATATTTCACCCATCATCAAAGATATAGTTAGTACTGTCGTCTGTCTTCGTTTTCGGGAGCGTTTCAAAAATACCCTTATAAGAAAGAAGTGTTTATTATATTTCTATGATCATAATAGAATAAAACCACCACATCATAGTAATACGCAACATCTTGTCATTTATTTATTTTTTATATTCGGTGTTCAACCGTAACCGTTACAGCTTATTAAAGTCCACTGCTGAACATAGGCCTCTCCCATAGATTGCTGCATAGGGGGGTATTTGCCATAGTTGCCACGCTTAGCAAGCGGGTTGGTAACCGCAGTTTTTTTATTTTAAATATTTTTTTATAGGATATGGTGACAAACGAGCACACTGTCCACCTGATGATAAGTGGCAAACCGTCCACGTAAGTCGACGCTGTGGCCCATAGACATCTACATCTATCCTCGTTTGCGAATCAAAATGCAGATGCGTTGTCACCCGTGAGTACTAAGATGGAATGCCTCTTTTCCAGTAAAAAGGGTCTCCAGTTCTCTACACTCTACCATACGAAACACAGCAGTGTTAAGCTGCTATTTTACGCTGGTATTCTGTGAGAGCGTGGTCCTTCCCCGGTCGAGCCGACCCATTCGTGCTACAACTATACTACTAATATAGCTGCAGCATGGCTCTACCACGATATAAAATTTGTATTGTTATTAGGACGACTGATTTTTCCCCTCTGTCGCCTCTTACGACACCCGCGAAATGATATTTGTATTCAAGATCTGAATTGATTGCAAGTATTTACCATAGAACGTTGAAGAATACGAAATTAATAAATACATTTTAACAAAAACGAGAAATGATTTCCTTAGAACTGCTGTATATCTTGATAAAATTGAAAAGAAATCAAATTGTTGTCCACAAAAGATTTGTCAGGAAAGATAAGCATCCGAGCTGAGGAGGTCGCACTAATGAGTTTGAATATGTCCAGACAATTGAACAAAAGGGAACGCTTATTAAAAATGAAATATTATGCTAATTAAGAGTTACGCGCACGGAGATGTCCACTTAAAAGTGCGTTTACAAGACCGTCCCGATGTGAACCGTGCCTTGTATGGAGCGACTAATGAGACGGCGCGGACGCAGGCACGCGAGAAATCCCGCCCGGTTGGGGTGTTTTTCCCATTCTGTTGACCTTGTTAGCTGGAGACGGATTTTGGCATTCTATCAAGGTCCTCTGCGTCGGAACGTAGAATTTTATTAACTTGGAATATTGATGTCTCTGTCGGTTGAAATTAACTTATTTATTTGCTTATTTAACACCAACGATACATAGACTAACAAAAGTATAATATTTTTACAAGAAACCATAAAATCTAAGTGTTGACTTAATTACAGGTGTTGAACTAATTGTTAAATACGTTGTTGTTTTACGTGGTAGAGCCATGCTGCAGCTATATTAATAGTATAGTTGTAGCACGAATGGGTCGGCTCGACCGGGGAAGGACCACGCTCTCACAGAGTACCAGCGTAAAATAGCAGCTTAATGCTGCTGTGTTTCGTATGGTGAGTGTAGAGAACCGGAGACACTTTTTACTGGAAGGGAGGCATTCCATCTTAGTCCTCACGGCTGACAACGCATCTGCATTTAAATTCGCAAACGAAGATAGATGTAGATGTCTGTGTGCCACAGCAACCACTTACCATCAGGTGGACTGTGTGCTCGTTTGTCACCCTTATACTATAA
Source organism: Parnassius orleans (assembly GCA_029286625.1). NCBI lineage: Eukaryota > Metazoa > Arthropoda > Insecta > Lepidoptera > Papilionidae > Parnassius > Parnassius orleans. The sequence continues at coordinate 5,094,229 of JAGSMP010000059.1, forward strand.
AAAAAAATATATAACCTTACATAAAGGCCCTTTTGACTTTCGTTTGTGGTATTTATGGAGAATTAAAAAAATATTACTGGCAGACATTTCAGTATATTATGAAATAAGTAGTGCCTTTTGACGATTTTTTATGATTTGGATATATACTTGTACTTGTTTCGCAATATTAATTTTATGTTAATAATTTATTAACTATAAAAACCACGAATTTAAACGAATTCCTACGAATTCACTGTATAATTATTTTAGTCTCTTGATATGTGTACAAAAAATCACAATTAAAAAAAAACACAAAAAAACACATTATTAAATAGATGTTACGGCTTTTTGTTATCAGGTGTTTCATAAAAATATATATAAATTACAAAAATGTGGTATTTTTAGGTATCTCAAAAAATTTATTTAAGTTCTACCACGTTAACATTAGTAAACCTCACCTTAAAGCCGTGTGGTGGTGGTGTAAGATGATCCATACCCCATTTCGTCCCGTGAATTTCGTAAGAAGCGACTAAGGGATATGCCAAAAAGGTTCTAGATAAACAAGTGGTAAAATTAAAAATTTTGTACAACCGACTTTAACATAAATAAAATGAGAACAACATCAATGTAGTCGAAGTCAATTAAATACGCATTATTAAAGATAACTCACACAAACTACTGATCTTGATCAAATTTATACGGGACCACATGAGAAGCATCAGCTTTCAAATAAAAAAGAATCATCAAAATCGGTTCACCTAGAAAATAGTTCTGAGATAATGCACATAAAAAAAAACAGTCGAATTGAGTACCTCCTCCTTTTCAGAAGTCGGTTAAAAAGGGCTTCCGATAGACGGTGGCTTAACTATTCGATTAAGCCAGTGACAATTAAGGCAAATCCTCTCTGCAATGGTATAAACTCATGTTCAGCAGTGTACGAGCTGATAATGAAGAAGCAGATACACTGAAGCAATAATAAACTAATTTAATTTCTGGGTAGAAAAATAATAAAATAAAAAATAAAAACCCTGCATTGGTGGCACTTCTGGATTTTATATTGCGATAAATACAGTAATCATCCCAACATGAATTCGACGACGGTGAAAAATCAAGCGAGATCACAATAACACTTAATTCATGATGACATATAAACGAAGCGTTAGGTACTGTTGCTGGTAACTGAAATTAGTTTTGTGAATATCTGCAATACAGTGATCGTTTTTATCTTGGTGAGGAGGATAAAGCCAATTAAGTACAATTTCAATTACAATCATGCTTTTAAATTATTATTTTGTGAAGCCTATTCATACACACCGTCCCGCCTGTAATCCCTGAGAAGGTGGGCAGAGTTCAAAGAGCAACGAGCTACTCACACCATGTTTTGCCAAAAATATGGGTTTAGATGGAAAATTGTGAGATAATTGATAGCTGGCTAGCCCATTGCCTTCACAATCACAAACACAATATCCCATTTATCGCCCTTTATAACATGATAGTCAAATAAAAGAGTTTCACAGGCTGTGAAACTCTTTTACTTGATGAATGTGCTGTGAATCAGAGCACATTCATTTTTCTTACAGTACCCGTATAAACTTAGGACCAATAAGTCCCAGACCAACATGTGAAGCTGAATCAGTAAACTATAAAGACAATTCACTAGCTATACACTTGTACCTAGTTTTAAAACCAACAACCGTTGAGAAACGACGTATCTCGAAAGGCAGCACAGCGTAGTGACCTCTGATAACATATCCAGAAAGTTCATCGATGAATGTGCAGCTTCCTGATAACAATAAAAAACTGTAGTTGCCACCCCTTCTGCCAAACGAGACAGCTATGCAAAATATCCATGAGGAAATCTATGGGTGACGCCTATAGAATAGAATAATTAAGAATAATTTTATTCAATATAGATTACATGTGTAATTATTATTGAATGTGATTTTTAATTTATTACTGGTTCGAAAAAAAACCTCTTTCCTAGGAAGAACCAGCAAGAAACCCGGCGGGACAATATATGTTCAGCAGTGCAGTTTTAATAGGCTGTAATAACAACCTTACAATATTAAACATGCTATCTGGAACATTATTGAACAGGCCTATGTTTAGCAATGGACTTAAAATGATGTTGATGTTGTTTAATATTTTTACATAACATAAACACTCACGCCTGTCACCCAGAGGGGTAGGCAGAGACTACGGACTTCCACTTGGCACGATCCTGGCACACCTCTCTCGCCTCCTTTACATCCATATATCTACGCATACACGCTCGTCGGTTAAGGGTACTCCTAATCTGGCCCATTTCCAATATATCGCCAATTTGGTCGATAAACCTTCGTCTAGGGCGTCCCTTTCCGACTCTGCCGTTCACTTCTGCAGCATAAATTTACTTTGTCACTCTTTCTTCGTTCATTCTTTCGACATGACCAAACCACCGAAGCATTCCTTTCTTAATCCTGGTCACAACGTCATCTTGCAAACCACACTTTTCTCTTATCACACTATTTCTCACCCTGTCATTCAGATTCAGCCCTAGCATACTCCTTAATGACCGCATTTCTACAGCATTTATTCTACTCTCATGCTTCTTCTGCCAGACCCAACTTTCACTACTATACATTAAAGTAGGGACTAACACAGCATTGTGAATTGCCAAACGTGCCTTTTTTGACACATTCTGACTCTTCACAATAGCGTGTAGAGCCCCATTCACTCTATTTCCTGCGTTCACTCGTCGTTCTATATCCTTATCATATCTACCATCCCTACTAAATAAACATCCCAAATATACAAACTCATCCACTTGCTCAATCAACTCCCCTTCTATTCTTATTTCACATAACGTTTTACTTTCTTCTCTTTCAAAACCATCACTTTCGTTTTACTTGCGTTCACTTTCATACCTCTTTCTTTTAATGATCGGTTCATTAAAGTAACCATCATTGCAACTCGGCCGCCGACGATGCAAATATGACTTGATCATCGGCGTACAAAAGGCATTTGACGGTTAACTCACCCATTCTCAACCCACATTCTTCAACTTTCAAAGCTTGCAAACAACTGTCCATAAATAGGTTAAACAGCCAGGGAAGCTACACAGCCCTGTCTGACACCTTTTGGATGCCAAACCAGTCCGAGTAGACCCGTTGATCCTGACACAAGCACTAGAGTCCCTATAAAGAGACTTCAATGCCTGTATCAAACCAGCGCTCAAACCAAATGAGTTAAGTGTTTGCCATAACACATTCCTGTCCACTCTATCATAAGCCTTTTCCAAGTCCATGAACGCACAAAAACTTTCTGGTTTTGGCCAAAAATTCTCCGCAATCGTGCGCATGGAAAATACTTGATCCGTACACCCCATTCCCTTTCTAAATCCAGCTTGCATCCCAAATTTTTCCATCAATTTCTTCCATAACTCTTTCAATATATAATATTTTTATTAATTACATAATATTAAGATGAAGTCAAAAATAAGTTAAAAGACTTTTGCACATTATCTTTTAAATAATTTCAGCTATAAGAACAACGCTTAAACACAAAGCCGACCCATTTTATCCGTAAAAATATCGGTAGCGTCCGTCCTTATCTATATGATAACGTTTAAAACGTACGCCCGATATCGTATCTAATTTCAGTATCACTCGCAAACCGTAAAGCGTTGGACTTAGTCATGTGAGAAAGTGATTAATATGTCAAAAACATCAGCCGCTAGACCCGAGTCCGGCTTACAAGATGTTAGGGTTGATGTGATGGGAAAGTCGCGTATGTCTTCACCAAATGGAGATAAAAAAAGAGTACCTGAGAGAAGCACCAACTATGTTTATATGAATTCAGCGTTCATTGGAAGTTTTAATAGTGTGAATGAAGCGGGAGCGCCTCAGCCTCCCACCAGGTGCGTTTTTAGACCGCTATTATTTTGTAGATAGCACTACGGCAAAACCGTTGCACTGTACCTATTAAAGTCCACTGCGAACATAGGCCTTCCTATAGATTGCCTCATTAGGGGGATAGTTGCCATAGTTGCAAGCGGGTTGGCAACCGCAGTTTTTTATTTTTAGTCGTTATTAGGAAGACGCTGCTGCCCATATCCTAATTTGTTTCTCTCTGTCGCCTCTTACGACACCCACGGGATGAAATGGGGTAGTGGATATTCACTATGGCAAAACGATTGAAAGGAACTTTATTTGTATATAGTGTAAATGTTTAGATAGTGAAATGTGAATAGAAATGATAGTGTTAATGATTGTTGTTTTATGGAATGATTGCGTTTAAGAATAACCCACTTTAAAACAATTTGAAGCATTACCTTAATAGTATATATCTGGGCAACTGGACATTTTAATAATAGGTTTTTACTGGTCTATTGCTGGCACATACTAACTGAACGACCGAGCTAGACAAGAGAGACACAATCATAATTTCGTATTCGTCTGCTTCCTCTTCCAAAACTGTACCAATAATAATGTTTTTTTATTTTACGAACGATATATGAAACATTGTAACTATATCCGTATTTTTTTTCTTATTCAATTGTCATTTTTCTTTTATGTTGTTGTCTCATAGCGGCTGTTTTACTTGAAAATTTTAGTAATTTTTTCAGTACTAGATATAATGAATTGTATCGTAAAAATATTTGCTTTAGTGTATAACCTAAAAATATCGCCGCCATGACATTTTTTTAATATTAAGGAAGTGTTAGCAATAGTTATATATTTATGAATTATTTTATACGGAATTTAGTTGCAGTCCTGTGTTATTAATAATGTTTGATAAATCTACGCTCTTTTCCCCATTCATTTAATATTTCAAATTATCCAAAACAATACATTTTTCGTTCACCGTTGAAATAATCCGAATTTCGAAATACCATAATTTATATGCAACAAAATGTCGACAAAACCTAACCTGATAGACCTTTACATCATAATGTAAATAAAATTGGTACATTTTCGATTTTAAGCAGTACGTGCCCTGCATCATCAAGATTGAAGGGATGGGACCCAGAGTTTATTTAATAACGTAATGTCATGAAGACGAAAATGTGTTTAGAGTCAAGTAGTTGCAATATTTATCGCGAAATTAGAAACAAAGGTACGAAATTAAGAGTCTTTTTTCATTGGCCGACACGATAACGATAAATCGTCGCCGATACCAGATATCGGGGCACTGAAATGTATAGACCTATGATGATTTGTCATCTACCGACACGACACTAATACGAGTATATCTTCACCGACAACCACGTACGCTCCCTACAGAATCAGACCGATAAAGTCAATATGTGACGTAAATACACACACACAGGTATTAATAAATTAGAGTAGTAGAAAACTTAATAACTGAATAAAGTAAAGTAGTAGAGAACCGGAGACACCTTTTGCTGGAAACGAATCCTTCTATTTATTTTTAATACAGGGTGTAGATTCCTATGGGCTACAGAATCCTGGGCACTTACCATCAGAAATTGGACTGTGTACTCGTTTGCCACCCTTTTTAACCGATTTCAAAAAGGAGGAGGTTCTCAATTCGAGTGAATGTTTTTTTATGTATGTCACGTGATGTCTTCGCAAATTTTGAACCAATTTAGATGATTCGTTTTTTATAAAATAGATGATATTTCAAGCGTGGTCCCATATAAATTTGGAGAAAAAATTTCACCTCTAAGGATAGCACATTAATAATTTCTTTTTTAGCAATTTGAAGTCGGTTTTTACTTTTTGTCAAAAGTTATAATTATTCAATAAAACGTGTTCGCATGGCGGATTAGGACCCACGGCTTTCCGAGTTACAGTAAAGATGCGCTTTAACCATCAGACTACTGTCACTTTACATTTTAGTGATGTCCACGGTCTACAGTAGTCACTTACTACCAAGGTGGTTAGTTGCCTCGGTTGTCAAGAAATTATTCTTATCTGGTGTATGAAAAGGTTTGATAGTTCATACTAGCGATCCGCTCCGGCTTCGCACAGTTGATTTCTGGATCTCGACAACAACTCTACCTACCGAGTCCAATTGTGAATCTAAACCATTCTCTAATCAAATTAATCACACACACAAAATTTCATCAAAATCGGTCCAGCCGTTTAGGAGGAGTTCAGTCACATACACACGGACAGAAGAATTATATAATATATAATATGCATGTATTAAACATATAAACCTTTATCTGAATCATTCTGTCTATTGAAAACCGCACCCAAATCCGTTGCGTAGTTTAAAAGATCTAAGCGTATAGACGGCGGGAAGCGAATTTGTTTTATACTATGTAGAGATTATTTTCCTCTCTTTCATTCGCAGAATTGAATAAAACTGATGAATTGCTAAAGACATTTTCAATCAGAAATTTAGGAGGTCTTTGTTTAATAACAAGCAAGTGTTGAATAAACAATTAAAATACAAACATTATTATATTTTTAAATAGAATTGTAAAATTTCAACATCTAGTATGTTTATTATCATACGTCATCATAACACCCTTTCCCAACTTCTTTGCTGAACATAGGCCTCTCCCAAGGAATGCCATAAATGATACTGTAGACAGAAGCTTAAAAATATGACAATCAACGTCCACGCCTGCACCATTTTGTATCGACACACAAACAATATTAAGTAAGACCACAGACACGTCTCGGCTTCAACAGGATAAGATTTATTAATGTAGCGTTATTTAGATTTAAGATAAATATCATTTTTGTTTTATAAATTTTCGATTTTTCAAAAATAAATTTTCAAATATTTCGGAGATAATGCTATCTGTTCATAAAGTTTCAGCACAATCTGTTCACTATTCCGAAGATTAGCTTGGACAGCGAGACAAATATTGAAAAAATGGTTGTTTATGTAACGATTTCTTATATTTACGCGAACACTACGTTGAATAAAACTATGTTTACGGATTTTATTGCGCTTAATTTACTTATTTTAATTCCCGACGTTTCGGGTGCGTTTCGGTGCTTTACAGCATGCATGCAGCATTTTGCGTAGATCAAACCAAAATTAATATTCAAAAACTGAAGGTAGCCGGGCTAACTGTGACAGCGGGACGTCAAACATCTCAGTCCCCCGTGAACATGGGTTGCTGTAAAGCACCCGAAACGTCGGGAATTAAAAATAAGTAAATTAAGCGTAAGAAAATCTGTAAACATAGTTTTATTCAACGTGTAGTGTTCGCGTAAATATAAGAAATCGAAAATCTGTAAACATAGTTTTATTCAACGTGTAGTGTTCGCGTAAATATAAGAAATCGAAAATCCGTAAACACAGTTTTATTCAATGGTTGTTTATGTCTTAATAACAGTCCGGTACACGTTTGCGTTGCTTTATGCATGCACATAACCTCATAAACTCAATAGAAGCCAGTTGTTTCAATATTACAGACAGACGTTTCAATTGTATTTATATGTACAGATAACTAACATTACTATTTGGTTTCTGAATATGTATCAAACAAAGATTTTTCGATGATACGCTTGAGATTAAAAAATATTTAATTGTATAAAACTGCATGTTTAAAAAATAAAACAATTGAAGGACCAACGTATATATGCCTTAACTTTTCCTATTTACTATAATTTCTATAAAAAAAAACTCAAATAGGGAATAGACCGGACATTGACACATCCTAATAATCAGTAGTGCATTTTAAATGAGCGCCATGCTTCGTCAGATAGCGTAACTAAATTTCTACCGTGTTTATAGAGTTAAAGTTATTCAACCACTAGATGTCACATTTAATATTAACATTTTATTAAAAATTGAATTATGTAAGCTTGGTTCTCACATATAACAAGTGTTTCTGAATGCGATTGATTTATTTAGTGATAAATTAGTTTGTGTTAATTGACACGAACTTTAATAAATAATCCACTCATTCATTCGTTACAGCCTATAAAAGTCCATAGGCCTCCCAAATAGGTTGCCTCGCATAGGGGCATATTTTATACGTGGTAGAGCCATGCTGCAGCTATATTAGTAGTATAGTTGTAGCACGAATGGGTCGGCTCGACCGAGGAAGGACCACTCTCTCACAGAATACCAGCGTAAAATAGCAGCTTAATGCTGTGTTTCGTTTGGTGAGTGTAGAGAACCGGAGACCTTTTTTACTGGAAAAGAGGCATTCCATCTTAGTCCTCACGGGTGACAACGCGTCTGAATTTTATTCGCAAACGAGCGTAGATATAGATGTCTATAGGCCACAGCAACCACTTACCATCAGGTGGACTGTGTGCTCGCTTGTCACCCTTGTCATATAAAAAAGGGGAATTTGGCTATATTTTATAGGCAGGTATTTAACCGCAGTTTTCTTATTTTTTTGATTTATTTTATCAGGAAGATGCTGCTGCCTGTCATAAGAGGCAAACTCTCCTGTTTCAGTTTCTCTCTGGCGCCTCTTATGACACTCACCGGACCATATGTATTGGTATACTCTTACACCGCCACTTCTCGGTTAAAAGCCCCGTAAGCTAATATTAATAAAGTGAAATTTAAAGAAAACTTTCTTTTTCAGTGTCATACGGGAGCAGTATTGGGCTTGCTCAAGATGGAGCTACGCCAAAAAGTCTTGGCTATAGCAGTGGGCGTCCTCTCGGGCGCAGTGATAGGCCTTGCACTCACCGTGGCCCTCAGAAAAGGAGACAATGACTTGATCGGTGGTATATTCAGATCCCACCTGGCGCCTGATTAAGACTCGAGCTGTGACTGAATGATAGACTGTGTTTTACGTATTACAAAATCCTTATATTTGAAGCTTCTTGGTTGTATGTTTTTATTAAAGACTTTACCATGTTCCTTGCATATTGGGGTTTTAAATGCACGCGTATGAAGCGTGCGTGAGGAAATTTTAATATATTTTGATTTCATTTTTTTTCATTTATCACAGTATTGTTTTGGTGCTAACGTCTAAAACTACTGCTAATTCAGCTGTAGGTTGGGTATCATCAGCTTCCATAATCGCCTTTAATTCGTTATTCAAAAGCTGAAAGAAGATTTCAATCAACCTATAAACTTATTGCAATTGAAGTAATGCTTATTAATTTTTAACATAATAATAATTGTTGGTGCGCCGATATATTATTTTGAGTTGTTTTATCAGGAAGATAATGTTGTCTTTCTCCTGTTTTATTTTTGTCTGTCGTCTTTTGGCCACTGCACGGTGGCTTTTTTATTTTAAATAAACGTTTATTTACTCTGCACGGTATTAGTTAACATAATTAAAAATGAGAGCTTAATCAAGAACACTTATGCTTACTACACAAAATAAAATAAGTGCTTATTAAGAATTTAAGCATTTTGTTTGTGAACAAATACGAAATAAATGGATATCACATTTCGCCCGCGCTGCTTGACCTCTGTCAAGTTAAGATCTAAAAGTTATGATACCGGAGATGGCATCACCAGACGTCTAATAAAATATATTAAGTCGTTCCTAGACTTGGTGAATATTTAAAGTCAGTTCTTTTTATCCATTCCCAATTATCGAAAGCTATCTCAGATTTTTCTAACTTTAAAAACATACTGATTAGAAACATACTGATTATATAGTACTGATAAAGTAGATAGATAAGTCCAGCTTGTATTGAATAATAAGTTTAATATATCAACGTTACTCGTTAATTGCCTGAAATTCGTGTATCGTAATCGATATAAATTTCTCGATTTGCATTGTTCAATGATGTAAATTTTAATATACATATATAATATACGTGGTATATAATATACTGCTGCTATATTATGGTTGTAGCGAAAATGGGCCGGCTCGACCGGGTGTTTCTTCAGCTGACTATAGAAGAACCGGAGACCCTTTTTAGCTATGTCTAAGGAACACTGAATCTACTTACCATCAGGTGGACTGTGTGCTCTTTTGTCATCCTTATTCTATAAAATAGCAAAATATGCTAATAAAATATTATTTAAAATTGCTTAACAGATGTGAAGTTTTTTATGTTTAATTAATTTGGTATTAGATGTTTTATCCAATTGTTAAAACGATTTATAATTATGTAAAATATTTATAAAGTCGGATTAAAAATGATGTATTATTTTGTAGTTTGTTTTTAATTTTGAAGTGGTTGTTTAATCTTTATTAATAGATAATAATAGGCGCCTATGTTAACATAGTTAGTACCAAAGTTGTATGAACAATTCTTATGTTTATGTGTGTGATATGTCTTTGTGATTTCTTTATAATCCACCATTCAACTTTTAAACTGTCCGGTGCGAGACGTAGGTCTTTTGTAACACAGAAAGATTGGTCCGAAATTTAATAGGGCCAATAACACCGCTTAGTTTCAAAAGGGTAAATTTTGTATCAAATGCAACCATTTTCAACTTGTAAATTGATCGGTGCAGGACATATACCTTTTCTAACTCAGGAAAATTTGTCCGAATCATCGTGTTTGATATGGCAAATGATACTGCTTGGTTCTAATCAATAAATTAAATATTGTGTATCAAAAGTGATTGTAACACCAAATCACAGAGATATTGTGAAATTTATAAATGCTAAAAGAACGAAAGCGTATCTTATTACGATAGCATTACAAAAATAAAAAAATTGTCTGCAGAGTCAAAAGCATCTTGTAACATTATAAAGCAAAGTAAATATTTACATTCAAAAACTAAAGTGGTAAAATTAAAAAAAATTATACAACCGACTTCGATATAAATTATTAAGAATAACTCAAAACTATTGGTCAGACCTTGATCGAATTTATATGGGACCACATGAGAGGCACCAGCTTTCAAATAAAAAAAGAATCATCGAAATCGGTTCACCTAGAAAAAAGTTATGAGGTAACACACATAAAAAAAGAACATACAGTCGAATTGAGCATCTCCTCTTTTTTGAAGTCGGTAGAAAACAGCTTGGAAGCGACCACCTCATTCCCGTTGTTAATATTAACTATGTATACATTTATATTATAATAACAGCATTTTATATAGTTTTTTGTTTAGTAATATATTTAAACTTGGTAATAGAGAGACTTTGTACCTATATTTTCTGGGCCTTTGTTGAATAGTGCACGAACTGCTGTGTTCCGCTCTGAAGGGTATAGATAGCTAGTATAATTATAGAATGTGAGACATTCCGTCTTGGTCCTAAGAGGTGACAACGCGTCTGTAGCTTCCTTTGTTTGAAGTTTATTGCAGATGTCCGTGGGCTGCATAAGTGTGTTTCTAATGCATAGTTCTTCATACAAAATCAAGAGTCCAGACGTCATAATGCGTTGCATACGTTGCGTACGTGGGACCAGTGTGTCTCTACCTTAAATTGTTTATTGGAAGAGTGCTTTATCTGTCTCGGAATTTATCGTTCCTAATTCAAAATTGAAGATACAATTAAAAGTTTTATTAGCATGATTTTGTTTTATTGTTACTATAAAATCCCTGTCGCGACTGCTAGCACGTCATCATCATGAATCATAAATAATAAAAAAATCATTATGTTATCATTTCTAGGTATCATATTTTTCAAATATATAATTCCAAATGTTTGTTATTTATGCATCTTTCATATTATGAAATAATTTCTTTGTAAAGTTATCCCTAAAATATATAATACTTATATATACTTACTACATACTATTTATCTAAATTTCCGATCATTTTGCATTCCATTATTTAATTATTGTATAACCTCTGCATATCTAACATAGTTGCCACGCTGGGCAAGCGATTTAGTAACTACAGTTTTTTTTTTTAAATATTATGAGTCGAGACTTATCAGGAAGATGTTCCTGCCCATCACCTGTTTCGCTTAACCACCTCTTACGGCACCTACGGAATGATATGGAGTAGTGAATTTTATTACGCGGCCTCTACACGTCACATTAACTAAGAGAAGTAATTAAATGTTAAGCCGTAATAAAATTTGGTTAGCCACAAAAACAGCATTTAAATCATTTGGTTAGCATTTAAAGATTCTGTTTACAATAAAAAAAAACATTCGGCAATTCTTGTTACGCAAATAATCTTGATAATGTTCAGTAATTTAATCATAAATGGGCAGCTTACAATAATATGAGTTTGCCTAATAAACAGTCAATCCGCAAAATACTTAATTGATCAGCAAGATTCACAATTGGTTAGCAAGGAAAATATGTCTATAAGCAGAGACCTTAATTTAACCATACGTGGTAGAGCCATTCTGCAGCTATATTAGTAGTATAGTTATAGCACGAATGGGTCGGTTCGACCGGGGAAGGACCACGCTCTCACAGAATACCAGCGTAAAATAGCAGCTTAACACTGCTGTGTTTCGTATGGTGAGTGTAGAGAACCGGAGACCCTTTTTACTGGAAAAGAGGCATTCCATCGTAGTCCTCATGGGCGACAACGCATTTGCATTTTGATACTTCGTTGAAGATAGATGTAGATGTCTGTGGGTCACAGCAACCACTTACCATCAGGTGGACTATGTGCTCGTTTGTCGCCATATCACCAGGAGTAGTAAGTTAAATTTTGATGTACTGTTAAATTTGTAAAATATGTTGCGGCTAAAAGCCGAAGTGTGGTTACACCTAGTTCTAGCCGGCTAGAACTAGGTGCGGCCAGCAGTAGTTGATTAATTTAAGTGTACTGTTAAATTTATAAAAATACGGAAATACGTATCAAGTAATATCAGTGATAGTAGGTTAAGGTGCGGATGGGGTGGCTTTTGGGCCACCCTAAAGCCGTGTACATTTTTTAATAATAATAATAATATTTATTATTTTTTAGTTGTTTACCCTCTAAATGTTCATCAAAATTTTATAAACATGAGTTACTCATTGCAGCTTATATAATTAATATGCTGTATTAAAAAATTTACAGCCGTCCAGAATGTCGAAAATTGCCGATTGATTTAAAAATGTTTGCTAGCCATGGTTTGCTGACCAATTTATCTATTTCTGCTGCTAGATTACATTTCTCTGCTGACAGAAACATGAATACCATGCTAACCTTTTAAATAACACCCATTAACTAATGGATTGTTTTCATCTAATCAATTAAAGTTTATAGCACATTAATATCCTAATTCGAATATCTAGATTGCCTAGGGTTACCAACATAAACAAACAACGTTATCGTTTTCACGAAACAGTGGTTACTAATAATAATGTCCTCCGGAACGAGTTTCGGTCACGGCGGCTGGTCTCAACGGAGACTAGCCATCTGCGCAGGAAAGACTATCGTGCCCAAGTGTATACGCAAACACAGGTGCACACTCTATTCCATCAGACTCATAGTCCGATAGGACGTTAATCCGACACGACCAGAGAGAGATCAGGCGCTGAACCAACGGCTTTACCTGCTTTCCGAGGCACGGGGGTGAAACACCGCTAACTTCCTATATCTACTACTGAGAATTTCTTGACAGAAAAACGTAATAACTGATTTTGGACCCGACCCGGGATTCGAACCCGGGATCTCATGATCAGCAATCGCGTTTAAGACTACTAGATCAACGAAGCAGTCACAACAGTGGTTACTATCAGGTAAGGCTTATCGTGTAAGAAAAAAATAACGAAAACAAATTTCAACCTATCAACATGATCTGTAACTACCTTAAACTTTTTTTTTATTTTACTCAAAAACTAAACATCAAACGAAAGGGCAATCTTATTAGTCTCAGTAAGACGTAGCGAGCGTACACCAGTTGTGATCAATCACCAACTGTTATCTCGAATAGGATCTGTTGAGATAGCGCCGCCTTCGGGCACCCGCGTGCCTTGGCTATTGATAAACAGCCTAATATTTTTTTATAATGTATAATGCGAATTAATAAGGAGATAATTCTGAGCATTACAACGCCTCAATATTTTCAGGAATTTTTTATTTAATTAATAAAAATTAGGGTGCAGCTAGTCAACCGGAAGAAAGGTTCTCGAGTGGCAGCCTCGAACCGGTAAGCGAAGTGTAGGGCGGCCCCCAACTAGATGGTGTGACGACCTGGTAAGACATGGAGGGAGTGGATGCGTGGCTCAGGACCGTGCTTTGTGGCATACCTTGGGGACGCCTATGTTTAGCAGTGGACTTGTGAAGGGCGTTAATGATGATGATGATGAAGTTAACACAATTGTCATTGCGTAGGCGTCCATAATTTAAATATTGTTGCTATTACCATCACTGGCACCACCAGCTTGGCGGGTTAGCAATAGCAGTATTTAAGTTATTACGAGGATTTAGTTGAGGATTGAACATGCTTTTCATTTTATCGAAAAATATTATATGGTCATCGCTTGAAAATACGGGAAATCTAACGTCAAAGTTTTTTTCCGGCGATTAAATTTTTTATCACGATTAATAAAACGTATTCTAAAAATCTATTCAATTAAGAATTTAATAGAGTAATTCATGTATGCACATATTTTTTTGAGCATAATATTTCAAAAAGTATCAGTTTTCAAGCCTCAAAATCGTGTCTAAAATACGATATTTTTGTCCAACTTAGCCTTAAGCAACGTAGATGCTGCTTCTTCGATATCGCTGTGAATATTCTCACATAGTATTCTTCATATTCATCAACCAGTAAAAGTCCAGAGCTGGCTAAACCTCTCCCGTGGTTAGGAGTTATTTGTTTTAATGGGAACACTGGCAGGCGAATTGATGATCGCTGTACCAGATGTCTTGAACTTTTTACGGTGCTGTCTGTCGATCTGTGTATTTTACATCTGGCGCAAACGGCATGATTATACCGCAATCTATCAGAAGCCATAAGATTTTTCTCTCATTTCCTACTGTCGCCTCTTACGATACTCACGGAACTTAATGGGGTGATAAATTCAATTACGCAGTCACCACAAGGCTGACTCTCTTCGAGTCTTAAACGTGGTAGAGCCACGCTACAGCTATATTATGGCTGTAGCACGAATGGGTCGGCTCAACTGGGGTTGGGCCATGCTGTCACAGAATACCAACGTAAAATGGCAGCTTAATGCTGCTGTGTTTCGTATGATGAGTGTAGAGATCCGGAGACCCTTTTTACTAGAAACGAGGCATTCCATCTTAGTCCTCAGGAGTGACAACGCATCTGCATTTCGATTCTTAATCGAGGAAAATTGTTGATGTATATGAACCGCAGCATCCACTTATCTGACTGTGTGCTCGTTTGTCACCTTTATTCTATAAAAAAAAAACTCTTACAGGACACCAGCGTAAAATAATCGCATTATACTGCTTTGTTTCGTATGATGAGTGTAGAGAACCGGAAACACTTTTTACTGCACCCATTATAATGAGGTATTATAGTACTTTATACATCGTAGTCACATAGTAGTCGTAGTCATACAAAGACTTTGTGATTGTGTCTCATCTTTACTTATTTCATAATTAGGGTGTCACATCTTTGAATGACATATTCCAATTTATATACATTACTCCATACTGCCATGAAAACCTGCAATCACATTGTAACAAAGAAGACTATAGGCTTCTCTGTGGGGTAAAATTGATCATTTTTTCAATTTGACATCATATTGGATCTCTTAACCTTCAAACAAGAATATAGCTATAAATGTGCCACTGCATATTGGTATTGGTGTCTACGTGGACCGATGCGATGGTACAAAATAAATCCTAGCACCTAGAAATTATATCCTTAAGAGACTTATGCGAGATCAGAAAAATTAAGGTGCTTCCCTTAAGGACGCGATGGCGATTACATACCACATCTTGTACCTTATCACTACCTAACCTCTTTCAGACCATTTATCATAAGGGTGTTACCACACTATCGATCGATCGTCGATCGATGGCATCGATCGATGGTGGAATGAATTGGTCGACGTCGATCAATAGTTTCTACCACACCGATCGGTCGATGGCATCAATCGACGTTCGATCAATTAGTGTGGTAACACCCTAAAACTAAATTGACATACAAACACTCATACAAAATTTATTTGCACCTCCATGGCACAGTACCTTTCAAATGATATAAGTTTCATTCATTTTTATAGTATAAAACTGAAATAACAACCGAACTTACAGTTCACCTGATGGTAAGTGGCTACCGAAGTCCATAGACACCTGCAGCCAACTTCAAATGAGGAAACTACAGATGCGTTGTCACCTCTGAGGACTGAGATGGAATGCCTCACAGCCTGTTATTGTACTGGTTCTCTAACCCTTCAGACCGGAACATAGCAGTGCAAACATTGCTATTTGACTGCAGAAATAGGTAACAGGGTAATATCTACCCAGACAGGTTCCCAAGCAGAAACGTAGTCCTACCACCTACCTAGAGAGAAATCTTGATTAAAAGTAGGTTTGTAATATAAAAAAACACAACCAGTTCAAATCCGTTATATTAAGGTACTCGTGAGTATGTTTCAAAGGCATTCGACAAACTACTTCACAATTTGTCACAAGGGTGACATTCACGACTAACTGTCATTCATAACGGCGATAAATTGCCGTCACCGGCTAACCTTTACACCGGCCATCTCGTAAAGCGATACCGCAGTCGTTAAAAAAAAGCATTCACGAGCTAAAGTACAGTCACTGCCAAAATATTTTTGTTACGTTACTACTTCTTGGCGTGTTGATATAGAATCATAAGTAAAGACTAACATTGGCAATTGTGATGAAATAATTAGGTCTGCGAAAGAGAAACTTTCAGACTCTTTTAAAATGATCCATTAGGGTTAATCTTGGGGTATTTATAGGGTTGCCACCTTGAACAAATATAGTATATTTCCCAAAATATAAGCAAGAATATAGTACTTTTAGGAAATTCAGGAAATAAAAAGTACACATTTATTTTTAATCATTATGTATTTTTTTTGTTATTGCTCTTCGCTTTGGTCATCAATGATTATTAGTATAAATACCTTTAAAATAATTACAGGAATCAACTAATAACATAATTACATGCTCTATTTGTTTCTTCTTTCCATTTTACGTTCATGATTGAAAAAATTCTTTCCGTAAAACTTACTTTTTCCAGACTTCCAGTCATCGTTAACATAAAAAAAAAGCGCGACAGTTGAATTAGGGACAAAATATAGTATTTTTCGCATTATTACAGTACAATTGACTGAAATATAGTACGATACTATATATCATAGAACGGGTGGCAACCCAAGGTATTTATTACGTCTCTTAAGGAAGCTTTACTTGTAGAATACAAAGACTTCCATGTATAGCACTAGACCTGCAATTCAGAACACAACCTGTGTCACTGCTGTGGTCGCGTGGGCGCGGGTGCAGGCGCGTGCAGGTAGCTGGCACAGTAAATACGCCACGCAGTCCAGTTCAGTTACTGTTGTAAATGAAAATGCATATCATTCTCATAACATCCTGTGGGTCTCGTAAGAGGCGACAGAGGGAAACAAATCAGGATATGGGCAGCAGCGTCTTTCTAATAACAACTAAAATTAAAAAAAACTGCGGTTGACAACCTGCTTGAAAAGCGTGCCAGCTATGGCAAATATCCCCCTTATGAGGCAATCTATGGGGAGGCCTATATTCAGCAGTGAATTTTAATAGTGTGTTTTATCGGGGCCCCCCCGTGACCATGGGTGCTGTAAAGCACCCGAAACGTCGGGAATCAAAATAGTAAAATTAAACGCGATAAAATCCGTAAAAATAGTTTTATTCAATGTGTAGTGTTCGCGTAAATATAAGAAATCATTATTTAATAGTGTGTGTTTTTAGGCAAAAACGAAATAAAGTTACATAGATATCTTAAATAAAGTTCACATCACGTGGACAAAGCGCGCAAATAAATAATGACGGCGTTTACTTAGTCACATTAAACAAAATCAGTTTTAGATTGTCGAAAACGATGCGGTTTACAAAACAAATAACTATTCTTCTCGCTCGCTTGCAGTTGACTAAAGAATTTACGGAGATTGATCGTAACTTAGTGCGCAATGGTCGCAGAGCCCTTAGTCGTATACATAGAAGTCTTTGGTATTGAAACGGCCTATTAAAACATTAAATTAACCCTTTCCCTGTCCCATGAATCATATGTGAACATTTCAATTGTTTAACTATTGTGTCTGTTGCGCGGACAGGGAAACTCTTAAAAAAAAGTAAGAGGAATAGTGAGCACCATGCACAAGTGTACTCATTACACTTTCACACATTGGCATTTACAGTGATCCAGCCGGCTGAGGTTTCGCCATGCTTATTTCAAGGGACGTAAAGTGGAGAATGATTGATGACGCATTTGCTTGGGCGGTGCGGTCCGATTTCGCTGCAGAAAGATAAGGATCACGGCAGTATATCTGCATCGTATGACGCAGTCTGTTTCCACACAATCGTGTATCGGGTTACGAGCTTTATTATTATCAAAAGACATGATATTTAGTCATGACATGTCTTTAAAGTATTCTTTCTTTGTTTTCAACACCTGGATATTAATGGTGCGACTACTCCACAAGTTTAAACGCGTTTAGCGAGCTGTGAAATTTGTTTACGCATGAAATTTATTACAAGGCGGTACATGTGACAGAGCTAAGCTTCAACTATAATATGATCGTTGTAGCACAAATGGGTCGGTTTGACCGGGGAAGGACCAAGCTCTCACAGATTACCAGCGTAAAATAGCAGGTTAATGCTGCTGTGTTTCGTATGGTGAGTATAGAGAACCGGAGACCCTTTTTACTGGAAATGAGGCATTCCATCTTAGTCCTCAGAGGTGACAACGCGTCTGCATTTTGATTTTTAATCGTAGATAAAAGTAGAACATAGACTTCTACTTTTCCACTGACCACAGCATCCACTTACCATCAGGTAGACTCTGTGCTCGTTTGCTCCCATTATTCTATAAAAAAAATGTGTAGACTTCTTTGTTTAAAGTAGGTGGGAGGTGTAAGTGGACCCATTTATCGTCATGTGAAATGTAACTTACGTTGCATTACGCTTGACACTTTAACTTACATTGCATTACGTTTGTAAGCTGAAGTGAGAATGGGTTGGTCAGAAATGAAGAACGCTCTTTAGAGTAAGCGTATTCTATATGGAGATTGCGTTCAAGAAAAAGTAATTATCAAATTATTAAAGGAGATATCCTACATGGAAACCACCATACATTAGTCCGGCCTCTAAATCACAGTTTTGGCCAGGCTGTTTATCTCCTTGCAATTTATATATAGCTTATATTTAGCATAAAGAATTTTTGCACAGTTGACGCTTTTGCCAGTCTCCAGTCTGAGAATTTTAGATGTGGCATAATGCTATTTTTATACCATTCTCTATCGGAAGTTCCCTTAAACGACCAATATCGTTTGTGGTCATAAATTCTCTTTCACCAAAACGTAACGTTATTAGAAGTTAATTCAAGATCAGCATAACTTGTTACGCAATTTGCACATGAGCAAACGCATTGTCACCCTACCGCAATGATTCACAGCACCCCATGGCTCCATTACGGCATCCACTGACGATGTAACCGTAGATCGGTATCGACGGCCTATTATCCCGATATGCGGCTATTTGCCCCCATTGTTCGTCAGACCGGGGACTCTATTGTTCAAGGCAACTTAAGGATTCATTGAGTTTTGTAAAGCTTAAGTGTGTTATTTATTGCTGGTAGGAATAGCATAGGTGGGCTAGCAGCCACAAGTCTTATTCATCAACCCGTATAGTGTTCTGCTGAATATACACTTCCATTATATTGTATCGCAGTATCAGATGTACTTTATGTCTAATATATAAAGTAATAATGTCCAGACTCAATAAAGACTAGCCATATGCGCAGGACAGGATTGTAGTGCACGAGTGTAAGCGCAAGCACAAGTGCACTCTCTATTCCCTCACTCTCATATTCCGATGGGACGGTAATCTAACACGACCGGAGAGAGATCAGGCGCAGGATCAACGGTTTTGTTTTCCGAGGTACGAAGGTGAAACACAGCCAACTTCCTGACTCTGATTGCTACTGACAATTTCTTGTCGGAAAAGATCATTTTTTTCTGACCGGGTATTCGAACACAGACCAACGAGGCAGTTTTCCAAATAGCTATACTGCTATCTATCGGAAGTTACAAAACCTTTCTGGCATTTTCAAAAGTCGCCTCTTAAGACACACACAACAAAATTTTGTTGAATTTTTTTAAAGCAGCCATAATTAATTAACTACCAAAGAGCTAAAATGCTAGTCCGTACAAATCGAAATTAAAAATAACATGTTATGTACCTGTTTGGAGAATATGTATTTGCATATCTCTAATAACCAATTTTTACTTTTATTTTCGTTGACTAACCAACATGGTCAAATGCACCTATAGGGCCATTATTGTTGTGGTTTTAAGTTAAAGATTTCCAGCTCGATCTTCTAGTTGTGGTAATGTTTACGTGTTCAAGACCTTTTCGAATTTTAAGCGTTACCTACTTCGTGCACTTTTGGGAATATAATATTTCGGCTTTTCGTTATACGAAAGTTGTTGCCAGTACGATTACAAGCTGTGTGGCATACCATTTTAGTCCACATTATAGTCACAAAGTGTTTTCCATCTTCCTTTATGGCTCTGAAGCATGGACGATTCGAGCAGCAGACAAGAAAAGGATCGATGAGTTCAAAATGTGGTGTTGCAGAAGGATGCTTCGGATACCATGAACCGCGAAGAAGACCAACAAGTCAATCCTGGGGCAGCTTCATGTTGACACCAGACTCTCTACTACGTGTTACCAGAGAATTCTCAGTTACTTTGGTCACATTGCCTGACGCCCGCCTAATAACTTGGATAGACTTATAGTCGTAGGCAAGGAGACCACGCGGCCGATCATCTAGCCGCTGGTCGGACCAGGTCAAATCACTTAATGGCCTTCCATTTACGATCGCAACGCAAAAAGCCGAGGACCGGACAGAATGGAGGGCTATAGTGAACAGCGCTACGAAGGCACTAAAATACGGACATGACCATCAGTCATGAAGAACACGACCAAGAAGAGAAGAGATAGTCACAAAGCATCTGAATTCTTCTCTGTTTGAAGCCGATTGCTGATTGTCATAGGGTTGCAGAAGCCTCTTACCATCAGGTGGAATGTAAATTCGTTTGTCACTTAAATACATATCAAACACTTCAAAAATGTGGCAGGAGGATATCATTAGCGTATAGAAAAATCTATTTCTATTCTTTTCCACTTTAACCTTCCTAGTTTCTAATCGCAGAATGCATTAGACACATATAGTACTAGGTAGTGGGATTCCACTGCCTAGGAGTTCGGTACCACCCTCTTACCTGCCGCCAAGCAACAGTGCTAAAACTGTGTTCTTGTGTGAAGGGTGTGGAGAGCCGGTATAATTCCAGCCAGAGCCATCCATCATTGTTTAGAGTTGAGCGTGTTCATGGGCTGCAGTAGTCACTCACCAGTAGGTAGACTGTTAATTATTTTGTCTCTTCTACTTTATAAAAAACAAAGCATCTGTAGCCTTCTTTGTTTGAAGTTGGTTGCAAGTAACAGTCCATGGCCAGCACTCGCCACTTACCATCAGATAGACTGTAAGTTGCGTAACGTCACTTCTATTTTATAAAAACAAACAACATACTTTCACATTTTATCTTCCTAGTTCATTTCTAAACACAATGCATTACGGCATCACGAAGTATTGGATATTCGTCAAACAATTTTATTCCGAACACGCGATGTTT
The DNA here is from genome assembly GCA_029286625.1 of Parnassius orleans. Lineage (NCBI taxonomy): Eukaryota > Metazoa > Arthropoda > Insecta > Lepidoptera > Papilionidae > Parnassius > Parnassius orleans. The sequence continues at coordinate 5,115,795 of JAGSMP010000059.1, forward strand.
AAACTACGGACAGAATTTATTGCTATTTCCCCAACAGTAACAACCCATTCTTCCAATGGCGGGTGGTCGTGCATGGTCCTTAATTTATCGACCATCCCCCTTCCTTATCGATGAGGTTAAGTGGCCGAACTACTTTTTATGCTTACCTATATCGATGTTTTTAAATAGTTGTGTCGTGTATTGAAAAATAAAATATTTTGAATCAACAGCCGTATCTTAAATGGATGCTTTGTTGTTTTTTTTTACATAAAGGTTAAACATAAAAATTATATTAGGATTTATATTAGGAACTAGAGGCTGCATTGTTATTTTTCTATGGTAGAGAATATTTAAAAGATGAAAACTGAATTATTTTATTGAGAAGAAAGAGAAAAGCATGTCCTCAATCAAAAAAGTCATGGAATCACCTCGACGTTTGTCTGTCAAGACATTATTTAAAGAGTATTTTTTCGCGTAGATGACTGAAATTAATAAGTCAACTGTCTCAACTGTCAACTGTGTCTAAGAGAAACTCAAAATTCTAATTTTCCCATTGTGGGTTAGTTTTGAAAAACCAGTAAAATGTGAAGTTTGATAATAAGGTATAGATTGGAGAAATGATCGGATTAATCCTTCACTGGAGTAAAAATTTAAAAAACATTGCTATTATTGGTATGTTATGATTTAAGTACTCAATAAAAAATCATAGTACAGAACACTGTGTAAGAAAAACTCACTCACTTTGCTACCATCAATCGATTACAGCCTAAAGTATACTGCTGAAAATAAGTCACGCTTGGCAGGCGGGTTAGCAATCGCAGTTTCTTAATAATTTTAAGTTCTTACCAGGAACATGCTGCTGGCCAATTATGACACCTAGCTTTTTAAAGTAAACGAAGTCTCACAATTTTAAAAATCATGGTTAACGTAGCCGGCGCAAGCGCAACGCGTTCATCCGATTTATAGCATAGATAAGCGTCAATACCGCTCGCGTTGTCCTATCCGGGCCTAATAGCTCCCTGCAGATACTGCAACTTATTGCCATACCATCGATTAGGCGAAACAAGGGCCAGTGTGTGTGTGATATCACTTCCATCATAGTCAGTATATCACAGTCAGCAGCGAAGAGCAATTTATTTACCAAGCGCATATAATAAATTGGTAATTTTAAGATTCCGTAACTAAAAAGGAAAAAACGACACCCTTATAAAATCACTTTGCTGTTCGTCTAGGTTATTTTTCTCAGGAAAGGCTAGAGGTATCAAGTTGAAATTTATATCAAATATTAACGTCTACAGCCCCTTGGACTCATTTAAAAAAATCAAGTTTCTAAGTTAAGTCAAAGCATTTTATATAGAAGGGTGACAACGACACACAGTCCACCTAATGCTAAGTGGATACTGTGGCTGAGACATCTACATTTATCCTCGATTAAGAACCAAAATGCAGATGCGTTGTCACCCCTATGGACTAAGATGGAAGCATTCAAAAGGTACCGCCATTTCTGTCCCATATTTTAATGGAAATAACAGAAAGATATTACGAACTAGCTTTTTACCCGCGGCTTCGCTCGCGTGGTCTTCAATTTAGAAACATCATTAAATGCTATTCCGTGGCAAATTTAGCAAAATTCGATCACCTTTAGAGTCACATCGGTGTCTGTCAGTTTGTCAAAGAATATTTTTGAATTCCCTAAGTCTATTGAACCTAGATGATTGATATTTGACATATATATAATATGCTACAGGAACACGTGAATAAATAAGTTTTTCAGAATTGCATTAATATCATATGTCTAGAAATATCTACAATTTTTTATATTGGGCGTGTCTTCCGATGTATTCATAAGAAAGATAAATTGTCTTGGAATCAAAATTTATTATTATTATTTACTCTTAACATTCATTCATAATTAAAGTTAATTTAGTTTTAAAAAAATAATAATTTCATGGTCTTATCTGCGATATTTGATTCATATCATTGGTCCCATTTAATATTGATTGGCACCATAAAATAGATTCAGATTTTTTTTTATAGAATAAGAGTGACAAACGAGCACACAGTCCACCCCTTTATACACAGTAGACCCTTTTTACTGGAAAAGAGGCATTCCATCTTAGTCCTCCCGGGTGACAACGCATCTGCATTTTGATTATTTATTGAGGATAGATGTAGATGTCTATGGGTCACAGCAACCACTTACCATCAGGTGGACTGTGTGCTCGTTTGTCACCCTATCCTATAAAAAAAAACCTGATGATAAGTGGTTGCTGTGGCCCATAGATATCTACATCTATCTTCGTTTGCGAATTTAAATGCAGATGCGTTGTCAGCCGTGAGGACTAAGATAGAATGCCTCTTTTCCAGTAAAAAGGGTCTCCAGTTCTCTACACTCACCACACGAAACACAGCAGCATTAAGCTGCTATTTTACGCTGGTAGTCTGTGAGAGCGTGGCCGCACTCCGGATCAGACAACGGTCCGAAGAGCCGAGAGGGGCATCGACGGAAACCTGATATCCGTCCGGATGAGAGGTCAGCAGAAGGTCCAACAGGCAAGGTGTATGATCCTCCACATCTGGAATCCGCGTAGGCGAAGTAACCAGTTGTGTCAGACCATATGCCAAGACAAAGTCATAAACAGATCTCCCCGCATGATCGGTTAAACGTGAACCAAGCCATTCGGTATGGTGGGCGTTAAAATCGCCAAGTATCACGATCTCTACGGATGGGATCTGTTGTAGCAAGAAATTTGTAGCCATTTGGACGTGGTCGATGAGTCGGTCTGTGTCGGCATTACCACTATGGGACCTATACAGGCACCCGTAGAAGCGGGGATGGTCATCGCTGTCTACACGCAGCCAAAGGATGGACAGGTCCCTACCTTTAAGACTGCCGAGGCGTCGAGAACAGATATCCTCTCTAACGTATACGCAAACTCCAGCCCAGGGCACAAAGAAGTGTTCTAATTTGTAAACTAGGTAGGACAGGTATGAAGTATCAGCCGGAGAGGACACCTGCGTCTTGGTCAAAAAGAGGAAGGCCGGCTTCGCCGTCTCTAGATGGTAGTGGACGGCGTTAAAGTTCGAGTGAACTCCTCTGATGTTGCAGAAGTCCACGGATAGCGTGGCAGGGGTCGCCATGGTTTTATCGCTCTGTTTGCCCCGTGCAGTGTTAGTGTAGAGCGGGATTTCGCCCCCCGAATACGCGGGGCAGCCTGAGCACCCACGCTCAGGAAGAAGAGTGTAGCTTGACCGTGGAGGCTCAGTGAGAGATTCTTCATTACCAGGGGTGCTGTTACCCTCCTGGGGTAGTCTTTTCTTTTTGAATTCCGCTACCATGTTATGGGAGGGGGGGGGGGGGGCTTCCGGCCACCTGCACTAACCAAACGAAACGCAGAAGCAAAGCTTTTACTTTACGTTGGTATTCTGTGAGGTTTTGGTACTGCCCCGGTTCGAGCCGGCCCATTCATGCTACAGCAGAAGCTGCAGCGTGGCTCTAACACTGTTAATAGTTTATAACCAATACTCTACAAAAAAAAATAGTGAGTCATGACAGTTGACGCGCGAATTTATCGTTATCTAATGATAACATTATAAATTCACTGTAGTGCCAATCGGCAACTTTATCAATACCGCCGATTAATTTTATCTTATACAAGCTGTGCCCATGACTATGTTCACGCGAATTTTAGGTTAACATAATTTTATGGAAAAGGTAACAAAGGAGCACACAGTATACCTGATGGTAAATTGATGCTGCGGTCATAGACATTGGCGTTGTCACCCCTGAGGACTAAGATGGAATACCTCCTTTCCAGTAATAAGAGTCTTTGATCTCTGCAATCACCATACGAAACATAGCAACATTAAGGTGCTATTTTACGCTGGTATTTTGTGAGAGCGTGGTCCTTCCCCGGTCGAGCCGACCCATTCGTGCTACAACCATAACATAGCTGCAGCGTGGCTCTACCACGTAAGAGGGTGGTTCCTACCCAGACGGACTCCTATTCAAAAAGAAGTCATACCACTAATGCCCGATTCCTATATTCAAAAAACGTTTCGTTTTCCGTAACGATCCGTTTTATTACATTTCATGGGGATTAAGTTTAAAAATGCAAAACAATAAAAAAAATCTGTTCCGCGACCGTGCTTTATATTTTATTCACATTTTTTATAATACAAGGTTGAACACGAGCACATAGTCCACCTGATGGTAAGTGGATGCTGTGGCCCATAGACATCTACATTTATCCTCGATTAAGAATCAAAACGCAGATACATTGTCACCCTTGAGGACTAAGGCGGAATGTCTTGTTTCCAGTAAAAAGGTCCGGTTCTCTACACTCACCATACGAAACACAGCAGCATTAAGCTGCTATTTTACGCTGGTATTCTGTGTGGGCGTGGTCCTACTCCGATTGAGCCGATCCATTCGTGCTACAACCATAATATAGCTGCAGCGTGGCTCTACCAAGTGACATTAATATAGAAATGTTATCGTGTTGTAACGAGGTCACAAAAATTTATCTCCTGCACATTATATACACAAACTACATCTGAAGAAACCATTGAAGTAATATGTACTACATACTAGAAGAGACGCCTACACTTGGTTGTTTGCAACGCGCGTCAGAGCTCGCGGACTCAAATTTAGCCTCCTTCCACGCGCCCCGCACTTCCGCATAGATTTTTTTCGCGGTGTCTGTTCTAGTGCTTATTACCTTTATATTAGTTTAATGGAAGAAACTATGTTTCATTATATAGAACAGTCTGTAAAGATGATAATGACGAGGAACAAAATATTTCAAGGATATGTGATATCTGCTAAAATGCACTGAGTAGTGCTAACATAACCTATTCATAATTTAAAGGAAGCCTGTGCCCAGCGGTGGGTTTTATGCGTTACATTAAAAATAGCCAGACCAGCGTAAGTGTGGTTCAGCCCCGCCAGAAGTGCGAAATACTCCGAGTTAGTAGTAGAGTTAGTCGGTCGTCTCCCAAGCAACATTTTCGAACTGTCATATAACAGTAAGCAAGTCCGTCTACTGCGGTAGAGTTCCATTATCGAAATTAGACGGTTTCATTTTTGAAGTTATACTTCTTTTGGCGCGTTTGAGAAAAATAATGAGACTGAATTTTTTACGATGCGCGCGCACACCGACTCCTAAAAACGACACCATGAAGTTGTTACGATGCGCGCGCACACTGATACTTAAAAGCGACAACTTCAGTTTATAATTGTCTGTCAATTGTCAAGTTTTCGTGAGAACTGACAACTATATTCAAGTTAGTTATTTTTTAGTTATTTTTGTTTTGTTACGCTAAAGAGGTATAACTTCTTACGTGGGTACATAAGTACACACACTTTTTTTTTTCATTTATTACATCCAACCAAAAGGCCTATAGCCTATAGCAACAGCCTTTTAATGAGTCTGCGCTTTCTTCATAGACGCGCCTTGGGGGATGGGGATTTTGCCATAATTGCCACACTTTCCAGGCAAGTTGGAAACCGCAGTTTTGTATTAGTAGGTTATTGGAAAATGCTGCTGCCCATCTCCTGTTTCAGATTTCATCTGTCGCCTCTTACTTACACCCAAAAGAGAACACGGGTAGTGGATGTTCTCACGCCGCTATTACACACCAAATTAGATAGAGACAAGCTGCAGCTATATTATGGTTGTAGCATGAATGGGTCGGCTCGACCGGGGTAGAACCACGCAATGACAGAATACCTGCGTAAAATAGCAGCTTCACGCTGTTGTGTTTCGTATGGTGAGTGTGGAGAACCGGAGACCCTTTCTACTGGAAACGAGACATTCCATCTTAGTGCTCAGGGGTGACAACGCACCTAAATTTTGATTCCTAATCGAGGATAGATGTAGATGTCTATGGGCCACAGCATCCACTTACCATCAGGTGGACTATGTGCTCGTTTGTCACCCTTATTCTATAAAACATGGTTAATATTACAAAAATTAGAAACCATTCAAAAACATAGCCTAGCGTACATTTTTCTGATGTCGATTTTCGTGATTGCGCGGTGCGAGAAAAGAAACGAGATAATTGCATAAGTTATGGAGACATTGAATAATTGTAGTACATCGAGCCCTGAGGGCCAACAATTTACCCAAATATTGGCTCCAACTTAGATGCATACCCCGGATTCGCAACGTGCAGCTCGGCAAAGAGCAAAGGATTGGAGCAGCATTGTCAAAAATAACATCCCTTTCTTAAACATTATTAATCCATAAATCAAAGTCGTTAAATAAACCTTAACATGGTTTCGATCCTCATAAATATTCTCGTACAAAGCCGGAGGAAGAATATTAAACACTATAAATTTTATACTGTACAGTAGCTCGACATGACTGAGTTTGCTCTTAGTCTTAGTGCCTACCTACAGGGGCCTTCTAGACGGTTTAAGGTTGCAGGCAGTAATATAGCGAGAGCGATATTTTAGATCCACTTTTAATCAAACTTCAGTGGTATTATAATAATAATGTCCTCCAGACTGAGTTTTCGGTCACGGCGGCCAGTCTTAAATGAGACTAGCCATCTGCACAGGACAGGGTTATAGTGCCCGAGTGTATGAGCAAACACAAGTGCACTCTCTATTCCCTCAATCCCATAGTCCGATGGGACGGTTATCCGACACGACCAGTGAGAGATCAAGCGCAGGACCCACGGCTTTACGTGCTTTCTGAGGTACGGGGCTGAAACACCGCCAACTTCTTGGATCCGTGTTGCTAGTGGGAATTTGTTAACAGAGAAAACCCACTAACTGATTTTGGCCTGACCGTAGATTCGAACCCGGGAATCATGGTCTCTTGGATGGAACTCTTTATATACAATAGAGTATATTCATTTGAAATAAATCTATTACACAATAAATACAAATATTATTCGTTTTATTTATGTAGAAAGAAAGAAAGATTTATCATTTTTATAAAATGAATTTACATTTAAAATTGACTTTTAGTTATCTTTATAATATAAAAATGAATGTTTCCTTGTTTATCACGTATGCGGTCCTATATCATTCATCCGATAACGATGAAACATAGGTAAGATGTTGCGCGAACGCACGCAAATGTTTGTGACAAAAAAGTACCGCAACGCACGCTGCGCTGGGCACAGCTAGTGGCTTTTAGAAGTAAGGGAAGTTCATAAGATTTGACTTAATCGTAACGTAATGATTTCTTATATTTACGCGAACACTACACGTGCATTGCTGTATTCCTGAAGGAAATAGACGTCATCATCATCAGCCCAGAGTATTAATCATGGGGGTGTGACCATGGGTGCTACAAAGCACCCGAAATATTGGGAGTTAAAAATAAGTAAAATTAAACGCGATAAAATCCGTAAAAATAGTTTTATTCAATGAATGGAAAATGGACGATCGTTATTTCAGAGTTACTTAGCCAAGTTGCAGAACATGGAAAAATAAATGGTGGCTTCGATTATTAGTCAGGGTACAACTAGCCTTAATCTAAGCTTTTTTATCAAGAATTTGGTAAAAATTAAAGATGTTAAAAATTAATTAGCTAAGAGCCGGGTAAACAATTCAAATTGTAATTCAAAGAGCACCTCCGCGCTCACTCAATTGTGTGCACTATTCCCACCAGTCACTACATATCCCAACACCACTACACTAGCAAAAACACACCACCGTCAATAATATGACACGTGGTTCGCCTTTAAACAAGTGGCAAAATAACCGACTTCAATATAAATAAAATGAGAACATCATCAATGTAGTCGAAGTCATTATTTATTAAGAATAACTCAAAAATGTTTAAAAAAAAGGTCAGATTTTAATCAAATTTTTATGGAACCACATGAGAACCCGTGTAGTGACGGTAAAGAATATCCACTACCCCATATCTTTCCGTGGATGTGTAAGAGTCGACTGTGGCAAACAGGCAGGAGATGGGCCTCATTTTTTTTATGGACAGGCAGGAGATGGGCTGCAGCTTTTTTTATTGTAATCCTGATAACAGCAATATTACAATAAAAAAACTGCGGTTGACAACCCGCTCGCCAAGCGTGGCAACTATGGCAAATATCCCCCCATGAAATGAAAGTTACGAAGAGACGGCCCCTAGTCCCCGGTGGCCCCGCTATTCCTGACAACGGTGGCAACCATGGTAACGGCAGGGCAGAGGGTGCTAAGAATCTCCGATGGAGGTTCGGTTGCCACCTAAGACGACTCGACCTAAAAACATACAACGCACGCACCCTGAGGACTGACGAGAAGATCCTGGAGCTGGAAGAAGAGATAGACAAGTTACGCTGGCATAATATAGGATTATCCGAGGTCCGAAGAGAGGGGGAGGACATGGTAATCTTCGAATCCGGCAACTTGTTCTATCACCGGTATGGCGACCATCTGTCCCAAGGAGGTGTCGGATTTATCGTCCACAAGTCTCTCGTTAACAACGATCTAAAGATTGGGAGTGTGTCGTCGAGAATCCCCAAACGGTAGTCGTTGAAGGTCATACAGGTTTGCGCATCAACTTCGGCACATCCCGATGAGGAGGTGGAGGAAATGTATGAGGGTATATCTAAAGCCATGCATTACTCCAAAACCCATTCATCATCATCATCATCATTACAGCCCTTCACAAGTCCACTGCTGAACATAGGCCTCCCCCACGGAATGCCACAAAGCACGGTCCCGGGCCACCTGCATCCATTGACTTCCTATTATATCCTATACGGTGTTAATGGGAGACTTTAATGCAAAACTAGGCACAAGAGAGAACGGTGAGCTGATGGTAGGGAAATTTGGAATAGAGCAACGGAAACCAAGGGCCAGCAGCTGGCCGACTTCATGGAGAAAGAGGGACTCGTTATGATGAACTATTTCTTCCAGAAGCAGCCCCACAGGAAGTGGATCTGGTCGAGCCCCGACGGTTCGATAAAAAATGAGATTAACTTCATTATGACGACCAGACGATAACTGGTCAGTGATATCTCAGTGATCGCTAGGGTGAAAACTGGTAGCGATCATCGAATGGTTAGAGGCACACTGAACCTAAACGTTCAGTTGGAGAGGTCTCGTCTAATGAAGTCAACGCTCCGTACCCCTCGTGCTCTAATCCAAAACCCCAAAACCTTTCAGCTCGAGTTACAAAACCGTTTTAGTGCATAGAAGACTGCAATGCAGTGGACTATACGAATGACAAGCTCGTGGAAACTGTCCATGCAGTCGGAGCTAAGTTCTGCAAGACCCACCGCAGAAGAACACAAAAACTCTCCGATCACACCCTTAATCTCATGGCTGTTAAACGGGAAATGAGGCTGCAGTCTTCAACAGATTTGACAGCATACAGGCAACTGAACAGACAGATCTCCAAATGCATGCGGCAGGACTTACACAATTTCAATACAGCTTGTATTGAAAAAGCGATCAAGCGGTACCAAGGTTCCAAAGTCTTTGCCTGAGATCTGTCTACCAGAAAGAGCCAACTGTCAAATTTTGAAGACCGAGTGTGGCAGCATCGTTTCCGGGACACCTGAGATTTTGAGTGAGATTGAGAGGTTCTATGGGCAGCTGTACACATCATCGATGAAGCCATACGCAAGTGTGAGTAACGATCCGAGCACAAGTCTTATTCGACACTATTCCGATGATATCCCGGACGTCAGTCTGAGCGAGATTAGAATGGCTCTCCAGCACCTTAAAAACGGCAAGGCCCCAGGCGAGGATAGAATTACAGCGGAGCTTCTAAAAGCGGGTTGAAAACCGGAACTTGAAGTCCCTCAGAAGCTCTTTAATTCCGTCCTACATGGTGGGACTACTCCGGAGGCGTGGAGCAGAAGTGCGGTGGTCTTGTTTTTCAAGAAAGGCGACAACGCTCTCTTGAAGAACTATAGACCGATTTCCCTTGTGAGCCGCGTCTACGTGCTGTTTTCGAGAGTCATTACGAATCGTCTCGCACGCAGACTTGACGACTTCCAACCTCCCGAACAAGCCGGTTTCCGAAAAGGCTTTAGTACTATAGGCCACAATATAATTTACAGAAATTACGTTATGATGTAAAATACGATATAATTATGAATAAAATACCTTATCGCTCGATGATAAATTTAATACTGACAAAATAAAATTGAATCCGCCATTCCTCAGCACGCAACAGCGACCTAACAGCAGGGGTCAGGTGGAGCGTGGGTGAGTCTGGGCGCACCTAAAATGGTTGCACTTGTGCCGATACGTGCCACACGCCCGCAGGTATACGCGGTAGTGACTAAGCCAGCATATTTCCTTGTTGACGAATGTAAATGTGTAAGTCGTAGTCCTATTGTAGAATTAGGCAGATCGTGATCCGCCATATGACTTTGTGCCTAACTAATAGAAATGTCCGCGGTTTTGTAGCGGCCCAAGGCAACTCCTCAACCTACTGTCACTGGTATTACTTGATAGCTACTTTCGTATTTTTTACAAAGTTAACAGAAGTCATAGTTGAATAAAACTGCTTGTACGGATTTTATCGCGTTTAATTAACTTATTTTTATTAAATTCCCGACGATTGCAGTTTGTGATCATATCCTAGACGCCCCCCGCCATTACATTAGATTTGATAAACCACAAATTCTCGCGAAAATCATCGGTTCCTGCCAAGGATGATACGTGAGGCTATTGAAATTAAAAAAAAACATCCTAATTTCAATAGAGATCGAGGCTGGGTACTACCACCTACTTGGGATCCGGTAATTAATAAAATTAAAACTATACCCAAGCATACCACTGCAAGACTTCAAGACACAGTAAGTTCATTCTGCGTAGATCGGACCAAAACTAATAATTAAAAAAGCTGAAGGTACTCCGAGTTAACTCTGACATCGGGACGTCAATCACCTGAGTCCCACGTGACCAAGGGTGCTGTAAAGCACCCGAAACTTCGGGAGTTTAAAAATGAGTATAATTAAACGCGATAGAATCCGTAAAAGTAGTTTTATTCAATGTGTAGTGTTCGCGTAAATATAAGAAATCATTATAGAAGTCATAGTTTCAAATTATCGGCCAAATCATAAAATGTCCAGGTTGGTCACGATCTGTCTAATTCTACGATCGAAGTATGATATATTATATTAAATAAGGTAGCTGCGTTTAAATCAGCAAGCAGTATTGCAACAAAGTATATATTAATTACAAGATCCAAAATCCAAAATCCGCTCTTAGTGGGTGTCTACGTCGAGAAAGGAGAATATATGCCGAATTTCAAGCCAACCCAGCGCATATATTTGGAGATCGCGTGATGTGTATGTCAGTGGTATTTCGTTTGTACATAGATAAATGGATAAGAATGTGACTTACGGTAGGCAGTGAAGCAACAAACTCGACGTGGCTAAACTCTTCGCCATTAGCCTGCGTGGGACTCTGCCACCAAGTAGCTGGGTCTCCGTCCACAGCAAACGTTGCAGGGTGTCGCCTGGATGGAGACCCATCGAGGCCTTCGCATACGTCGCACACTAGGCCACGCCTGTTGATGTGCAAATATGATTAAAGTCATTAATGCATTAATGAAAATTGTATAAAATTCATTTATTATTTAAAAAAATGGGGACGAAAAAGAAAATGTACCAACTTTTTCTTTATACATCGATGGTCTAGAAGACAAACGTGCTAAATGCACATTCTAAATGAATAGGCCGCATCTTCTGCACTAATCGGAAATCCATAATTCCATCTTTCGGTCCAAACCGAACCTGTACATTTGTAATAAGAAACGTGAGGCACGAGACAAAAGAATCAAAGTCGCTTATCTACCCATGATAGAAATTACAAAATGTATTAAGTAGCTTTAAAACACTTTATCTATGAGTATTGAAATTCACACAAACTTTAAGTGTTTTATAATGATAGGCAATTGACACCTAAAACCAAAAATTGATACCTAATTTACATGACAATTTAGGTGGAATGTTATAAAAATAAATTATATATTAATTTTAAATAAATTTTACTTTCATTTCTAATAATTACATAATAATTGAAAATCATATGCTATACACAAATGCACTAAGTGAACAACTGCAAAACAAAATAATGATCAAAATTATTAAGCGAATGTAATTTTTCATGTTACTGTGTATTTCCCAGTACTTTGTATAAGTAAAGTAAAGTAAAGTTACAGCCTATACCGTCCCACTGCTGGGCACATGCCTCCTCTCATTTCTGAGAGGGTTTTAGGGCAAGGAAATGTCCACCGCGCTACCCCAATACGTGTTGGCGAACTTCATATGTCACATGTCTTTCAGACATGCAGGTTTCCTCACGATGTTTTCCTTCACCGCCGAGCACGTGGTAAATCAGCACTTAAAATTGCAATTAACAATTTCATTGTGCCGGCGGGGATCGAACCCGGGTTGCTCGCGTACTGTGAAACTTACAGCGAGCGCTAACCATCTGAGCTACTACGGCTCAACTAGACCATCGATATTACCACACCTTCACGTAGTGTATTTTGCAGTTTGATGAACGAGGCTCTGGCTACTAACATGATGATGATGGAAAACTGCTGAACCCAAATCTGATGAGTATGAGCAATTGCCTTTATAAAATGCTTGCCTTTTAGTATCTTCTATAGAGATACCGTTACCGTTACAGCCTTTTAAAATTCCACTGCTGAACATAGGCCTCCCCCATAGATTGGATTATCGGGGGGATATTTGCCATGGTTGCCACGCTGGGCAGGGGTGTTGGCTACCGCAGTTATTTATTTTTAGTTTTATTAGGAAGACGCTGCTGACCATATCCTGGTTTGTTTCCCTCTGTACGGGATGATCATCATCATCATTCATCATTACAGCCCTTCACAAGTCCACTGCTGAACATAGGCCTCCCCCAAGGAATGCCACAAAGGACGGTCCTGAGCCACCCGCATCCATCGACTTCCTGCATGTCTTACCAGGTCGTCACTCTATCTAGTGGGGGGACGCCCTACACTTCGTCCGCCGGTACGAGGCCGCCACTCGAGAACCTTTTTTCCCCATCGGTTGTCGGTTCTTCGAGCTATATGGCCGGCCCATTGCCACTTCAGCTTACTAATCTGTTGGGCTATGTCGGTCACTCTGGTTCTACTGCGGATATCCTCATTTCTAAGTTTATCACGCAATGAGACCCCTGAGCATAGCTCTCCATAGCTCGCTGAGCGACCTTGAGCTTCCTCATCCGGCCAGCAGTGAAGGACCACGTCTCAGTTCCGTAGGTCATCACTGGCAACACGCACTGGTTGTACAGCCTCGTTTTCAAGTTTTGAGGTATACCTGACGAGAAGATGCCGTAATTTCCCGAACGCTGCCCAGCCGAGTTGAATCCGTCGATTGACCTCTCGGTCGAAGTTGGACTTACCTAGTCGGACTATTTGTCCCAGGTAAACATATTCGTCAACAACTTCGAGCTTAGTGCTCCCAACAACTACCGGCATAGGTGTGACATGGACATTAAACATGATCTTTGTTTTGTCCATGTTCATCTTAAGACCTATCCGTTGGGAGGCACTATTGAGGTCATTGAGCATAGTGCTTAGGTCCTCCAGCGATTCTGCCATAAGGACTATATCATCGGCAAATCGAAGGTGAGTGATGTACTCGCCATTGATGTTAATGCCGTATCCTTTCCAGTCCAGAAGCTTGAAAACGTCTTCCAATGCAGCGGTGAAGAGTTTCGGGATATAACGTCACCCTGTCTTACACCTCTCTGCAGTTGGATAGGTTTTGTACTCTGGTTCTGTACTCGGATAGCCATCGTGGCCCTACTGTACAAGCACTTCAGCACTTCGATATACCGACAGTCAACTTGGCACCGCTGAAGGGACTGCAGCACCGCCCAAATTTCGACGGAATCAAAGGCTTTCTCATAGTCCACATACGCCAGACATAGTGGCAAATTGTACTCCTCGGACTTCTGTACAATTTGCCGAAGGGTATGTATGTGGTCTATGGTGCTAAAGCCTTTTCGGAAACCGGCTTGTTCGGGAGGCTGGAAGTCGTCGAGTCTGCGTGCGAGACGATTCGTAATGACTCTCGAAAACAGCACGTAGACGCGGCTCAGAAGGGAAATCGGTCTGTAATTCTTCAAGAGAGCGTTGTCGCCTTTCTTGAAGAACAAGACCACCGCACTTCTGCTCCACGCCTCCGGTGTAGTGCCACCATGTAGGACGGAATTAAAGAGCTTCTGAAGGACTTCAAGTACCGGTTTTCCACCCGCTTTCAGAAGCTCCGCTGTAATTCCATCCTCGCCTGGGGCCTTGCCGTTTTTAAGGTGCTGGAGAGCCATTCTAATCTCGCTCAGACTGACGTCCGGGATATCATCGGAATAGTGTCGGATAAGACTCGCTCTTGGATCGTTACTCACACTTGCGTGTGGCTCCAACGATGATGTGTACAGCTGCCCATAGAACCTCTCAATCTCACTCAAAATCTCAGGTGTCCCGGAAACGACGCTGCCACACTCGGTCTTCAGCTTCGACAGTTGGCTCTTTCTGGCAGACAGATCTCTGGCAAAGACTTTGGAGCCCTGGTTCCGCTCGATCGCTTCTTCAATACGAGCTGTATTGAAGTTGCGCAAGTCCCGCCGCATGCATTTGGAGATCTGTCTGTTCAGTTGCCTGTATGCTATCAAATCTACTGAAGATTGCAGCTTCATTTCCGTCTAACAGCCATGAGATTAAGAGTGTGATCGGAGAGTTTTGTGTTCTTCTGCGGCGGGTCTTACAAAACTTAGCTCCGACCGCATGGACAGTTTCCACGAGCTTGTCATTCATATCGTCCACTGCATTGCAATCTTCTAGGCACTGAAAACGGTTTTGTAACTCGAGCTGAAAGGTTTCGGGACTTTGGATTAGAGCACGAGGGGGACGGAGCGTTGACTTCATTAGACGACACCTCTCCAACTTAACGTTTAGGTTCAGTGTGCCTCTAACCATTCGGTGATCGCTACCAGTTTTCACCCTCGCGATCACTGAGACATCACTGAACAGTTGGCGTCTAGTCGTCATAATGAAGTCAATCTCATTTTTGTCGAACCGTCGGGGCTCGACCAGGTCCACTTCCTGTGGGGCCGCTTCTGGAAGAAAAGTTCATCATAAAGAGTCCTCTTTCTCCATGAAGTCGGCCAGCTGCTGGCCCCTTGGGTTCCGTTGCCTAATCCGAATTTCCTACTTTCAGCTCACCGTTCTCTCTTGTGCCTAGCTTTGCGTTGAAGTCTCCCATTAACACCGTATAGTGGGTTTTAGAGGAATGCATGGCTCTAGAGATATCCTCATACATTTCCTCCACCTCTCATCGGGGTGTGTCAGTTGGTGCGTAAACCTGTATGACCTTCAGCGAATACCGTTTGGTGATTCTGAGTATAAGGTACGCAACCCTCGTCGACACACTCCCAATTTACAACGTTGTTAACGAGAGACTTGTGGACGATAAATCCGACACCTCCTTGGGACAGATGGTCGCCCTCCGGTGATAGAACAAGTTGCCGGATTCGAGGATTACCGTGTCCTCCCTCTCTTCGGACCTCGGATAATCCTATAATATTCCAGCGCAACTTGTCTATCTCTTCTTCCAGCTCCAGGATCTTCTCGTCAGTCCTCAGAGTGCGTGCGTTATGGTACGGGATGATATAGGGTAGTATATATATATATATATATATATATATATATATATATATATATATATATATATATATATATATATATATATATATTTAAAATAATAATAATATACATACATGCTGCAGCTATATTATGGTTGTAGCAAAAGGATCGGCTCGAACAGGCAATGACTACGATCTTACTGGATACCAGCTTAAAATAGCAGCTTTTGTTTGGCGAGTGTGGAGAACCGTAGACCAATTTCACTCGAAACGTGGCACTCCATCTTAGCCCTCAGGCGTAACAACGTTAATTTAAATAGATGTAGATGTCTATGGGCCACAGCATACACCTACCATCAGGTGCACTGTGTACTTGTTTGTTCTATAAACAATATATTCATCTTACAGCCATGTTCATGGGATAGACTGTAGACTTCACCATCCTTTCAGGATACAATACTATTACATATTGGTTCGACTGGAAAAAGAACGGTTGCACAGAATAACAGCGTCAAATAGCAGCATAACGCTGGTGTGTCCGTGGAATGACAAGAATCGGAGACCCTTTCTGAAAGTAGATATGTGTCTTCGCCCGCGGCATCCACTTACCATCAAGTAGACTATACACTTGTTTGTTACCCTTACATCTAAAAAACATGCAGCTTATATGTTTATCAGCCTCTATGATCGATTATCATATGTGTGCTAATGTATGTGTGCTAGTCCATATGTCTAAGATAACTGTCGTGTTAAAACTTTATTTTAAATATATTATTTAAGGTTGTATTTTTTTGCCGAGTCCCTCCCCTAGAAGATATGAAACTATTTCCTATACTAGACAGCGAAAATAAATATACGATAAGAAAAGAAGAAAATTGATAGATAACTTACTTTCCAGGCGTATCCCGGCAAAATTCCTCCGCGCCATTACCGCCACAAGTAGCATTGGCTGCTACTACGGAGAAAGTCGCGACGTCCAGCGGAGCGGGATACAACCCGTTTGCGTCGCTCTTCACTGTTACCTCACTCAACGTAGTACCACTTAGGCGATCAAGCACTGCGCGACCTGTTAACAAAATATATGATATGAAACAATATCATTGTATAATCTTGTACGTGGTAGAGCCACGCTGCAGCTATATTATGGTTGTAGCACGGATGGTTCAGCTCGATCGTGGTAGGACCACGCTGTCACAGAACACCAGAGTGAATAACAACCTTAATGCTGCTGTACAGTGAGTGTAGAGAAACGGGACCCTTTTTACTGAAAACGAGGCACTCCATCGTAGTCTTCAGGAGTGACAACGCATCTGCATTTTGCTTCTTTATAAAAGGTCATGTGGATTGCGTGCTCTTTTGTCACTCTTATTTCTACAAAGTTATTTGCTCTGTTTTTATAAAAATCAAAGTAGTAAAGAAATGCATTATGAAGTTAAAAAAAAATGCAGTTAAAATTAAGTTAGGAAGTTAATGGAGCGAAAAATCCTTTGCGATGCAGCAGTGTGTTACCGAATTACCACATAATATTCTTGAAACTTACTTGAATAAAATAAAGCCACTAGAAAACTAAAGAGTAAACTGTTTTATTTTTTCATCGCCGTCATATACTAACCGCCTCGTTAGTCTAGTGGTCGTAAACACAATTGCTGATCATGAGGTCCCGGGTTCGACTCCCGGGTTTTCTGTCAAGAAATTCTTAGTAGAAGCCCGGAGTCAGAAAGTTGGCGGTGTTTCACCCTCGTGCCTCGGATAGCACGTAAAGCCGTTGGTCCTGCGCCTGATCTCTCTTTGGTCATGTCAGATTAACGTCCCATCGGACTATGAGGGTGTGGGAATAAAGAATGCACTATAAGAGTGTACACTTGGGCACTATAATCCTGTCCTGAGCAGATGGTTAGTCTCCGTTAAGACTGGCCGTCGTGACCGAAATTATTTTTGTCTGTCTGTCTGTGTATTACCGATTCACGCAAAAACTACTGGACCGATTTCCATAAAATGTTACATGTAGGTATTTAGTAACCCGGGACAACTTATAGGCTACTTTTTATCCGATTACGGGACTTAAAAGAAGGTTAAGTAATTTTCTTTTTTTAGATGTTAATTTTATATCATATATGATTATGTTAGTTAATAAGCGGGATGACGGGAGTTTTTTTTTCAAATAAATATTATTTATATTTGTGAATAAGTTTAAAATTAGTTTTAACCTTTGCATAACAATTTGAAACTCGCGCCATCTATCATCAAATAAAAAAAACCTATAATTTGCCTTTAGTAACTAATAAATTATATATAACTAATAATTTATAAAATTATTTAAAAATCTTAACGTTTCATTTAATCGTTATTTCATTTTAAATATGTAATAATTAAAATTTAAAAAATAATAGATAATAGTGACATCTATCAAACCTATGAAAATTTAATTTTTGTTGAACTACAATACATATCAATTTTCATACGTTTGATACTATATCTGTATGTAAACTGATTAAAACTGGTCCGCCTGCAATTATTGCAAAATTCTCATTAAATCATTATTTCGTGAAATGGTGTCATTTCATGATTTTATCACTGTTTGTTGACCATGCCATGATATAGCTTAGCCAAATCAATGAATAGAGATCGTTTAACGATATTAATAACTAAACACAACATTGCTATTTCATGATAATATGGTCATATCGTTAAATAGTTTTTCACCGCTAGGGGCGCTGATAGCGTGTTTTTTAACATAAACAGAATTTTTAACAGAATCAATATCACTTTAAGCCTTTTTATATAATAAATAAATGTTCGCGGCTTTGGGGTGGCTCTTGAGCCAGTCGCACCCCAACCTTCTATAGTTGATATAACTAGATATTATAGTTTTGCTTTCATAGTATTAATATAATATAGCGCCCTCTACTTTCTGCTTAATAAACTAATGATAAGTAACTGATAAAATTAAATTTTAAAATGCTACTGAATACTTATTCGTGCAGCATCAAAAATTGTCACGCTTAAAAATATCTAGACCGGTGGTCATTATCGGGATTATTTACCACAATTACCACGTTTGGCAAAATGGCTAACAACACTGTTATAGACAACACGTGGTTTTGTGTGCACAGTATCCAGTACTGTGTACACAAAACTGAGATTAAGAGAGAAGCTCTTTAGTTGATATATTGGGTGTCTGTCGGCATAGGTTTCATTTTACCAACTACATATGTTATCACGTTATCTGATGTAAATAATTGGAAATTAAGTGCACTGTGTGATTATATCTCTTTTGATAGAATAGTTCATGGCATCGTTGGGTTTCTAATTACTAGGTAGATATGATCAACAATGGTACAAAAGCTTTGTTTCAGTTTTTATGAATTTTATTTAAACAAATACGAGAGCCGTGTAGCTCGCCATGAGATTTCATCACGACAAGGAAGCAAAACGTGTACGAGGCCTTTGAGGACATATGAATCTGTAATGGAAAATTTTACGTGCTGACTTACTACGTACCCGGTGAAGTGGTGAAGAATAACTTCGTGGGCAAACCTAAATGTCTGAGTAGTAGTTGAAGGATTGCGGCATACTCTTTTCTGCCCACAAACATTATAGGTAATGGGGAGTCATGTGCCCAGTAG